>JAQSUU010000630.1:0-600000 GCA_038087645.1 Saccharum hybrid cultivar R570 | reverse complement strand
ATGTTGCCATAGTATCTCAAGTACGATTTGCCATGGTACTTGTGACCTATCTTTAAGAAGTGTCGGTTCCTTATGTAAACAACCTTCTTGGATCCATCTAGGAACACCCATTTAGTATTATCCAAACAAACTAAGCATCATGTCTTGCCTTTGATCTGTCTAGACAAAGCAAACAGCGCGGGGTGATCATTGATAGTCACAAATATTATTGATCTTAATGTGAACTCCTCCTGGCAGAACGCATCGTACATCAGCTCCCCATACCTCCATAGTCTCTTGAATTCTTGCATCACAGGCTCGAGGAACACATCTATATCAATGCCTAGTTGTTTAGGGCCAGAAATAAGAACAGTGAGGAAAAGGTACTTTCTCTTCTGACACAAGTATGTTGGGATGTTGTACATGGTCAGGATCACTGGCCAAGTGCTGTGGTCGCTCATCCTCTCATTGAAGGGATTCATTCCATCGGTGCTCAAGGCAAATCATACATTCCTTGGGTCTTGGCTAAAGTCTTTGTGGTTCTCATCGAAGTCTTTCCACTGACTACAATCAATCGGATGTGCAATCTTATCATCATCCACCTTGCGCTCATCATCCCACCATGTCATGAGTACGGCTTTCGTAGGGTTTAGGAACATACGCCTCAAGCGGTCAGTCACTGGCAGGTACCACATTACTAAGGCAGGAATTCTTCTCTGCTTTGCATTGTTGCCTAATGGAGTGTCCTCTGGGGGCCATGATTCTTGTACCACCTTTTTCACACCCTTCTTATTCCCCTTCTTCCCCGTGGAGGCTTCTTCTTCTTCCCCACTATAAAGGTCATTGTTCTTGTATCGGCTGACCGCACACCGAGGATATTTGTCTAGATCTTTGAACGTGTCACCACGAAAAAGGATACAATGGTTGGGGCATGCATGGATTTTTTCAACACCCATTGTGAATGGACTTATAACCTTCTTCGCTTGGTATGTGTTGGTGGGAACTGAGTTTGGTTGTGGCAGCAACCATGATAAGAGACACAATAGATCATTGAAACAGTAGTCCGATCAGCCGTACTTAGCCTTCAGGATGAGTAGCTCAAGAACAAAATGTAGCAGTGTCTAGTGTGACGGACAACCCTTTTCAACACCATACACAGTCTCCGTCAATGCTTTTGTCACCCTCTCTAGATTTTCTAGACCTTTTTGCTCTTTAGTATTTCTGGTCCAAGGGCCCGGACCATGTCCTCCAAGTTGTCAAAGTCTTCTTCATCCCCCTCACGTGCTCTACCATCATTGTCGACACCACCATCGTCGCCATTTTAGTGACAACCACCAGCATCATCACCACCTTGTTCATTGCCAAAGTCACGATCCATTTGTGCACGAAGCTCGCCTGAGAATTAGGACAAGTATTGTAGGGTTTTGGCATTGTCTTCTTGATCAACATCGTCATCATCAACAACCGTGATTTCACCATGATGAATCCACACTGTGTAGTCTGGAACAAATCATCGCACAATCAGATGTGATCTGATGGTAGAAACATCTGAAAATTCCATAAGGTTCTTGCAATCAAAGCAAGGATAGATAATTGTGCCATTATTCTATGTCAATGTCGTCGTGTCCTTCTCTGTGGCTTCAATAAATTTGTCCACCTCTTCACGTAAGCCTGTCGTGAACCTCAATGAACCATACATCCAAGAATTCCTATACTCCATCTTTTAAAAAAGGAAATATGCATTAAATGGTCAAAATATACGATTAATACATAAATATTTACAAAAAGGATATATATATATATTAAATGGTAAAAATATACGATTTTAAAGAGAACAAATACCAATAATTAACATTTTACCCACTAACTTTCATGCCAACCCCGTTCCAATTTCATGAAACAAAAATTACAAAATGGAAAAAAAAACCCCTAGATCTAGAACTAGATCTACATGAAACATACATGAAACTAGGGTGTAATCTCCACTAAAGTCAAGCAAGAGGCACTAACAAAGGGTGTAACCTCATTTCTCTAGCTAATTTACATCAATAGCTTCAAAATTAGGGCTAATTTGCTCCATGCAAAGCTCAAAGCACCATAGAAGAGGGAGAAAGCAAAACTCTAATTTGCTCACTAACCAACCATTAGAACTTCAATTAAAGGCTTGGAATAGCATTTTCTTACCTTCTACAAGCTCTCCACTAAAGGATTTGAGACCAAAACCTCCCTCTTTAGTAGAGCAATTTTTGGGAGGAGCCCAAGGCCTCCCAACCTTTTTTTACGAGTTGGAGTGAGTGACCCGAGGAGGAAGAAGGTGGTTGTTTATAATTCACGCTGGTCCACTGTAAGGGCGGCTAGTGATTGAGCCGCCCTTCGCCCTTACAGTGGCATTTGTAAGAGCGGCTGGTCAGCTGGGGCCTAGCACGCCACTATAGGGGTGGCTCTAGCACCAGCCGCCCTTACAAATAAAAGGCAGGCGTCCCCAAAAATCCATTTCAACGTAGTGAATTTTCTTTTTTAAAATTAAATCATGTCGGCATTAATAAATTGTAGGAGTACATACTAGAAAGTAGAAATTACATGGGGCCAGGCTGGGAAGGAAAATCTAAAGCTGGCAGTGGGAGAGAGTGCACCTCGAGGATCCAAATTCAGTGACTTTGCTTGAGCAAGTCACGTTGTAACTTTCATATCATCTCCTCCACCCATTTTACATCCAATGGCGTGAAACGTCCTTGATTTCCATGAAGGGAAATCCACATAAATAAAGTGTAAAATGATGAAACAATCCATCAGTTTACCCATTTCTCAGTGGTACACAAAGTCATACACGATTATCAGAGTATAATAGAAGGTTTTACATGAATTATTCTCTTCGCCATGCAAGGCAGAACACAAACACACTCAGCATCCTAAACAGCATCTGATGAAAGCAGCAGCGGAAAACAATCTCCTCGAACCATCTTGAGCGCAGAATGAACCCTCTACTCCTCCCAGTCGTCGTCGTCGTAGTCGTACTCGGGCTCTGAGCCTACCAAAAATCTATCAGTACACTGGGTACTAGCCACGCATCGCCCACCCTATGCTTGTATTGCTTTGTAGAAAGTGAAATGCATTGAGGGAAGTAGAAGAGACCTATTTAGGCTGTAGGTTCCCTATGCAAGTAGTCAATGTTTTAGTAATATTAGTTTTATCAAGTTTTAACCTTTCTCATTCTCACATTCTCCTATCCCATTACACACATCACATCTCATCTCATCTCGTTCTCTCTCTAGGTGACAAGATCGACTCTCGCTCAGATCTCGCCTCAACGGTCAAAGGATGGAAACCAGCACGAAACCTGGGGAAAGGTAGAAAGGACTCCTCTATCTAATCAAGTGAAGCGTGGGTCATGGGAATATCCATATCCGTGGACGTGGCTATATGTATAGATTAGTCCACTCTGCAGAGCATGTACACCTGGCAATCCACAAGATCACCATCCTTGATGATCTGGCTCATCTAGGCTGATTCCGACTGCCTCCCAACTGGTACAGTACCATCCTACCACTTAGCCCTGGGCCACCTGGTAAGAGAGGAAGTCTTACCTATTATTCGATGCATGGGTGCCACTAGGTGAATTCATGAAGTGCATTGCATGTAGGGCCTAGTGAGCTAACTAGAAAACCTTCAAAAATATTTATGAAAAGGCTAACACACGTGCACAAGGTGGTGATCACTTGTTGGTGTTGGCACATTTGCGAAGGCGTTGAAGTTTGAGCAGAAGAGAGGGTTTGGGTCTCTCTCTCCCTCCCACCGAGCTTACGAGCGTGGGATTCAGGCGTTTTTGGAAACTTGAAATGCCTATATTCCACTACGCCGGAAGTCGGAAAAGAAACGGAGGCGAACGGAGGTCAGCAGTTAGGCGCGTGGTTGCTAGGGTTTGCAATCGGCGCGTTCGGTCACTCGCGGGACCGGCGCGTCCGGTTAGTCACCCAGAGGAATCTACAGTTCGCAAGGACGATCGGACGCGTGGCGCGTCCGGTCACACACGATCGGACGTGTCCGATCGTTGAAGGAGCTTACTGGACTCTAATCAGATGCGGGCACTGTCGCGTCTGGTCATTGCAAGGGGCGTGTCCGTTCATTGCTTCGCGGGCGCGCGAGTCAGTGCGATCGGCGCGTCCGGTCGTTCGAAGCGGCGCGTTCGGTCGTCTGACGGGCGCGTCCGGTCATTGCCTAGGGCGCGTCCGGTCGTTGTTTTAACCGTTGAGGGTCAGTGACCGTTGGAGGATCGGACACGGTTGAGCGCGTCTGGTCAGTTATGACCGGCGCATCCGGTCATCCCGAAAAGACCCAGTGAAGGGGTATAACGGCTCTATTCAGATGGAATGCTTATAAATACTTGTTGGCCGGCCCTTGGGGAGGCCTCTCGTGATTTCTAACATACTTGTGCATCCTTTGAGCTAGAGCATCTCCTCCCACTCATCTCTCTTGCTTGATTGCAAATCAAAAGTGAGATTGAGTGATCCCAAAATGCATTGCATAGCTTGAGGGCATCTAGTGGCACTTGTGGGTGGTTTAGCCGGTGGATTTCTTGTTACTCTTGGAGAGTACCGCTCCTAGCCGGCTTGGAGATTGTTGGAGGCGTTGGCAAGAGAAGGTGATTGTTCTTGGCCACCTCCGGTTGATTGTAAGAGGTTCTTGTGCTTTCCTCGGCGGGACACCAAAAGCAACTCTATTACATTGCGCGTGTCATTGAGTTACCTCACTTGAGAGTGGTGTCTTGCGGTGCCTTGCGGGGCGTGCCTTGAGGGGCAAGTGACTTGAGGGTCACACCGAGGAACCATCTAAGTGTTGGTCGACACAACCAGTGACGTAGCTTGTCGGTGCACAAGTGAACACTGGGTGAACAAAAATATTGTGTCTCTTGTCTCCCGGTGATTGGTCTCCTTATTGTGTTGTTGTCAATATTGATTGATTGTATATCATCTTGGTGATTGGCAACATCTTCACTCCACCGTCGGTATAAGTTTCACAATCCTCTCTCTTGCATTTATTTTACTAGTTTATCTTGTGTAGCTCTAGTAGTAGCTTTGCTAGTAGTGTTGTTAGCTTGCTCACTAGTGTAAGTTTAGTGACATAGCCCTTGTATGAACTAGAGATCATAATCTACTAGACTTGTGGATAGGAGGCTTGCATCACAACCGTAGGCTAAGCAAAACTCGCTTTGCGCCGTTTGTTATTCTAACAAGTTTGCTTAGTGATTCTTGTAGAAATTTTTATAGGCTATTTACCCCCCCTCTAGCCATCTAGGACCTTACACACCCCTCCAGCAAGACTTGCCCCAAAGACTCATCGTAGGATCCTACCCGATCGACTCAACCCTTACCACACACCCAAGACACACGCTGAGATATCCCTAGTTCATTACTAGTTTACCAAAACCTCGGCACTACGTGCCTTAAACATATATGCCTCTCACTCACTGGCATCACATCATAGATATAATGCGAGTAAGAATAAAAGTAGTAATATGTAACATGCGAGCATCTAGCCTAACAGTATGGTGTACAGGAGTAAGGTTGCAACAAGGTATAAGGCTCAAAGTATATCTACCATGCAACCTAATAATATATTATTGCATAAAAGATAAAGCACTAGTAGTTCTAGTTATGGCATGCGTAATAGGATCTATGAGATTGGGTGGGGCGTGGCACCTGGCAGGTCATCACCCAAGTCCTCGCTGTAGTCGGGTCGTATTCCTCAGTTGGCAGGTCCTCCGGCTCTGTTAAATGTAACATATGATCGCGTGAGCGACTCCTATAGAGGTGCACAAGAAAGCAACAGAAATTCGAAAGATCCAAATGCACTCAAACACAAGCCGACATAGAGCTCATTTTAGAAAAATTTGGACACTCGTTTGGTATTTTCTGAGTTAAAATGAATTAGTTATGAATTTTTCAAAGATTAAATGAATTTCTAAAAAAGGAAAAGAAAATAAAAAGAATTGGAAATTCCAGGCAGTGACACGTGGCAGCATCCGATTGGCTGGAACGGAGTGAGTCACTGACAGGTGGGTCCGTTGACTGGTCAACGGTCGATGGTCAACTTTGACAGGGTCGAGACCAGGCTTTGGCGGGTCGGGCCAGGGCTTGATACGGGCTGGGCCGGCCCGGACACGTGGCAGTTCCCCATGATGCCACGTTGCGCTGTGGATTCGAAATGGGCTCTAGTCTTTTGTAGGCACGGCTCATGGTGAGCTTGACCATGCGGTTCACGGGTGTATGTGGGGTCTACGGTGGATCGCGTTCTCCTTCTCTTTCTCCCCCTTGGTTCATGGTGCACACGGTGCACCGAACCGCTGTCCTGGCTCCTCCCCTTGCTTCCTCGTGCGGTGACACTCCCGTCGGCGGTGAGCGGCCGTTCTCAAGCCACGGTGGCTCCCCGACGGCACTCTAGGGCTCAACTGAGCCATTAGTACATGGCAAACTCGATGGTGCAGGGAACTCGGTGGTTTGGCGCTTCCATCGAGGATTTCCATGGCGGCGGGCGGCGCTCCGACGCCTCCTCCACCTGGTGGAGAATCACCAAACGGCATCGTGCCCCACTGACCTCAACTGCGAGCGACGTTCTCCACCAAGGCGAACTGTATGCGCCCTCCTCTTCTCTAATCTACTGACTTGATGCGATAGAAATGTGATGTCACCATGATGGTTCACTCTGGGCACAAAACCCGATACCCGAATCCTGAACCCGAAATACCCGGACCCGGATCCGAAGTACCCGAACCCGCACTACCCGATCTCTTGTTCGGATAGTAAATCTTATTACCCGAATTTATATCGGGTAATTCGGGTAGTTACACCCGGTACCCGAAAAACCCGAATAGGAATGCGTATCAGGCTCTCAGCAATTAAGTGTAGTAGCAAACTAGTCAAATTTCCCGTGGCCCTCCTCAGCTTTGCTTCCCAATTAACTCACCTCTTTACTTCCGTCTTCGTCTCCTTACTCCCCGAGACTCCGAGTTCCCGTGTGAAGCACAAGCACTGTTGTGATGGCAGGCAGCAGGCTTGAACTTTGCTCTTGTATCTTGTCAGTAGTAATAAAGTAGTCAGTACCTCAGTACCTGTGTCGTGGTTTGCACCTGCGGTTAAAAACTTGAATGCGTCGTTTATCTGTTATGTTAATGAGTTATCATCTATTCTGTGCAAAATTCTATGATGTTATCACTTTTGCTATGATTTTATATATTTCGGGTATATTGGGTATACCCAAACCCGAACCCAAATTTGCGGGTACCCGAACCTGCGGGTAGTGGTTTTTTGGGGCTATTATCGGGTAACAATTCTCATTACCCGAACTTTTGAAAACCCGAACTACCCGACCCGAACTTTGCGGGTTACTCGAACGCCCAGAGTGAATGATGGTCATGGCCATGGCGCCCATGCATGGAGCATGTGTGCACTGCGATTGTTCCCGAGCTGGTATGGCTCCACAAGGTTGTGCCATTCTCATGCGCGTGCACGTGCGTGCGTGTCGACGTGGATGGTGTCTGGGCTATGGCCTTGACCTTTCCCGGTGCGGGAACGATCACGGCGGTGTCGGCGTGTGCACGGTGGCGAGCATGGTAGGTGGGGATACGACGAGACGTGGATCACCTTGGGCTCGTGGTGGCTGGGTGACAGTGCGGTGGCGAGTTGAAGCAGTGAAGAACGGTGGTCGTGCAGTGCAGACCGGTGGTGGAGAGGAGGAAGTTTGGCGTCTTCTCCTTCTCCGGTGAATTCGGACGACGGCGTCGGCTTCTCCTCATTCCTCCTCCCTCCCTTCCTTCCTTCTCCTCTTTTTCTCCCCTCTTTCTTGCGGTGTAGGGCGGCAATGGTGCCATCGGTGCGGCGGCTCGGGTGGGTGAAAGGCTAGGGCAGCGGAAATGCTCTGCTTTTATAGCCGAGCTCGGCTATAGTGGGCAAACAGTGGATGTGGCAGCGGAGACGCGTGGAGAAGATCAAAGGGTGTTGCGGTAGGGTTTTGGGGCGTGGCACAATCATGATGGCGTCGTGGCGCGCCCGATTTCGCACAACGGCTGGCCTGGCACCATACGGTGGCGTTAGGGGGCGTTGCGGGCGTGGGCCATGGTGGTATCACGTGGTGCATGAAGGGGCAGAGCGCGCGTGCGATTGGCTGAGAGAGCGCGCTCGCGTAGTTGGCGCAGTTCCTTGGCGAACAAGGCGGTAGCGGGGACAGGGGAAATCTTTCCTACACCGATTTCGTGACGCTGCCTCCCCTCCTTCTCTGCTCCGGGTGAACAGAGGACAAGGGAGATGAGGGGAAGACGATGACTCGCGGGACCCGTTCGTCAGCGAGCGAGAAAGAAGAGGGCGCGAAGTCCTCTGGCGCCTTGCGAAGGGCGACGCGGGCAGAGGCGACCGTGGCCTTTCTGGGCTGGCCCAACTTGCGGCGAGCGCGTGTGCGCGTGAGGCCGCGGGCGTGATGTAGGTCGGGCTAGGCTGGTTTGAGTGGCTGGGCCAGGAAGGAATTTTTCCTTTACAGCTTATTTATTTGGCTTTTTCTATTTCTATTTTCTTTATTCCAACTAAGCCAAAACTCTTGTATGCATACAAGCCTATTGTCACCACTTAGGTATTCCAGTGGGGCCCACTAGAAGTATTTCAGGGTTTCAACTATTTACCAAGGTTATATTTACATATTTATTTAATTTAAGCAATTCATTAAATAAATGTTATTGCTTTTAATTAACAATACAAAGAGCATAAGAATCAACTCATGAATATTTAATTAAATGCAAAAATGTAAATATCTACTTTAGGGTCTACTGGTGCAACTAGGTAGTAGTTTTCCTACATGTCACCCACCAAACATAGGTTGTTTTTAGCAAAAATTTTGTAGTTGTAATTTTTAGTTTGTGGAATTTCTGGGTTGTTACATGGCGCTAGGCGATTCCAACGAGAAATCGTAGTGCAGAGAGCCCAGACTAGGCATTTTCCGCCTAGGCCTGTGATGCTCGCCGACGAGCGCTCTCCCTCGCGCACTGCGCAGCCCCAACTCATCGACGCCAGAAGCGGCATCTCCTTCTCAGATGCCTGCCTAGGCGCTCTCGTTGACCTCTGCATCCATCGATCACCGGCTCGATGCCATCTCGCCTGTGCGACGTCGCAGGTCGCCAAGCTACTGCACGCCATCGTCCATGATGTCGTAGGGCAAGGTAGGCGTGCTGGGTCGCGCGCGGCTCGCAACCACAGCGGTGCGTGGAGACGGGGGGTTGAAAGCCCTAGTTTGGTTTTGGCTAATTGATGAAACCTATTTGGACTAACCTTATACTCTAAGTGTGGAATTGAGATAGGTTGGTTCAACCCAAGTGAAGGAGCTAGGTGTCACTCATGGATGGAGATGGCCACATGAAATGAAGATCATGGTAATGATGTGAACACTTGTGATGATCAAGCTCTGGCTTTGGAAAAGAAGAAAGAAAAAAACAAAATAGGCTCAAGGTAAAGGTGATATCCATAAGGCTATTTTGTTTTCAGTGATCAAGACATTATAGAGAGTGTGATCACATTTAGGATAGATGATCATACTATTAAGAGGGGGGCTCTTATCAGACAACTTGATCATCTAGTGCCACTAGGTGTTGGAAAACTTGCATATGCATTTTAGGCCTAGTGCACAATCGGTGAGAAAAGTGATTAACCTTTGAAAAATGATTGTGAAAATGTTAACACACTTGCACGTGATGGTGAAACACTTGGAGTGTTAGCACATTTGCAAAGGTGGTGAAAAAGGTGAAGCAAAGGAGGCATAGCCAGGCTCGGGGTTGACCCGAGGGCACCACCATGCCTTGTTCAGTGTGGCGGTGACCGGCTATGGAGGACGAGAAGAAGGTGCTCAGGTGGGGCACTATCACCCCTAGGGCGGTGCCCACCTGACCTCAGCCAAGAAGCAATAGAATGAGGGCAGGCACCGGTGCGTCCAGTGTACACCGCCACGGTGAGGGCGGTGCATCGCCTGGTCACCGCCACTGGTGGGGCAGTGCCACCACAGTTTTTATCCAAAGAGCAGGGGAACTAGAGACGGGCACCGCCATGATCACCGCCACTTTTTTCTAGAGAGGAGAGAAAACGGGCAGCTGGCCGGGTGGTCACCGCCACCCCAGGAGCGATGCCACCGCCGCCTCTACCTCTCTTGTCTACTTGGTATTCTTGGTATTCAGTGTGATTGATCACTTGCCACGGTGGTATATCACCCCTACCTCTCTTGCATTACTTTCTTAGTGTAGCTAAGCTCTTTAGTGTAATTAGTTTTGAGAGCTAGCTTATGTCTTTGTCTAGTGGTTAGTAAGGCTCTTTAGTCAGTCATTGAGAGATCACTAACTTAGAGGTAGTGACCTAGCTTTGTGTGCTAAGAGTCTATAGCAACTAGAATTGTGGTAGGTGGCTTGCATTTTTAGTAGGCTAGCGCAAGAATTGCTTCGCCTCATTTTCATCTAACCACTTGGCCTAGTGTTGTTGTAGAATTTTTAATAGGCTATTCACCCCCCTCTAGCCATTAGGACTTTTCAAGGGTGACGCGTAGCTGGCTGGACGACGAGCCATGGCATGGCGGCGATGCAGAGCAGGTCCCCATGGGCGATGCAAATGGCCTGCAGTGGCAGGGCGAGAGGGCCGCGGCGAGGAAGAGGCCATGGGAGGTGGGGCAGAGCTGGCTCGCCGGGTGGCGGCAGGGCAGGGTCAGCGCGCGGGGGTGAGGGATGATGCACGGCTAGCTGGACCACGGCACGGCGGTGACGACAAGCAGGTCCCCGGCCCCACGATGGCGTGGTGGTACAGCACGAGGCACGGGAGTGCGACGGCCACCAAGAACAGCAGCGCCTTGGCCGCCCTCCGCACCTCCGTGCCGCGCAGCCATGACCCTGCTGCTGCTGGAGTTGGTCAGGAGCGGCACCGCCGTTGCAGTCATTTGCGGCGGCGCACGTCACGGGCAACGGCGGCGGTACGGCCATGTGCGCGTGCGAACGCGTGGGATGGGAACGTCGCGAGGGCACCAACGAGGCCTCCTGGGGCCATGCTCTTCTGGGTCAATATCGTCACCACTGCACTCTATCGTCGCCAGCTCGCGTATGGCGAGCGCCTAGCAAGCCAGCAGGCAGCCTAGGATGAAATGGCCAAGTTTGGAAATTGTTTATGCTTAAAATTAGTAGGTACATTGGATCTTGAATGGAGGCACTAGATCAACGGAAAGTTACAACGTGACGTTACACAGCAAAGTTACTGAATCTGGCTCCGCACCTCGAAGGCTCGAATTGAGGTATCATCCTGGCTATTTGTCTTGTGAGAGTATAGCAGTAGTATACTAGTAGAGTACTACTATGGTTTTTGTTTGTACTACTACGACAGCCATACAAGGGATACTAGCTAGTCAGCCTGGCATTCGGTTAACCGAAAACGATCGGTTTGGTTCTTCGGTTTTATAGTAAATTTGGTTACCTAGAAACTGCTAACCGATCGGTTCTTTTGAAAACTGAGAACCGAGCAATTCAGTTTCGGTTCTTTTTGGTTTGGTTTCGGTTATCACTGAACTAACCGATTCTAAATTGAACATCCAAAAAAACACGTAGATCGGTGACAAAAAACAGAAGATTTAGATCCATTCGCCTCCGTCGTGCACACAGGCAAGCGCTGCCGACGCTAGACAGGGCCACCGCCTGCGGACCTGCTCCCTGCGCGCTGTAGAGGGCCGCTGGACCTGCACCCTACATGCCGAAGGGGGCCGCCAGACCTCCACCTGAGCACCACCGAGCGCGTCTGCAGGAGGTCTGCCGCCGCCATGCCTCGCCGCCGCTGCTATGAACTTGAGGTCCCAATAATCCATTCTGGTCGGTTCCTTAGGTTGTGAATCATAGAAGATGGGCTGAATAAGACGAATAACAAATCTGCTCATAACTGAAAGCATTAGCTGCAAACTGCATCAAAATAAGCCCAAGTAGGAACATGTACATGACGAAGCACATAAAGGTAATGAGCATGCACAACTACAAAAATGAAGGTGACATGCCCTCTTCTAACTTGGAACACAGCCTCTTGGAGCCTGTAGCAACATCAAGAGCAGCAATGGGTGATTTGAAGGCCCTTGGAGGTGGCCGGGACGCTCCGTCAATAGCTGCTGCGCAGGGCTTGAATCGAGCAGGTAACAACGGCGCTGCAGGTCTGAGTGGCTCCATCCGTGTGGCCTGTTCGTTTGAGCGGCGGATCCAGTGGCAGTGGCATAACGCGAGTAGTGGCAGATCCAGTGGTAGTGGCATAGCACGAACATAGGGAGACGGAGGGGCATGACACCACATCGAGGACAAGGACACGCCATGGCGGCGATGGGCGAGGTCAACCTCAGGCCCGCGCGGCGGCGTCGGCGAGGAGCGCATAGCACGCGAGGAGGGCGGGGGCGCAGATGGGGGTTTCTATTTCTTTGCTTTGAATGGGGGGAGGGAAATGGATGCGGTTTAGGGCACCACCAATGGAGACTAACACTTCTAGTGGTTGTAGTACAAATAAAGTGATCCACGTAGACTAGGAAATGTTGAGACTACTATTCACACAATACAAACTATCACTACGTATGGTTTGTAATGAAACTTTTTCTTTCATCATACTTCACCTTTATTTTCTCTCCCTCTTCTTTTTTAGCATGGATCACCTTCTCTCCCCAAGCATATGTAGCTTCTACAAGCCAGGATGTGGGATGGTGTGGCTAGGAAAAGACACTGACGTGGCTCAAGGAGTGATCATTTTTGGTATACAAGGTGTGGTAGATAGGAGTACTACGGAGGGAGTCAGGAGGATGGACTTTCATGTGCCCACAGAGAACGGGCCTAGGAGGCGTGTACGGATTAGATTGTTGACCGGCTATGGGCGTCCAAACAGTCATGGAGTTCGTAGGTCGCAGAAGGGGCGGGGAGTGTGGTGTGGCAGACTGACTAGCAACACGAGGCAGATCAGAGCAGCAGAAAGCCAGGGACAGCAGGCACGCTAGGAGACTGGGGGTTTGACTTGAATCCACCTCCATGGGATGGGACCGGTGCTTCTGGCCTTCTAGACGTTTTTTTACAACAAACAAAATTTATTTCAATAGCATCTAGCTGTTAACAGGGTTACAGAGTTAATGGCCACTGATTGCAGAGCAGCCATTAGTGGACATTGAGTTACATGAGCACTATTGGAATAGGTAAAAGAAAAGTTCAGAGTGGTGGGCTCTGAATCTAAAATAGCCTGTCTAGCTAAAGAGTCTGCTGCCTAATTAATATTTCGCATGATCTTGAATATTCATGTGCTTCTTTGCTTAGTGTGGTTGATGAAGGGCTGAGTAAAGTGCTTGATTCTCCAGTCCGGAGGGTCAGAAATGGTCTAAAGCATTTAGAAAAAGGACCAGCTCTTGATTATCTTATAAGAAGTTGGTATGTTGCATATGCAGCCGTCCAGTGACAATTGCATCCAATGCCAAAGTTGCAGCCTCAGCCATTAGAAGTGAGGTTGAGTCTGACATCGCGGCTTTGATGTAGACTTGTTGAGGTGGATGAACCTGCATGTTGATAATAAAAATTCCAATTCTGGCTCATCTTGGTAGGGAAGAGACCGGATCAGGCAAGGTGGATGCGTCAATATAACATCTTGAGCCGTTTAGCTATCTTGGGATTTGGACTGTATATCTGTTCACCATCGATGTCTCCTGCCTATGCGCCAACGTTGCTGATGGATCAATTTCTGCAACAGAATCATCCATACCTGATCGGCTACATAGTATGTGTCAGCAGCTCCATCTCGGAAGATCATGGCACGACTACTGTAGATGGTCCGACAACAGGCACAGCGGCCACCTCCAGCGGCCGACCCAAGGGAGCAAGGCCCAGGAAGGCGAGTACATGTTATGCTAGAGAAAATGGACCAAGTAGCCCAGTAGGCGGTTGCACGCGCGTGATAGAGGCAAAGTCCTCCTGTACTTAAGAGAGATGGGAGAGGAGAAGAGCATCATGTTTTTGTAACTGAATCTCTGTAAGGGCGTGTTTAGATCCAAAATTTTTTGGGGAAAAGTTCCTGCAGCACTTTTCATTGTTATTTGGTAAAATTTGTCCAATCATGTACTAACTAGGCTCAAAAGATTCATCTCGACATTTACAGACAAACTATGCAATTAGTTATTTTTTTACCTACATTTAATGCTCCGTGCATGCGTCCAAAGATTCGATGTGACGGGTACTGTGCAAAAATTTTTGGGCCTTTTTGGGCATCTAAACAAGCCCTAACTCCCTAAGAACTCAATCACTCATCCTACATACTCCCGCTCTCCCTAGTTCTTACTTCTTCTGCAATCCTTCCCAATTCTTCTCCTAATCCCTTCTGTGTTCCTCACAAGTGGTATCAGAGATACCGATTTTCTAGTTTTTGTGGATGTCTAGTTACTAATGGTGCTAAGAATGGTGTATATTGGCAACTCCGATTGGAATCATGCTTCAAAGGTCCACTCTTTACATTTTAGTATCATTTGGTAGAAATTGACTCCTATATTTCCTATCTAAGCATATGTGCAAGCTTTCAATCTAAACTCTTAGCACATATGTAGGGGGAGCAATTGCTACCAACTCAGGTTTATGAAACTTATCCATATCCTTTACACATGATAAAATGCTTGGGCAAGCAACATGAATCCAAAAGAATTTTTTTTAAAAATCTTTGTAAATAGGTTGTCATCGATTACCAAAAAGGAGGAGATTGAAAGCCCTAGTTTGGTTTTGGATAATTGATGAAACCTAGGGACTAATCATTGTGCTAAGTGTGTAGACATGAAATGATAAGTCCCATGCTAAGTGGTGGAGCTAGATGATGGTCATGGTGATAGAGGTGACCAAAAGATGATCAAATGCTTCACATTTCGAAAAGAAGAAAGAAAAATAAAATAGGCTCAAGGCAAAGGTATATGTGATAGGGCCATTTTTGTTTTGCACTCAAGACACCATAGAGGGTGTGAGTGACTTAGGATCGATAGTCATACTATAAAGAAGGAAAATTCTTGGTTAAAACGGTTATCAAGTGCCACTAGGTGAATTCATATGAGCATAAGCATTAGGACCTAGTGTGAGCTAACATGTGACCCTTATAAAATGCTTTGAAAAATGCTAACACACGTGCACATAAGTTCTACACTTTATGATTAGCAAGTTGGAAGCAAGGGTAAAGCGCTCATGGACATAGAAAAAGAAAATAGAGGAGACAGCAGTGACCGGACTCTGGCGCCGGGGTGATCGGACTCACCCCAGGCGCGTCCGGTCAGCGGAGGAGATGTGCGGCAGAGAGAGGACGACCGGACGTTGGGCGTGTCAGGTCATCATGACCGGGCGTGTTCGGTCGTTGGAACCTCGCTCGGGAGGCTTACTGGTGAGGAAGAGGGTACGCAGCAACCACCGTCTCCTACACATTCTCATATAATGGCTCATTTGTCGGTTGCAGCGGTGACTGGTGCTCCGGCACCCAAAACTTTGTGTCTTACTGGTATTTTACAGGGTCACTCCATCTCCATATTGGTGGACTCTGGGAGCTCCCATACATTCCTTAGTAGCAAACTAGGTTCCTCATTGTCCAACATTTAGCTCCTACAACCTGTCTTGGCAATACAAGTTGCTAACGGTAAGATATTACACTGTGATCAGCATATTCCAACAGGCAGTATGGTTAGTCCAGGGATGCTCTTTTACCACATACCTCAAGTTATTGCCACTTCAATCATATGACATGATCTTGGGTCTCGATTGGTTATCTAACTTTAGTCCAATGCAGATCCACTGGCAGCAGAAATGGATCGCTATTCCTTATGATGGTGCCACTGTTGTGCTGATTAGGGACGCTCTAGACCTACCAGTGGGTTCAGTGCTTCAACTCTCAATGGTACAGTCTGATTCTTCTGGGTAGTCCATCACTTCTAAATCATTGCCTCCAGAATTCAAGGCACTGTTAACTGAGTTTGCTCATCTGTTCCAACCACCTAATTAGTTACCTCCACAGCGAGATTGTGATCACTCCATCCCAGGGGCTCAACTGGTGTTCATCAGACCCTACCGGTACGCTCCAGTGCTGAAAAATGAAATTGAATGTCAAGTTGCAGAAATGCTGGAGCAAGGGATTATATTCAGAAGAGTACCAGTGCCTTCTCGTCACCGGTCTTATTGCTCAAGAAGAAGGACAACACCTAGCGCTTTTGTGTCGATTATCGCCACCTCAACGCAATCACTATCAAAGGGAAATACCAGTCCAAATCATTGATGAACTATTAGATGAGCTATCTGGTGCCCGTTACTTCACTAGCCTCGACCTTTAGGCCGGTTTCCATCAGATCCGGATGAAGCCCGGCGAAGAGTTCAAGATGGCCTTTCGAACCCATTTTGGCCAATTCGAGTTTCGCGTCATGGCATTCGGCTTAACAGGCGCCCCAGGCTCTTTCCAAGATGCGATGAACACCACCCTCGCTCCACATTTGCGCCAGTTTGTTCTTGTATTCTTTGATGATATTCTTATATAACCCTAATTTGGCCACCCATTTGGATCACCTCCGTTTGGTGTTCGAGTTGCTGACCAGAGATCAATGGAAGTTGAAGCTTTCCAAGTGCACATTTGCTCAGACATAGCTCGCTTATCTCGGACACATGATCAGTCACGCAAGAGTCAGCACTAACCCGACCAAGATTCAAGCCATTGCTCAATGGCTAGTCCCCACAACAGTGAAAGAACTCCGTAGGTTTTGGGGGCTTGCCGGTTATTACCGCAAGTTTATTCGCCATTTTTAGATTATTGCAAGCCACTCACAGCTCTACTCAAGAAGCATAGCCTATTTGTTTGGACTCCTGACCATGACAAGGCATTTTAGAGTCTGAAGCATGCTCTACGTCAGTCACCAGTGCTCGCTCTCCCTAATTTTGACCGTCCCTTCTGTATTTAAATTGATGCATCTGATCAAGGGATCGGTGCTGTGCTCATGCAGGACGGTCACCCGTTGGCCTATCTTAGCAAATCATTGGGTCCAAAATCTCAGGGTCTCTCTACTTATGAGAAAGAGTATATGGCCATCTTGCTCGCAGTACAATCTTGACGCTCCTACTTATAGTTTCCGGAATTTGTGATACTGACAGACCAGAAGAGCTTGACTCAATTGAGTGATCAATGTTTACACACAACATGGCAACAAGAGGTGTTTTCCAAGTTGATGGGTCTCCAATACCACATTGTTTACCGCAAGGGAACAAAGAATCGAGCTGCAGATGCCCTTTCGCGCCACCCAGCCCCTCCTGCCATTTGTGCCGCAGTATCCACTCTTATTCCATCTTGGATTTCATCAGTCACAGCAACATATGACAGTGATCCATTTGCCCGAGACCTCATTGCTAAGTTGACACTGAATGCTGAAGTTGTTCCATACTACTCTCTTAACTCTGGTGTGCTACGCTACAGAAATCGCATCTGGGTTGGAAATGAGGCCAAGCTCCATCACCACATCATGACTAAATTCCACAACAGTGCCTAGGGTGGCCACTCCAAATAAGCCAAAGGCCTCCCAATTGGCCTTGCGCTGGGACTACAAATGCATCAAAAGCGTTAAAACAATTTATAAGCGCAGTTCTTTTAATGGTTGAGTTTCTAGTTTCTGAAATGAAGCATACCTGCGCTTTAGTAGAGGTAAGTAGGTGGGCTAGATGAGTCATCTTCAAACTGCTAAGGCTCGTGCCTGAGCCTCGGCAATTCCATGCTAGTAGCGTCATGGTTCCCATGGCACCCTTGAAGCTGGCGCCGTAGCCTGATCAGGAGTGTAGGGATGAGCCTGATGCACATCATCAGGCGTAGTATGCATTCCACCAAGACTGCTGCCTTGAGTCATAGGTGGAAGGTTGGCTGGATGGACGGGGAGCAAATGCTGAAAACTAGCATCCATACCCAGCCACCCGAGAGTAGGCTGAATAACACTGAGACGTTGTAGAGGCACCATGGAGTCAGAGATGAAGATTCTTCCCTCTTCAATGAAATTGAGGAAGGCCGGATGTAGGCCCGGCGCGTGAGGATGCACCATCGGACCGGGGTGAAAAGCTTCTGCAAGAGCATCTACATCCAGTCTCCTAGAATCGCCACCGAGAGGTCCACATATAGCTTGGGGGCCGTGGTCCCAGCGACGAGTCCTAGCGCATGGTCGGCCTCTGGTGGAGGCGGATCCTGAGGGTTGGTGTCACCACGAGCCAACGGTGCTTGAATCTGAGAAGTCTTTGTTCCGATCTGGAGGGCGAGTGCGACAGCTATTGCGATGAGGGAATGGATCAAACTCCACCTGCTGAAGGTTGGGTTGGATCCTGACGGTGGTTCCGAAATAAGTTTATTGTGGCTCGGGAGGAATCACTGAGTGGCTCAATGCAATTATCCGGCGTGGAGGGGATGAATCGGTCGGAGTGGGCAGGTTGGGGCGATTTGGCGGCTTTGGATCGATGGGTGGCGGGTCCAGGATGTTGGATCGGTCGCTGTTCCTGGTGGAAAGAGGAAGCAGGAAGGTAGCGACCGAGTAAAGAAAGTTGAATCTGGGTTTCATCAACTAAATAGAGCATCTCGAAGCAGGCAAAGCGATGGATCTAAGATGGTTGGAGAGGAGATCAGAAGAAAAACAAGAGATCGGCGTGAGGCAAGAAGGGGAGAGATTACTGGGCAGGTGATGATGAACAGTGAAGCTGGGCCAGGGCAGGTGACGAACTGAGATCCTGCTGAGGGAAAGATCTGAAACTCCACAAAGCAGGTGACGAGCGATGATTGAAGAGAGCAAGGAGACAAGGTCAATGCGAAATGGGAGCAGGTTGAGACTGGGGATTGTGGATTGAAGGATTCGGAAAAAGGGATAGAATGGCAGAACGCCACTGCTCACCACAGAGACTCCGGGAGGCATAGCCTGCTGGACGTTGGACTGGTCAACACTTGCTGCTTTGTGCTGGAAAGCATCTCATATCGTACATGATCTTTCTTCAACACTTTCGCTACGAATCCTGTTCACTTACTTACTTATCACTTATTAGTCATGGTAGTAGTTTTCTCTTACAACAGGTTTATTAGTCGCAGAAACCATCAGCTGAATAGAACATGATTTTTTTCACGAAACTAAGACGAAACCATCGGTTTTTCTTTTTTCTAAATATAAAATAAAATGTAAAAGAAGAGGAACCCATCAGTTTCTACAGCCATCGTCATTACATACACAAAACATAATCTTCTTTCAAATAAAAAAATACACAGAATAGAGCAAGAGAACAGCAACCCAGAAGGATCGTCAACTCAGCGAGCAATTTTTTCTAGTTTCGCTTTGGCAGAATAGAGGGAAGCATCGGTCGGAAGTTGCTGCAATTTTGGAGGATGTCGTAGATTTAGCAACGGGCGTTCGCTAGCTTCAAACTAGAACGTACAAGAAGAACGGCGAACTCTGCAGCTCATCTCTATGACAAGCATGCGTTGGATTGTAGGCAGCATTTTGTTTGGTTTAGCCCTCCTAGCTTCTTGCAGTCTTATCTGCAATTTGATTGTAATGACTCATCTTAAGTAATGAAAGCAAAAAAAATCCCATAAAAAAGAAGAAGGATCGTCAACTCAGTGAGTCAACAGGATACAGCAAGGCCCAGACCATATGTTATCTCGGGACAGCCCATCGATATCCGAAAGAAGAGCCCACGCTTTTCTTGGTTCTGCTGCTGCACGGGCCAAGCAATTCTCTGAGTTCACAATGCATGGGGACCCGTCCATACTCGCAAGATACAGCCCATGCGGTGTTATTTACCTTTTCTTTTCCGAATCAAAGAGACAGAAAAAAAGTGGCATTTCCGCCATAGTAGGGTCATTATTGGATGCCCCTAGTTCCTACAAAGTGGGATCATTGGATCCACGAGAGACGAGACGACGGCCTTGCACAAGAAGAGCACACTGCTAGTGCTAGCTGTCCCCCGACGCCATGATCGTCTTTGGTGGTAATCCATCGGCTCCCCGTTCAGAAGCGGCAAAACTCGCAGCGTTATCCGCGCTTCCAAACGGTCGTGAAACGGAGGATACTGGGTACTGAGACACTCGCTTACTTCACCAGGGACGAAATAGTCTTCCAGTGAGATTATCAGCCAAATCAGTCAGCCAGCCAACAATATTTTTCTCTTATAAAAAACCAGCCAGCAGTATTTTTCCGCCAGCAAGTTCAGATCCAGCGAACAGGCTGCACGTCCACACGCATGCCGTACGATTTTGCTAGTGCTAGTGACTCTAGTGGGCAGTGGCAGACTGCCATGCCGGAGCCGGACTAGGAGTGCCCGCCCATGACATGATTATCTATTCCAGAGCTCCGAATCAAGGACCGACAATGATCAATGATGCGCGTTTGATTTCCTCCGTGGGATTATGATCATTGGATCCCTATCCTCTACAAACGTGGCCTCCAGCTCCAGATCTATCATCTCGTGGAGGCAGCAGGCAGCACGCTGCTATGCTAGCTGTAGCTGTGACTGCCTGTGAACTGTGATTCCCCCCGTCTGACCAAGGACACTTTGGCAAGCAACTCCCTCCTCCTGGTAGCGGAAGGCCATCACATTCACGGATGTGCTCGTGTGCATATGCCATGCTCCTCCAACTCGCTGGCTGGCTTTACAGAGCCGTCTCTGCACCTGTTCATACCATCTTCTACACGGAAGCTACCGTGCTCGCTGCTCATGCCTACTACTAGTCCTAGAAAACAAATTTCGTCTAACTTTAAGCATTAAGCCACAAGAGACAACAAGGAACGGGCAACCACGTCCACATGCACTCCACTGCTGACAGCACAGCGCTACGTTCTCACGTGAGCTCCACCAGTATATCTGTCGGCATACGGTCGTCCATACCTCGCTCCGTGCTCACTACTGCACAGAATGCAGCAGGTAGCAGATACGGTTTCTTTCTGCTAACCAAGCCACTCTGTAACAATGGTCCTGATCAATCTTTCAACCATAGGCCGGCTAGGGGCTGGTTCAGATCAACCAGACAGGTCTCTCAATCCACAACGTGGCCACCCTCCATCCATCGAGCAAGCCTCCAAGAAAATCACGGTGACAGGGGAGGTCAGGTAGTAGTAGTAGTACATGGTACATTGGTGCCAACAATGATTAAAGGCGCCGAAAAAGAGGTTAGGACAGCGGTGCGCCCGGGTAATTTCGCAAGAAACAACCGACAGCTTTACCATGTTCTGCGACTTCTATCCAGAATCCAGATCTCCTTCCACATGGGTAAAGGAGGACTAAAGGTGCTAGGTGCCTGCCTGCCTGCCTGCCTGGATGAAGTTTCGCCTGCGACTTCACTGTGGGTGGAGACGAACGATTGCTGGATTCTGATCTGTCCGGGTTGTCATTTTACAATCATGTGCGTTTGTGTGTTGTGATCGCGAGGGAGAGGACCAACAATGCATCATCTTCTACTGAGTACGGAGTAGAGTACAGAGTACCGACAAGGTAGGTATACTGATGGAAGCAGACATTCAGACAATACCCACCATGGTGACTGCATGCTCTGATGGGTCTAGAATAATTCAGAAGTGGACCAATGTTTGTGCCTCTGTGGACCTCCTGCATGCTCTTGTATTGTGGACGACAAGTACGGTACTACTGGTTTGGAACAGTACAAGACACGCAGCTCAGCTCAGTTAACAAGGATTCACAAATATCTCGTAGACGGTGATTCTTGAGCTAGCTGCAGCCTGTAGAAGAAGCGTAGCAAACGATTTACTGAACTCTTGAGCTATATCAGATACAGAGTACAAAGAACAAGAAACAAAATCTAATTCTCCTGAAAAAAGGATCAAGCTCAAAGTGAAAGCAATGCTCAACTAACTTAACTATAGATCAAAGCACACTTACTTGATCATCAAGACGCTTCGATATCTATCTGTAACGGACTTATTAATTCCTATGCAGTAATAACGAAATCTATCTGCATCTGCACACCAAATCAAACGCAAATCTCGCGTTTCCGCTTCAGGGGAAGCAAGCTCTTATTGGCCGCCTTCTTCTTCTCAGGCCATTGCTCCTCCTGCTGCTGCTTCTTGAGCGCCGCCGCCGCTGCCTCCTCAGCCTTGGCGCGGCGCCAGCCGAGGTGCGCCGCCAGGTCCTCCACCTCCACCTTCACCACGTCCTTCCTCACCCCGATGTCGGTGATGTACCTGCCGGCGCAGTACACCCCCGCGGTGACGGCGGCCATGCCGAGCGGGCCGGCGGCCAGGAGCTTGAACGGGGTGGAGAAGAGCGCGGCCAGCGGCACGCCGACGGCGGACGCGGCCTGCCCGCTCCTCCCGATCATCCCGCTCCCGCCATCGTCGTCGGCGGGGAGGAGCCCCGTCTTGCAGTAGAGCGCGAAGTCCTCGCAGTTGTTCTCGAACACGTCGTAGTCGCCGAACCCGTTCTGGAGGAGGTGCATGGCGCGGCGCACGGCGGCGTCCGAGGGGTCGGCGCGCGCGGTGGTGCAGGTCCCGCCACGGAGCTTGGCGAGGAACGCGGCGGCGGGGACGCCGTACTCGAAGCGGTGGAGCGCGCCGCCGCGGAGGAAGCAGTCGAGGCAGGTGAGCACCACGCCGCTGTCGGGGAGCTGGAAGCCGCAGTCCGGGAACGTCGGGCACTCGTCGGTGGCCCCCTGCGAGAGGAGGAGGCTCGACACGGCGATGGCCGAGTCCAGGCCCGCCGTGCCCGCCTCCTTCTTCCGCGTGAAGTGCACCACCTTGCTGCCGCCGACGTAGATCCCTGGATGATGGACGGATGGATTCATGCAATGCAACACCTCGCGTCAGTTAAGAAGAACATGGCACGCTGGCTCGCGTATATATGATGACAACTCCATCATCGTGATCCAATCCAATTCTTGAGTAATAGCAGCAAACTACTAATGAATGCATTATCATGGTTTAATGGTCAGGTTGTAATGATATGCATGTTGAGATGCAAAGTTGGATCTGAAACAATGAAACAATCATCGACATTATTCTTGCCGAATAAAAACAATTACGGGCACGTGGACAAGTACCCCCCACGCTGGCATGCATGCCGGCATGCCATTCCCCACACATGCCACTGCCAGTGATGATCGGATGTGTAGGAAGGACGTCCATAATGTGCGGGACAAAATGTCGGTCCCTATAGCAGTGCAGAGTGAGTGACAGGATGTGGAAGAGGGAGACCTTTACGCTTCCGGATGCAGATCAATCATCAATGGTCGGTGAGGTGAGGAGACGCAAAGCAAAAGAGCCATGCATGCATGGTGACTCTCTGAGCCTCTCATCAGGTCTCAGCTGGAGCCTGGAGAGGTGGACAGATGCATGGAGGGTAGGCATCGCAAGGAACAAAGTCGAAAAGCATGCATCTTTGTTGGTCACCGGATCTGACGACGACGAAGTTACTAAGATGGCGATAAGGACTCTTTGTTGAAATGGGTTTCTAATTGATATCTGGAATCATCACTTGAAGTCCGGCACAACTGATCCCGTGAGGAAGCTCATTAGTACTATGAGCAGTTGCAGAAATCCAAAGTCTAAGCTAAAACGAAAAAGAAGAAAGGACAGAGCTTTGAGCTGGTGAGCGGTGACCACGAGCAGAGTGATTCTCTGTACGGATGCTGGATGAGAGCAGCATGCCGGCGTCGAAGAGCATTTGGATGGACGGATTCTGGCTGCGCGGAGCGGCGTATCGTACCACCGACACAGGTGCCGCTGAGCAGTAAGCAAGCAAGCGAGCGGATAACAACGCAGCTCCAGGCCTAGTTGAGTCTCATTGGCTCGAGAGTTTCAGTCTACGAGCACGTAAAAGCAGAGCAGCTACACTGAATCACGCACGGGCTGACTTGCAGCGTTCTGCCTGCGCGCCGGGGAAGTGCAGAACCAAACCAACCACCGCGGAAACCAGAATCCTCCGCAAACGCCAAACTTTCTCGCTTCCGAGTTGGGTTCCAACGACCCGCCCGGGAAACGAGAATGCGGAACGCGACGGCGGCATGAGCGCGCCATTCAGCCATTCAGGCGTCCCCCGCGGCCGGAATGGGAAGGCGAGATGGAGAGACTGGAGACCAGAGGAGGAGGAGGAGCGCGTCGTACCGTGGTGGGAGTAGGTGTAGCCGGCGCGCCAGGTGTAGATGTGGTCGCCGGGCTTCATCTCCGACCGCTCCACGCGGTGAGACAGCAGCCCCATCGTCGTCGTCCTCGTCCTCTCCCCTCAGGCGGCCAGGTTCCCGGCTGCTTCTTCGTTCCTCCTGGCCTGGGCACAGAGGCCGGCGAGCAGGGGGAGATCTTCAGCCCGCAGCGTCGTGTTACACGCTGTCACATCACATCACATGGAGGCGGAAGGAGCCCGACCACCGTGACGCGAGTGAGAAGGTGAAGCGAAGGTGTCGTGGTCCGGTGGTGAGTCGTCAGCGCCTGCCCTGCATGCGGGTGCGCAACGGAAGGAGTCGCTCTTCCGTCTTTGATCTCGGTGGTTGGGCTTCCTTCCAGTGGTAGCGATCCTGGGGGTAGGGCCTGTTTAGATCCTAAATTTCATCCCCAAATTCCACTGTGCAAAAAGAAGATTCCCATCATATCAAAATGCCGGCACATGCATGGAGCACTAAATGTAGATGAAATCAAAAATTAATTGCACAGTTTAGTTGTACTTTGCGAGACGAATCTTTTAAGCCTAATTAGTCAATGTTTGGACAAAAATTCACAAATACAAACGAAATACTACAGTGCACGGGCCTGCACTGTGTAGATTTTGTTGCCGTCAAATTGGCGCAACTAAACACGGCCTTAGATTATCTTCTGGACCGAGGTCTCGGCATGTGCGTGGATATGCCTACACTGCAGTGTGATCTGCCGTGCAGCCTGCAGCGCTCGGGATTGGCGTCTGATATATTACAAGGTAATGTGTACACCATGCACCATGCCACTAGTATTTTTTATTTACTCATCCGTTCCGGGATTCGTGTCTGATCCTGGAAGCTGATGCATACCTCTCCTCAATCCTCATCTTAGGCCATGTTCGGTTCTCGTCCAAAAACTTTTTACCCCGTCTCATCGAATGTTTGGACACATGCATTGAGCATTAAATATGGATAAAAAAAATAACTAATTGCATAGTTTGCATGGATTTTACTAGACAAATCTTTTAAGCTTAATTAGTCCATGATTAGCCATAATTGCTACAGTAACACACATGTGCTAATGACAGATTAATTAGTCTTAATAAATTCGTCTCGCGGTTTGCAGACGGAATCTGTAATTTGTTTTTTTATTAGTATCCAAATACCCCATGCGACACCCCTATTTGACACTCGATGTGACATCCAAAAACTTTTCACGAACTAAACAAGGCCTTAGAGAAAAAAAATTATCTCGGGAGTATAGTGGGAGTTGAGATTCTAAACAGGAAGTCTAAAATTTTTAGCTAACCTCATCAAAACTTTAAACCATACAAGTAAGTAAAAATAGTCTAGTTTTAGTCCTTAAGTCAACTAAACATTAGACCATCAAACATGGCCTTGTTTGGAGATGCAAGGAGTAGTTTTTGTTTGCTTCTTTGATTAGAGTTATTCTCTCTCCCTCCGTCTCCACTGTATCCTCGGCGCTGAGAAACAAAATGGTGATGTAGAAATGAACCAAGTTTTATGCAGGCTATGCTCCACACTATCATAATACCAAGTCTAGAATTTCTAGTTTTTTTTGTTTGGTTGCAATCTTTCTTGCTTGTTGGCAACGAAACGGGGATTTTTAATGTGCTCTGTGAGTTAGAATAAAGAGAAGCTAAAATATGTATGCTTAGGATTCGAAGCAGCTACCTGTGTCGGCTCAACCAAACTCTACGTATACCAAATCCTAAGCGTCCAAATTCAAACGGTCGGGCCTGAACTCGGTTGCTCTGAGCTAGGGATGGTAGCAATCAAACTTCTCGTAGTTAGAATTGCTTTCGGTCAACCGCCTCTTAACGTTGATACAACACATGTATTCTGTGTTGCACTCATCATGCCCTTTGGATTTGGGAAATATATTATTCCTCATAATAAAGTAAAGAATCTCTTGTCCATGTTCGATGCCGTGATGATGCCCAAGTCGGGCAAAACGAAGCTCTCATGCAACAAAACCAAAAAGAGAAAAGAGAAAAGTAGCCAAGCACACAGTGATCCAGTTGCGGAGCTCGGATCAATCACCTAAGGGTGTGTTTGGTTACCTGGCTTCCTTCTAGCCTGGCTAAAAAATAAGCCAAACTAGTTTAAGCCTGCCTCTAGCAAGATAAGATGGACTTATTTGGTTGCCTACACTATCTAAGTCAGGCTAGCATCTAGTTTGTTTGGTTGGCTGGTTTAGCTACAATAGAGTCACCTCTTTTTTGGCAGGTAACTTCACCCCGTTGAGGCATTTCATCTAACAAGTATTGAGCAAAGGTAAGGATTGTGGCTGTGCTCCTGCCAGTGAGCCACAGATCGACATCGAATGAGTGGTGGCCGCGGAGGACACGGTGAGCCTCTGGGTCAGCCTCGTCGTCGGCGTGCCATCCAATGTGGATCTCCAAGAAAAGCCCAGTCGCACCCCCATCCCCAGCCCACTGATGGAATCCGCCGCCGTGGCCATCGTGACGATGTCGTTTCCTGCGCAGGGCCACCTGAACCAGCTACTACACCAATCCCTGCTCCTCGTAGCGCAGGGGCTCCACGGCCACTTCGCCGCACCTCCACGGCTGGGGCCCTAGCCCCGACGCTGCCCTCCCACGGCAGTGCGCTTCCACGCGCTCGACGTGCCCGCGCATGACTCCCCCGCCCCAGACCCGTCCTCCCCGGTCCCGTCGCACATGCAGCCGCTCTTCGAGGCCTACTGCGGCGGCGCGCAGGCCCCGCTGGCCGCGCTCCTGACGGAGCTCGCCGCGACCCACCGCCTTCGCGTGCTCCTGCTCGACCGACAGCGACAGGGAGAGAGAGGGCGATGAGAAGCGTGGCAGAGGACTGCATCGGATGGAGCCCTCATCGGCTACAGGAGAGCTGGGCGCGATGCTTCGGACAGCCGCTGACTTCGCGAGCGGAGGAGGCGAGCAAAGGGAAGCAGAGGGGATGACGAGAATTGGTCAGGACTTCGCGATCGAGCTGGCCCAAGTTTGGCCACAGAAAAATGGAATGCTATCTCATTATTCCATAGCCTCGTTAAGGCCTCTAAAGTGGCTACGGGCTATTTACAGGCTGCCAAACAACTAGAGGTTGGCTTCCTAAAGCTGGGTTGAAAGTTAGCCACCCAACCAAACATGCCCCTGCTGACCTAGCGCTTTGCTGCTAGCTCTCCAAAGTCCAGAGTACGGTACAGACTGCCCCACGTTGGCCTCCAGCCCAGTGTTTGTGTGTTTATACTAGGCCAACAAAAGGGCCGTTTTGTGGACTGTTCAGACAGCCTGGCCCAAGCGCGAGTGCTTCTTTTGTGGAAGGGGCCTTCATCAACAGCAGCAAAGCAATGGGTAGAGGCTATGGGCCTTCATCAACAGCAACCTACTGGAGTATTTTGCTTCCACTAGCCCATCAACAAAGCTTCTACATCCGTCAACAGAGCGAAATCTCTGCCCCGTCCCCATGCCGACGCTCGCCCTCCTGCTCTCCGGCCGTCCCCACCCCGCGCATACGCCGGCTCCGGCCGTCCTCGCCCCGCGCCGTCGCGTCTCCGGCCGTCTCTGCTGCGTGCGAGGAGGAGAACGCCGAGCCGCCGCCTGCTTGCACCTTCTCTGGCCGCGCCGACCATCCCAGCGTGAGAGACAGACAGACAGAGGGAGGACGACGACGTCTCCGCGGGACGAGCGCGTTCGCGGTTCGCCCGATCCCGAGCTCATCCCGAATCTTGGCCGAATATTCCCCTCCCAGAATCGCTCCGTTCCATTTGCTCTGCAACCATCCCGATCCCCAGCACCGGCCGAACCTACCTTGTGACGTCACCCGTGAACCAGGCCCACAGATCCCGCCCGCGCGCAAAACAGCCAACGCGTGCCGTGCACCGTGTGCACCGTGCTGTCCCATTGGCAACTTGCGCGCTACTCTGACTCGAGAGTCGGATTGGCCGCTACTCTACCCCACCCACACCCATCCGCCCCCACGCCTCCACAAAACCCTAGCGGGACGCCTGCCTCGCTCGCGCCGTCACCTCATCCTCCCTGATCCCCGCTGCACAGCTGCGCGACCGAGAACCGAATCCGTGAGCCATGTCGACCAGCAAGGGCGGCGCAGCCAAGGGCGGCGGAGGTTCGAACACCACCTCCTTCCCCGTCGTCTTCCACCGTCACCGTTGGGTCGTTCGTTTGCATCTGAGCTTGCTTGGTTGCGGATTGTAGGGAAGAAGAAGGAGGTGAAGAAGGAGACGAAGCTCGGGATGGCGTATAAGAAGGACGACAACTTCGGGGAGTGGTACTCCGAGGTTGGTTAAGTGTTAATTTGTTTCGCTGTGGTAGGGCCACTAGTTCCGATTTGATTCATGTTGGTAGTTCCAATTTGATTGATGTTGGTGCTGTGGTGGGATGTGCCATCATGTGCGATTACGGCGCGGGTGGAATTCGAAGGTTTTGATAGGATTGGTGTAAGAGGGTTTAGGAGAAATTCCTGTTTCAGTAGCTTAGAATTTTGGTCTTTGCGAACAGACACTGTTACAATTCTAGACTATAGTTCTAGACCTACTAAAATTATTGCCCAAACTACTCAGTCCACAGCAAAAGCTACAAAATTCGTCACAGCAACCACAAACTCACCCTAGTTGTGAGAAACTGGATTAGTTGGCTTAATATTATTGTTTCAGGTGCAGTGGTTCCATTAATTACCATATTCATACTGCTATTCTTTGATTGCTCTGTTTGACACGTGACAATATCTTTCCTTGAAATACAGTCCTCGTTTTTTATTTTAAATTATACCTTGTTCTTTCCATGGGGCTAATTCAGAGCGTTGCTATTTGTTCCTCCAGGTTGTTGTTAACAGTGAAATGATCGAGTACTATGACATCTCTGGTTGTTATATATTGAGGCCATGGGCGATGGAGATCTGGGAGCTACTGAAAGTAAGTTTTTGCCAACACGAACTAAAAACCATAATTCTCTTTTGTTGCCAATTCTGGAATCGCAACTATCTCAGTGCTAAAGAATAGCCACCCTTGTAACGGGAGACTTATTTTTTGTGTGGTGTACAACTTTTCACAGCTTCTCCATAACATAAGTTCTGATCCTGAATTATGTAGGAAGCTATGTGTTTAGCATCAGGGGTCCTTTATGTTTGTTTCTATACATATTTGTGAAGCATAGTGACATTACTGCAATTTGATAATTGCTTTGTGATTTGGTGCAGGAATTCTTTGATGCAGAAATTAAAAAGCTGAAGCTCAAACCATATTATTTCCCTTTGTTTGTTACTGAGAATGTTCTACAAAAGGAAAAGGACCACATTGAGGGCTTTGCACCAGAGGTGTGCCTTTTACTCTTTCCTTCACATCTCCATTTCCAGATTTTCACAGTTGGATATTTGTTCAATTCTAAAAGTCAGTCTGCCCAACTATAAGATTTTCACAAGGTCACTCATGCAAAAAAAAAAGTAATATATTCTTCTTGCAGGTAGCTTGGGTTACTAAGTCAGGGAAATCTGAACTGGAAGCACCTATTGCAATCCGCCCCACAAGTGAGACTGTCATGTATCCATACTTCTCCAAATGGATAAGAAGCCACCGAGACTTACCGTTGAGGTGTAATCAATGGTGTAATGTTGTTAGATGGGAGTTTAGCAATCCTACTCCTTTCATAAGGTACATCATTCGTTGGCTTGCCAATGTAGTTATGATATGCTCCCTTCCTGCTTTATTACCTCATTTGTTGGCTTGCCATACTTTCTAACTAGCAAATTCGCATAGTTCATAGCTTACATGTTAATGCGTTGGCGATAAGAACACGCCCAGATGGTTGCCTCACTTGTCATCTCTCAATATTTTGAAAAATCAAGGAGCTCCCATATTTCGTTTCTTCTCATAAGATAATGAAATAGCACTTTGACATTGTTATTTATTTTAGAACATTTGAATAAGTGGTCCAATGGAAAGATTCATAATAAAGGCATTGGCTACTTGTCCTAAAAATTGTCGCCCTGAGTAATTAAAATGTTCAATGTGCTATTTTTGTATAGTATCCACAACACACACCATTTGAGCTGATCCTCTTCCTTCTTATAAGTTTGAGAACTGCCTACATCTATTTTTCACTTGGTACAGTCTTCAAAATTGAACTTTGACCATGAATTTCTCAAACTATAGTAACCATAGAAATGTACATTGGAATATGAATCTAGTGGCTCTGCTTGTGTATCACTAAACTCATTTTTGGATAGCCTAGTTGTTGGTCTAGAGTTACAAGGTTTGAATTTCGAAATGTGTGTGTGGGTGTTGTATTTTTGACCGAGAATAAATTTCATGCGCCCTTTGTTTCTGTGCATATGGCTGCATCCAGTTTTTTTTCCTGCTAAACATTCTGCAACTACTCTCTTCAGGAGCCGTGAATTTCTGTGGCAAGAGGGGCATACTGCTTTTGCGACTAAAGAAGAGGCAGATGAAGAGGTAGAAGTACATATTTTTGCACAGTTTTGATATGGTTCTGTTGTCAACTACTATTATTGTGGTGGTTTTGGTAAGTCCATTGCAAAGTATGACACTAACTATTGAGTTGGTTTTCCCAGAATTAAGTTTTGAATGTTTGAAGGTCTTGAGAGTCTGAAGCACAACTAACCTAATGTAGTATGTTAGATTAGGACTTTTGTTTATAGCAGTGATTTAGTTTTTATATTACATTCAATTCATCAATTGCAAACTAGTACCCTCATTTTGCATTTGGATAATTTAAAGTAAGTTTCATGTATTTATCTAGGTAGTTCTGCGCAAAAACAATATGAGCCTCTATGATATATCAAAGGGACAGTTCAATACTGTAATAATAATCTATTTTGAGTGCATAAACATTTTTGAATGGGGAATGATCATATTTTAATCCATGATGATATTCTCAGGTTCTCCAAATATTGGAACTGTACAGAAGGATATATGAAGAATTTTTAGCAGTTCCAGTGTCCAAAGGTAGGAAAAGTGAGATGGAAAAATTTGCAGGTGGACTTTATACCACCAGTGTTGAGGTATTGATACATTCCTAAAATATTGTAGCCTTTCCTTAACTATCCTGATGAAAAAGAATATTAATTCCAGTATTTTATTGTAAATGCTTGTTGCTAAATATTGTTTTACCAGGCCTTCATTCCAAACACTGGTCGTGGCATACAAGGCGCAACCTCACATTGTCTTGGTCAAAACTTCGCCAAGATGTTTGATATCACTTTTGAGAATGAGAAGGGTGTTAGGGAAATGGTTTGGCAAAACTCTTGGGCCTACACTACCCGCTCGGTAATTCTTACACTCCTTTGATTGAAAATGAGTAATTGATGTGGGAATGGAAATGATACTTTCATTTTGTATGCTGCACATGATACTTTTGTCCATAGGTAGTTGATATCTAGCGAACAAAGTGAACTGTAACATCATCCATGGACCGTTATCATGTGGAGTCACTAGTGTTCATGTTGGAATATTGTTACACATGTATGGTAGGCTTGTATAGTTACGGTTGTTACGGTTACACATGTATGGTAGGCCTGTATAGAAGGCTATTATTGGTGTCTATCACCTCCTGTAATTCAGCCCATTGGCTTATATATAATGGCGCCCCTGGCTGTTGCCCAGTGTGGCCTTTGCCCCCAATCTGATCTTCCCACTCTAACATGGTATCAGCCGCATACCCGATCCTCCGCTTCCGCTGATCGCGCGCCCAGGCCGCGACTCTTCTTACTCGCGACGCCGCCGCCACCCCTCTCCGCACGTGTTCCCCTCACGACGCGTCCACCCACCCGGCGGCCCGCCCTCCTCTCTCTCTTGCCATGGCCGACGACAAGATCGTGCCCGATCCCACCGCGGCTCTTGCTGCAGCCCTCGCCGCAGTCCTTCCTGCCGCCGCTCCTCCGAATCCTGCTGCCTCTCTCGCCACCATCAATATCAAAACTCACCTCCCCATCACCCTGGAACTTCACCCGCCCAATTATCGTGCCTGGCGTGAGCTTTTCACCACCCTCTTTGGCAAGTTCGGCGCTGGTCACCACATCGATGGTACGCCGGTGCCTGACCCGGTCACGACGATGTGGACGACGACAGATTTCTCTGTCCGATCCCTCCTCTACTCGTCCATCTCTCCGAAGCTGATGAACAAGGTGATGACGCCCGGCGCAAACGCCCGCACCATCTGGCTGGCGATCGAGGCGCAGTTCCAGAACAACAAGTCGTTGCGGGCCCTTGCGTTGGAAGCGGACTTCCGCAATCTCGCGCAAGGCAACCTCTCCTTCTCCGACTACAGCGAGCGCCTCAAGTCGTACGCCAACGGGCTCGCCGATCTCGGATTCCCCGTCAACGAGCCGACTCTGGTCCTCACGCTCATTCGAGGCCTAAGTCCGACTCTTCGTCACATGGGGACACTCATCAAATCCCGGGATCCCCTGCCGACGTTCATCACTGCGTGCTCCATGCTGGAACTTGAGGAGGCGGACCTCAAGACCCCGCAGCCTGGCGAACAAACGGCGCTGGTGGTGGCGCCTCAACCGCCGGCGCCCATAGTCACAAAGTTTCTGGGTCAGTGGGGTCGAGGTACGGGGTCGCGGTACGTGGTACACTACTTGTGAGAGATTTTTACACTTCGGGTCGAAAATGAACCCATGAACCCGGATCGGGGTCGACGAACCCGGGTCGAGGGTCGAAGGTGGTGAACCCGTTTTATGTGACTATGCCGGCGCCCCAGCCGCCCGCTTCCCCTTCGGCACCCCAGCAGTCCTCTTCTACGCCGCGGAACAACAACAAGAACAGGATCAAGAACAAAAATCGCAACAGTGCGCCATCCTCCGGCAGGTCTGGCGCGCCCGGCGGTTTCGGCGGCTTCCGTCCGTTCCTGAACCCCTACACCGGCACCTTCCAGATGTGGCCAATGCAGCCTACCCAGGGCGTGCTTGGTCCATGTCCCGGCGTTCCGCATCAGGCCATGTTCGCTGGCGCCCTTCCCGGATTCCCTACTGCCGGCGCGCCTGCAGCAGCTGCAACGATGTCCGCCACGAACACCTGGGATCCCACTGCCTTGATCAACACGCTGAACTCCATGACCCTGCAGCAGCCCGACTGGTTCATGGATTCCGGCGCGTCCTCCCATCTCTCCAACGATCAGGGTATTCTCTCCTCCACTTGTCCTTCCCACACACCCACAAATATTCTTGTCGGCCATGGCTCTTCCATTCCCATCACCGCTCGTGGTAGTGTTGTTTTTCCCTCTCCTACCCGGCAATTTTCTTTATCCAACATTTTAGTTTCTCCTCAATTAGTCACCAATCTTATTTCCGTGCGCAAGTTTACCACTGACAACCTTGTGTCTGTGGAATTTGACCCGTTTGGTCTGTCTGTGAAGGATCTGAAAACTAAGGCGCTGCTCTATCGGTGCAATAGCTCCGGCGATTTGTACCCTTTCTTCACGACACCCACCTCCACTCGTGCAGTGTTGCTGGCTCTTGCAGAAGACATTTGGCATCGTCGCCTCGGCCATCCCAGCGCCAAAGTTCTCTCTCAATTGAAGTCAGCCAACGCCATCTCTGTCGCCCCAAATAAAACACCTGCCACTCCTTGTCATGAGTGTCACTTAGGAAAACATTTTCGTTTTCCGTTTGCTACATCTTTAACGCGCACTCAGCGCCCTTTTGAGATTATTCATTGTGATTTGTGGACTTCTCCGGTTCCCAGTGTGTCTGGCAATAAATTTTATTTGGTGTGTTTAGATGATTTCACTCATTATCTCTGGACATTTCCCTTGAAACTGAAATCTGACACTTTTTCCACTATTCGCGATTTTCACACCTACGTGTTAAGCAGTTGCACTAGCGCCATAGGATGCAAAACCAATGGTTCATTCATTTGCACGGCATCGTAGCAATTTTAATATAGGGGAACAGCAATATACAGATTTCACCGAAGCACCCAATCTCAAGCCTTTAGACCTGCAAACCAATGGCTCAGGTCATGTTCAGTTGCACCTGATCCTGGTGCCTCGTACATTTGCACCTGTAGATCTGTTAGGTCTTTAGTACCACCTTTACTTGATCTAAATTGCTGTTTGATGATATGATTGTCGAGTGAAACCATGGAAAGTAGATACGAGTTATTCTTTGATAATATACTGAGCAAGTGTATACTTACAATTTAGTTTGAACATGTCCAATATGCCATGTCATCAGTTTGCGAGATCAAATCACTGGAGCTAACTTCTGTTTGCACCAGGTTTTGAAAACAGTTCACTAAAAGTTTCATGGTCCGGGGCTTGGATCCAGAAACCAGCGGTTGCTGGTCTATCCTTGTTACATTGCATTTTTTTCATATTGTTCTCGAAAACTCAATGGTCAAATAGAAACGTGGAACCAATACATAGTCATATAATCATCAAATCAAATAGAGCCTGAAACAACAAAATGTTTGCTGAAATGGTAATGCTCTCACCGAAACAATTGTTCCAGGTAGTCACTGTCATTTTCAGTTCCTTGCAGTACCTGGCTTACTGCCGTCCATTTTGTGGAACCCTTGTTCTGTAGCTTACTTTACTTGGATGATGGTCTCATTATAGCCCTGTGCAGGTCATTGCAAGTGTAATGTTGCAACAGACCACTTGACCTATACAGAATCTAGGTTTGGAGTGGGCTTGTTACGACTACTGTTGATGGGGAATAGGGAGTATATGATAGAAGAGAGACCGGTTTTCTCCCTTCTGAGCCTCTTCTCTTTCCTTCCCCAATCTCTCCCTCCCTCTCTCTCCCTCCTAGAGTCAACCTAACACAGAAAAATCCCCATCCCATTTTTTGAAGGAAAAAGAAAAATCGAAAATTCTAGTGATGTCATGCATTTTTTTTTTGAAAAAACAACACGTGTTGCATTGAAATAATGCTTTTTATTGCTCCTTGGATTTCTAGTTGCATAGTGTTCTGCACAAATTATGTTTATGCCTGTAATATATAGTAATATAGAACCTACGCCCTTGCAGATTGGAGTGATGGTGATGACACATGGTGATGACAAAGGCTTAGTATTACCACCAAAGGTGGCACCAATCCAGGTAATTGTGATTGCAGTGCCTTATAAGGATGCTGACACAACTGCCATAAAGGGAGCCTGTGAATCAACTGTTTACACACTCAATCAATCTGGGATTCGAGCGGATCAGGACACCCGTGAAAATTACTCTCCAGGTTGGAAGTATTCTCACTGGGAAATGAAAGGTGTTCCATTGAGAATTGAGATTGGTCCAAAAGATCTGGCAAACAAGCAGGTACTAACTACTGATTTCTCGCAGATCACCATTCATGTTTAAATTTGGTTACATTTTTTGTTTGTTGGCTCTTGTTTTTTTATATAAATTAATGTGCCACATGAATCACTCTTGTAATCTTGCTTCTTTTCACTAGGACTATCTGCAGTTAGTTATGAGTATAATACTTTTCATAGCCTTTTCAAGATAAGCAAATCTTGTTAGTTGGCTGGTTACTCTTCCCTTGTTTTATTTCATCATTGCCTTTTGCTTGTATTACCAGTAGTTCTTTGATACTACTCCCTCTGGTCTAATACGATTACCATTTTTGGACAGGCGTATAAGGATTTGAGTCTTCAAAACTAAAACTTGACCATAAATTTCTCTTAAAATGTGTTACTATCATTTGATACAAAATCAATATCACATTAAAAAATGTGTGAGAAATATGAACACATTGTTACAACTTTTATAGTAAAAAAAGCTTGCATACCATTTGACAAATAATTATTGGCTCAAAACATACAAAGGTTGACTTTTTCAATTGGTACTTCTTTTCTAGCTACTAATTGTCCAATCTGTGTGCCTCTGCAAAAAAGCTGCTGAGTGGCAACAATGTTCTGATTCTTATATTTGCTGCAATGTCCAAATTACTATGCTTTTGTGAACTTCAATTCCCATGAGTATGTGAGAAAATTGAGTGTGAAATTATATCCTCTTCTTTTTAGGTGCGCATTGTCCGCCGGGACAACGGTGCAAAGGTTGACATTCCTGTGACCAATTTGGTTGAAGAGGTTAAAGTGTTACTGGATGAGATTCAAAAAAATCTGTTCAAAACAGCCCAAGAAAAGAGAGATGCCTGTGTTCAAGTCATCAAGACTTGGGATGAATTCACAACTGCTCTGAATAACAAAAGGTTGATCTTGGCTCCGTGGTGTGATGAGGAGGTACTTGAAGTTGTCATTTTTTTTTGTTTATCAGATTTGCCTCCTGTCCTGAATTTGTTCTTCGAAACCTTGGCAACAATTAACAAATAAGAGGTATCAACACTCTTGCCACCATATACTTCTAACTGTAGAAGTAGGAGGCGGGATACATAAAAGATAATTGGGAAACTCTTAAAAGTTTGCGTCATTGTCATTGCCTTTGGTCCTTGGCTTACCACAAAATTATAAGTATTTTGAAAATGTTGCAGATGAGAGACAATTGGAAGTCTATCAGTCAATGACTAGTTGACTACCATGAACTAGCCTTTCTTGATGCTCCTTGTACCTACCGGTTCTATTGTACTTCCGTCTGCCATGTCTGTAAATTTCTTTTCCTCGTACAGGAAGTTGAGAAAGATGTGAAAGCTCGGACAAAAGGGGAACTCGGAGCTGCAAAAACATTGTGTACTCCATTTGAGCAGCCAGAACTTCCAGAAGGTATGGCTCTGTGAGGGCCTGAATGCAAGTGACCTATGGTTTTCCCTTGTTATGATTGTTGCATTTATATTGTCATGCTCACCTGTCTTGTACAACCTAAATTCAGGTACCCTGTGCTTTGCATCTGGAAAGCCAGCGAAGAAGTGGTCGTTCTGGGGCCGCAGCTACTGATTGCCTTTGCTGGTTGTCTTTTCGGATTCAGTTCTTGTTTCAGATACAAATCCGAAAATCCATTTACATTGTGTTTTACATCGACTTGCAGTTCTCTTGTAATTGGCAAAAGCCATTTATTCCAGCATACATTGCTATTCGAGTTTGGATGTTGCAAGAATGAGAAGACATACTTTCGTTTACTGTCGTGCAGTGTGCCAGTTTTGCTTTGAAGTAGGAAAAAAACGCTTCATATCTGATTACAACACATGATTCTCACCGGAATTTAACTGGACCTCTTTATATCTGGGCAAAGTCAAATTTATCATGAAATTCCTGCCCGCATTTCACTTGGCTTGTTTCACCTTTCGGCTGGCCTTCTTTTAAGTGCTGCTGCAGCCACAGCACACAGTGTTTTGTCTCTCAGGGTCTGAAACAGGCCGCTGAAGTGGGTGACATTCATTACAAGCGACGGTGGATACAAATGCAGTGGATACAAATGCAAAATTTTCATGAAATACTAATTATTCAAAATATCAACGACCAGTGACGGTGGATACAAATGCAAATGCGGGATGCAGCCGTTAAGACAAATTGAGGTAGCCAAAAAAAAAAAAAAACCAGCAGCCGTGAACTAGTTCTGGATTGGGTATTAAACTCACGCTACTCCACAGCAGTGGCGAACTAATTCTGGATTTGGGTATTAAACTCGCGCTGCTTGTCACACTACTCGTATTGGCGCGACAAAATAAACCGTCCAACGTGGTAGATGTTGTCACGCCAACACATGGGACATAGAAGCATGATTTTGTGGCACCAGTCCAATTTTTTCTTGAGCACAAAAAAAAATAGAAGAGATTAAAAAAAAACCCTAGCCACCAACTCCATCTACACGAACCCAACCGTGCAACGGAAGACCTTTTTACATCGGACATGTGTTCCTTATTCGAGCCGTATTCCTTTTTTTTTTATAGAAACAATCCGAGCCATACTCCTGCGCCACCGGCCGGGTTGGCTTTGTAGACGGTCTCCGACGACTGCTAACCAAAATACGAGACTTATTCGTCTTTTAGGTAGCGTTATAGGCAAATGGTTCAATACTTATTCTTATCTTTCAAAAATAACCTTTTCTGTAAATAGGTCTATAGGAGAGAATATACTCAGATTTAGGTTGTCTCTCCTAGCATTTAAAATGAGTTTTTTCACGTAGATATTCTGTTAGAGGGTAAATGTGCTATATTAGGCCAGTCTCAATGGGCATTTCATAGGTGTGTCATGCACATTTAATGAGGTGACACATCAGCCAAAAGAGAATTTTTGCATGAAATGGGGAGGAGAGAGGAGAAAATCGTTTCACCATAGTGAAACGACTCAGCGTCGTTTCCCAGGCCTCGGTAACGCAGTGAAACATCCATTGAGGGGAAAATCGTTTCATTCTCGATCTCGTGCGCAGAGCAACCGCCGGCACCGTGAAAGTCCCTAGTTTGGTTTTGGCTAATTGATGAAACCTAGGACTAACCTTTGTATCTAAGTGGATGTTTTAGATAAAGGTGGTCATTGAATATGAGACATGACATTGACTCATATGACCAAGATGGTGAAGACCAAGATGAGGCTTGGCTCGATGGACCGGTTGTGAGGGTGAAGGGCAAGTCGAGGCTTCGAAGCGAGGGACCATGCGATGGTGAAGCTTGAGCAAGACTTGGCGCCGACGGACCAATGCAACGGTGAAGAGCAAGTGAAGTCAAGGTCGATGGATCGAGACGGTCATGTGATGATATGAAGTGGATCATATCATTTGAAGAAACAAAATGGGCTCAAGGCAAAGGTATAACAATAGGGCCATTTTGTTTTACACTCAAGACACCATAGAGGGTGTGAGTGGTTTAGGATCGATAGCCGAACTATTAAGAGGGGAAGTCTTATCGGTTATTCGATGCACGGGTGCCACTAGGTGAATTCATGAAGTGCATTGCATGTAGGGCCTAGTGAGCTAATTGGAGAACCTTTGAAAATGATTGAGAAAATGCTAACACACAAGCACATGGAGATGTACACTTGATGGTGTTGGCTCATTTGCAAAGGTGGCGTTGGTCACTGTAAGGTCCTAGATGGCTAGAGGGGGGGTGAATAGCCTATAAAAATTCTACAAGCACCACTAAGCAAACTTGTTAGAATAACAAACGGCGTAAAGCGAGTTTTGCTTAGCCAAAGGTTGTGATGCAAGCCTCCTATCCACAAGTCTAGTAGATTATGATCTCTAGTTCACACAAGAGCTATGTCACTAATTTTACACTAGAGAACAAGCTAACAACACTACTAGCCAAGCTACTACTAGAGCAACACAAGATAATCTAGTAAAGATAAGTGCAAGAGATAGGATTGTGAATCTTATACCGACGGTGGAGTGAAGATGTTGCCAATCACCAAGATGATATATAATCAATTAATATTGACAACAACACAATATGTAGACCAATCACCGGGAGACAAGAGACACAATATTTTTGTTCACCCGGTGTTCACTTGTGCACCGACAAGCTACGTCACCGGTTGTGTCGACCAACACTTAGATGGTTCCTCGGTGTGACCCTCAAGTCACTTGCCCCTCAAGGCACGCCCCGCAAGGCACCGCAAGACTCCACTCTCAAGTGAGGTAACTCAATGACACGCGCAATCCAATAGAGTTGCTTTTGGCGTCCCGCCGAGGAAAGCACAAGAACCTCTTACAAACAACCGGAGGTGGCCAAGAACAATCACCTTCTCTTGCCAACGCCTCCAACAATCTCCAAGCCGGCTAGGAGCGGTACTCTCCAAGAGTAACAAGAAATCCACCGGCTAAACCACCCACAAGTGCCACTAGATGCCCTCAAGCTATGCAATGCACTTTGGGATTACTCAATCTCACTTATGATTTGCAATCACTCAAGAGAGATGAGTGGGAGGAGATGCTCTAGCTCAAAGGATGTACAAGAATGTTAGAAATCACTGGTTACCTCCCCAAGGGCCGGCCAACGAGTATTTATAAGCCTCCCATCCAAATAGAGCCGTTGCAACTCCACTGACCGTTTTTTCGGGACGACCGGACGCGCCGGTCGAAACTGACCGGACGCGCTCAACCGCGTCCGGTCCTCCAACGGTCACTGCGTCAACGGTCAAAACCCATGACCGGACGCGCCTCTCAACAGACCGGACGCGCCGGTCGCTCAGCACCGCACGTGCGAAGCAACGACCGGACGCGCTGGTCGCAACGACCGGACGCGCCGGTCCCGATGACCGGACGCGCCTGTCGAACGACCGGACGCGCCGATCCGCACAGCACCCGCGCCCGCGAAACAACGACCGGACGCGCTCCTCGCAACGACCGGACGCGACAGTGCCCGCGTCCGGTGTGAGTCCAGTAAGCTCCTTCAACGATCGGACGCGTCCGATCATGTGTGACCGGACGCGCCTCGCGTCCGATCATCCTCGTGAACCGCAGTTCCCTCTGGGCGACTGACCGGACGCGCCGGTCCCTCGAGTGACCGGACGCGCCGGTTGCAAACCCTAGCCCGTGCGCCCGAAACCGCGCTGTACTGACCGGACGCGTCCGGTCACACCGTGACCGCGTCCGGTGCAGCGTCCGGTCACCTCAGTGACCCCGTTCGCCTCCGTTTCTTTTCCGACTTTCGGCGTAGTGGAAAATAGGCATTTCATTTCCTCGAAATCGCCTGAATCCCGCGCTCGCACGCTCGGCGGGAGGGAGAGAGGAACCCAAACCCCTCTCTACCCGCAAACCACAGCGCGACCAACGCCACCTTTGCAAATGTGCCAACACCATCAAGTGTACATCTCCATGTGCTTGTGTGTTAGCTTTTTCTCAATCATTTTCAAAGGTTTTCCAAATAGCTCACTAGGCCCTACATGCAATGCACTTCATGAATTCACCTAGTGGCACCCGTGCATCGAATAACCGATAAGACTTCCCCTCTTAATAGTTCGGCTATCGATCCTAAACCACTCACACCCTCTATGGTGTCTTGAGTGTAAAACAAAATGGCCCCTATGGTTATACCTTTGCCTTGAGCCCATTTTGTTTCTCCAAATGATATGATCCACTTCATATTATCACATGACCGTCTCGATCCATCGACCTTGACTTCACTTGCTCTTCACCGTTGCATTGGTCCGTCGGCGCCAAGTCTTGCTCAAGCTTCACCATCGCATGGTCCCTCGCTTCGAAGCCTCGACTTGCCCTTCACCCTCACAACCGGTCCATCGAGCCAAGCCTCATCTTGGTCTTCACCATCTTGGTCATATGAGTCAATGTCATGTCTCATATTCAATGACCACCTTTATCTAAAACATCCACTTAGATACAAAGGTTAGTCCTAGGTTTCATCAATTAGCCAAAACCAAACTAGGGACTTTCAATCTCCCCCTTTTTGGTAATTGATGACAACCCTCACAAAGATGATTTTGATAATAAAAGTTTTGAACTTGTCATACTTGTCCAATCATTTTGCTCATAAGTAAAGTTTGGACAATTATCACAAGCTCGGTTTTGGTAGCATTAGCTCCCCCTACATATGTGCATAGAGTTTGGATTGAAAGCTTTGCACATATGCATGGATAGAAATGTTGGGAGAGTAATTCTACCAAAATGATGCTAAGGTGTAAGAAATGGACCTTTGAAGCGTGATACCAATCGGAGTTGCCTTTTACACCATCCTTAGCATCATGAAGTAACTAGACATCCATCAAAACTCAAGAACCCCGTGAGATCAACATTATATGCAAAGGTTCTTGGACTACTTGTAAAGCTAACCACTTATAAAGCTTTTAGGCAAGTCTAGATACCACATGTAAACTATTCCTATGCATGCTAGTAGATCATTTCATCATCCAATTTCTATACTAGCATTGCACCACACAAGCATGTATATTGAATTTAAATACATGTGCAATGAGCAAGTCATATGAGAATGCACAAACAAATGCAACAACTTTGTTTATGAGCTTGCTCCCCCTACTTGTGTGCATCAACAAATTTTATTTACCCCTTTATCAAGTCGAATCATCTTTTTCTCATCATAAATTTTATTTACCCCTTTATCAAGTTGAATCATCTTTTTCTCTCCCCCTTTGTCAACAACTTACCCAAAAAAAATGGGATCAAATTGTGGAGAGAAGGAAAAGTGTTTGATTGGAGTAGATTGAAATTAATTCGATACCATATGTAAGGTTAAAAAATTTATCAAATTTGGTTTAACCTAGAATACTTGCCAAAGATATTTAATTCGATTTGAACCAAAGACAAGCTTCTTCACTCCTCAAAATAAGGGTTATCTTGCCTATGTTGAATTAAACACTTATAGCAAATCTTCTAGATTCAACACTAGGTTTACAAGCTCACAAACATGTCATATGCCACCACTAGATCAAAATAAGCATAGAAGCAATAGTGGTGACATATATCCATAAAATTCATTTGATTTATCATGAATGCTTATGCGTACCACTTATTATGTCTACATGCTCTATCAAGTCTTTAGCATAGGATGAAAGACATGTCAATCAATTTTACCTTGCAATGTCGAAGGAGAGGCATGTCAATAAGTGGGTGGGGTGCATTCAACTCATGTTTGAGAAATCAAGAATGTTCAATTCATTCCTTAGCTTGCAAAACCTCTTTTCATCAAGTGGCTTAGTGAGAATATCGGCAAGTTGATCATCGGTGCCAACACTTTCAATGGCAATATCTCCCTTTTGTTGATGATCTCTAATGAAATGATGTCTTATGTCAATATGCTTTGTTCTTCCATGTTGAACCGGGTTTTGTATCATCTTGATTGCACTCTCATTATCACATAGCAATGGCACATTCTTGAAGTTGAGGCCATAATCCTTCAAAGTTGATTTCATCCATAGCAATTGTGCACAACAACTCCCCGCACTCACATATTCGGCTTCAGCGGTAGAGATTGCCACACTATTTTGTTTCTTTGAGGACCATGACACAAGTGATCTTCCAAGTAATTGACATGTGCCACTTGTGCTCTTTCTATTGATCTTGCAACCCCCATAGTCGGAGTCCGAATATCCAATCAATTCAAACTTTGACCCCTTGGGATACCATAGTCCAACATCTCTTGTTTGCTTCAAGTACCTCAATATTCTCTTTGCGGCCGTGAGATGACTTTCTCTAGGTGAGGCTTGATATCTAGCACACATGCAAACACTAAACATGACATCCGGCCTTGATGCGGTGACATAGAGTAGACTTCCAATCAAAGACCGATATTCCTTTTGATTCACCATTTTGCCATCAAGATCACTATCCAAATTTCCATTTGTACCCATTGGAGTTGAAATTGGCTTTGCATCTTGCATTCCAAACTTCTTCAACATGTCCCTTATGTATTTCCCTTGACTCACAAATGTTCCATTCTTCAATTGCTTGACTTGGAGACCAAGGAAGTAGCTAAGTTCACCAATCATAGACATTTCAAACTCTTTGGCCATCATAGCACCAAATTCTTCACAATAAGCTTGATTGGTTGATCCAAAGATGATGTCATCAACATATATTTGCACTATGAATAGATCATTTCCAATCTTCTTGGTGAATAGAGTAGTATCAACCTTGCCCATCTTGAATCCCTTAAAGAGAAGGAAATCCCTTAGCCTCTCATACCATGCTCTAGGTGCTTGCTTTAAGCCATATAAAGCCTTCTTCAACTTATAGACATGGTTGGGTTTCTTGTCATCTTCAAATCCGGGCGGTTGCTCAACAAATACTAACTCATTGATGATCCCATTGAGAAATGCACTTTTGACATCCATTTGATATAGTTTGATATTGTGTGCACAAGCATAAGCCAATAGAATCCTTATTGCCTCCAATCTTGCCACGGGAGCATATGTTTCATCATAGTCAAGACCTTCAACTTGAGTGTAACCTTGAGCAACTAGTCTTGCTTTGTTTCTCACTACAATGCCATCTTGATCTTGCTTGTTTTTAAACACCCACTTGGTTCCAATCACATTGTAGTCATTTGGCCTTTCTACCAATTCCCAAACATCATTTCTTGTGAAATTGTTAAGCTCTTCTTGCATAGCCATGATCCAATCGGCATCCCTCAAAGCTTCTTCTATCTTCTTTGGTTCTATGGTTGACACAAATGATGCATGCTCACAAAACATAGTCAATCTTGATCTAGTTTGCACACCACTTCTAATATCACCAATAACACTATCAATGGGGTGATCTCTTGCAACATGTTGTGGTTGGAGTACTTGCACTTGATTGCTTGAGCTTGGTTGATCACTTGATGTATCTTGATGAGATGAACTAGCACCTTGATCTTGCACTTGAGAGTCACTAGCTAGCTTGAATGGAGAATTGAGCACTTGATCTTTATCATCATCTTGAATATCAATAACTTGCTTTGCTCTAATGTCCCCAATGTCCATGTTCTTCATTGCTTCCACCAATAGAGTTCCACTAATATCATCTAGATTCTCTTTTTCATCTTGTGACCCATTGGTTTCATCAAATTGCACATCATGGTCTTCTTCTAGAATGCCACTTGAGTTGTTCCAAACTCTATAAGCTTTGCTTGTAGTTGAATAACCAAGTAGGAACCCCTCATCACATCTCTTATCAAACTTTCCCAATCTAGTGCCCTTCTTCAAGATATAGCATTTGCAACCAAACACCCTAAAGTAAGAAATATTGGGCTTTCTTCCATGAAGTAACTTATATGGGGTCTTCTCTAGCAATGGATGACAATATAGTCTATTGATGTAGTAGCAAGCGGTATTGATTGCTTCATCCCAAAATGATTGACTCACATTGTACTCATGAAGCATTGATCTAGCCATATCAAGCAATGTTCTATTCTTCCTCTCAACTAGGCCATTTGATTGTGGAGTGTACTTGGCCGAGAATTGATGTCCAATACCATAATGATCACAAAGTTCTTCAATTCTTGTATTCTTGAACTCACTTCCATTGTCACTTCTCACTTTCTTGATTCTAATCTCAAACTCATTGTGAACTCTAGTGAGAAATGTCTTGAAGGTGTCAAACACTTCACTTTTGTCACTAAGAAAGAATACCCATGTGAATCTTGTGAAGTCATCCACTATGACAAAGCCATACTTGTTGCCGCCTATGCTTGTATATGTTGTTGGTCCAAATAGATCCATGTGCATCAACTCAAATGCTTTGCATGTGCTCATTGTACTCTTCTTTGGATGTGAGCTTCCAACTTACTTCCCGGCTTGACATGCACTACAAAGCTTATTCTTCTCAAATTCAACATCTTTCAAACCATTGACAAGATTGTGAGTTGTAAGCTTCTTCAATTGTTTCATGCCAACATGACCAAGCCTTCTATGCCAAAGCCAACCCATACTTGATTTGGAGACTAAGCAAGTTGTCAAAGAAGTTTCTCTAGCATTGAAGTCAACTAGGTAGAGATTCTCATATCTAAATCCCTTGAATGCCACATTTGAACCATCCACACTAATAACTTCCACATCATTAACCCCAAAGATGCATTTGTAGCCTAGATCACATATTTGTGCCACGGATAGAAGATTGAAATCCAAACTTTCAACTAGCAACACATTTGAGATACTCATGTCATTTGATATTGCAATCTTGCCCAAGCCAATAACCTTGCCTTTCTTGTTATTGCCAAATGTGATAGAATCAACACCACTATTATTGTCATTGATTGAGTCAAACATTCTTGATGTACCGGTCATGTGTTGAGTGCACCCACTATCAATAATCCAATGCCTTCCTCCGGCTTTGTAATTGACCTACAAGCAAATCAATGAAGCTTAGGTACCCATTTTTGCTTGGGTCCTTGTAGGTTAGTAACTAAGCTCTTTGGTACCCAAATAGCCTTCTTCTTTGGGCCCACTATTGGTGTACCAACAAACTTAGCTTGCACACCCTTCACACCTTTGGTAAGCACATAGCAAGAATCAAAAGGTATAGCATTAACAAGGTTCTTGCTTTGGTTCTTTTTATTGCAATTATGCTCTAAGTGCCCAACTTGCTTGCATCTATTGCAAAACCGACCATTGCTCTTTACAAAACTAGGTTTTGGAGTTGCAAAGGCCGACTTGCCTTTCTTGGGGGTGTAGCCCAATCCCTCTTTGTTAAGAGAGAACCTTTGGCTACCCAAGCACTTAAGCAAGCGGGCCTCACCACCATAGGCCTTGCCTAGGGCGTGAGTGAGCTCATCCACCTCTCTCTTGAGAGTCTCATTCTCAACCATTAGTGAGGCATCACAAGTGAAACCATCACTAGTAGTAGAGGTAGAGTTGGTGGTGGTGGATGAAGAGCTACAAGAAGGGTTAGTATTTGACATGATGATAGGTTCACTAAAGGATTCATCAATTATATCACATGTAACACCTATATCACAAGATACAACAACCTCCTTCTTTTCTTGTTGCTCAAGTAGCAATGAGTGAGCCTTTTCAAGCTTGGAATGAGTCTTACCAAGATCCTCATGGTCTTCCACTAGACTCTCATGAGTGGTCTTAAGCTCACCAAGAACTTTCTCAAGTATTGCTACTTTCATTGAAAGCTTCTTGCACTCCTTGTTCTTGGCAATAGCTATGTCTCTAGTTTGTTGCAACAAGTCATATAGTTGTTCTTTAGTTGGTTCATCATCATCATCATTTTCATTATCATATTTATCATTATCACTATCATGAACATATTCCATTTCACTTTCATCATCACTTTCATCATATAATACCTTAGCTTCTTTGGCCATGAAGCATGAAGAGGATGAATCAAATAGTAAAGGCTTCTTGTTGATAGCAATGGAAGCAAAAGCCTTGTTGGATGATTCTTCTTCTTCATCATCATCATCACTTTCCCAAGTGGCCACATAGACTCCATTCTTGCCTTTCTTGAATGTTATCTTGGCTTCTTTCTTTTTCTTCTCAAACTTGCCCCTCTTGTTGTTCTTCTTCTTATCATAGGGACATTCGGCTTGAAGATGTTCGGTGCTATCACAATTGAAGCACCTCCTTTGTTGCTCATTGCTCTTGAAGTTGTCATTTCTCTTTTTGAAGCCTCTTCTCTTAATGAACATGTGACCCATTTTCTTGACTACAAAAGCAAATGCCTCATCATCAATTTCATAATCTTCATCTTCACTATTGTCTTCTTCTTCAATGATGGTAGCTTTGCCCTTGGAGGAGATGGCCTTGAACGCCACGGTCTTCTTCTTCTTTTCATCTTCCACCTTTTCCTTGTCATCAACATCTTGATCATATTTGTCATAGGTTAATACTTCACCAAGCAAATCATTAGGCTTCATTGCTTCAAGCCCATCTCTTTGCAACATCATGATCAACATCTTGAATCTTCTAGGTAAGCTCAATAAGAACTTGTGACAAAAATCTTGATCTTGAGTCTTGTGCCCTAAGCTCTTGAGATCATTGACTATTACTTGCAATCTATGAAACATTTCAATGATTGTTTCATCATCCTTTTTCTTGAAGTTCTCAAACTCACTCTTGAGCCCATATAGCTTGGCACTCTTCACAACCTTAGTGCCTTCATATGTCTCACTCAACCTTGTCCATACTTCACTAGCCAATTCCAAATCTTTGATGCCCTCAAACACTTTTGTGTCAATACCATTATAGAGTGTATTGAGAGCCATTCTATTGCATGTTCTATTTGCTCTATCTTCATCGGTGAGATGATTGGGATCAATGATAGCAAAATCATTCTCAGTGACTTGCAATACTCTCTCATGAATAGAACCAAGGTACATTGTCATCTTTCTCTTCCAATGAGCAAAAGAACTAACACCATCAAAGAACGGTGGCTTGCCCCCAACATGATTGAACACAATTTGAGCCATTTTTCACACCGAAGGATGTTAAGCCTTGATTAAAACGGTGACCACGGCTCCGATACCACTTGTAAGGTCCTAGATGGCTAGAGGGGGGGTGAATAGCCTATAAAAATTCTACAAGCACCACTAAGCAAACTTGTTAGAATAACAAACGGCGTAAAGCGAGTTTTGCTTAGCCAAAGGTTGTGATGCAAGCCTCCTATCCACAAGTCTAGTAGATTATGATCTCTAGTTCACACAAGAGCTATGTCACTAATTTTACACTAGAGAACAAGCTAACAACACTACTAGCCAAGCTACTACTAGAGCAACACAAGATAATCTAGTAAAGATAAGTGCAAGAGATAGGATTGTGAATCTTATACCGACGGTGGAGTGAAGATGTTGCCAATCACCAAGATGATATATAATCAATTAATATTGACAACAACACAATATGTAGACCAATCACCGGGAGACAAGAGACACAATATTTTTGTTCACCCGGTGTTCACTTGTGCACCGACAAGCTACGTCACCGGTTGTGTCGACCAACACTTAGATGGTTCCTCGGTGTGACCCTCAAGTCACTTGCCCCTCAAGGCACGCCCCGCAAGGCACCGCAAGACTCCACTCTCAAGTGAGGTAACTCAATGACACGCGCAATCCAATAGAGTTGCTTTTGGCGTCCCGCCGAGGAAAGCACAAGAACCTCTTACAAACAACCGGAGGTGGCCAAGAACAATCACCTTCTCTTGCCAACGCCTCCAACAATCTCCAAGCCGGCTAGGAGCGGTACTCTCCAAGAGTAACAAGAAATCCACCGGCTAAACCACCCACAAGTGCCACTAGATGCCCTCAAGCTATGCAATGCACTTTGGGATTACTCAATCTCACTTATGATTTGCAATCACTCAAGAGAGATGAGTGGGAGGAGATGCTCTAGCTCAAAGGATGTACAAGAATGTTAGAAATCACTGGTTACCTCCCCAAGGGCCGGCCAACGAGTATTTATAAGCCTCCCATCCAAATAGAGCCGTTGCAACTCCACTGACCGTTTTTTCGGGACGACCGGACGCGCCGGTCGAAACTGACCGGACGCGCTCAACCGCGTCCGGTCCTCCAACGGTCACTGCGTCAACGGTCAAAACCCATGACCGGACGCGCCTCTCAACAGACCGGACGCGCCGGTCGCTCAGCACCGCACGTGCGAAGCAACGACCGGACGCGCTGGTCGCAACGACCGGACGCGCCGGTCCCGATGACCGGACGCGCCTGTCGAACGACCGGACGCGCCGATCCGCACAGCACCCGCGCCCGCGAAACAACGACCGGACGCGCTCCTCGCAACGACCGGACGCGACAGTGCCCGCGTCCGGTGTGAGTCCAGTAAGCTCCTTCAACGATCGGACGCGTCCGATCATGTGTGACCGGACGCGCCTCGCGTCCGATCATCCTCGTGAACCGCAGTTCCCTCTGGGCGACTGACCGGACGCGCCGGTCCCTCGAGTGACCGGACGCGCCGGTTGCAAACCCTAGCCCGTGCGCCCGAAACCGCGCTGTACTGACCGGACGCGTCCGGTCACACCGTGACCGCGTCCGGTGCAGCGTCCGGTCACCTCAGTGACCCCGTTCGCCTCCGTTTCTTTTCCGACTTTCGGCGTAGTGGAAAATAGGCATTTCATTTCCCCGAAATCGCCTGAATCCCGCGCTCGCACGCTCGGCGGGAGGGAGAGAGGAACCCAAACCCCTCTCTACCCGCAAACCACAGCGCGACCAACGCCACCTTTGCAAATGTGCCAACACCATCAAGTGTACATCTCCATGTGCTTGTGTGTTAGCTTTTTCTCAATCATTTTCAAAGGTTTTCCAAATAGCTCACTAGGCCCTACATGCAATGCACTTCATGAATTCACCTAGTGGCACCCGTGCATCGAATAACCGATAAGACTTCCCCTCTTAATAGTTCGGCTATCGATCCTAAACCACTCACACCCTCTATGGTGTCTTGAGTGTAAAACAAAATGGCCCCTATGGTTATACCTTTGCCTTGAGCCCATTTTGTTTCTCCAAATGATATGATCCACTTCATATTATCACATGACCGTCTCGATCCATCGACCTTGACTTCACTTGCTCTTCACCGTTGCATTGGTCCGTCGGCGCCAAGTCTTGCTCAAGCTTCACCATCGCATGGTCCCTCGCTTCGAAGCCTCGACTTGCCCTTCACCCTCACAACCGGTCCATCGAGCCAAGCCTCATCTTGGTCTTCACCATCTTGGTCATATGAGTCAATGTCATGTCTCATATTCAATGACCACCTTTATCTAAAACATCCACTTAGATACAAAGGTTAGTCCTAGGTTTCATCAATTAGCCAAAACCAAACTAGGGACTTTCAGTCACGCTGTGGTTTGCGGGTAGAGAGGGGTTTGGATTCCTCTCTCCCTCCCGCCGAGCGTGCGAGCGCGGGATTCAGGCGATTTCGGGGAAATGAAATGCCTATTTTCCACTACGCCGAAAGTCGGAAAAGAAACGGAGGTGAACGGGGTCACTGAGGTGATCGGACGCTGCACCGGACGCTGCACCGGACGCGGTCTCGGTATGACCGGACGCGTCCGGTCAGTACAGCGCGGTTTCGGGCGCGCGGGCTAGGGTTTGCAACCGGCGCGTCCGGTCACTCGCGGGACCGGCGCGTCCGGTCAGTCGCCCAGAGGGAACTGCGGTTCACGAGGATGATCGGACGCGAGGCGCGTCCGGTCACACATGATCGGACGCGTCCGATCGTTGAAGGAGCTTACTGGACTCACACCGGACGCGGGCACTGTCGCGTCCGGTCGTTGCGAGGAGCGCGTCCGGTCGTTGTTTCGCGGGCGCGGGTGCTGTGCGGATCGGCGCGTCCGGTCGTTCGACAGGCGCGTCCGGTCATCGGGACCGGCGCGTCCGGTCGTTGCGACCAGCGCGTCCGGTCGTTGCTTCGCGCGCGCGGTGCTGAGCGACCGGCGCGTCCGGTCTGTTGAGAGGCGCGTCCGGTCATGGGATTTGACCGTTGACGCAGTGACCGTTGGAGGACCGGACGCGGTTGAGCGCGTCCGGTCAGTTTCGACCGGCGCGTCCGGTCGTCCCGAAAAAAAACGGTCAGTGGAGTTGCAACGGCTCTATTTGGAGGGGATGCTTATAAATACTCGATGGCCGGCCCTTGGGGAGGCAACTAGTGATTTCTAACATTCTTGTACATCCTTTGAGCTAGAGCATCTCCTCCCACTCATCTCTCTTGAGTGATTGCAAATCATAAGTGAGATTGAGTAATCCCAAAGTGCATTGCATAGCTTGAGGGCATCTAGTGGCACTTGTGGGTGGTTTAGCCGGTGGATTTCTTGTTACTCTTGGAGAGTACCGCTCCTAGCCGGCTTGGAGATTGTTGGAGGCGTTGGCAAGAGAAGGTGATTGTTCTTGGCCACCTCCGGTTGTTTGTAAGAGGTTCTTGTGCTTTCCTCGGCGGGACGCCAAAAGCAACTCTATTGGATTGCGCGTGTCATTGAGTTACCTCACTTGAGAGTGGAGTCTTGCGGTGCCTTGCGGGGCGTGCCTTGAGGGGCAAGTGACTTGAGGGTCACACCGAGGAACCATCTAAGTGTTGGTCGACACAACCGGTGACGTAGCTTGTCGGTGCACAAGTGAACACCGGGTGAACAAAAATATTGTGTCTCTTGTCTCCCGGTGATTGGTCTACATATTGTGTTGTTGTCAATATTAATTGATTATATATCATCTTGGTGATTGGCAACATCTTCACTCCACCATCGGTATAAGATTCACAATCCTATCTCTTGCACTTATCTTTACTAGATTATCTTGTGTTGCTCTAGTAGTAGCTTGGCTAGTAGTGTTGTTAGCTTGTTCTCTAGTGTAAAATTAGTGACATAGCTCTTGTGTGAACTAGAGATCATAATCTACTAGACTTGTGGATAGGAGGCTTGCATCACAACCTTTGGCTAAGCAAAACTCGCTTTACGCCATTTGTTATTCTAACAAGTTTGCTTAGTGGTGCTTGTAGATTTTTTATAGGCTATTCACCCCCCCTCTAGCCATCTAGGACCTTACAAGTGGTATCAGAGCCGTGGTCACCGTTTTAATCAAGGCTTAACATCCTTCGGTGTGAAAAATGGCTCAAATTGTGTTCAATCATGTTGGGGGCAAGCCACCGTTCTTTGATGGTGTTAGTTCTTTTGCTCATTGGAAGAGAAAGATGACAATGTACCTCGGTTCTATTCATGAGAGAGTATTGCAAGTCACTGAGAATGATTTTGCTATCATTGATCCCAATCATCTCACCGATGAAGATAGAGCAAATAGAACATGCAATAGAATGGCTCTCAATACACTCTATAATGGTATTGACACAAAAGTGTTTGAGGGCATCAAAGATTTGGAATTGGCTAGTGAAGTATGGACAAGGTTGAGTGAGACATATGAAGGCACTAAGGTTGTGAAGAGTGCCAAGCTATATGGGCTCAAGAGTGAGTTTGAGAACTTCAAGAAAAAGGATGATGAAACAATCATTGAAATGTTTCATAGATTGCAAGTGATAGTCAATGATCTCAAGAGCTTAGGGCACAAGACTCAAGATCAAGATTTTTGTCACAAGTTCTTATTGAGCTTACCTAGAAGATTCAAGATGTTGATCATGATGTTGCAAAGAGATGGGCTTGAAGCAATGAAGCCTAATGATTTGCTTGGTGAAGTATTAACCTATGACAAATATGATCAAGATGTTGATGACAAGGAAAAGGTGGAAGATGAAAAGAAGAAGAAGACCGTGGCGTTCAAGGCCATCTCCTCCAAGGGCAAAGCTACCATCATTGAAGAAGAAGACAATAGTGAAGATGAAGATTATGAAATTGATGATGAGGCATTTGCTTTTGTAGTCAAGAAAATGGGTCACATGTTCATTAAGAGAAGAGGCTTCAAAAAGAGAAATGACAACTTCAAGAGCAATGAGCAACAAAGGAGGTGCTTCAATTGTGATAGCACCGAACATCTTCAAGCCGAATGTCCCTATGATAAGAAGAAGAACAACAAGAGGGGCAAGTTTGAGAAGAAAAAGAAAGAAGCCAAGATAACATTCAAGAAAGGCAAGAATGGAGTCTATGTGGCCACTTGGGAAAGTGATGATGATGATGAAGAAGAAGAATCATCCAACAAGGCTTTTGCTTCCATTGCTATCAACAAGAAACCTTCATTATTTGATTCATCCTCTTCGTGCTTCATGGCCAAAGAAGCTAAGGTATTATATGATGAGAGTGATGATGAAAGTGAAATGGAATATGTTCATGGTAGTGATAATGATAAATATGATAATGAAAATGATGATGATGATGAACCAACTAAAGAACAACTATATGACTTGTTGCAACAAACTAGAGACATAGCTATTGCCAAGAACAAGGAGTGCAAGAAGCTTTCAATGAAAGTAGCAATACTTGAGAAAGTTCTTGGTGAGCTTAAGACCACTCATGAGAGTCTAGTGGAAGACCATGAGGATCTTGGTAAGGCTCATTCCAAGCTTGAAAAGGCTCACTCATTGCTACTTGAGCAACAAGAAAAGAAGGAGGTTGTTGTATCTTGTGATATAGGTGTTACATGTGAATCCTTTAATGAACCTATCATCATGTCAAATACTAACCCTTCTTGTAGCTCTTCATCCACCACCACCAACTCTACCTCTACTACTAGTGATGGTTTCACTTGTGATGCCTCACTAATGGTTGAGAATGAGACTCTCAAGAGAGAGGTGGATGAGCTCACTCACGCCCTAGGCAAGGCCTATGGTGGTGAGGCCCGCTTGCTTAAGTGCTTGGGTAGCCAAAGGTTCTCTCTTAACAAAGAGGGATTGGGCTACACCCCCAAGAAAGACAAGTCGGCCTTTGCAACTCCAAAACCTAGTTTTGTAAAGAGCAATGGTCGGTTTTGCAATAGATGCAAGCAAGTTGGGCACTTAGAGCATAATTGTAATAAAAAGAACCAAAGCAAGAAATTTGTTAATGCTATACCTTTTGATTCTTGCTATGTGCTTACCAAAGGTGTGAAGGGTGTGCAAGCTAAGTTTGTTGGTACACCAATAGTGGGCCCAAAGAAGAAGGCTATTTGGGTACCAAAGAGCTTAGTTACTAACCTACAAGGACCCAAGCAAAAATGGGTACCTAAGCTTCATTGATTTGCTTGTAGGTCAATTACAAAGCCGGAGGAAGGCATTGGATTATTGATAGTGGGTGCACTCAACACATGACCGGTACATCAAGAATGTTTGATTCATTCAATAACAATGATAGTAGTGTTGATTCTATCACATTTGGCAATAACAAGAAAGGCAAGGTTATTGGCTTGGGCAAGATTGCAATATCAAATGACATGAGTATCTCAAATGTGTTGCTAGTTGAAAGTTTGGATTTCAATCTTCTATCCGTGGCACAAATATGTGATCTAGGCTACAAATGTATCTTTGGGGTTGATGATGTGGAAGTCATTAGTGTGGATGGTTCAAATGTGGCACTCAAGGGCTTTAGATATGAGAATCTCTACCTAGTTGACTTCAATGCTAGAGAAACTTCTTTGACAACTTGCTTAGTCTCCAAATCAAGCATGGGTTGGCTTTGGCATAGAAGGCTTGGTCATGTTGGCATGAAACAATTGAAGAAGCTTACAACTCACAATCTTGTCAATGGTTTGAAAGATGTTGAATTTGAGAAGAATAAGCTTTGTAGTGCATGTCAAGCCGGGAAGCAAGTTGGAAGCTCACATCCAAAGAAGAGTACAATGAGCACATGCAAAGCATTTGAGTTGATGCACATGGATCTATTTGGACCAACAACATATACAAGCATAGGCGGTAACAAGTATGGCCTTGTCATAGTGGATGACTTCATAAGATTCACATGGGTATTCTTTCTTAGTGACAAAAGTGAAGTGTTTGACACCTTCAAGACATTTCTCACTAGAGTTCACAATGAGTTTGAGATTAGAATCAAGAAAGTGAGAAGTGACAATGGAAGTGAGTTCAAGAATACAAGAATTGAAGAACTTTGTGATCATTATGGTATTGGACATCAATTCTCGGCCAAGTACACTCCACAATCAAATGGCCTAGTTGAGAGAAAGAATAGAACATTGCTTGATATGGCTAGATCAATGCTTCATGAGTATAATGTGAGTCAATCATTTTGGGATGAAGCAATCAATACCGCTTGCTACTACATCAATAGACTATATTGTCATCCATTGCTAGAGAAGACCCCATATGAGCTACTTCATGGAAGAAAGCCCAATATTTCTTACTTTAGGGTGTTTGGTTGCAAATGCTATATCTTGAAGAAGGGCACTAGACTGGGAAAGTTTGATAAGAGATGTGATGAGGGGTTCCTACTTGGTTATTCAACTACAAGCAAAGCTTATAGAGTTTGGAACAACTCAAGTGGCATTCTAGAAGAAGTCCATGATGTGCAATTTGATGAAACCAATGGGTCACAAGATGAAGAAGAGAATCTAGATGATGTTAGTGGAACTCTATTGGTGGAAGCAATGAAGAACATGGACATTGGGGACATTAGAGCAAAGCAAGTTATTGATATTCAAGATGATGATAAAGATCAAGTGCTCAATTCACCATTCAAGCTAGTTAGTGACTCTCAAGTGCAAGTACAAGGTGCTAGTTCATCTCATCAAGATACATCAAGTGATCAACCAAGCTCAAGCAATCAAGTGCAAGTACTCCAATCACAACATGTTGCAAGAGATCACCCCATTGATAGTGTTATTGGTGATATTAGAAGTGGTGTGCAAACAAGATCAAGATTGACTATGTTTTGTGAGCATGCATCATTTGTGTCAACCATAGAACCAAAGAAGATAGAAGAAGCTTTGAGGGATGCCGATTGGATCATGGCTATGCAAGAAGAGCTTAACAATTTCACAAGAAATAATGTTTGGGAATTGGTAGAAAGGCCAAATGACTACAATGTGATTGGAACCAAGTGGGTGTTTAAAAACAAGCAAGATCAAGATGGCATTGTAGTGAGAAACAAAGCAAGACTAGTTGCTCAAGGTTACACTCAAGTTGAAGGTCTTGACTATGATGAGACATATGCTCCCGTGGCAAGATTGGAGGCAATAAGGATTCTATTGGCTTATGCTTGTGCACACAATATCAAACTATATCAAATGGATGTCAAAAGTGCATTTCTCAATGGGATCATCAATGAGTTAGTATTTGTTGAGCAACCGCCCGGATTTGAAGATGACAAGAAACCCAACCATGTCTATAAGTTGAAGAAGGCTTTATATGGCTTAAAGCAAGCACCTAGAGCATGGTATGAGAGGCTAAGGGATTTCCTTCTCTCTAAGGGATTCAAAATGGGCAAGGTTGATACTACTCTATTCACCAAGAAGATTGGAAATGATCTATTCATAGTGCAAATATATGTTGATGACATCATCTTTGGATCAACCAATCAAGCTTATTGTGAAGAATTTGGTGCTATGATAGCCAAAGAGTTTGAAATGTCTGTGATTGGTGAACTTAGCTACTTCCTTGGTCTCCAAGTCAAGCAATTGAAGAATGGAACATTTGTGAGTCAAGGGAAATACATAAGGGACATGTTGAAGAAGTTTGGAATGCAAGATGCAAAGCCAATTTCAACTCCAATGGGCACAAATGGCAATTTGGATAGTGATCTTGATGGCAATATGGTGAATCAAAAGGAATATCGGTCTTTGATTGGAAGTCTACTCTATGTCACCGCATCAAGGCCGGATGTCATGTTTAGTGTTTGCATGTGTGCTAGATATCAAGCCTCACCTAGAGAATGTCATCTCACGGCCGCAAAGAGAATATTGAGGTACTTGAAGCAAACAAGAGATGTTGGACTATGGTATCCCAAGGGGTCAAAGTTTGAATTGATTGGATATTCGGACTCCGACTATGGGGGTTGCAAGATCAATAGAAAGAGCACAAGTGGCACATGTCAATTACTTGGAAGATCACTTGTGTCATGGTCTTCAAAGAAACAAAATAGTGTGGCAATCTCTACCGCCGAAGCCGAATATGTGAGTGCGGGGAGTTGTTGTGCACAATTGCTATGGATGAAATCAACTTTGAAGGATTATGGCCTCAATTTCAAGAATGTGCCGTTGCTATGTGATAATGAGAGTGCAATCAAGATGATACAAAACCCGGTTCAACATGGAAGAACAAAGCATATTGACATAAGACATCATTTCATTAGAGATCATCAACAAAAGGGAGATATTGCCATTGAAAGTGTTGGCACCAATGATCAACTTGCCGATATTCTCACTAAGCCACTTGATGAAAAGAGGTTTTGCAAGCTAAGGAATGAATTGAACATTCTTGATTTCTCAAACATGAGTTGAATGCACCCCACCCACTTATTGACATGCCTCTCCTTCGACATTGCAAGGTAAAATTGATTGACATGTCTTTCATCCTATGCTAAGGACTTGATAGAGCATGTAGACATAATAAGTGGTACGCATAAGCATTCATGATAAATCAAATGAATTTTATGGATATATGTTACCACTATTGCTTCTATGCTTATTTTGATCTAGTGGTGGCATATGACATGTTTGTGAGCTTGTAAACCTAGTGTTGAATCTAGAAGATTTGCTATAAGTGTTTAATTCAACATAGGCAAGATAACCCTTATTTTGAGGAGTGAAGAAGCTTGTCTTTGGTTCAAATCGAATTAAATATCTTTGGCAAGTATTCTAGGTTAAACCAAATTTGATAAATTTTTTAACCTTACATATGGTATTGAATTAATTTCAATCTACTCCATCAAACACTTTTCCTTCTCTCCACAATTTGATCCCATTTTTTGGGTAAGTTGTTGACAAAGGGGGAGAGAAAAAGATGATTCAACTTGATAAAGGGGTAAATAAAATTTATGATGAGAAAAAGATGATTCGACTTGATAAAGGGGTAAATAAAATTTGTTGATGCACACAAGTAGGGGGAGCAAGCTCATAAACAAAGTTATTGCATTTGTTTGTGCATTCTCATATGACTTGCTCATTGCACATGTATTTAAATTCAATATACATGCTTGTGTGGTGCAATGCTAGTATAGAAATTGGATGATGAAATGATCTACTAGCATGCATAGGAATAGTTTACATGTGGTATCTAGACTTGCCTAAAGCTTTATAAGTGGTTAGCTTTACAAGTAGTCCAAGAACCTTTGCATATAATGTTGATCTCACGGGGTTCTTGAGTTTTGATGGATGTCTAGTTACTTCATGATGCTAAGGATGGTGTAAAAGGCAACTCCGATTGGTATCACGCTTCAAAGGTCCATTTCTTACACCTTAGCATCATTTTGGTAGAATTACTCTCCCAACATTTCTATCCATGCATATGTGCAAAGCTTTCAATCCAAACTCTATGCACATATGTAGGGGGAGCTAATGCTACCAAAACCGAGCTTGTGATAATTGTCCAAACTTTACTTATGAGCAAAATGATTGGACAAGTATGACAAGTTCAAAACTTTTATTATCAAAATCATCTTTGTGAGGGTTGTCATCAATTACCAAAAAGGGGGAGATTGAAAGTCCCTAGTTTGGTTTTGGCTAATTGATGAAACCTAGGACTAACCTTTGTATCTAAGTGGATGTTTTAGATAAAGGTGGTCATTGAATATGAGACATGACATTGACTCATATGACCAAGATGGTGAAGACCAAGATGAGGCTTGGCTCGATGGACCGGTTGTGAGGGTGAAGGGCAAGTCGAGGCTTCGAAGCGAGGGACCATGCGATGGTGAAGCTTGAGCAAGACTTGGCGCCGACGGACCAATGCAACGGTGAAGAGCAAGTGAAGTCAAGGTCGATGGATCGAGACGGTCATGTGATGATATGAAGTGGATCATATCATTTGAAGAAACAAAATGGGCTCAAGGCAAAGGTATAACAATAGGGCCATTTTGTTTTACACTCAAGACACCATAGAGGGTGTGAGTGGTTTAGGATCGATAGCCGAACTATTAAGAGGGGAAGTCTTATCGGTTATTCGATGCACGGGTGCCACTAGGTGAATTCATGAAGTGCATTGCATGTAGGGCCTAGTGAGCTAATTGGAGAACCTTTGAAAATGATTGAGAAAATGCTAACACACAAGCACATGGAGATGTACACTTGATGGTGTTGGCTCATTTGCAAAGGTGGCGTTGGTCACGCTGTGGTTTGCGGGTAGAGAGGGGTTTGGATTCCTCTCTCCCTCCCGCCGAGCGTGCGAGCGCGGGATTCAGGCGATTTCGGGGAAATGAAATGCCTATTTTCCACTACGCCGAAAGTCGGAAAAGAAACGGAGGTGAACGGGGTCACTGAGGTGATCGGACGCTGCACCGGACGCTGCACCGGACGCGGTCTCGGTATGACCGGACGCGTCCGGTCAGTACAGCGCGGTTTCGGGCGCGCGGGCTAGGGTTTGCAACCGGCGCGTCCGGTCACTCGAGGGACCGGCGCGTCCGGTCAGTCGCCCAGAGGGAACTGCGGTTCACGAGGATGATCGGACGCGAGGCGCGTCCGGTCACACATGATCGGACGCGTCCGATCGTTGAAGGAGCTTACTGGACTCACACCGGACGCGGGCACTGTCGCGTCCGGTCGTTGCGAGGAGCGCGTCCGGTCGTTGTTTCGCGGGCGCGGGTGCTGTGCGGATCGGCGCGTCCGGTCGTTCGACAGGCGCGTCCGGTCATCGGGACCGGCGCGTCCGGTCGTTGCGACCAGCGCGTCCGGTCGTTGCTTCGCGCGCGCGGTGCTGAGCGACCGGCGCGTCCGGTCTGTTGAGAGGCGCGTCCGGTCATGGGATTTGACCGTTGACGCAGTGACCGTTGGAGGACCGGACGCGGTTGAGCGCGTCCGGTCAGTTTCGACCGGCGCGTCCGGTCGTCCCGAAAAAAAACGGTCAGTGGAGTTGCAACGGCTCTATTTGGAGGGGATGCTTATAAATACTCGATGGCCGGCCCTTGGGGAGGCAACTAGTGATTTCTAACATTCTTGTACATCTTTTGAGCTAGAGCATCTCCTCCCACTCATCTCTCTTGAGTGATTGCAAATCATAAGTGAGATTGAGTAATCCCAAAGTGCATTGCATAGCTTGAGGGCATCTAGTGGCACTTGTGGGTGGTTTAGCCGGTGGATTTCTTGTTACTCTTGGAGAGTACCGCTCCTAGCCGGCTTGGAGATTGTTGGAGGCGTTGGCAAGAGAAGGTGATTGTTCTTGGCCACCTCCGGTTGTTTGTAAGAGGTTCTTGTGCTTTCCTCGGCGGGACGCCAAAAGCAACTCTATTGGATTGCGCGTGTCATTGAGTTACCTCACTTGAGAGTGGAGTCTTGCGGTGCCTTGCGGGGCGTGCCTTGAGGGGCAAGTGACTTGAGGGTCACACCGAGGAACCATCTAAGTGTTGGTCGACACAACCGGTGACGTAGCTTGTCGGTGCACAAGTGAACACCGGGTGAACAAAAATATTGTGTCTCTTGTCTCCCGGTGATTGGTCTACATATTGTGTTGTTGTCAATATTAATTGATTATATATCATCTTGGTGATTGGCAACATCTTCACTCCACCGTCGGTATAAGATTCACAATCCTATCTCTTGCACTTATCTTTACTAGATTATCTTGTGTTGCTCTAGTAGTAGCTTGGCTAGTAGTGTTGTTAGCTTGTTCTCTAGTGTAAAATTAGTGACATAGCTCTTGTGTGAACTAGAGATCATAATCTACTAGACTTGTGGATAGGAGGCTTGCATCACAACCTTTGGCTAAGCAAAACTCGCTTTACGCCATTTGTTATTCTAACAAGTTTGCTTAGTGGTGCTTGTAGATTTTTTATAGGCTATTCACCCCCCCTCTAGCCATCTAGGACCTTACACACCGCGAGCTCGCCATTCCCCCGCGCGCGCGATCCTCCCGCCCGTCTCCTTCCTGCCCCTTCCTCCCGCCTCCTCCTCCCCAATCCTTCTACTCCCGCCAGGCCATCATCTCTCCCGAGCAGCGCCCGCGAGCTAGGGTTATGGCGCCAGATCCACCAGCCATGGATCCGTCGCCGGCAGTCGATTCACGGCGACGCGGAGGCGGCAGAGGAAGCAAGCCGCGCGGGGGGAAGCAGCTTGGCCTCAGGAGACCGGCAACGCCTGCTCCATCACCGAGTTTAGGTTCATCTTCACCACCGCTTCCCCACCCCCACTGCCGCCACCGATTTCTGCCCCCGCCGCCACCGATTTCCCTGCTGGCACCGCCGTCCTTGCTTCCCCTGCTGCGCCGAATTCAACCCCTACTGCTGGTTCTTCCTCCCCTGCTGCCCCGATGTTCAACATGCCCCCACGACCACCGCAAGGAGTAGGATGGGGCGCCATGACCCCCCAGTTTTCCATTCTGTGGAGACCAGCAAGGCCCAAACTCATGGTAACCTCTCTTTTTCTGTACATGTTTGTCAAGTGTTTTCATTTCGATTCAGGTTGATTGCTTGAAATTTTAGTTTATAGTAGGTTGATTGCAAGATAGTAGTTTATAGTAGGTTGATTGCTTGAAATTTTCAGGCTCTAGCCCCCAGGAGGGTTTATCAATTTGATTCAACAAAATTATCAGCCTCAGCCACAACAACAAGGCGAAAATTTTCATTTGGTTGGGCAGAGCATGTCCTCCAACCCGATGTCTCCCCCAGCACCCCAAGCTCAGAAAGATGGCACTGCAAACAATGTAGTGAACATTGACAATGATGAAGCTGAAAACAGCGATGCAAACAGAGAAGCAAAGATGAATCGATGCATAAGATATTGGACTCATGAAGAGGAAGAAAGACTGGTATTGACTGTTCAGTTGTACATTTTGTAGATCATTGTTTGTTTTTGCATTTGTTTGAATGCTCACATTGACTGTTGTGCAGGCCAGTGCTTGGTTGAATGCTTCTAAAGGCCCAATTCATGGGAATGACGAGAAAGGTGATACATTTTGGAAGGAAGTCACTGACACATTTAACAAGAAAGGGGAAGGGAAACATAGAAGAGAAATAAAACCAATTGAAGGTTCACTGGTCACGGCTTAAGTCATCGATCAATGATTTCAATGTCATCCTTTTTAATTGTGGTCTGTGTGTGATCGCGGTGTGCACCTGTTCAGCTATATTTGATCTGGACACACAATAGCTATACAGTTGAGCTAGTACATTTGATCTCAACAAAATAGCAATATTGAATGCTACAATTAACATATGAAACGCTGCAATGAAACTCACCATTGTGATAATCAATTTCGTTTCTTGTTTCACTGTGATTCAGCTGATGTGGCGTTTTGGTAACCTTGTATCGAAACACCCCGTTGAGACTGGCCTTACATACCCATTTTAGCTTTGGCTTCCGCAGTCGGTCTCCTGGCCCGGCCCAAGCATCCAGTCTCCCGACCGACGCCACCGCGCCACGTCTCTCTCTCAACACCTGCCCGTCCGTCCGTCCCTATTGGCTCCGCAAGTCGCCCAGACCAGATTTGCCAGAACGCAGCCTCGCACCTCGAAACCCTAGCCGCACACAGCTCTCCCCTCGCCTCACCTCACCCGCCGCGCTGCACGGGCAGACGCCATGGCCGCCGAGAACTACTGGAGGTACGCCGACGCGCGGCAGCAGCAGCAGGCGATGGTGGCCGCCGCGGCGGCCGCGGCGGGGATGGCCCCCGCGGCGACCGTCGCCGCAGCCCAGACGGTCGGTAGCGCGGCTGCTGCCATGAACCAGCAGGCCGCCGCCGCTGCCATGGCACAGCAGGCTGCTGCCGCCGCGCCGCCGCTCAAGCGCGCGCGCCCCGACTTCGGAGGTTCGTGCCCACCAGATCTTGCTTTTTGTTTGTTTGTTTGGTGGCTATATTACCCCCTCCGATCTCCTCGTTGGCCGTGCTCTGCATAATTTTGGAGTATCTGGCTGGTTATTAGGTTCGTAATTTTAGATCCAACGTTTAGATCTGCAGGGCTGTTATGATCCAACGTTTAGGTAATTCTCCGTGCATCGGGGCTGTCTGCCATAGTTTCGGTGTGTAATAAAATTTGACCAGCTAGGTTCGTTGCACTATCTTGAGAATTGTGTCCTGGTTGACTATTCTTGAGCTAAACTTGTTGGGATTGTTGATTTGGGGAGAAAATTATGTAATGATATTGCTTAGGCATCTGCCGATTTGACTTTTATGGTGGAAAAGGATGGTGGCCATATCCTTATTTTTATTGCACAGGGCTTTTCCAATAAACAAAATGATCATTGATCTTGCACTTAGCATGTATTCCTGGATCGGTCAGTCAGATGTAGTGTATTGATTGGTCGAGTTTGGTTCTCAGGGAATATGTTGTTTATACTATTCAACTTATTAAAATAGCTGTTAAAAAGTGAAGCTTAAACTGGGAGTCTTTTGTAAGTCTGTCTTGTGTAACAAAAAATCCTGGACTTTCTGATGAATTTATTATATTGATTACATGCGATAGCTGGAGGTGAGGCTTGGGTGTAATCTTTGATTTTTTTTCTTCCATTTTTGCAGATGTGTCTGGGGGGCAAGACATGACAGGATATTATCCACGTGAAACTGACAGGGCAGGATACCATTCCCTTAGAGATAACGACGCAATTGGAGCATCTTATGACCGTTACTTGCGCAATGGGGTACAAACACAGTTTTTCATATTGTACTTTTTTGTTTTGTTTTGTTGTTTGCTAGAGTACAGAGTTATTGACTTGCCTTTTATCTGTGTGATAAATTCATAGATGGCCTCCGTCGGTGCCAATGACACTACTAGGGCTGCAGGGATGGGTGCTGGAATGGCTGCTGGGATGGCTGCAGGGATGGGTGCTGGAATGGGTGCAGCGATGGGTGCTGGGATGGCTGGCTATGGTGTTGATGATCGGCGTATGATGGGTGTTGGGATGGGATATGGTGGCAGACCTGAGCCTCCTCTTCCACTGGATGCATCACCCACTCTGTATATTGAGGGCTTACCTGCAAACTGCACACGACGGGAGGTTTCACGTATCCTTCTCCAAAATCTTAGTACTGTTCTTTACTAAACTTATTTTTCTAAATGTGTCTTGCTGGCTTTGAACATTCCGTTGACCCCCTTTAAATGTCACATTCTAATGTTAGTTCTGCTTTTGTTGAGAGACTTATGGTGCTATCTTCCTTTTTTTCCTTTACACCTTCATATTGTTCATCTTCTCTGGTTTCTTTCCGTTTATATGCTTCAGTTCTTGTTTAATCCGAAGTACTGATTGGCGGTACCTGTGTATGTTGCCACTCTCTAGAAATATTTTTGTTCCTTAACCTTTGCTTCCTTAGATATATTTCGCCCATTTGTTGGTTTTCGTGAAGTGCGTCTTGTCAACAAGGAGTCCAGACATGTAAGTTAACTATGCTGCACCCTTTTACCCCATTAGAAAATTTCTGCTCTAGCGATGGATGATGCTTATCTGTCTACCTTTCTGCAGCCTGGTGGAGATCCACATGTGTTGTGTTTCGTCGATTTTGACAACCCTGCTCAGGCTACAATTGCTCTTGAAGCGTTGCAAGGTGAAACTACTTATATTTGTGGATATGGACTGTGTAGTTGTGTTGATTTCCTGATTCTTAGCTTTGGTGACTTTCAATTCTGCATGTATATGCTTGTTAAATTCTATTATGCATGTCTGCATTTGTCTATAGTTTGTCGTGAAGCTTGTTTTGAAAATTGTTAATACTTGTTTATTCCGCATCTAACTTCATGCGAATTCCGTGACATAGTTTTTAAATTAGTTCACACATTAGTTGTAGCAGGAAGCTGGTAGTCAGGTGGGTATTCAGCGGTAAACCCACCTATTATTTAATGCACCCTGGCAGGTGGCAACACAACTCAGCATTTCCTAACTAGCTAATATTCTTGTCGTGCATTTAATAGGACCAGTGAGTCATGAGTTTTGCACTTTTGCGCTCTGAAGTGCACATTATGCCGTTCCTAATACATTACATCTAGGAATTGTTCCGAAGTTGAGAAACTCATGTCCAGAGTACAGAACCTAGGCACTCTTAGGTTCTACACTTTGAGCTTGCTTTGTACAAGCATCCCTGCCAATTTAATAAGATGACATTAGCATTCTGATCTACTGGATCTAAGATTTGCATTTCCATCTTGATCTGCATGGAGGAGTAGGCCTTTGGTTGAGGGCAAAAACATAACTCTTCCTATTCATGTTACGGTCCGATCTCTTGTTCACGCGACGACCTGAGCAATATAAACCATCGCGATTCGTTTTGCAGGTTATAAGTTTGACGAACACGATCGTGATTCAGCCCATTTGAGGCTGCAATTCTCACGCTTTCCTGGTCCAAGGTCAGCTGGCGGGCCTCGCGGTAGGCGTTAAGACGTGCGGACCTCGTGGTTGCCGAACCTATCGTTTATACGAGCAAACCGACTACGGCGGGCTAACGCTTCGATATGCGCTGAATTCCGGGGCGGTGGCTTTTTTCGGGGTTTGACAACTCATTTCGTGAATGCGTGAAAGGGACAATGCAATAAGTGATATTTGGCCAAATGTTATTAGATTGCCATAGAATGTGTTAGGGATGGAACTTTAAGTTATTCGACATACTGTATCTGCTGCCTTAGTTATTATGGTCTACTGTAACTTCATTGCCTTGCTTCACACCCGATACAATTTGAGTTTGTTATCCTGTGGATTTATATCTGTTTTGAAAATGAAAACGGGATGTTAGCCTATTTTAGTAATATATATTGCCCCATTTGTGTTTCTTGCCTATACCAAAATTGTCTAGTTTAATCTAGGACTAATACCCTGCCCTTTTTTCCCTAAATAAAAATATGGTTGCCTAGGAACTGTGCTGTAATCCCCTGACACCCTTAGTTAAGCATGAAAGGAGGTCAGGGGCTACTGTGCCTATTTCTGACTTTATTTTTCACGGCTAAGGTACTCTAAGATCAGCTGTACTAAATGGGTAATAGTTGCTGATTAGAACTTCGATAGTGAACTTTTGAAATTTTTGTTGGCATTAATAAATCTGAGTACTTTTTTCTTAAAGAAGCAAAGTGTTTTTCCTAAGTTTGATGTTGTTGGTGTTGATCCCAGTTAGGCAGTTAGTGTGAACTGCTTTGGAGCTTTGGGGTATCTGTAGCAATTTGTGAGAAATAACACTATAACTGATAGATTTGATCAAGATGCGAAGTTGTGATACATTCTGGGAGGAGGTAGTGTTTAGATTTGCATGTGTTTCTAAACTGCAAATAACATGGACTTGTGCTGGATTCCTTGGTGGGTATTGTTGTTTGCATATAGTGAACTAATTTATGTTGCAGCAATGCCATTCCAATCCTGACTCCATAAGCAGCATCAAAGTAGCTATGCACTGTTCTGTCATGCATCTGTACTCAGGTAATACAAAGTTTAGTTGTGTTCCTGATTTTTTTTAAAAAAAGTTTAGTTGTGTTAAAATGCATTGAAATGGTCTCTTCTAGAACATGTAATTTTTTTGTTTAATCTAGATCCCTTGTCACTTGGAAGTCTTTTGTTCCTCCAAAAGATGTATATGTCAAATGGTATTATTCGTATTCATTCTCATATGGTTATGATAAATATGCTTATTGCTTCTTAATTGGTGGAATGTTTTACAAATGCTTTATATGATGTGAAACTGACTGCAATTTATTTAGCATATAGGTACGCTTATTCCTTTACAGTTTTTATATGCATGGTCTTTTGCTTGTTTGTTTAGTGCAGTGGTTTTTCTAGCATTTGCATTAATAACTACATTTCGGTGTGTGCTAATCAGCCTTTGCTAACCCCTGTTGACCTTTCGAAATTGTTTCTTCGCTTTTTGTAATTGATTGAATTCCCTACTTATGTGCTGGTTAGATGTGTTTTGCACGTCGCTCTTGCCGGTTTGCGATTGCTTCAACGTTTCTGCTTCAGTCTGTATGGGCGTTTGCATGTCTGCTGTGCCGTGGCTGTGTTTAGTTCCTCCCAACTTCGTGAAATTGGCACTATATAAAAAGAAGATTCTCCGTCACATCAAAGGTACATGCATGAAGTATTAAATGTAGACGAAATTTAAAATTAATTACACAGTTTGGTTGTACTTTACGAGACGAATGTTTTGATCCTAACTAGTTAACGGTTGGATAATTATTACCAAATACAGACGAAATACTACAGTAAACTTCGCGCTCTCAACTTTGCGAACTAAGCACATTGCATCAGCCGTGAGTTATTGCACTGCTCCATTTTATTTATGATATATAAGCGCACAGGTGTTTGCCGGCAGTGTGAATCTTCATGCTAAAAGGTTTTGAGTATTCTTCCCTAGTGGTTCTGAGCTGCTGAACTCGAGTTCTGGGTGTCTGTTTCGACAACAAGCAGGCAGCAGCATTATAGACAAGACTTCGATTTGTTACAGATTTATAGCTTAAAGTACCCCGTATTTAAAGTTGCGCCAAGATAACTGGACCGTGAAGGCTACAATCGCTCTTGGATTTAGCTTGGGTCCAGTGGTTCCCTTCCGATTTCTGACGCTGCGCTCGCTCCCTATACCTCTACACGCGGTAGCGTGATAGGTGGCTTGGTTTCAGGCTATGCTAAAATTTTCGCACGAGACAGTATTTCACTCTTAATAAAACGCACTGACAGTACCCTGTGCTCATTTGAGTACTGCTTCATCCGTTTCAAATTATAAGTCGCATTGACTTTTGTGGTTCATCCATTTTACAATGTATATAGACATATTATATTTAGATACATAGCAAAATGGATGTACCAAAAAAGTCAAAACGACTTGTAATTTGAAATGGAGAGAGTATAAATTATGAAAAAAATGGTTGTTTAATTATTTATATGCCGTTGACCCACCATTTTAGATATGCTCCAATTATGAAGGTGAAGAGTAAATAGGCAATCTCTAAACTATTCTTGAGTTCCCATCTAGGTCCTTAAACTTATGAAATTGCACTTTGGGTCTCTAATTCTATCGTAATGTGTCATCTCATTCCAATCGCTCTACGTTGATTTACTAGTGCACCAGTTCTGTAAGGACAAATGACACCAAATGTTGGGTGAGAACTTTGCAAATTGGCCCTGGTACTTGTTCAGGTTGAATAAGCCCCTTCATCGTCTCTATTTGACTCAGCCTCTCTTCCTCTGTTTCTCATCCTCTATTCAACTCCTCTCTCTTCCTTCTCTTTTTCTCGTCTCGTGTTCATCTTTGATGTCAAACACTACCCCCAAATCAGTAGCTTGAACCCGTCCACTGTGCTCCAAATTGGGATCCCTAGTACCCGCATTTGTGGAGTGGGGTAAACGACTAGGGGAATTGAGTGTGTTGTCATTTAGGCGCAGGACTAATGGGAAGCCGCCGTTGATTACTGGCCTAGATTGCAATTGCAGGAAAATTGTTGAGTTAAGGTTAAGGAGCCATGGTCAACTGTTCAAAACTTCTACATGGCCCAGACACAGGCTAAGTTGAACTAAAGAACTCTTCTCCAAATAAGCTATGTTAACTACGTTGTGTTCTTTTGATGTAATGTGACTTGAATGCAGATTAGAACCTCCTGCCCATTTTGGCACCGGGAGGAAAGTTACTTATATGCTTTGAAGGATAGCTGAGGAAAAGGAGAACATTTTTGCACTGCGACGACAGAGGAAGCACGTGGAGGTGGGGAACTCTTAGTTGTGATACTCAAATTAAGACTTTGGTGGTTTTAGGTTATGAATAACTTTGGTTGTAAATTGCCTTTTGTCTATGCTAGGCATAGTTGTTCTTGGGATGTTGCTGGCTGTGGTGATGGAGAAGAAATAAATGTTAGGTGTAATGTATTATAAAGAGTACTTCAATGTAAATGTCAACTAGTTGCAGATGTAACAAGAGTACGCTGTTCAAGCTTAGCAGACTGTATGTTGTCTAATTGCTTCGGTTTAGATTTGATCATGGGTCACCTTATCTGACTTGTCAAAAAAAAAACCCGACCTGATCAACGCATCGAACATCCTCCACATAATTTCCGACCTATATAACAAAAAAAAAAAACCGGCCCAACCCAGAAAAACCTAAACACAACCCCTGCCAGAAATAGCCTGACCTAATCTGTTTGACGTGTTCATTGGGTGGTCATGAGCAGCGGCGGATCCAGGATGAGGACAAGGGGGGGCTAAATAGTGAAGATTTAGAGCTAAACCTAAAGATTAATGAAGATTTAAGGCTAATTAACACTTATTTAATGGATAAATCAGGCTCATAGGGGGGTTGGAGCCCACTCAGCCCCCCTTTGGATCCGCCCCTGGTCATGAGCTAAAAATTAAGTCGAGGTTCTTTTCCGGTCTAACCCGACATGCTTTGACCCAGTGTTTGGATAGGTCTACTGTGTGCTCCAAGGGTATGCGGGAGGGCAAGCTTGGTCGTCAGTGCTGAGTTAGGAGATGTGTAGCTCACAGCTCATGGCTGAATTTAGCACTTTTTGTTGATGTCAAACGACCTATATAAAATATATAAATATAAATCCTTTAGTAAAACATGGTTGCTTATCAAAATTTATGTCATAAAAATGGAGTTGTTTTTGATGATCTTGGTGATCGTGGTGGATGCCGTCGGAGTCAACCGAGAGAGCGTGGCATTTGGTGAAGGTGTGATCGCTGGAGACAAGGCCATGCAAGAAGAGGCGGACCCGTGGAAGTGGTCGGTCGACCCGGCGGAGGGAGGTAGAAGGCACGGGACTAGGGCCGTAATTGGGCTGGACCAGGTCGTCTTCTCCTCACCGGCTCACCCAGCTTTCTTGGGCGGCAAATCCGAGCGCGCTGACCAACTACAGGCAGTAGTACTCGGTACTACACCAGAGCACCGTGTGCCCACGTGGAAAAGTCCAGAAGGAGCTGGCCCGCGCGACCCAGCCGTCCATCACGATCTCGACGGCTACGAAGTGACCATTACTTCCCCATCGGTCCCGTCTCTTTCCCCCACCAACAACCTCCAAACCTCCTCTCCATTTCCACGCCGCCGCCAACATGTCCACCACGGCCGCCGCCTCCGCCTCCGCCACCGCCGCGTGGACCACCCTATCCTCCGTCAATCCCCGCCGGTCGTCTTCTTCTGCGCTCAGGCTCCCATCGTCCCTCCGCCGGTCCCTTCCCAGCAGACTCTTATCGTCGTCACCCTCGTGCTCTCCGCTCGTGCCGGTCTCCGCCATGGCCTCTCCCGCTGCCGGTGAGACGGCCTCCAGGAAGAAACTCATCATATTCGACGCGGAGGAGGACCTCGCGGCGTCGCTGGCCAAGTACACGGCGGAGCTGTCGGCGAAGCTCGCGGCGGAGAGGGGCGCCTTCACCGTCGTGCTCTCCGGCGGCTCCCTCGTCAAGGCCCTCAGGTTCCGGACCCGCCTCCGACCGCGAAGTTCTTGGTTTTCCGGATCGTGGGGGGTGCGTTAGGTTTTGACCTTTGGGTTTCGCAGGGAACTAGCGGAGCCGCCGTACCTGGAGGCGGTGGATTGGAGTAAATGGCATGTGTTCTGGGTGGATGAGAGGGTGGTGCCCAAGGATCACGCGGATAGCAACTACAAGCTCGCCTCAGATGAGTTCCTCTCTAAGAGCAACCACAATGTTGGCAAAACCAGTCCATAGGGAATAAAAAATGTACTATTATGGTAGCTGAAACATTGTACAACCGGTCCATAAGCAGTCCATAGCTAAAAGGCACCCCTAGAACTATGGGCAGCTCATAAGACAATTAAAAACAATTTAAGCACTGTACATCTGACACAGCCATAAACTAGAATGAGCCGTTGGCCTTCAGAAGCTAGCCGTTGGGCGATGGACGTTGGCCTCCTTCTGTACACTTTGCTTCTTCAGTTTTGCCTACAAAAACTGAAGCTTCATGCTTCTATCTCCACACATGAGCTTGAGAATTTGAACTCTAGAACACAAGAATGGACCCCCCGCCCAGAAATTTTACAAGCCTCCTGAATCAAGGCTCTCCAGCCCAATACTCAGAGAGTAGTGGCCAGATTTCACCACCTACACCCCAATCCCAGTTTCCCTTTGGGACATCCAATTTTCTACAGAACTTCAATCCTTTTGGCCATCCAGCTCCAGGAATCCAGCCACCATATGGCCATTCTCCTCCCACATTTCAAGGTGTTCAACAACAAGGGGGTTGGCCACAAGCTCCTCCACCTAGCTTTCAAGGATTTCATCTCCATGAAAGTTTAGGTGCACCTACAGGAAATAGGCCTCCATCAGTCCTTCAATTTGGCCATTTGGGCGGAGCTACAGCCAACACTTCTTCCCATGGATCTGAATCTAGTAATGCTACAAAAGCTAAAGCTGCTGCTACTAGTAGGCACGAATCGGAGGTAGGAAACAAATAAACCTGCTGATTTGTAGAGGAACAGATCGATGCCCAGAGTCCTGTGCCGCTGCCATCCGCATCCCAGATCCGGCCCCAAGAAGAGCCGATTCGATGGCTGGCTGGCGGCTCCTTCACTCGGCCGCCTCCATGGGAGCCGTCCGTCGATGGAAACAGCGGAGGAGCGGGTGGCTAGTTGTAGATGACGCGGAGGATGAGGAGCGTCCCGTCCCGTTCCTTCCCCTTGCTGGTGCGCGTGCAGCGTGCAGCGTGCTGGCACGCGAGGTCGCCGTGCTCGGCTTTCGCGCGGGTTTCGGCAGTCGGTGGTCTGCCAGGTCCCCGCATCGGCCCTCCACGCGGCTCCGTAGGTCGCCGCCCTAGGCGTCCGTGCCCCTGCAAGAAATGTCCGATCTGAGTAAGTTGTCGCCCGATCTGAGAACGAAAGCTAGAGATCTGAGGTGGAAGGGAGAGGCCATGGCCGGATTCATGACGATGAAGGAGATCGGCGAAGAAGACGGCGCTGGAGCTGGGGATGCGGAGAGGCGACGGACTTCTCTCGCGCGAAACAGAATGGGGAAGTTGAGGGCGTGAGATATTTTATTTGGTTGTGGGACCTATCCTTATGGACAAGCAGTCCATATACATTATGGGTTCAAACTTAGCAAAACACCTCTGCTGTGGGACCCATGTATATGGACCAGTTGGTCCATATACATTGTGGTTGCTCTAAGGTACTCACTTGTTTAGGGCCGGTTTAGATCTGAAAAATTTGGCAAAATGGCACGGTAGCGCTTTTCGTTGTTATTTGATAAATATTGTTCTATCATGGTCTAATTAGGCTTAAAAGATTCGTCTCGTCCATTTCGTCTAAACTGTGTAATTAGTTTTATTTTTTGTCCAAAGATTCGATGTGACGGGGAATCTGAAAAATTTTGCAAATTTTTATGGGGACTAAACTGGGCCTTAGTCAAATCCAACTGTTTCGGTTGTTAAAGATGGGGGAGGGTTTCTGTTGATCTGATACTGTGCAAAAATGGGTTCATGATCTCCTTTGAGTGATGGAGAATGGAAATGTGGAATTATTTTTGGTAGATTAAAAACTTTTTCATCTGCTTGTTTTGTTGGACTTGTTACTGTAGTTTCTCATGGTGTTTAGTGATGTCGGGATATTTTGACTATGATGAATATTGAGCAAAATGTAGATTTTGGAGATAGTGAGTTGTCTGTCCGGGAAGTCTCTCAGGAAAACAAATCAGTAACATTTGCTTAATACTCCCTCCATTCCAAATTATAAGTCGCTTTGACTTTTTTTTTAATGATTCATCCATTTTACTACGTATCTAGACATTTATTATATTGAGATGTATAGCAAAATGGATGTACCAAAAAAAAATCAAAGAGACTTATAATTTGGAACAGAGGGAGTAGTTAATGAAGTATGTAGCGCTGTAGGTAGTTTGCATCCTCATCTTAAAACTAAAGTACATTTCCCTGTCTGCCAAATGTGTTATGTTTGGTCAAATTCAACTTGGCACATATAGTAGATTTCCCACAGAAGTTCTATATTCTCATATAGTAGAATTCACACAGAATTCAACTAGGCGCATATAGTAGATGTCTATATTCTCATATGTAAAGCCTGCAGATACTTTTTATCTTTGTTCTACACTGCATATAAGTTTCGATCTTTGTCTTCCTACAACATAGGTGCCGATTCCTGCTGACCAAGTTCATGCCATAAATGATGCACTGTCATCCGAGGGGTCTGCAGAGGACTATGAAACTCGTTTAAAGCAACTTGTTAAGAATGGTGTGATTGAAATGTCACCGGTGTCCGGGTTCCCCAAGTTCGATCTTATGCTTATGGGGATGGGGCCTGATGGCCATGTTGCCTCACTCTTCCCTGGCCACCCTGTTGTCAATGAAAACCAGAAGTGGGTCACATTTGTCAAGGATTCTCCGAAGCCACCGCCAGAGAGGATAACCTTCACTTTCCCAGTGATAAATTCGTCTGCGCACATCGCACTTGTGGTCACCGGTGCCGGCAAAGCTGGTGCCGTCCATAAAGCACTTTCAGGAGGGCAAAATACAGCAGATTTGCTGCCTGTTGAGATGGTTTCCCTACAGGACGGGGAGCTCACTTGGTTCACTGACAAGCCAGCGGTATCAATGTTGTCGAGCATTTGAAGCCCACGATTGTATAAATCTGAAACTTTCATCTGAAGGGATTCATATACCATTCATGGGAATCTATTTAGGTTTGGCAGGAGATTATGAGGTGTTTATGTACGTATTATATATAAATTGTGCGTGGGAAATTTTTCTTGGATTCCAGTATCTACCAAATAATGATCATCTATGGTTTTCCATTTGGTTGAGCTATACAGTATCTACCAAATATGTGCTTGTAAATTTTATCTAGGACGTGAATCATGATGTTTTATATTATTCATCTAAGGAACATCAGATGAAGAGGATTTTTACTAGTATTTGCACTTGTTAGCACACATCTGTTTATCTGGGATTTTAAGCACAAGATTTTTGGTGTTTAGTAATTTATACCATGGAATTCATGTATATCTGTAAAAAAGTTAATGTGAATTACTTAGTTTTTGTGTGGTGAAATAACTGGAACGGCTACTTCTTGTTAGAGCGGCAAGTTGTATGGTGTCATTGAAACATAATTCTTAATCGTATCAACCTATATTATCATAAATTTAGCATATTCATGCGTCAAGAAGCATGACACCCCTCCCACCTGAACACATATATGCATGGGATCTCCTGCGTTTCCTTCCTGACTGGGTAACGATTGGTCGAGGACGTCTGGATGGACCGACCTCACGCGCGGTACACCCAATAAAAAAAGGGGTGTGGAGTTATAGTTAGGCGGGGTCGTCTTGACTCTGCACCCTGGGCGCGCGTGCGGATGTGCGGCCACTCATTTGGAGGCGTATGCGGCGCGTGGGGCCTGTGCATGCGCGTGAGAGAGGACTGGCTGCCTGTTGCGTCTGTTGCTGGCTGGACCAGTCGGCCAGGCCTCTAGCCACATGCGCCCAGGGCTGCAGGCCTCTCTGCCATGCCTACCCTATGCTGCCTAATGCATAGGCCTGTTGCTGCTTGCCGTGCTACTCTTTTTCCTCTCTCTTGTCTACGCCCAGGCCCAGCTGTCTCTGCCACATGCTACGTGTTGTGTTGCTGCTTTGGCCGACTAGCGCAGGCGCTGTAACGGATCAACGTAATTATACGAAATTAAGTAAGAAAATCTTCCACCGAGGCGGTTAATTTAACAAACTTAAGCCCGTATAACCCGAGATTCCGTGAAATCACGAAGGATTTCCAAACCACTAACATACAACCAAGATCGTACTGATTTAGCAGCCACAATTCACACGATACATAAATCTGATCATAAAGGTAAGATACATCGGAGTTCGGAAATAAAAGTTATTACAACATAGTTCAACATAAAGTAGCGGAAGCAAATAATTTTACGCACACACACTTAGTTCAGTTACAGTGCCAGTCGATAGTCATGGTCCACAAAAGCAGTAGATAAGACAAACAGAAAGACCCTTGCCCAAGGTCCTAGTTGTCACCCATCGCCGGATACAGACAATTGGAGCAGTACCCGTAGTACATCTGACCATCTGCAACAACAATGGGAACAACGCCCTGAGTACGAGAATGTACTCAGCTAGACTTACCCGTCATAAACTAGAAATAACATGACACCAAGGAGCATGCAAGGCTTTACCTAGTGGATTGGCTTGACTCCTTTGCGAAAAGCACAAGTTGTTATGAATGACTAAGGATAAGTGTCTTTAGCATCATTTTTAGGACAACCTATTCATGCTAAATGAGCACCTATGACTAAAACAAACACTTGATTAACCATTAACATCAAAGATTACCATCTCAGGTTTGGCCTTTCCAACATTATCCCCATAACCATCCGTGTTCCATCATTAAAACTACGATGCCATAGCTCGAGTCAAGTGCTCACTAACCGGGAGCGACGACGATTCGAATCGAATTCCTATCCAGCTGGAGATTTATTCCTCACACAAACCATGCTTCCCCCGTCAGGGTCGCGTAGATCACCAATGACACTTTCCGAGAAGCCGCGGGATAACAATCATGGATCGCACTACCCAGGGACCGCCCGACTGCCAGGACGCACCTTGGGCTCACTCTTCGCGTCCCCGTTACCCCCCTTCCACACCAGTCTGCCAACCCGAGTTTATCCCGGCTCAAAAAGTGTCACTAGCTTCGCGGTCGAAAGGTACTTTATTCGGCCAGCTAAATGTGAGGCATGCGTTCAACATGACAAGAGGGACGAGCAACGATCGGTCCTTAACTGACACAGACGGAATCACTATAGTCCAAAACCCTATAAGACTCCGTCCGGTCTCCGTTTATCCATCAACACTTGGTTACTTTTCATGATCACAATTACAGCTAACCATAACCTGGTATCCACCTATAACTCGCAGGTGACAGGAAATCACCCGACTTCTACCGGTCTAAGCATGGCTAAGCAATTTACTCGATCCTGACCTAACAGGGTAAAAGATAATCCGGTGGCCAAGGTAATAATGCAACAACGGTTTCACTCAACTCCTATAACTTAGTGCAACAATATATAACTATAACTCATGTAATAAGGAATAACTTTTTATAAATTTAGGAGGCTTAAAATGCTCCGGGGCTTGCCTCTTTCGAACGAACTAGGGTGGTGATCGACGCACTCTGGCAGTTCCTCGCCTGACTCTTCCTCCTCGGGCACCTCCTGTGCCTGGGGTTCCTGCTGATCCGTCCAAGCCTGCTCCTCCGGAACTGCTGCCTGCAACTCCTCCTGCGATCCTGTATGATGCAAGTGCATAAGGAAACATGCGAAGAATGCATCGAATTGCGGTGGAGTGCTTTGATGACATGAGATGCAGATGAGCACATGGAATGAGCAGTTTGAATATAATTATTTCTTCTACAAGTTAGTCAACGTCATCCAAGAACATGTAACCTAAAACATACACCTTATCCTTCTATTAGTTAGCCTACCATCTACACATACAAGTGAACCTAAGCTACCAAAGCTTACCAACCTAACTCATCCATAACATCAGCAAGGCATCATGATGCTTCAAAGATACACCAAACATATTTTATTTCTCTCAATTTCTCATAAAGAATAATCTTTTATTCCCTATTTAGCTAGGGTTACACAACAACACCTATCTCTGGTGTAGATAAAAATCTACAAAAATTACAGTAGACTACTCTTACCCTAACTAACCTACCACTAAATTTTCATGAGAATTGCACAAGTAAAACTGCCTGTACAAAATAAACAAGCTATAGCCTAATTGTGAGCATGAATTTATTTTATACTAGAAAAGTGTCAAACAACAGATTTCACAATTTTCTTAGGTTACTAACAGTAAACCAACATACTACAAAAATTATCAGATGTATGTTGTATACAAATTTTGCTCTATAGTAAAAATAACAGATATTACCAATTAAAAGCATTTGAACTACACTTCAACATTTTTCCACAGAACATGCTTCACTGGCATTTTTCCTAGAAAGTACATCACTAATAAAGACTAATGTAACAAGAATCATATTTTTCCCTCTATTATTTTATTTACTACACTTTTTCTAAGATAACAGCATATATAACAATTAAATAAAATTGCACAGTAGAGTGTCACAAAAATCACATGGGATATTTTTAAACTGTAGATCTATTCAAAAGGAACATTTCACAATTTGTTTCATGATTTTTGGAGCTATAAATCTTGAGATACAATTTTTGGAAGCCTTTTTCAGATTTTCTGGAAATCAATTTCTTTAAAACCGAAAATCAAAACCGGCTTTAAACGCTATGTGCACACCGCTGTGACACCCGGAACCGAAACGCTGAGACAGACAGGCGGGACCCATGGGTCAGACGGGCCCATCCGTCAGCCGTAGCCGGCCAGAGGCGGTGCGGACCGCCGGGATCTCGCCGCCGGCGAGTCCTCCGACGACGGGGAGGGCACCATCGTGTTCCTCTCACCGACGCGAACCCAGTGGTGCCTAGTGGGTGGCCAGACGAGCTCGGCATCGAGCTCATCGGCGAGCATGGCGGCTCAGCGGCGCGGGACGCCGTCGACCGGCCAGCTCCGACCGAGAGGAGCTGCGCGGTAAGGTCAGCAAGAATCGCGGTGCAAGTGCGGTGCTCGTGCGCTTGAGAAGTGGACGAGAAGTGGCGTGGAGGGGTGCGGCCCACGGAGCGGGTCACTCCGGTGAGCTCGGCCGGAACTCCGGCGAGCCATTACCGCGGGTGGAGACCGAATCCTAGCGGGCTGTGGCGAGCACCGGATGCACCACGGAAAGGCGCAGCGAGGGCGAAGACGGAGGCGGAGGCGGTGAGCCGGAGCGGCGGCTAAGGCGGTTGCGGAGCTCGGGAGCCGGCGATGGCGAGGCGGAGCTCTGCTGCTGCTGCGGCGGGCGGGCGAGGGAGAATGGAGGGAGCAAGCGAGGAGAACGAGCGCGCGGAGGGGGTAAGCGGGCGCGGACGCTGCGGGGGCCACACGGGCGCGTGTCGCGCGACGTCGCCGCCGTTCGGCCACGCGGCGGCCGAACGCTGCCGCGGCGCCACGACGCCACGCGCGGGCGCGCGCGCGGGCGGGAGGGAGACGACGCGGGCGCGGGCCAGGCCGGCTTCGGCCATGGGCCGGGATGTGAGGCTGCGGCCCAGTAAAGCGAAATCCGATTTTTCTTTTACAAAAATATTTTCAGATTTAATTCTTTGTTTCAAAATTGAATTTGGAGATGAAAAAGAGGTTTTCAGAAATTTGGCCCAAAATAAAAGTTGTTCAAAATTTTATTCTCTACAACTTTCATATAGAGCACTTTTCAAAATTCTCAATAGATTTTGAATTTGAGATTTAAAGCTAATTTAAAATCAAAAACTCATTTACTTAGAATATTTTTAAAACAGAATTTGAGGAAGACTTGAATTCAAAATTTTGCTCCAATAATCAAGTTGATTTATTCTAGATTATTTAAAATTGCTACTTCTCAAAAGTTCACCAACTTTTTAACACTTATATCAAACTTAGGGTTCCCATTTATTTGTTTTTCAAATTAAATTTGAAAGAGCTACAATTCAAATAATGCTAATCATGCAATGATGTTGAATGCTTATGCTTTGAATGATAATGCATGCTTAACACCCAGGGGTGTTACAGGCGCTTAGCCAGTTGCAGGGGTGGACAGGCTGCTTGCCTCTTTGTGAGGAGCACGGGCCCACATCTGCACGACAGCTGAGTGTTGGCCTAAATTTTTCCATCACTTCATGGCGTCTACCTCTGCATTTTCATACGTTTTAGATATATGTTTCGTCTAGATGTTATATATATTGCAATGACTATACACGTATGTTGCAAGTGTAACGTATGTTGTAGCCGTTTTACCTGGATGTTGCATATTTTATAATAGCTTACACATATGTTACAAGTGTATGTTTTAAATATTTCAACTATTTGAAACATATGTTGCAATTGTTTTTATCTAGATGTCGCATATGTTGCATTGCCTATATACTTATGTTGTAAGTGTATGTTTTAAATGTTTTAGCTGTTTCAAACGTATGTTGCAAGTGCTTTATCTGGATGTTGCATACATTGCAGTGATTATATACATATGTAGCAAATGTATGTTCGTAAACGTTTCATTCGTTTTGAACGTACGTCGTCGCAAATGCTTTTATGTCGGACGAAGGTGGTCCCCTCGTGTGTGTGTGTGAAGCACAGCGGGCTTGTCGACCCCCACATGCATGCACATGCATGCGTCGTGAGGCCCACCTAAGCAAGTGGGAGGTGGAGGCGCGGCGTACGCGTGTCTTCCATTCGCCGCATATATCCAGGCAAATGCGTCGCGCTTCGCCGTTTCTTAGCCGCATGAGAGGGAAAAGCGTCCGGCACGCAGGGGCGGAGCTACAGGGTGGTCCCTGTGGGCCGTGGACCACCCTGTAGATTTGGCCCAAAGTCTAATATCCCTTGGTATTTTTGGCCCAAAGCCTATTCGCTTGTGCTGTCGATTGAACCTGGTGGAAGACTCGAAGCGACGTCCGCAACGCAAGACCTCGACCCGCCCCTTGGTTTCTGAGTCCAACCGCTCGAGTCGACGGACTGCAGCGTTGCCGTTGCAGCAGCGGAGCGCCGGAGCGGCCGCCGCCCGCCGGCCAGACGTCGGAGTCAGAGGCTAGCAACTCACTTCAGTACCTGTATGTTGATCCTGATATCCTTTCTTTACCAAAGTTCTATCACGTCTCTCTCTGTATCTCAAGTCATTAAGCCCTAAACTGCTAAACAGGAGACAATCAACGATCTAGTGATCTACAGTTCAACTTCAATTCACGGCACATCCCAGTTTGGAGTTCGCCACTGCCACGGTACGCAGAAACAATTTAGTTTCTATTTCATCTCAATTTTAAAATTTTATTGTAGCACTGAAATGATTTAAATATTTAATTGAAACATTGTATCATTGGACATTGGGATTATTTATTTCTCTTGCAGATTTGTTAAAAATGAAGAGTGGTGATATTGCCTCTCTTTTTCAAAAATATGAATAAAAGAAAAAGGCTTCTTTTTCAAAAATTGAAGAACAAGAAGGTATGTAATATTTTAATTCTATGTTAAGAAAGATATACTAATCTATTTATGAACTTTGTATGTTCTTTTATGCTTAATTGCATTTTGTAATTCATATATTTGTGTGCCAACGAGTTAGTTTTATAATGGTTAAAAAAAAATTTAAACAATGGACTACCGTAGCTACAAATCCTGCCTACGCCACTGCCGCCACGTGGACAGACAGTAGACGCCGGTGTTCGGACGGAAGCCGCGCATTCAGACGTTAGGGCGCTGGACTTTCCCTTCCTGGTTCTCTCCGTCTCTCGACTCGTATGGTATGCATCAGGTACCGCGTGACAGGTGAAGTATTGAGGGGTGCCAAGATACGTGAGGTAGATGCATCTGGCATTTCCGCGTGTCAGGTTCAGACACCGCAATTATCGCTGCGTGTAGCTCTGACCATGCAGACAGACAACTTCATCAGCAACACATGAAGTCGTGACCACCTACGTTACCCGATACTTCCCTGAACTGCCGTACCGGTATCGCGATACGTATCCGATACGGCGATACGCCGTCGATACGGTATCGAAGAAGTATCGGGAAATATAGCAAAAAAAAATAAATAAAATAAATACCGATACTTAGTCGATACGGATATCGCCGCCGCCGATACTCCTGTCACCGCCGCGGACGCCCACCTTTCAAGCCGTGGAGGAGCGTCGCGGCCTCGCGCGGATGACGGCGTTCTTCTGCTGGGCTCGGGCGGGCGAGCGCTGAATGCCGCAGCCGCCGGAGGTCGTCCGCCCGTCGCTTCCTTCCGAGTTCCGACTTGGTTGAGCCCTCGCCTCCTCGGTTCTCCCATGCGAGTGCTTGGTGAGGCAGAGAAGGTAAGTCCTGGCTGGTGGCTGGGTCGCTCGGCCAATAGTCCTGGGTGGCCCATTACGGTCAGGAGTCTTTTCTTTTTTGATTTATTATTATTCATTTCTTTATTTTTCAATAGAAAATAAAGGGAAAACCCCCTTAAATGCTTCACGGCACTAGCAATGTCAATATTTTGGCATTTTTATTTATTGAATTGTTATGAGTAGGTTTATACTGATTTTTTATTAGGTGTATACTGATTTTTTAAAGTATATTTATATACTTGCCGTATTGGCGTATTCTTATTTTTAAAAAATGCCGTATCAACGTATCGGCGTATCGATATTCCGTATCGGTGCAACATAGGTGACCACGAGTCAATTGCCCCGGCGCCGGCAGTCTCTGGAAACTAGAAGGAGAGGGGACAATGGAATGTAAATCTACACGATAACCTTTTTAATAACTCCTGGATTCCCAAGTTCATGTGACTCACCACGAGCGATCACACGAACACGCAGGGGGAGAAACAGCCGAGAACATGGGGGCCGCCCACCCCCGGGGGGGCGTCAGTCATGGGCGCCACGAACGTTACCGCAGCCATGTCCGGATGTCCCTTCCTTCGCCGCCCGGTCTCCGGCCGGGCGCACGGTGGTGCCCTTTCGCCGGCGCCGTCGGTAACTTCGGCACGTGCCCGCCCGGCCCGGCGCGCGCTCCCCGTGTCCTGCCGTTGCCAGACGGACGGACGGACGGTCATATTTTCAGGCAAAGAATCCGCCGAAAAGACGACACAACACAATGCCAAAAATGGCGCGGCGACAGGGACTCGTCGAATCCTCATCAGTTTGACCATGCTTTGTGCTCGAAAGTCGGAAACGAGGCGTTCTCTGCCGGATCGGAGAAACGGCGGCGAGTGCACAGAGAAAAAGACCGTCGGGCGGCGGTCGATCTCGTGGTGGGTCCAAAGTATAACGAGCCAAAATCATGCTGTCCGGCAGTGCTTTAATGGACACAAATGCACAAGATCGGATTGACTGTGTCATTGCGCATAGCATAGTCGTACAATCAACTTGAGTTTATTTATATTTGTATTCAAATTTCGTCAACTCGAGATCGCGCGTGGTGAAGTCCTTGAAGCTGTGATGAAGTCTCCGGTCGTGTCGTTGAAGTAATTTTCTCTGCAAACGCGGATAGATGATGTGGGTTCAGTTGACCGCATCCACCACGTATAAAAACTCTGGGTAAGACGCTTATTTTCTTGTAGAGGCCGCATGCGCGACGTAATTTGGCAGAAAAACAAATATCTCGCACAGGGTGATGAAAGATACATCACTCGCTATCTCATCCGACGAAGAAACCAAGACCAACTCAAGATATCGACACATGCCAAACGCAATCTTGCTTTTATCAGTATCAATATATACAAATCTCACATAAAAACACAAAATGGTAAAGCTTAATAAACAAGAAAAAACATCTGTTATAGTTAATAATAGGTCACACTTAGGCCTCGTTTGTTTCGTCCAGCTCGAGATCCAACCGGCTTCGTCTCTAGCTCCAATCTATTATTAATATTTATTATGTATAAAAATATTAATATCTTTTTATACATTTGTTAAATGTGAAGTGGTTTCACCTCTCGAGAAACAAGATTTTTATTTCGTTTACAGAGACAGTACGCTAGAGAAGAAAAACGACTGCTGTAGAAAATTTCTTCTTTCAGAAATGAGTGCTGTCATGTTGTGCGGACTGCTGAGTAGTTGGGCAGTTTTACCCTGTACACTGCATCTACTCAGACTGACGCGTGGGCTCCAGATCTTCCTCCCCCACATGGCAGCGTGCGTAGGCGACGGCCTGTGTAACCGATGCCTACCGCACCAACTCTTTTTAACTCCTTTCCTCTCCATGGGAAGCAGACCAGAATCCCCCGTCGTCGCGCACGCGCAGAGCTCCGCGTCCTCATCGGCCACCGCCCGCCCGCGCCGGCCGCCGGCGGCGTGGATGGGGAAGCTCGCCGCCCTGAAGCGGGAAGCGGTCGGGGTGGACTAGGCGCTCGGTGACTTTGCTAGTTTAGAAATAGAAGCGGTAGGTGGAGGCGATGCGGGGCGGGGCGATGAAGGCCCTGCGGCGATCCAGCACCTCCTCGGCGCCGTCGCAGAGGGTGCCGTCTTCCCCGCGGTCGTATTCGTGGATCCACCGCAGGTCGCTCCCCGTTACCTCGTCGGCCTCGCCGGCGACGTCCTCTTTGTCTGCATCGGCGAATTCGGCCGCGGAGGGTTCGGATTCAACGCCAGCGTCAGTGGTGGCAGCTTCCTCGTCGCCCTCGCTGGCTCCTTCGTCTCCGAACATGGACCGGTGAGCTATCCTGTGTGGATTCCTCTTGGTTCCGCAAAATGGGTCGCTTCAAAATGGGGAATTTTTGTTGGCTACCGTACCTGTTGACATTTCCTAACGATGATTCGCGCACTAATTCTCAAAGTTATGCTATTCTGGTAGCACAGTGGAAGTGGTGGTTTGTTCGGTACTATTACTCTTGTAAGATTTGCTTTAGGCTTTTAGATTTTTTTTTTAAAAAATGCCAGCTTGTTTGCTGTTCAAGTGCTCTGAACCAGTTACTAGGTACTTCTTGTACGCTTTGATCTAGTTAAGTCTTGCGCAGCAGCTCGCAGTACTAGGCACAAAGTTCTGGTTCACGTGCAGTGCTATTTGCGTGAAATGTAGATTGGATGTTTGTTCAATTCATTGTAAGAACTTAAGGAGCATTTTAGCCTAAGGATGATCCAGTTTTAGATGTTTTTTAGGGAGGGGGGTGGGGCCATTTTAGGATCTTGCTTCATGGCAGTGATAGCCTGGTAGAGTTATAAACCATGTCAAATGAGACTGTGTTATGAATGACATTTCATAATGTTGGTTAGTGCAAACAGGCCTCTAGCTGAGCTGGTTAGGTGGCTCTAGTAGCACTCTTCAGGTTCCGGGTTCGACTCCCCGTGGGAGCGAATTTCTGGTTGGGGTTAAAAAAAATCCCGCGTCTGTTCCATGCCAAAGCACAGGTCTAAGGTCCAGCCCAGGTCGTTGGTCCTTCTCACAAGGTCTACGGTGCTGCTGTGTAGGGGTAGGGCAGGGGTTCAGGGGTTTTCTCGACCTGCGTGAGAAGGTCTTCCCTATCACAGTATCACACAATGCTCCACAGGTCGAGTTTTTTTATTATGTTGGTTAGTTAACTTGCCATTGATTGCTGAAATCTTGAATTTGATACCTCCAGGCTCCAGCTTTTGTGCTAGTAGTAGTTTTTATTTATTTATTTATTTATTTATTTATTTATTTATTTATTTATTTATTTATTTATTTATTTATTTATTTATTTATTTATGTTGGTTAGTTAACTTGCCATTGATTGCTGAAATCTTGAATTTGATACCTCCATTTTTTTTTTGGTGCTAGTAGCTCGTTGAAATGCTACATCTTGGGTCATATTTATACATTTGTGGTAACCAATAAAGTACTACATTTAAGCTATTAAGGCTAGCATTAAATTCATTGTTTGATTTGAGAATGAAAATGAAAATCCATAAATGCTGTGGTCAAGTTGTTTCTTTGGTATGATGCAATAACGTAGAACATGGAATCATCAGCCAACTTCAACTTATTATTTCTTCGTACCACATTTCATTCTAGGGGTGGAATTAAATCTCCATGGTCTCGAAGAAAAAGGAAACGGGCGCTTACCTGTCAACACTGGAATCGTCTGTTTTCAGCAAACGGGAAGCTTCGTGATGGGGGAAGAAAGTTTCTAAAGAAGGTTCGCAGTGGGGTAAGCATTATTATTATGCAGACTTTCTTTCTATACACAACCACTGACCGATATATGTTGGGATCGTTAGCTATGCACAGTTTGCATCCTATTGCATGTTGTGCCGCCTTTTCCACTTTAATGGTAAACTGAATCACTTATATCAATGTTTCCAGGGGATTGAACCGGGCATAAGGGCTGAAGTTTGGCCATTTCTGCTTGGAGTGTAAGATGATTTTCCTTTTTTTATGTATTAAATATCACGTAGCAATGATCTTGTTAAGTGCTAACATAGTTTGAAGTGGTGAATGAATGTATAGCTCAAGAAGCTAGTCAAACTTGAACATGCGACCAAAATGTTCTTGTGAAATGATATGGTGCATATGTGCTAGTAGTTATTTAAAACCTACAAGTGTGGTCTCATGTGATAATTTCCCCTATGAGTAGAAATATATTACCCCTATAATTTTATGCAAAGTGTGGAACCACCAGAATTTCTTGTGTGTTTGAAGGAGTTTGTGCATATGTGCCTAACATCCATACCCTTCTTCAGACCATAGGTGATGAATGCAGTTTGTGGTGCATGGCTGGAGCATCAAAGCTTAGTAAATTGCTCGCAAGGTCGCTGGTCCAGATGACCCAGTGTTTGGAGTAGTTTGTTCAGGTCCTGGTCATGTAGCTTCCCACCCCTCCCCCTTTTACGGTGTAGGTGGGAGTGTGTGTTGTTTTTTTTGGCGAGTTGGGTTTCTTTCTAAATGCAACTCGTTTTCTACTCTTTCTATCTTAATGAAATGACATGCAGCTCTCCTAAGTCGTTCAAGAAAAAAAAAATTATGCAAAGTGAAAATAGTGGACTATGGAATTTAGTGGTGGCTTGCTCAGACTGCTATGACAGCTACAGTGCACTATAGCAGCCGTTGGCCGCTAAGCCATTTAGTGTTTTGGGAAAAACACATGCAATTTATAGGCCAGAACAACCATTATTCCAGCAGAAATTCATCAAATGATTGCTCACATAACATAAGAGATAAGTAGGTTGTCGGAGATAAGACATATAACATAATTATTTGTCCAGCAGCCCTAGACATAAGCAAACACACAACCAGACAATTAAATGGTAGTTGCTTAAGTTCTTAACTTAATCGAACATGTAGAGTCTGTTTGGCACTGCTAAATAAATAGCCCGCTAAGCTGTTTAGTGCTGCTATTGCCTGATGTAGCACCGATAGCGGCCATAGCGCAGAAAAGAGAGGAAGCGTAGCAGGGAGGGGCTCTAGCTGCTATAGCCTGCTGTTTTCAATTTTGGTTTTTTTGCAATGGAGGAAAAATACTTCTACTTGGTTGGTGGCCTAGATCTTTCCACTGCTTTTTTCATGACATTCTTTACACAAAATAAAATTTCCATCATACCTTTCTTTTGCAAAATGTTGGCCTTATGATTTTTTTCTATCCTGTTTCGACATACAAGGCATGCCCCCCCCCCCCCCCCCCCCCCCCCACGCTGTTTAAACTTGCTCTATCTATGACAAGTATGCCTTATGAACAGAAATGGAGGGAGCACTTGTTGAAAAAGCATGCCAAAAGCCATGAGTTTGTGAAACCTCATTATTTTACAAACACTGCTCAACCTGGATCAGCAGAAATCCAAAAAATGCCAAAAGCTAAATGCATTTCCTCTCATAGGTCAACAGTTGTCCAAAAATATCAGCATTAGATTTGCTAAGTGTCATCTGAAATGTGACTGATCAATGTGTCATTACTATCAGTGACATGCGTCACTAGGCTTCACATGGCTTCCTAATATTTGATGATACTATGCTAATTTTTTCTTCTATTATTTATGGACCTCCCTAGTGTCATTTTTTAAGTCGCCGATTTTTCCTAAGCCACATTTTTGGGCCAATCGATCGAAATGAGAATCGTCTGTGCATCTATCTCAGATTCTCAGGTAGACTGAAAGCCAAGAAAAGCGCATTATGCTTAAAAAAATATATGCAACTTACAGCAAGAAAAACGTGTTTAATTTGGTTGATTGAGTCTTAGCCTTTTGCTATTAGATATCTATCATATGTAATTGTTTCAAGTCGACAGACTGACCAATTTCATATTATATACAGCTATGATTTGAACAGCTCTGAAGAGGACAGGAATACTATCAAGATAAAGAAAAGGTATCACTTACATAACTCTATTCTTTGTCGATCAGCTTTTGCTTTCTTGATTTAGTTGAATGTCCAGTTTATATTGAGGATGATTTATCTTTATATTCTAGAATCCAGAGAACAAGAGTAAATAAGTAGATATAACAGCTATGTGCACCCTTGCTATCAGACATGTTGTGCTTTCCTGTTATCTGAAGAAAATGCCACAATAACACTTGTATTCTTCACAATGATACTTTGTTTATTGATAAAATGAAATTGCCTCAACTTCTGGTGCAGGAAAGAATATGAAAAACTGAGGCGACAGTGCCACCGCGTTCTGCATTGTAATAGAGGAAATGGCCTGAATGTTATAAATGAGTTCATGAATGAGGACTTTTCTGATGGGGCTGAAGGTTCAGAGTCACCATATTCAAATGGTGTTAGTAAGAGGGCTTGTGTGATGCCCAAAGAATTGAAATCTTTAGGCAGTAAGGCAGAAGAATCAGAGAGTTCTAGCTGGGATGCTGTTGAATGCATAGATGAAGATACAAGTGAGTTAACTTCTGTTGATCCATGTATGGTAGAATCAGAATCTTCTGAATCTGAGTCTTCCTGTGAAGAGGACCCTGATAGAACACCCGTCTCTACCAATATGGAAGAGAACTGTGATCCCAAACCAAAATTTGTCCGGACCGCTTCATCTAGGTCAGACATTTTTATTTCAGACAGAACGCCCGAGGATTTTGCCACATGGCAGCGCATTATACGTGTAGATGCTATTCGAGCAAATACAGAATGGGTTCTATTTGCCCGTAACCAGGCTGAAGTCTCTAAAGAGAAAGCACTGCAGTCTGCAATATCTGTTGGGTTGAAAGATTTTGACCACTTGGAGCCTTACATGATTTATCATGCTGCACGATTAGTTACACTGCTTGAGGCATATGCACTCTATGATCCAGAGATAGGGTACTGTCAAGGAATGAGCGATCTCTTGTCACCAATAATCGCAGTCATGGAGGAAGATCATGAAGCATTTTGGTGCTTTGTGGGTTTCATGAAGAAAGCCAGACACAACTTCAGGCTTGATGAGGTTGGAATAAGAAGACAGCTGAAAACCGTGTCACAGATCATCAAGCGCAAGGACTCACACCTCTATAGGCATCTGCAGAAACTTCAGGCCGAAGACTGCTTCTTTCTGTACCGAATGGTGGTGGTTCTCTTCAGGAGGGAGCTCACTTTTGAGCAGACTATGTGTCTCTGGGAGGTTATGTGGGCTGACCAGGCCGCGATTCGAGCTGGGATTGGAAGGTCCACTTGGGCAAGGATAAGGCTTCATGCCCCGCCAACAGATGACTTGCTGCTCTATGCTATTGCAGCCTGTGTCTTGCAGAGGAGGAAGCTGATAATCGAGAAGTACAGCAGCATGGATGAGATACTGCGGGAGTGTAATAGCATGGCTGGGCAGCTAGATGTCTGGAAGCTCCTAGATGATGCACACCACTTGGTTGTCGACCTTCATGACAAAATCTGATGCAACGGCGTTCCTCTGTTATGTTCGGTAGAGTATGCAGACATGAACCCTTTTCCGAGGTGTATTTAGTAATCTGTTGTGTACTGTTCATCACCCGGAATAAAAACCCTTTGATGGGTATATATGTAGAGAACCTTGTAGCTTCAAGTGAGGAAGAAGTTGTCCCCACTTTGGTTAAGCTGACAAACCATTGGATATCACAGTGGTTTATGCAAGCCATCCATAGTCAAACTTGATGGAAAATTTTGTTTTTGCTTCTAATGTCTATCCTTGGCAGAAACAACATTTTCCATGAAGTGTTTTATAGGAAAATTAAGTTCCCAGATTTTGGGGTGTAATGTGGAGTAATAATGAAATCAAAGTCTTCATTGTCATTTCACACACCAGTTTCTTTCATCATGAGTTCTATATAGTATGCATGAGATCACAGCAACGCATTTTTCATTCCTGTTCCTGCCTTCCTGGTATATTCTGCAGTATCTGTTTGATATCGCAGCATGGTAAGGACATATGCTTGCAGAAATTATGCGAAGCACAAGAGCATGGTGACGTGCTGCAATTATGCGAGGCACAAGAGCATATGCTTGGAGAAATCATGTATTTCTGGACAACATGGCAGTGCCACATGCGAGCTGGCTGGATCATGCTAGCTGCGCTACAATTTACTGCTCCATCCGTCCTGAAAAAGATGCAGTTCTAAGTCTTTTCTTAGTCAAATATTTTAAAATTCAAATAACATTGTAGAAAAATTATTACCACAAGGTAGCACGAAAGTATATTTCAAAGGGAATTTAAAAATACATATTTACTATCGTAAATATTTATTTTTTTTTTATAAATTTGATCAAAATAGTTTGTCTCGGTGAGGTGATGTTCGAGATTTTTTTTTTTTTGCATGGAGTACTAATCTAACTTATCAATTCCATTCCGGTTTTGCATTTGGAATGGTATATTTTAGCACTGGTCCATTCCGGCGTACCATTCCGGTTTTTATTTATTTTATGTATTTATTAATTTATTACTGATTTTTGACATCTATAAATATTTTTCAATGTGAGAAATAACACCATAGGCAAATATTACTCATGCACCCAAGAAAAGAAAAACGCATGAAACAGATGCTAGGCCGGCCTGCAAGTTTTTATTGGGCCTTTGCCCTAGTCAATACACGTACCTATCACTATATTCAATATGATTAACCTGCGGCCACACGTCCACAGCACACGCCGCCGTTAACACCAGGCTTCGTCTGCCTCCCCTTCCACTTCCAACATGCAAGCAAGGCAAACACCCAAAGCTCCATGGCGTGCTCTCGAGTTGCTGAGCAAGAGAGGCAAATGATTTGGGAGAGAAAAGGCAAGAGAAGAACGAGCTGCTCCTCTCGGCGCTACGGCACCGTTCGGTGGCCATCGTGCTTTCCTGCACGAGCACGGCGCGACGAACAGGATCAGCTGACATGGCCGGAATCGCCCGAGATTATTGCCGGTACGGGATGCGCTTCCTTGTGCGCCGGTTTGCTTGCTGGTACAACGTATTCCGAGCATTCCGGCCGATACGGGGCGGATATGGGCCTTGGGCCACTAGGGCCGTGGCCCTAGGCCTGGCCCAAAATACCTTCTATAGTGTATGGAAATTTCTAGGCCAATTTGAAAGCGTTGGGCTAAATCCTCTACTCCAACCGGCCCAGTCACAGTGAGAGAGAGCAGGAGCGCCTCCACCCTCGCGATTCCCGGTCGCCACTCGCCAGTCGGCATGATTCCGCGAGCGCCGCCATCTCCGAGTCACGGGTTGCGACTCCCGTCCCCGTCGTGTCCGCGAATCGCAACTCCTCTCCCTCTCCGGCAGTCTATGTGCTGCACTAGTTCCCTACGCCGGCTAATACCTGACCTCGTCACGGTATGAGGCACCGGCAGCCAGCGAGCACCGGGCGGGCGAGCGGCGAGCTGGCTACCTGCATCTCACCTTCGCCGCGTCACGGTATGAGGCAGCACCGTAGCAGAACAGGGCCACAGCCCACAGAATGCGACAAGACACCTGAGCACCTGAGCCATGGAGGCTCGGAACTTGGTAAATTTCCCCTTCTTGAATCAAGTTCTATTTTAATGTTATTTTAAATGTTGAACCCTTTCTAATCTAAAAATTCAATGAGTGATTAATTGATTAGAGCAGTATTTGTATATTTATGAATTAGATTAGTTATATCTATATTGGTATTTTGATCTCGTTCAGATGGTATTTTAAGTCTACCTCGGTGCGATCGGTATTTTGATTTGGTGTGGGCGGTATGCATGCTTTGATAATTGATAGTGACCCTACACGTGAAAAACGACTAGCTCCGCCACTGCGATACCGGAATGGAATCGATAGCTATAACTATGGTACTAATGCATGCACAGATGTACTGGCCCAGTGCGAGTGTTACGCCACTCCAACAACAGAGTGAACATCTGCGTCCACTTCCTGGACGTCGTCCTCCTCCGTGGAACGTGGATAGAAATGGCGATCAGCATGTACTAGGTCTGTAGGATTGATCGTACAGCTCAGGGGACACCTGCACCATCGTCCAAACTTTTGATGTGATCTTACCTGAAACAATGCCCCTCTTCGACTTTTCCCACGCAACATGAGGCGACAGCCAGCGGTTGCCCTGGCCCATGGGGCACAACACGTGTTCAATCATTGTCTCCACTTTCCCCACGTCTGATCCGGTGATTAGAATGCCTCTTCGACTGATAGTAAATCAGTGATGTTCTAGGTGATTTTAGCACCTAATTTTCAGCTAGTTAATTTGTAACTGAAAAAGACCATGTCGTTTATTTCTGTATTAAGGTAACTTAGTTGGTTCGGCTCTATGTGATGGACCTTACACTCTTTCCCGCCGATAATAAGACGCCTACAGTGATTAAATGACTTTTTTTTAGATGTTCATAGGGTTAAGATGTGACCGTGCATCCATAAAGGTGAGTACACATATGAGTGTCGATGTCTGTACTATAATAAAAAATATTAAATTTTAATGACATCATCATTAACATTACTTATATATAAAAAGTAAAAATAAATACGTATATATAAAAGAAACAAAAAAAGTCAAAAGCTAGGAAAACGATCTTTGAGCCACAAGTTTCAACCCAAATAAACTAACCTAAGTAATGTAGACCAAGGCATCAGCTGCCTAGGCTCACCAGCTGTGCCAAGGTGCATCTAGGCGACAGCAGAATCTACAAAATCAGGAGCGAGGACGTGAAGTCCTCCTTAGGGCCCATGCTCTACAATTTCTGTAGCTCCAACACCAAAATAATTATTAAAGCCAATAACTACAAGATGGTGAGTCTTTCTAAATTTCACTCTCTAAATCATCATTTAGAGAGTCATCTGTATAAAAATAGCTTTCTATATTTTTTTTCACTCTCTAACAGTTTTTCTATTTCTCATGCGCAGTCTATAGAGTCATTCTTGTCTTCTATTTTTGACTAGCGAAAAATCAAAAATAGAAGATGACTATATTTGGATTATCATTTAGAGAAGCTGTTGGAGGGTAGTTTTTCACTAAAATCTTTATTCCTAACATTTAGAAAGGATACGAAGAGTCTTTTGGACTAAGAAAAGTATTGAAGGGCACAGCTCGTCATGTGTCTATGTTATTTTACTCTGATTAGTTGCAGTAGACATGGATGGACATGTATGGTGTCTTCTAGCTATATATTTATCACCACTGCATCATGTCCTACAAATGGATGGACATGTATTAGCTGGTCAATCAACGGTAAAAGTTTAAAAAATCATGAGGCAAATTTAACAAAACAACAATTCATTCAACCACCTCTAGCTGACAGGAACTAAATACTATCCGTAGCAAATAGTTAGACAGCTAATTTTAGGTCCCTTTATCAAAATTTTCTTATTTTTGTGTTTTTTATAAAAATAAATCATTTTTTTTATAAAATTCATGTATGATTCTTGTGAAATTCCTACTTTCTAAGGGCCTTTAACGGAGATCTATTAGCCACATAGCTATTTAGTACTCGCTTCATCGCAAAATAAATATCGTTTTAGGTTGTATGCAGGTCAAACTTTCTTAAGTTTGGCCAAAGTTAAAAACGTTTCACTTCTCTAGAAGTGAGAATAACACTTATTTTTAGTATGGAGAGAGTATCTGTTAACAGAGCCAAACACGTCTATATTATATATTTACATCCCATTTTTTTCTCTCTTAGAATCGGTGAGCCCAAGATAGAAATATGAAGTTTTACCACATACTCCTTTCGCTCTAAAATATAAGATGTTTTGACTTCTTTTTAGATGTATTTGTCTTTATTATGTATTTGGATACAGTGTACTCTCTCCATCTAAAAAAGAATGTGATTCTAAGTGCCTGTCCAGATTCAAAACTAAAATCACATTCTTTAGTGTCTTGTAATAATTTAGAATAGAGAGAGTATTTGTTTGGCATGCCTATGTGAGACGCTCATAGACGAGAGTAATGGAGTTACTATTCCGTACCATTTGCACCCGAGTTACTATTACGTTTTTGGGAAGACAAATGGCTAGGGAATTCGTCTTTACAGGAACAGTACCCATGTCTTTACAACATTGCCAGACCTAAACATGTTACCATTGCGGAGGTTCTTTCTGGTCCATCACCAAACCTATCTTGGCGAAGAGATCTCATTGGTCCTAAATTAGTAGCGTGGAACAATTTGTTGCCCCGTATTGCTAATATAGAGTTGGCCCATGAACAAGATGAGTTTTACTGGAATTTACATTCAAATGGAAAATTCTCGGTGAAATCTCACTATCAAGCGTTATTACATACCGATAGCCCAAACATTAACAAACTCGTTTGGAAAGTGAAAGCTCCATTGAAAATAAAAATTTTCCTATGGTATCTATGACGAGGAGTTATATTGACAAAGGATAACCTAGTAAAGCGCAATTGGCAAGGTAGTAAAACTTGTTGCTTTTGTCACAAAGAAGAGACAATTAAGCACTTGTTCTTTGACTGCCGATTTGCTTGTTCAATTTGGTCTTTTATTCAGGTTGCGACAGGTCTTATAAAACCCCACAATATAGGTCATATGTTCAATGGCTGGCTAAGAGGTGTCAACAAAGATGTCAAACTTTTACTCCTGCTAGGAGGAGCTGTGACTTGTTGGTCTATTTGGCTCAGCAGGAATGATATTGTTTTTGAAAAGAAAAAATTGTTTATCCTGTGCAGGTTATCTATTTGGTTACCCACTGGCTACGTACTTGGGCTATTATGCAGAAGCCGGATTTGCAGGATACAGTTGTAGCGGTATCGCAACAATTGACGCAGGTGGCCAAGGATTTTTTCTCCCAGGCACATGGGTGGCGGTCTAGTTTACGAATTGATAGTCACTAGATTGTGTAAGATTTCTTCTCTCTCTTTGGCTGTGTGCCTCTTGTTATGCAGAGGCCGGAAGTTGCCCTCTTTGGCTTTGTATCTAACTCGATGTATTGCTTCCGAGGTTCTAATAAAAACTTCCTTTATCAAAAAAAAAAAAACTAACCCACTCACTATCCACAAGGACGAAGGGAGGACACATATATGAACATGACGACAAGGAAAGGCTGGACGGACGCTGAGCGGCGGCACGAGAGGTGGCCCAAGCCATTGTGTTGGTGTTGGGCGCGGGCGCCACCGTACCCAACTCATGAAGAGATTGAGCCGACTGACGTGCCCAAAGGCGCCCGACAAAGGCTGCCCAGGGCGATCTCTCTGGATTGCTCATGCTCTCGCCGTCGACGTCGTCTCCGGCCGAGCGAGTTCCAGCTCGCAGCTCGGTGGTCATAGTGGCTGCTACGACTGGCCCGACCGGCCGGCCGCTAGCTGCTGGGGCCAGCATAGCTTGGCCGGCGGCATTGCCTTTGTTGCCGTCTCTCTCGATGATAGATGATGGCCAGGACGACAAGCCACGGCCCGGCAGGCCTGCTGGCCCGGGCGTCCCACACACGGCGAGCTGTCTCTGGAGTCTGGACGCGCGCTCGCTGTCACGTCCTTTCCTGCCTTGTAATACATCCACGCCACCAAATGTCCGTGTGCATAGTACGTGACTACTCCATGTTTAAAGACAACCACCACAAGAGAAAATATCGCTATCTGAAATAGTAGTAAGAGATGTTAACCTCTAAAAATAAATTTGTAATGGTGGATTTTGACATTGGAACCCACCTAGTTTACCGCACAGGGGAGAGGCCGAGAGGGTGCTCAGCCGGGATGATAAGTGACCAAACTCCCGAGAGGGAGGTCCTGAGTTCGTTCGAGCCCCGGTCAGGTGGCGTTCTCGCTGGGAGTAAGTATCAAAAGGACTTTTAGTCCGATTTGGTAACACTAATCGGGATAAAAGGGTGTTACTAACTGGGACTAATAATGTAGACCTTTTAATCCCGGGTTGGTGTTACCCACCAAAACTAAAGGTCCTCTAATGTCAAGAAATTTGGACCCGGGACTAATGTTCACATTAATCTCGGGCCCAATTCTAGCCGAGACTAATGTGTTGAACCGAAAGTCTTTTCTCTACTGGTGTTAAAAACCCGAGCCTTTGCCAATTTTTTGTCCTCAACAACAACCTACAACCGTCAGCTCCGTTGGGAAATTAAAAGACTTGGATGATCCCGGTTGATTATAGATATGGTAATCATCATCTAGTAAAGAATTAATTAAACCGTTCGTTCCTCAGTGATCAGCTTGCCAAGTTGTCATGCTACGTTAACGCACTTATTTTGGCCACCAAATAAAGCATAGCTAGATAGCTTTGTGGCTGTCAGTTGAGCTAGCTCCAAATCACTGAAAGCTCTAAGCCTAGCTCGTGTGCCGCCGACGGTGACGCGAAAAGCTAGCTGGCCCAATCATGGCGCGCTCGAGTCGATAGCTACGCTGCGGACGGGTAGTGGGGTGACCCAGCATCGCAACTTGCTGGCATCTGCTTGGCTCTCTCTGCCTGGCTGCTCGCTCGAAGCCTCGAGTAACCATACGTGCTCAAGCATATGCATGCCTGGAAAGGCGCGTACTGGCTGCTGGTTCTCTACTTGTGCAGTCTCGATCTCTCGATCCCATGTCCATGTTTTTCTTTCTTTCCTAGTGGATGTGCTGCAGCAGTGCAGTCCCCTTTTGCTGCTCTGCGTGCGGTGCGGTCGATCAGTGGATGCAATTCATGCAGTGCTTGGATGCGTACGTGGATATAAAGATCGATGGCAGTTCGTCCTCAGCCACTTCCAACTCCCTGTCGCAGCTAGCAGTTCATTTCTCTCCTCCGTCCATGCAGCTAGCTTTCCCGCGCTCCTTTCGGTTGGCCGGCCCACCAGTGTGTGCAGACATCTATCAGGTTGCGCTCGCTCGATCGATCTCCTAGTGCCAAGTGCTGCATTATTTCCACTGCACCCGGGCGGACTGCGTCTTTTACGTACTACGCGTGTGTCACGCCGGGAGCAGGCTCGAATGGACTCCACTGTAGTGTCGCTTTAATTTTGTGTGTTTGCCGGCCGTCGTGCTCGTCGTGCCCATGGGCGGGGCCGGTCGTGCCTCCAGCCTTTCTGGCGATCTTATCTTGTGAGCCGAGTGCACAAGGACGACGCTCCTCGGGTGTGCAGTGGAGCCACAGGCAGCCAGCCAGGCGACGGCTAGCTAGCAGTGCCGTATATAGTACCAGTACTATGCATGCAGGAGTACGTGCACCATTACACTGCACTACTGCACCGCACCGAGTGGCGAACGAACCCCGTTTTGACATGCCCTAGCTAGCACATGGGGGGAAATCTACCATGATCCCATTGCAGGACCCGGAGCTTAGCTAGCAACAGCGTACCTTTGTCGCTCGATCACATAGGAGTAGATCGTAGCCGCAACACCGGAAGCAGCAATGCAATGCTCCATAGTCCAACAGAGATCTGTGAGCGGAAACATGAAATGTCACGTCACGTCACGTCACATCGTTGGAGAGCCGCGTAGTATCATCTTAGGTCTCATTTGGTAGGGCTTCGGTTCCTTCTAAATACTCCATCTCTAGCTCCTCACGTGGAGTTGTAGCTTTTTATTGGTGCAACTAGAGCCTTTTTTTTATAAGTCGATAGAAGGGGAAAGGATCCCCAACCTGATTTCATTTCATTTTAAATTAGCTTCGGAGGCTTGATAACTTGAAGTATTATGTTTGTGAGGAGAAGTCGAGAGAAACTATTTTTTTTTGGCTCCGGTTCCTCTTGAATCTGCTTTTTAGATATCCGTTTGGCGTAGCTCCTTGCAAGGAGCCGGAGCCGGTACACTGCCAAACGGGGCTTTGTTATGTGGCTGAAAGCAGGAGGTCAAGCAGTAGTATCTGTGAGTGGAGGGACGACGACGATATGTATATAACAGGGCCCCACGTACGTTTGTACACGTGCGCACGAACCAGGATTGAAAACATGTCCTTCTAGCGGATTTGTCACAAATTGTAAAGATCTAGCAAGCCGGATAAGCTCATCCTACACCTCTATCATTGTCACACCTCACTTGTGTCTGCCAAATGCCATTTCAACTTGGAGATGGAGAAGGGGTACTGTGCACACACAGTGCACGGGTTACCATCCGGCCCAGTGATCGGATAGGAGATGGTATTCTTCTTGCAAAGGTGGGATGCATATGGCGCCAAACGGCAGGTAGCTGCAAGCTCGTAGTAGTAGCCATCGTCGTCATGGTCACCCGTGCAGCGTGGCGTAGCGTAGCGCGCAAGTTGGCTATAGCTCAGAAGTGGCACACATCGACAGCAACAGCGCGCGGCTTGGCGCATGCGTGCGAGATAGCGAAAGGCACACGCCCGGCTTCAATCGCTTGGCCTGGCTTTGCACTCGGGTAGCCATCGGTGACTCGATCGAGAGGCCGGTGGCCGGTGCCATCCTCTTTGCAAATGCCACCCAATGCAATAAGCGCCCGGAAAGCGCTCTCGCGGCACCGCGACTAGACGCGCCAAGCTGCGGATTAGACCGGTGACCCTTGCACGCGCCAAGCAAGCACGGCGATTTTGCTTCATGTATAGTGGCTAGCTAATACTCCTAGCTATATACTACACGCACCTCAGTCACATTTATTTGACGTTTTAGACTCATTTTAACTCGTGTGTAGTCTTTTTCTTGAAAGACCAGGACTGGTTCCTGGCTTATATTAACAAGAAGAAGTTTGGAAATGCACAAGTGGTAGAACCTCATCTAATTTTTAGCGGCTAATTGTTAGCTGCATGGTATCCAAACAAGCTCTAGGTCCTCCAACAAGCTTTTTTTGCATTGATATCAATGGCCACAAAAAGCATCAACAATTGTGCGTGCTAGTTTCGACGATATGAACATTCACCACTGCATGATGTTGTATTATGTCCATTGAGCAGGTGGACCGTCCATATGATCATTATAGAGATAGTGTGGTCTGTTATGCTCAAAGTGTGTCCTTGTGGACCATCCATGCATGCATGGGCGAGGTTCTAAGACTTTGTAGAGGCATCCTCGCTAGGCCTAGCGCACAGTCTATGTGAACACATGTAGCATCCGTGTGATCATTTAAGGTAAAACACACTTGCCATGTAGCATCCATGTGATCATTTAAGGTAAAACACACTTGCCTTTGGTGGTCAAGCTTTGTTCTCGCGTACCATCCGTGTGATCCACCAGAACGTGTCCACGATTTTAGAGCACCGAATCACATGTCTCTAGTGCTTGGCTTGTTGCTTGCAAACCGTCTTGATGTGCTACTAGACCATCCACGAGTTTTAAATAGAAGCATCTAAGTGTTGGGGAGGGGGGAGGGGGGGCTCTAGTGTGCCATCCAGTGGTCTAGGCAGACTGTCCGTCAGTGTCAGCAAAGGCACCGAGGACCAATCTCGAGCTTGCCACAAGAGTAGACCGAGTTGTGTCAGCATGGTTTGATCCTAGGGGTTGTTGGGGGTTTCCTACATCACATCTAGGAGGTGCATTGGTGGGTTTAGGCATATGTGAAGAAATAGGACGACATCAATGGCTATTGTACCATGTTTGTGAGATTTCGGATGGATCCTAAGCTCTTCCTATGGTTTGAGGCTTGGAGCTTACCTTAGCTTCCCCAAATCCAAGCTTGGTGCCCAAGGTTGAGGGTAGAGGGCTTGGGATGGCTCCTCCATATTCTTCTCCTCTACCTTTTCCTTTCTCTCCTAGCTCCACCTTAGCAATAGGAAGGGTCCTTTTCCATTGTTCCCCATGATCGCTATAACCTTGGAATAGTTTTAGGGAAAAAGTGCTACAACATCACCATTAGCTTGCAGTATAAGTAGGTTGTTTTCATAACCGATGCCAAAATTGCCCAAGGATTCTCTAGTATTATGAAGAAACATATTTTGTCGAGTAGATATCTTTTTAGTTTGGCAACAAAAGAGAATCTTGACTTGCATCTAGTGAATGTCTTTATAGCATATTTGTATGGATCACTTTTTATATGGGTGAATGTGGTACAATTATCTCATTGAATATTTGATGACACAATGGTAAAAGAATGATTCTATTTGTACAAGTGTACCTTGATCTAAGTTTATGATAATATAGTTGTACACGTTGGTGATCTAAATTTTGTTGGTACTCCTCAAGGGACAATCAAAATGATGGTTTGCTTTAATAAATAATTTAAAATGAAGGATCATGTGAAAACAAACTTTTTCCTTTGTTGTTTGAAAAAAAAAAATTACCTTGTTTTTGCATATTGAGTATCTTAAGGATGGATTTTTTTCAGCAAGCAACTTTCCGGACAAGCACCCACGGCCAGCCCTGAGGGCTGGCAAGCGGGGTGGCCGCCCTAGGCCCCCAATCCCACGGGCCCCACCCTAGGTATACACTCAGTACGTAGTTGTATCAGTATATGGCTTGGTTGGCCCATTAAGGCCGACGGCAACCTAGCAGATTGGCGTTTGTGATTTGTTTGTTGACTCTGCGACTGTGACTTCTTATCTCGGAACCAAATCACAAATCCCGAACACAACGCAACAATTGCGACGCGATCACCCAACTCAATGGTGGTGCCGCGATAGGCGGCCAACTCGGAGTGAGACTCCAACGAGGTGTACATAGCTTCATGTGAACTAGGTATGCACGAATATCTGAAGTCCCCTAAACCACTCCCAACGGGCTATGTTAGCGTCCGGATGTCTGGATAGGATGCCCCGCAGCCTGTCCCCGTGCGCTTGTAAGGTCCAAATAGCTAGAGGGGGATGAATAGCATATTTAAAATTCTACAAGCTTCACTAAACAACAATTGTTAGTATAAAAGATGGCGACACTAATTCTAGAACTAGCTCAACTATACTAAGCAAGCCATCTATATAATTCTAGTGAATAAGACTATGATCTCTAATTCACACCAACAAAGTTAAGTCACTAAGCTACTTACTCTATGTGATACAAACTACTCTAAGCACACTAGACAAGATAAAGTGCAAGAATGAAAAAGGAGAGTGAATTAATTTTTATACTGACGGTGTAGAGATGAGATGTATCCAAATTATCAATCACACACAATCACAAAGAGAATCCTCAGCAAGAGATGACACAAGATTTTTTACCGAGATTCACCTGCTTCCCGGCAAGCTACTTCCCGTTGTGGCGATGCACCCACTTGATGGATTACGAGCTAATTGACTATCAAGAGTCAAACCCTCAACGGGTGCCGTACATTCGCTCACAAGATGGGGATCCTCCAAGCCATGAGCTCCACTGGAGTAGCCAATTCGCGAACTTTCACGGGGAAGGCTCAAGAACCCCTCACAATCACTTGGTGAGGCTCGAAATAATCTCCAATCATGAGCTCAACACCACCGCTACTCCAAGCCATTTAGGATATCGGGAAACACCTAAGAATAACGAGAAATCCACAGACAACTCAAGGATAAGTGCCACTAGATGCAAATCACTAAGCAATGCACTTGAGTCTCACTCAATCTCACTAGAGTATGCAACCAAGCAAGGAGATGAGTGGAGGAAAAGTTCTCTAGCTCAAAGTATGTCTTCAATGAGTCAAGAGAATACTCCTAAAACCGGACAAACAAGTATATATAGAGATACCCCTTCGAATAAAACTGTTGGACGAAAATCGGGGGCACCGGACGCTCCGACGCACAGGCATCGGACGCACTCAGCAGCGTCCGGTGCACCAGATCTTGCCACGTGTCTCACGCGTTCAAAGATCAACGGTCATTCCAGCGAGCACTAGACGCGTCCGACGCCCAGCACTCAGCATCCGACGTCAAGCGTCCGATGCACTCCAGTAAGCTCCCCGAGCTCGGAAATGCGCATCGGACGCGTCTGACACATCACCATCGGACGCGCCACCGTGCCTGTGCTCTCCAGCTCTTCTGCCATGCGCCACGTCAGCAGGCACCAGACGTTGAACAGTGTTCAGCCAGCGTCCGATGCAAAACTGTCAGACACGCCGGTGCAGCCACCCAACTATGCAGCACATAAGGTTAGCCACCGGACGCGTCCAGTGACTCCGGAGCCAGTGTCCGATGGTCATTTTGTCTCCGAAACTTTACCACCGGCGCAGTGGAAAATAGGCGTTTCACTTCCACAAAAGGCGCCGAATCCCAAACCCCTCTCTATCCTTCAAACTCCACCTTCTTCGCAAATGTGCTAACACCACCAAGTGCTCACCATCTTGTGCTCGTGTGTTAGTATTTTCTCAAATATTTTTCAAGGAGTTAGCATCTCACTAGATCCTAAATGCATATGCTCAAGAATATGGACCTAGTAGCACTTGATTCATGAGATAACCGTGATTACCCCTCTTGATAGTAGACTATCAATCCTAAACCAGATCAATCACTTTTCTACTCATCTAGAGACCGGCAAAAAAAATTCTACCATTATACTATTGCCTTGATCATATCATTCCATGTCCATCACCATTATCTCTAAGTTCATGCTCCTTCTCCTTCATCACTTGTGTTGCTATGCCTAACTCAAATCACTTGACATAAATGGTATTAGCAACTTGGTGTCATTAATTACCAAAATCAAACTTGGGCTTTTAGCGATGATGCTGATTTTTATTCCTGCCCCACACGCGCGCCCGCCCTGTTGCAGCGTCCACGCGTCCAAACGACTCGCCTCGCCCCTGCAACACGCCCTGTCCGCCTGGATTCGAAGTCGTCCACCTCGTCCCGCACGCGCACCTCGCCCCATCGCACCTCAACCGCCGGCCTCTAGCTCGCCGCGGCCCATTCTCCGGCGCCAGTGTCGTGCCATCATCACTCCCTGCGCCTGTTGACTCTTCAAACAGTATGAAACACGTGCAACATGAAACATTTGAATGTAACATTCGTATGAAACAGATAAACCATTTAGAACATACACTTACAACATATGTATGAAACATATGCAACATCAGATAAAACACTTGCAACTTGCCACCATGAAAACATGCACTGTAACATAAGACTGAAACAACTAAAATATTTCGAACATATTCTTGCAACATATGTGTGAAACATGTGCAACATCTAGATCAAAACGCTTGCAACATACGTCTGGAACAAATGAAATATTTTGAACAACACTTCTGAAACACTTGCAACATGCCTCTAAAACAGTTGCAATATGTGCAACATTCCTGATCTACTTTTGCAACATCCATATGAAACAATTGTAACATACATCTGAAACACTTGCAATACGTGCAACATCTCTGATCTACTTTTACAACATCCATATGAAACAATTGCAACATACCTCTGAAACGTCTGAAACACTTAAAACATACGCTTGCAACATACGCTTTCATCGCAACACCTCCTTGCTGAAGTCGTGCGTCACGGTGGCTACGACGTCGTTCATATGTTTTTTTCGTGGTTCATGTATACATAGGGCCCCAATTTTGTGTTTCGCCTGGGGCCCTAAAAATTCAGGACGGCCCCTGCAAGCACGTCCATGACAAAAAGAAGAAATATATAACTGATTATTATCTCTTATTCCTTCGGAACCATTTATGTTTACAACCGATACGCCGTTAGTCAGAGCCGAACACAAGCGTGTGTGTCACTCTGAGGCATTTTTTAATCGTACTATTAGTAGTGTTATAGCTTTACGCCTGTTCGTTTGGACTTATCAGCAGAATCAGTAGCCATCCAACAGTGTTTTTCTCTCACAACAAACCAGCGAACAGTGCTTTCAGCACAATAAACCAGCGAAACGAACATGCTGTTATTCAGTGTCGCAGATTACATGTCTCCCAAGTCACAATCAGCAATCAGGGGTCCGGGCAGTTGTAGCTAGGCAGGCAGCTGCCCGCAAAGAACAGAAAACACGATAGGTCGACCTGCACGCGTTTCTTTCTGTCAGATCGTGCTCCGATCACTTGTCTGACAGTCGGGACCTAGTAAGTCGCTAAAAAGTTTACACCTATTCATCGAATATTTGACACATATATAAAGTATTAAATATAGACTAAAAAGATAACTAATTACACAGATTACGACTACTTTACGAGATGAATCTTTTAAACTTAATTAGTCCATGCTTAGACAATAAAGTACTACAGTAACACATGTGCTAATAGTAGACTAATTAGGCTTAATAAATTCGTCTAATGGTTTACTAATGGATTCTGTAATTTGTTTTTTTACTAGCACAAATGCCCGTACGTTGCTACGGTAAAATACCAATCATGTTGTTTTCTATTGAATTTTGCAAAGTTTTTATTTCTACCATCTATTTGTTATCTTATTACAATAATAATGTTAAAATAAGAAATCACATTCATCAAGATGCTCTAGAATTTATGAGATCCGATGAGTGAGCACTGCGATGGCGACGGCATGGAGAAGTCCGGCTGCCTCCGCACCATCGGCCCGGGCCTCGTCATCTTCCCCGCGAGAATCAGAGTGCCAAAAGATTAGCTTCTTCCCGCTTTGCTTATTTGAAAATCAGCTTATCTAAGAAATCTTAGCTTGGAATTAAAGCGTGGGGGAAACTAAACTGTTCTAAACATGGCCTAAGAGCGGCAGAAACTTGTCCACTGTCAGCGGGACGACGCTCGTGAACTGTGTGGACGGCCGTAACGTCACCATAGTTCCTCACTTCCTCATCGGCTCCTCCTTTCATAGCTCCTCTCCACGTCGTCATCATGATTGACGGGCTGACAGCCCAAGATGTCGTCCTTGCCACACGCGGATTCCCCACCAACTCGGAACGTCCATGTTGTTCCTCCGCTTTAGATTACTGGTGGTATGCATGCAGCTGTGTCTTTGTTAATTTTAAACTAAAGGTAACCTCAAACTAAATTTTGGCCACTGCATGCTTCACCATGCCTGTTGCAGGTTTAGTGGCTTGCAGGAGGCTTCACCATCGAGAAGATACGCTATGTCTCCGGGCCTCCTGCGGCAGCACTTACTGTGCCCTCACTTAGTCGGACTCTGCAACACCTTCGCTGGCTCAAGTTCATGCCAATAGGATGCCAGCGGCCACTGCGTTGGATCAGATCAATCTCCTCTAATTTTTCTTGGTTTTTTTGTCGGTCCTTTTTTTCATTGTTAGCTTCTGTTTCTTTTCTCGTTTCGGTTTCCTTTTTCATTTATTAGAGTCACGGACGGTTACATCTTACACGTAGAGGTAGAAAAAAACATGGCGAAAATTTTGCCTCTTTATTATTAACTAGCAAAGATGCCCGTGTGTTGCAACGGGAGGAAAAAAAGCTATCAAACGTTAATAGCAAACGAGGGTAGAATTTTATATATGCATTTATGTTTTACCCTTTCTATAAACTTTAAAGGCTCTAATTTATCTTATGATGACCACATTACGTGCATTAGGTGTGTATCATTGGTGTAGATACGGAGCCGGCCACGATGACATCCAGACTCATCTTTTCGGTGAGACAATGTAGTTGATATAGATGTGGAGCTATTATGGATGGCGTCCGGACTCACCTCCTTGATACGGGAGCATATTAATGCCAACAAAGAGTTAGATGGAAAACTCACTTGAGTTGAGTTTTCGCATGCTAGCCGTTGTTGATAATTGTATAAACACATTTATTTAGACCAGATTAGACAATAAAATATTTAAATTTTCTACTCACATTTTGATTAGGTGAATCATATGCTAATCTAGATTTGAATATTTTCTAATCAAAATTATGCTAACAACTTGGTAGTAGAAAAAAATCGTAAAGAAAAATAAGGGTTCAAAGATTCATAATAATTATTCTTAAAAAAAATCAATCAAAAAATCACCTACGAGGATAACGGATGCAACAAAAAAAGAAATCGGATGGAAGGCCAACAAAAAATCAAACGAAAGGAAATTTATATGGCAGAAGTTTTACCTAGTAAATATAAAGGTATTATCATAACACATGACATGTTGTAGTGTGGTGGTAGGTAGTTTGTTTATCAATCCTAGTGCCTAGGGTTCAAATCTCACTGGTGGCACATTTTTTTTTGGCTACCGGGAATTATTCGGACCACAGGTTAGAGTGGGCCATTGGGCTGGCTAAATTGGGCCGCGAGAAAGGCCAGGCCACCTGACAGACAGAAATCTATGATGAAAACTAAAAAGTGTATAGAATTTTTCACAATTTATTATTATGTATAGATTATTATTATTATTTTTATATATACGACTCAATACGTTTTGGAATCGGACTCTATATCACAGGTTATATATATAAGTCCGGACAGAAGAAACTCTCCATTATCCGTTAGTTAGAAGGAGACGGACCAAGAAAATGGACGAACAAAAAAAGAAGTGATAAATTTTATCTCTTTATTATTAGGTATAGATCAGTATCTGAACCCCTCGTGTCATAGCCTCGTACAATTCCTGATATAACAGCCAAAACTTTACGCGCCGGAACCAGCGTGAATGCAGACAACAGCCCAAAGGGATCGTGAGACCGATCCATATGGAGCAGCACGCAGAGCAAGAGCAGCGCTGCAGACCAGTCGTTAAGATTCTCCCTGTCAGTTGACGGCGATGAATGAGTGCGCAGACAGCGATGGCAACGGGACCTGCAGCCAGTAGCTAGCCAGTACAACCTGATGCAGTGAACATGTACCGATAGTACCTGCTCTGTCGCTCCATGATTGAGCCCCTTGCCTCCTGATCTCGCATTGTCGCCATCAAATGGGGGCCGGGGGCCGGGGCCGGAAAAGCAGGAAAGGGATCGCCGGATCGCGGATGATGATGAGCAAGCAGCAGCAGCAGCCTCCGCTCTGCTGCTGCCAAAATAGGTCTATTATTTTTCTTTTTTTTCCTGGCGAGAAGGACGTACGCACGCACATCTGATAACACCAACACGTACACACACGCTTGCATTAGGATAGATAGAGATATATATACACATACACTACACAATAATACATCTAGCTCTAGCTAGCTAGGCAGTACTGAAAAGGATAAGATAACTGTCACGCTCATCATCTGGTACACTACACTATCTAGACTACTAACAGGCAGATATTACATGCAGCAGCTGCTAAGTTACATTACACACATAATTAAGCACCAAACCGGCTGGTGGTACTACGTACTGCCTCCACCACCAGCTACCATCATCATCGATCATACACAGGAGAACTTACCGGAAGTCCACACCAGCATCAGCTCTAAAGCATAGGACTTGGGCATTTTTTTTTACACATCTCATCGATCGGCCGGGCCTCGTACCGTTCTGCTAGAAGGTAAGGTAGTAGTAGTAGTAGAAGCTAGAAAGACGATCGAGCAGCGAACTCCGTCCTCCCCAGCCAGGCCACGTGTACGTCTCAGCCTCGTCATCACACCGCGTGACGACGTGGCACCACCCTGGCCTCCAGCGGTGCAGCCATCTCACACGACAGCCTCAGCACTTCGGACAGGTCGACGCCGCCACCGCCAGGCGGCGGCAACCATTTGAACTCGTGCAGGAGGGTGGCGACCCAGAACCCGACGGTGGCCACCGCGAGCGACTTCCCGGGGCAGCTCCGCCGGCCGGACCCGAACGGCGCGAGCCGGAGGTCCGAGCCCATTATCGGGACGACGTCCACCTCAGCGGCAGGGCCCATGACGACGAACCTCTCGGGCCTGAACTCCGCCGGCTCAGGCCACACGCTGGGATCGTGGGTTATGGCCCACATGTTCACCATGGCGGTGGTGCCCGCGGGGACGAGGTGCCCGCCGACGTGCACGTCCGACGTGGCGAGGCGCGCCCACGAGAGCAGTGGGCCTGGCGGGTGCAGGCGCAGCACTTCCTTGATGACCGCCTGCAGGTACACGAGCGAGGCGGTGTCCGACTCCGTCACGGCCTGGCCCGGCCCGACCACCCGGTCCAGCTCGTCGTGGACCTTGCGCTGCACGTCCTGGTGCAGGACGAGGCGGGCCAGCACCCACTCGATCAGGACCGCCACCGTGTCCGTGCCTCGGAAGATCATCTCCTGCAAAGGCAGAAAAAGGTGTTCGATCACCTAACCTTCTCGATCTTTCTTTCTTTTTCCTGAGAAGAGTTGAGAGCGAGCAGGGTAGGTGCAAGTGCAACATGCGACGTATGTACGTACCCAGAGGACGGCGATCATGTCGGCGTCGGAGAGCTTGTCGTCGCCCTGGAGGGAGAGCAGGACGTCGGTGAAGTCCATGACGGCGGTGGTGTCGTCGCCGCCGACGCCGAGGCGCGCACGGTGCTCGTCGATGATGTTGCCGACGAAGCGGTTCACCCGCGGGACGAGCGCGGAGCACCTGGCCCGGGTCTTCTGCAGGTCGAAGCGGGCGAGCCACGGGAGGTGGTCGGACCAGTTGAGCTGCCCGAGGAGGTCGTAGCCTTCGTCCACCAGAGCCTTGAGCTCCGCGGCCTCCTCGCTGTCCGCCGCCAGCAGGTCGTACCTGCGCCCGAACACCGACCACATGACGTTGTGCAGCGACGCGCGCTTCAGGAACCGGCGCGCCACGACGACGGTGCCGGCGGACGCGGTCGTGGTCACGGTCGTCATGGCGTCCACCATCTGGCGCGCGATGACCGCGCGCTGCGCGGCGGAGGCCGCGATCTGGCGCGGCGAGAAGAGGTGCGCGGACGCGACGCGGCGGAGCGAGCGCCAGTAGGCGCCGTGCGGGGCGAAGCCGATGGCGCGGTGGAAGAGGAGCCCGTACGCGGACTCCTTGACGGGGCGGTCGGCGAAGGCGGCGCTGGCGAGCAGCTCCCTCGCCACGTCGGGGTCGGCGGTGACCACCAGCCGGGTCTCGCCCAGCGAGAACGCCATGAGCCGGCGCCTGCTGGCCTGCCTCTCGGCCGCCGCCGCGAGCTTGCGGTGCGCGAGGCCGGTCATGAGCGCCATGCTGCCGACCACCGGCAGGCCCCGGGGCCCCGGGATGGCGGCGGCGCGGACGATGCCCAGCCCGGCCCGCCGCGTCCACCAGTACCACCCCCAGGCGGGGCCGCCCGGGGACGCCCAGTGCAGGAGCGACGTGACGACGCAGGCCACGACGAAGACCGCCGCGAAGCCGAGCAGTCGGTGAGGGTCGCCGCATTTGGCGGCCAGAGAGAGGTACAGCAGCCAGCCGCAGTCCTCGGTCGGCGGTGCCATGGCTAGCTAACCTTTCCTTTTGTGGATTGGATGCACTACTACTCGCGACTCAGGAGTCAGGAGGAGAGGAGGTGGTGGTTTCCTTCTCGTGTGGAAGTGGGAAGACCGAAGACGCCTTGTTCAAGTCTTGGAGGACTGGAAATGGCGGCCCCGTGAATTTATAGCTGCGGCGAGGAGGCGGTGGAGTGCAGTGCGCAGAGACGTTGACGCCGTGTGGGTTTAAAGTAGTTAACTGACTCATATATAAGCACACAAACAGAGGGAGGATGGTTTTTTAAGGCAATAATTGTGCGGGAGCAAGCTACTACTAATCTGTTAGCTTAACAGTGGCACCGGCACCGGCCGGACTGACGACGACGACGGCGCGACCGTAGCGACATACAGGGCGATGATATTTCTACCGGGGCGGAGCCCGGAGTGGTGCTCTGGTGGTGGTGCGGTGAGGTGGCCATCAGGAAGGAGGTCAAGGCCAAGGGGTGCACGGCATGTCGGCATGTGGTGTGGGATGGCATGGGGGGGCGCGTGGAGCCTGCGAGCTCCGGCGGGACCCAAGGCGGTGTCGCCCGCACGTGGCCGGCGTGCCACGGCGAGGTGCATCGGTTGCCGGTTGGTAGACAAAGCAAGTGGACGACGGACGGGAGTACCGGGACACCTGATCTGCTGCTAGTTCTCGTGCCACGGAGTAGAGTATCTAGAGGCATATCGCGTGTGCTGCTGCAAAGATCGCCAATAAATTTTTTTTGAGATGATGTGGTGTGCTGACGTAGATAAATAAATATATATTAGTGAATGACGTAGTTTATTAATATGGATAGCTTGTATGAATAAATAAATGTCATGATTACATGTATTAGTGGGAATGACGTATAGCTTATTGACGTGGAAAGTAAGCTTCTGAGAAAATAAACTAAAAGTTGAAAATATAGTGAGAGGAGTTATTTTTTTAGCTTTAGGTGTACGGAGAAGTTAACAATTTACTGTGTTATGAAATAGTAGTATTATCAGAATGTAAGTTCTCCTATGGAATAAACTAAGCATTGTTACCGCAAAAACAGCCTACTTTAATAAGTCTGCAAGGGGATGGCCAGCATGCTGATACGTGATTACTAACAATTTTAACTTTATGTTCCGGATTTGCAGAGAGCAGTCCGAACTGAGGCAATATTTGGGGAAGGGGGTTGTCAATGGGAGCCTAAAATTTCTCTCGCTGAGTAGACGACCAATATGTTAGCTATGTCCCAAAATCAATTCTAAAAAAATCCTCGAGTAGCGCTAAAGATCACATAGTCACAGCGGTCCTACTAATCTAAAGTTTGATCAACTATGTAGGTAAAAATATATTTTTAGGTATACTATGATGAGTTATGCTCCAGTGGTCCTCTCCAAAAAATTTGCAAGGATCTTAAAGCGCTAGGGTGATTAATTTTAATTAATTTCGTCTTGGATCCGAATTGAGCCGGCCCTATCCGTGCCCGAAGGAAGCCCGGCGCTTCGTGTACCAGAGCACAGATTCACGCAGTCAGCTAGTCACGCGACTCCGTTCATTTGCCGTAGGAACCGGAGGGCGCACGCCGGATGGCCGTGGCACCGGTGGTCGGACGTTCACGGCACGAGTGGTCGAACGGCCTTCCGTGCCTCGCATCCCCCGCTCTGTCGCTGCCTCGCTGGTCTCGTAGTGCTGGCGAATGATGGCGGCACAGCGGCTGCAGACGGGAATGGGACGGGCGACATCGGCGGCGAACCGACGGGCTATGGCCTATGGGGCACCACCCAGCGACCGAGGCCAATCGCTACCGCCATCCGCCGTGGTACTTCCGCAGCGTTGCGGTATTCCCTACGACACGGCTGCCAGAATGCGCCTGTCCGATCTGTCATTTGGAGGTGCCTTTGGGCTTCCGAGTCGAACTGTGGAACGTTCAGCTACATCTTGGGATCGCATAGCAGCTTATGATCTCTAGAGATTCAAGCATGGAAAGATCAACGTGGCATAATGGAAGGCGTGGCTTGTACACGAAGTGATGAGGCTACAAAGGTTCTGAAAATGTGGACTTGTATCTCTGAAATTTGGCACTGTCGTGATCTTAAACTGTGAAGATCCATTTCAGAAAATTGGCAATGCCATGTGTCAAACTCATGTTTCTAAAAAATTACATTCTTTTAATAATTTAGCCGTAAAATTTCTTATGTGAAAAGAAAAGTTGAACTACCTCAGGGGTGAACACTAGAAAGGTAGCATACCAAGTATGACATAACTGTTTTGGTCATATCATGTCATCTATGCAGTTGAGTTTAAAATCTAGCAAAACTTTCCTATCCAGAGCAGACTCTTCAAACGCTGCTTTGATTTTTGTGTGTGTTTCTTTACAAAGTCCTGAAACTAATAAGCCATGATTCAAATTCATAGCAGATAAAACTTTGATCAGAAAAAATGGAATGCATGCGTTATCAGCAACTGAAAATTTACGCTGCTATAGCATGGAATTGGCATACACAAGTTATGTAATTAGCAATTGTTGAACGGAGAAAAATGAAATTCATATAGCTTCAGCCAAAGCCAGAAAAATGAAATCCATATAGCTTTCAGTGCTTTGCATAGAAGCAACAATATTAAGGGCTTTGCATGAAAGCAACAATATTAAGGGATACGTCCTATTATAGTGAAAGGTTTACAAATTCTGTGGTCCTATTGAGAAAGTAATGCTAGTTTTTAGTATTGCCCTGTAAATTGGAATAACCAGCCTTCCTTTAGATGAAAAGAATAGAATGAATCTGTAGTCCCTGGACATAAATAGAATATTTATTTTGTTTCCTGATAATGTATTCGTTATAAGCACCAAAGGCCATTGGCCCTCTCTGCAATGTAATGGCTTCAGAACGTAGCTCAGAATAAGTTTTCCAAGCAACATCAGCGATATATATATATATATATATATATATATATATATATATATATATATATATATATATATATATATATATATATATATATATATATGTGTGTGTGTGTGTGTGTGTGTGTGTGTGTGTGTGTGTGTGCAGTATTGCAGGTTGTCTTCTGAGGAAAACATACAACTTACAGGCCAATATCACTGCAATATATATATATATAGAAAAAGAAATTTTTATATAATTCCACCTGAGATGAGCATTGTTTCCATTGGCTATATGCCAATACCAACTATCGACACCTTACCTCTAACAAAATATTGAAAAGATATTGATGTCATGTGTAATGCAAGAAATTGCTCACGAGCAACATGAGTGCGAAATCTACTCTGAATGGCTGTAGCTGCTTATTACGCACTTCAGTTCTTCTAGCATCTAATTCAGACGTCTGACCAACTCTCAGGAGCACCTTTGTTCTTCCAACCTGTCATGGAATCGCGCACGATGAGGGGAGGGTGGAGCCGGAGCCAATCGGATAGTGACGCCACCCGTCCCCTCGCGTCTGCCACCGCCAGCCCCGTCCGCCACCATCTGCTGCCGCCTTCACCGTCCGCCCCGTCCGCCGCCGCCGTTGCCATCCACGCGCCAGTGCGGGAATGCAGCGCGGGGAAGGCGCCTCGATCGCTCATGCCGCCGTCCGCCCTCTCGAGAAGGCAGGTTCGTAGCAGAAATGCCCGTTTTTTTTTAGCCATTTTTTCGAAAGATTCTCTCAAATATGTCTCTGGTGAAAAGATTTTAAAAAAATAGACTCTTATCTTGGCGCCATGGTCGTCGGCGCCAAGGTAACACGGCATGTCGCCGGGGTAACTGGCGCCAAGACCTTAACGCTTGGCGCTGACGTGGCATGGTCTTGGCGCCGTGATCTTTGGCGCCAAGACTTGGCGCCACTCTAATTGGCGTCAAGCCTGGCGCCACATATCACGACGCCTAGACCCTGTTTTAAGTACCCAAATTTACCGTGAGATGGACATGTTGAAATTTGTTAAGTCTTGATATTTACTAAGGTTTAGACATATACAAATTGGCTAAGTCTGAAATTTTACCATGAGATAGACATATGCAAATTTTACCATGACTTGGATATTTAAAATTTTGGCGAAGTCTTTAAATTTACCATGAGATTAAGTCTTTAAATTTTGCTAAGTCTGGAATTTACAAATTTTGGCTAAGTCTTTAAATAACTAAGTCATGGTAAAATTTGCATATGTCCATCACATGGTAAATTTGACGACATTTAAAATTTTACCATGACTTGGATATTGCAAAATGGCTTCATGTTATGGATTTGGATATTTAAAATTTTACTTGGGGCCAAAATTTAAAGACTTAGTCAAAATTTGCATATTCCCATCTCATGGTAAAATTTGCATATGCCCATCAAAATTTTATCATGAGATGGACATATGAAAATTTGTTAAGTCTGAAATTTTACCATGACATTGACAAATTTGATGCTATCTCATGGTAGTTGGTATTCTAACATATCCAGGTCGCAGCAAAAATCCTGACTACCTAATTTTACCGTGAGATAGACATACAAAGCTCTAACTTAACATGACCTGGACCCTAATTTTTTTTATGAGATGAACATACAAAATTTTTGGCAAAGTCTTGATATTTACTATATGATGGGCAACCTAGAAATTGGCTAAGTCTTGAATTTTACTATCACTTGACTATGCTAGAATTTCGCTAAGTCTGGATTTTTTGCTATGATTTGAACATTGACAAATTTAAAATTTTACCATGACTTGGATATTGAAAAAGGGCTTCATGTTTTGGACTTGGATATTTAAAATTTTACCATGACTTAGCCAAATAAATCTGAATTTTTGCTACGGCTTGAATATGTTAGAATACCAACTACCATGTGGTAGACATATGGAAAAATAAATTTTTTACCATGACTTGGACATTTATAAATTTGAAATTTTAACATGACTTGATATTGAGAAATGTGACTAACTCTAGAGTTTTTACAGTGACTTTCTGTTTGATCACTTAGAACAACCTAGAAATACTTAGGATAAAAAATGATATACATGGTAACAGGTATGTAGCGCCAATGACGATGGCGCCAAGCTTGGCGCCAATGGTGACGGCGCCGAGGTGCTGCCACGTCAGCGCCAGCTCGGCGTCGTCGGCCAAGTGGCATGGGGGCTTGGCGCCAACGTTAACGGCGCCAAGCTGTGTTATCTTGGTGCCAGCGTTGATGGCGCCAAGCCCTAGGTTCATTTCCTAAAATCTTTCCGTCAGGAACATATTTGAGAAAATCTTTGGAAAAAAGAGCTAAAAGTTAAAAAAGACGGGCAGAAATACCCGGCTACGGGATAACAGGAGGTGAGAGATCGTGTCTGGGCTGTGGTATGCAGCGGGCTGGATTTCTTTGGGCACGATGGGACCGGCCCAATCCAGATCCAAAGCAAAATTAATTATAATTAATTACTCTGGTGCTTTAAGATTCGTATAATTTTATAAAAGAGGCGGAGCAAAACTACTCATGTTAGTTAGAATTGTTTTTTCTTTTCTAAACGGAGGAATACCGTCTTTGAGGTGTCTGGGTAAAGGCTTTTTTATAGCATGCATGGCTGTTCTGTTTTCTTGGTCTCAATGCAAATAGTATTGATAGCATACGTAGCACTGATGAAATTGTGACGCAACACGCAAGGGACCAGACAATGATACCAATAACAATACGGGCGGCAACAGTGTCACAGCAGTCAGTGTGCTAACAGTGTATGGACCTGCTCTGATCGTGGTGATGTTTCCCTGGCTAGTTCAACCAATGTTACAATCGAACTAACTAACGAACACCACTATCGGCCTATCACGGAAATGACAAGCTTGTTTCTCCAAAAAATCGGCAAGAGATTTACCGAAATCATATTAGTAGAAAAAAAATAAAAAAAAATAACAGCTCCCTCCGTTTTAAATTATAAGTCACTTTGATTTTTTTTGTAAATCCATTTTGCTATGTATCTAGATATTATATGCCTTCACATAACAAGACACAACCCACGCATACATGAACATGAAGAGAGACAAATGGTAAGCAATCTCTCTTAACTAGAGGAACTCAACGGAACACGATGGTGTGTGCCAAGTAACGGTTTTTTTAGGGAACAGAGGGGCCAAAGCCTCTACTGATGATTTATTAAAAGAAAAAAAACACTGTAACAAAGTTTGTTACCAAATTAAAAAGGAACAAGAAAATTGGGGGGGGGAGGGGAGAGAGAGAGAGAGAGCAGCTCAAGAAACAAAGAAGGATGTAGCACCTTCTTCTCCTATACCAGGTGACAACTTTCACTCCGAGGGCTAGATATTTCAGTCTTGAGTTTTGGCCAATTGATCTTGTTGTATATCATCTTTAATCAAGAAGCTACTTCATCTTGCTGTTGCTCTTCGTGTTGGAAAGTTCTTTTGTTCTGTTGCTTCCATATGTTCCACTAATAATAGACGATATGATGCCATCAAATTCTTTCCTTTGATATTTGCATAAGTTTTTCTTTCAGCTGTCGTTTCAAAATATTAAGGCGAACAATCAGCTCAATAACGACAAAATTAAACTAGTTACAATTTATATGACCTTTTATTGAATTTTATTTTAAATTAAACTGATTTAAATAGTTTGAAAGAGTTCTTTCACACGCTTGCCGTTTCAAAACAGAAATATACTAACTAGTTGGCAGTAGCCAGGAGCAAAAATATGATTTCCATATTAGGGGGGCCGGGCAAACAATAATAAAATGAGTTATTGAAGGGTCATGCTTTAAATTTCATTGCGTGCAAAAACACACAATGATAATGAGAGCAAAGGTGATATAGAGTGATAGGCCCTGTCTAAATCAGCTATAACTAATAGTTATCTATACCTAAAAATTACTCTAACCAAAACTTAGCCATACAGGTTTGGATCCCTGTCTAATGCATTGGTCTTTTTTTTTATCCCTTTTTCCTCAGTTTAGTTGCCCCTGCTCCTCATCTAGCTTTTTTTTGCGACGAAAGAATAATTATATTAGATAATAGTTGGGTACATGAACATGTTACAAGCACTTTGGATTACACAAATATCCAAAAACTGATTTTCATCTAAATTGTACCCACGCTGTGAATAGCTCCAGATCTCAAAACCAAACTTGTACGACGCTTTGTAGTTTGGTTTTGATGAATTGATGAAACCCTTAGTGCTAACCTAGTTTATCAAAGTGATCATGAGATAGGTAGCACTATTCCAAGTGATGGAGCGATGGTGAAGATCATGATGGTGGCGTGACCATGGCGATGATCAAGAGTTCGGACTTGAAAAAGAAGAAAGAGAAAAACAAAAAGCTCAAGGCAATGGTAAAACTTGATAGGAGCTTTTTAGTTTGCACTCAAGACACCATAGAAGGTGTGAGTGATTTAGAATCGATAGCCGTACTATTAAGAGAGGTGAAACTCGTATTGAAATGCGGTTGTCAAAGTGCCACTAGATGCTCTAACTCATTGCATATGCATTTAGGATCTAGTGGAGTGCTAACACCCTTGATAATATTTGTGAAAATATGCTAACACACATGCACAAGGTGATACACTTGGTGGTTGGCATATTTGATCAAGGGCGACAACGTTGGTGGAGAAACGGAGACAAAAAGATGTCACTGGGAGTGACCGAACGCTGGCCTCGGGCCAACCTGCGTGTCCGGTCTCGGTTTCCAGTGAGCGCGCGGTCGCAGTCTTGTGACCGGACGCTAGGAAGAACAAGTGATCGGACACGATGCTTGTGAGTCCGATCGCCAGTGACGTATGGTGACGTAGCGTGGACGGCTGACACTGAGGAGGACCTGACGTGGTGGCGCGTCCGGTCGCGTGCACCTGACACGTCAGGTCGTGGTTTTGGTGCTCCGGGAGCTCTCTAGAGCCGACGTGACGCTGTGGAGCCGCTGCGATTGGCGCGTCCGGTCGTGTGTTGCAGCACACACGGTAGTCTACTAACCTGACGCGGCGCTTGCAGGTCGTTCGCAGGAGCGTCCGGTCGTCACTTGCTCGCTCGCGTGGGAAGTTTTGAGTATTGAAGATCGTGTGGACGCCGTTAAACTGAGTGGCCACGGGCGGCCATCCCGGGACCAGACGCTGGGCCGGGCGCATCCGGTCAGTGCATGATAGACTGCAGTGAGAGCCCAACGGCTCTATTCGTAGGGGCTCTCTATTTAAGCCCCTTGGCCGGCTCTAACTCACTCTTTTGACCATTTGCATTAATATAGCAATCTCATGAGCTTAGCCAAAGTCCTCTTGAAATCTATTGGAATCTATGAGCGTGCCCTCAAGGGAACTTGGAAGGCAGCCAATCGACTCGGACCAAGTACGCTTGAGATTCGACTAGGGGTTTATAGCACGCCTCTAGCTGGGACCTGGGACTACAGAGCTGAGTGCTTAACAACAAGTACTCGGGCTTCACTTGTTTGTCTCGATTGTAGCTCGACGAGTACACTGCTCATGATGCAAAATGTTTATTACTCAAAAGATGTTGCCCGTGGAGGCATGCTCGTGAAGCATTCCCCATTAGATGTAGGGCACCCATACCCAAGGTACTAAATAGCGTACTGCGGGTTGGTAACGGATTGGCGTCGAGGTAGCGGATTGCGGATAGCGAGCGATATTGCGGACGATAAGTTCTAATAGCGGCACCCCGATAGTCCCATATAATTTTAAGCACATATATCATGAATAATGAGTATAAATAATTTTAAGGGCATATATCATGAATAATTTTAAGATCCACAGCCGATGTGTGAGTTTTGAATTTGGGGTGTGAGTCATAGTGGGCTGGACTAATTAGGGATATTTGTTTCCATGCTATTGCGGCCTGCTACGCGCAATTGCGGCCGCAATATCGGCCCGCTATTCAAAATTGCGGCCGCAAAGTTCCAGGATGCAAAGTTCAGAACGCTACCTCATAGCGGTAGCGGCAATGGACCGCTACCGCTATTGCGGGTGCAATTGCGGCCGTTACCGCCGCTGTTTATTACCTTGCCCATACCTAAACAGTATAAATATGTGACTTGTATGCTAGTCTTCTAATTCCCTGTGCACAAAATGTTGATATACTTGTCAAATGGAAAATCCTACAACAAACATGTGGTGCACTAACTAATAGTTTTTATGTAGTGTTTTTCTTTGACTTATATGGCAAATTTTGTATACACATATGAAGTGTGTCTATCATGGATATTATGGGCCCCTCGGCGCCTTCTTGAGTTTGCCTTAGACATCAAATGCAGGTCAGTGAGGACACAACATGGTCTTCAAACTGACATTTTTATTTGCATTTTTTATGAAATCCATTTTAAAATAAAAAAATCATATATGATGAAAGTATTTTCCATGAAGAAAGTATTAACATGAGCCATATGTTTGAGTCCATTTAGCTTTTCATGTACTAATTGTCCAAAGTTAAACAAAGTTTTTACTCTCAAATGTTTGAATTTATGGGCATTTTATTTGTGAATTATTCAAGCTATGGTTGTTTGATTCGCACATCCTCTAATTGTCTCTCAACTTTGGCAAGATTAGAGTTAGTATTTTTGAAACTATGGGGGTGTTTGGTTCCCCGCCAAACTTTACCACATCTTGAATGCAGCTGCCACAAAAGAGTTGAATGTCGTTTGGTTTCTACATAAGTTGAGACAGCCACACAACTTTTTGGTTCATTTCTATAATAATTTACACCACAAGTGTGGCGGTCTTTTTTCTCTACCACATACTTCAGCAGCGCCACAACCTGACGTGGCTAGCAGCGGCGGGGAACCAAACAACACGTACATATAGGGTGGGTGGGCGTGAGGGGTTGGGGTTGGTAGTTAAAAGAGAACCCATCAGTAGAGGGTGGTTTAGTGATAGTTATGTCCGCAAGGGTGGTGTGGCGAGATAGGGAAGGAGGAGGCCCACCGTGTGCCTGTCGCAAGTGGCAGAATAATGCTGGTTGGGCAATGCTAGCGCGATAGTGTCAAGCATGTTGTATTTGAAGATTTGGCCTTGACCATTGTGGAGGATCGGACATGGACAAAGAGGTTGATGATAGGAGTTGAGGTTCACCATTTAGATTTAGTTACCAAAAAGAATTTTAATCCTCACGAGAAAGGCTAAGGAAAATACTAAATCCTAGAAATTATAAAAAAATCACAAACAACTTGCCTTTATTGGGTAGACTCTAGTCATCATTGCCAATAAGAGCAATTACCCACATCTTTAGATAAGTACATTTTGATTGTAACTTATTGGTATGGCAAACCAATACTGGTAGTTTAATAATTCTCTACAAACACTCTTTTATAAATTATAATACTACAAGAAAAATTCAACATTTTAAGTCCCATGGTGCGAGATGGAGTGACTAGACTATAGTGGAGCCCAGGACCTAGAATCTATTTCAATGAAATATAAAAGGAAAATCTGAATAAAAGTACAATGAACGCTAGAGTTTGAACTTAACACACGTGGATAAAAATTAAAACAACTAATAAAAAAGTTGAAATCCAAAAATATAGAGATAGATTAGCATATGAGTATGATTGTATATATGCGTGCACTTATGCTTCCAAATGCCCATACAGCCAACCGTGCCGACAGAACGAATGAGATTACCTTGAACAGGTTCATCTCTCCTCGGTCTATCTCGCCCTTTCCATATTTGACTATAACATATCCGTCACTATTACGAATGAAATAAGTTGCTCGTGTGTTCATACGTGAAACAGGCCGCCCGGCCAATCGGTGGTCAAGAAGACCAAGCAGCACACAAACCGGCCGGTTGGTGTTCCAAAAGTTGTCGATGTGCCATGTCTTAGTACTTTCCCTCAAGTAGCAAGTAGCAACAACCCCAATAATAATAAGCTTATATCGATCATTATATGTAGACTTCCTAGTAGCTAGCATAAAATATATATTGTTCTGGCTCCATCGACCCCGTGCTGGTTCTGAAGAACTTTCGTCGGACCATGACTGCTGTGAGCATGCACACACGTACAGGTGGTTTCTGACGAATGAAAAACCGCGGCTGTATCTCTTGCGCCGTTACCACCATCGCTGCAAGTAGTATGTCTCAAGTTTATTGTATCGTCACTGTCATTGCAGCAGCTGCTATATATGTGTGTTTTTTAAAACGAAATGACATGAGCTCTGCCATCCAACAATTAAGAAGAGAGGCTTATGAAACAAGTAGCTGAGCCTGCATCTTAGGAGGATTACACAGGTAGTAAAAGATAGCTCATCTCAATGACGAATATTTGCTTCTTCAGTGACGGAAGCTGTTCGTCATACACCCTGCTAGTGCAAGATACAAACACAATTTAGCCGAGACTAAATTTACCTCCAAGGAAAGCCCTAGCTTCTATGTCGCTCGATGTCGTCTTTGCTTGGTGCGAGCGGTCACATGTAGGGATATCAAACTCTCATTTTGGAACGCAACTTTCGTGGCAATTACTCCATCAATTCTAAATTATAAGTCGGAGAGCACTAACTAATAGCTAGGCTGGCTGCTTACCTTTCATTCAAGAAACAATGCAATGACCCTTTTATTTAACACGACTTGCATATGACTCCCTCGTGTAGATGATTAGCTGTGAACAAAGAGAGCATGGAATTATGAGAATATTTCTGCTGGTTTGTGGTATGGACCATAGAGGAGTGGATGGATAACTAGACTATGTCAGCTCCAGTTTGATTGAAGCTTGTTTCACATCACAAAGAATCAATTGGCCAAATTGCCACCTAATCTACAAATTTCAACAATGACCTGTCTTGGTAGCTTTAGAAGTCAGACGATGAGCACATTGTTATATTAACATCTTCCTTAGCTTGTATAATTAGTCCTAAACTTTTGTTGTGGTCAGGAACACATCAAAGGCTACGAAACGTGTTAATTAATCTTTTATAATTAAAGAGGAGACATCAGCATGACTAAGCTCAAGGGGACAATAAGGAATTAAGGAGACACAAATCAGTCTGAAAGAGTAGTAAGAGAAGTGGAATTTCATTGGATAAGAACGATCCAATTAGTCTGCAACGTGTATGGTCACCCAAAAGATTCTGCAGATATCTCTGCATAGTCCATAGGATATGCTGCTTCCATGTTCTTTCGTTTCAGGGTCAAGCTGCAGGTAAGCATGCACTCTGCTTTTTTTTAGGGAAAAAAATCCATCACACATTTATCAACTGTGTGTGAACATTCGTTGTCAGAGGCCCTCTTCTTTTGGCTTCCTCCAACAAATTTCTAGAGTAGCTCGTAGGGGTGATGTGAGCGTGGTGTGTGCGTTCAGGTGTATGCATCTTCACTATATATTCTAATAATAAACATTATTTCCTTGTTGTCAAACAACCCTAACAACAATACCACTATAAGTAATCTGAACGCGTGCTTACGCTTCTGAAGTCTCTAAGGGGCATATACAACAATATGCCATGTGCGTATAGCTAGATCGCCGATCGGAGATCCAAGGAGCCAATTCTTCTTGGAGCCGATCGACTGGGACAAGTAGCCAGCAAGAGGCGGAGGATATATGCATGCATGTCCAAGTTACATGTATGCATGGATGCTTTATTTCCATTTTAGGGTCCAAGTGAACCGCATCCCCTATGCAACATCACAGCGTACTGTATTAAACAAGATACATGCATCCTCCGTAATAGACTGCTAGTACATACATCTGCACCATCAGCTAAACTTTCCCACTCCTACGATTAGCATATGAGTATGAAATCTTGGACTCAACAAAAATGGCTCTCCTGATCGATCTCTCGCCCTGCTTGCTGTCCAAAACTCCAAACCCTTCGCCCTGAGTAGGTACTGACGTCAAGAAACTCTATTAAGGTTTGGAACAGCCGAGTCGAACAGGTCCAGGTGTGCATCATCATGCACTTTATTCAATACTCAATAGCAGTGCACACGTAACTCACTGATGAGTCAGGATAGATAGCCATCGTCGTCTCCTCTTCTCTTTCTGTACTTTCTCCATGTCTCTAAAGATAGTCATTTTAGACATTGACACGGTCTCAAAAACAACTTTTACCATTACTTTTTGGTATAAAATATTTATAAAACATGACCAATGTATACTTTTATAAAACTACATTTCGAGATCACTTTTATAATTCCAAACTCAATCCAAAATAATTTATTTTTAGTTAAAGATTAAAATGTTTGACTTAAGACAGCCTCAAAACTCAAAACGGCTTTCTTCCGAATCATGGAGGGAGTACTAGACTGCATTAATTCTTTATCATTTACTCCAGTAATCAGTTGTCATCATCAGTAGCTAAGTAGCCAACCAAACGGCTTCTCCAGCCCAGCGGCGTGATGTTAACTAGCTAGGTTTTCGAATTTTGACCTCACCAGGAGAAAAGGAGAGAAAGAGCTAGCGGGCTACTCTCAAGTCTAGTTGGAAAGCTAGTTTGTAACAGAAAAAAGCACTCTCCTAAAACAAATCAATCCTTAAAACCACCCTAAGTTAAATTATCTTAAATTTGACTAACTTTATAGAAAGAGTAACAACATATATATTTATAACACCAAATAAGTATATAATAAAAATATATTTGATGATATATCAGTGCTACTAATTTTGTGTCATAAATATATATTGTCCTTTTCTGTAAAGTTAGTGAAACTTAAAACAATTTGACTTAGACAACTCTAGAAGTTGATTTAATTTGTAACGAAGACAGTACATACCATCATATCATCTCAGCCTTCGTCTGCGCGAATGCAAGCTTATAAATAGAACTATTGGGCAGCTAGTTTAAGTCTACAATAATGAGTGGATAACATGTAAAGTCTCATTTGTTTGAACTATCTATAACCATCAGACATGTCCTAATTAAACGCTTATGTACTTCATGGTCATGCAATCGTACAATAGGCTTGATTTTTTTTCATGATTATGCCTGAGCACATTTTTCATTAAGAGGAAGAGAGAGTTCACGACACACGATCCCACCAAGACCAACATAATCCTTACCAAAATTGGTCATAAAAGGATCACCAACACAATTCACAACTGAGTAATAACATAAAAACAATCCGTGACTACTCGAAGGTCCACACCAAGAGAAGTAGGTAACATAGCGACACGACTAAAAACTAAAAGTGACACTGCTAGGCGACATGCAGCCCACCATCTAAAGCAAGTACAAGGAAAACTCCTTCACAACCATAGGAGGCCATTCACATCCATGAGCCGCGACCAAGGGTGGAGCGTGAAGCTAGCAATCGGACATGCCTTCCAAGGCAGGGCATGGATTAGCAACATCAAGTACCTTCATTATTACCTCAAGGTGGGGCAACAACGATATTAGGTCTTCATGACTAAGAAGCTCATCACTAGAGAGACTCCTCATCACCTCACGCGCCAGATCAAGATGAGGCATAACCTATATAGTGTTTTCCAACTGAACATTTGGTGAAGGGACCTCATTTGTAACCAATGGTGATGGAGTGTCACCAAGAGCGGCCGATGGGCGATGGAGCATGCAGATGGCAAATCAATGGATCTTCCAATGTGATACTGGGAGCAATTGCATTATTGTACCCAATATTCACCTCAAAACGGAGCAACAATGACAACAAATCATCATAAAGATTAAGTTCAGCGCAGCAAAGAGAAGTACAAAACCTCCAATGCAATCTCTAGCTGAACCACAGAAGATGGAAGTACCTCTGGCACTGAGGACGGGGGGTGGCGATGAGTTACCCATAGAAAAATGATAATCTTTTAGTTCTTTCTTTCTTTCTTTCTTTTTGTGAACTTTTTCTAATTTTAATATACACTCCTCCATTTTAAATTATAAGTTGTTTTGACTTTTTTAGGTACATAGTTTTTACAATGTATCTAGACATGTACAGTGTATATATCTAGACACATAATAAAAATTATATACCTAGAAAAGTCAAAACGATTTAGAATTAACTAGTAGAGTAGGGTACTTTGTTGCTCCTCATATTTCTCTCAATGAAAGAAATGAAGAATCAGCAGTCTTGAGTGCTTGGCTAATTTGGAACATGCATGGTTGCAGCTGAAATCAGCCAACAGCAAACACAAATCTTGTGGGCTGCTGCTCAGTGCTGACTGTCTGTCTATCCAGGCATGGGGCCGGCCACGGGCTGTGCCGGGGTCAAGAACTGCATGCATGTGTACTACTGCTAGCTGATGATGTTGATCGGTCATATCCACTCGCCTCCTGAGTCCTGATGCCTACCCCTCTCCCGCGAGTGGTCACTGCTAGCTGCTTGCTACCAGAGTACTGGTAGTACCAGTAGGGCTGTGTTTACTCCCTCAAAAAAAAAATACTGTGCAAACAAAAGATTTCCCGTCACATCAAACTTGCGATACATGCATGGAGTACTAAATATAGATAAAATCAAAAACTAATTGTACAGCTTGGTTGTACTTTGCGAGACGAACGTTTTGAACCTAATTAGTCAACGGTTGGACACTATTTACCAAATAAAGCCAAAACGTGCTACAATACTTTTTTTACACCTTTTCGCGAAACTAAACACACCTAGCTGTATTTTTCATAGTGATGCGTATATGACGAGTTGCATTGGTGGCTAACGATCGAGAGATGTGATCGCCCTCGCTCTGCCTCTGATGCATCCATCATATACTCACAAGAGGGTCTGTTTGGATTGAGACCTGTCAGTCAAGCCAATATACAAGAGAGAGAGATTTTCCAAACAACGATATCCAAGCAGTGACCCGCGGTGCATGACTAGCGGTGTGTGTCTGTGACCCTGTGTGATGACCACGGCGCCGCTGTCGTCGTCGTCGTCTCCGGAAAAACGGCCGGGCCGCCGGGGAGACCGCATCCACGTCGTGGTCATGCATGCCCGGCCGTGTTCACGCAGCCGGCCAGTAGTCGACCGATCAAGTGAAGCAAAATAAAGAGTATACGTACGTAGTACCAATAAGTAGAGATCGGATCAATCGCCGTGTCCTGTCCTGGTAGGAGGTTAGTACTCCGTAGTAGCTGATTAGCTGTGTTCCTGATCGAGTTAAGTAGAAGGCGCGTGTGGTTTCATGCATGGCGACAGCAGCGCCTATATTCCAAGTTGCCAAATGGACGAATTGAAGGACGGCCGAATTAAGGTTAGATGTGGATGCATGCATGCATGCCAGCCATTGAATATTGCTGCTATAGAAGGTTCCATGTGTGTGAAGCTAAAAATACATAGGCCTTTTTCATTCGGCTTATAATCCGTCTTTTTCAGCTTGTTTTTTTAACTGGAATAGTATTTTTCTCTCACAACAAATCAGCCAACAGTGTTTTTCAACCGGCTTATCAGCACAGCCGAACGGGGCCATATACTCACATACAAAGTTGTTTGTGAAAACATAATGGTGGTCCTGGAAGCTAAAGAGACACGCAAAGTTGTTGCGTTCCTGGTGCTAGCTTCTCGATCGTTGCCTGCTCTTTTGTCAATTCAACGAGCATAAGGTTACGTACGTGTCTCGATCTGTACGTAGTCCCACCAATGCAAAACCGTGGGCTGCCTCTGCGCCTGCCCGGCCACGCCATCAGTGGATCTGTACGATGAATCCATAGTACGTACTAGATAGATGCCACTGGTGGTGCAGTACTGCCAGCACAACACATTGGTGGTAGACCTGCAGCTACGTACTACCGCACCAAACAAGCTGTTATTACTACTACTCATCTCATCGTGGCTACATGGCCTCCAGCCCTCCAGCCAGCAAAAACGACCACTACTACACCGCAGAGATATAGTAACATCAACTTGTGTTACTATAGGTTAGAAAAAATGTTACTAGCTCTCTTAGTAACACATCTTTTTATGTGTTTCAATTGGCCGTGTTACTATAGACTGGTTTATTGTAACACATCTGCTTGTCTACAGGAACATTTGTCGAGTGTTACAATAATTTTTGCTGTAACACTTTTTTCTGCTCTAGGAACACTTGATATTATGGTAGAACGCATAGTTTGTAACACATTTATTTATTTATCGGAACATTTGTCTATAGTTACACGGATTGTCTGCTGTAACACTTTTTTATTTCTAGTAACACTTCTACATTATGGTAGAGTACAGTTGGAGCAAAGGAACACATGGTTTGTAACACTTATCTATAGCTATTGTAACATATTCAGTTTATAAAATAAATATTTATTTCGCCTATACATGTGGCACACGGATAATTATATAATCACACAAACACGAGACATTGCAAAATCACATAAACCACCAATTTTCATAATCATAGAAAGATCCACATATTGTACGATGAATTCAAACATAGTGCTTGTTTAGATCAAAACATAGTCTATGTACATAATGATATGGCTCTAGAGAGCAAATACACATAGTCCATACTAGAAAGAAAAATTCAAGACCTAGCTAGGATTCATAAAGTCCATTGCTTCTTCTTGTACACATTGATGTAGAAATTCAACCATTAATCAATTCAACCTGCAAAGAAAATGTAAGTTGTAACATTACAAATTGGCCACATATGTTCATTGATTTAAAGTTAAGAAAGCTAGTGAACCTACAAACATTGAAGGCCAAACAATTGAGACTCCTTTGGCTTAAGCATCACCAATATTGTTGCACCTAGGTATGGGCCTCACTAACGGCTCATCTTTTGCTATAACATGATTGATATGCACTTTGTAGAATTGACTTCCTGTCTTAACTCCATCAACAGTGGCTTCTGGATCAGCACTCAAGAGAGTTGCAAAGGCCACATGAGCCTTATTAGGATATTTTGAAGTCATTAATAGCATCATGGACCCAGCCTACATTAATTTGACATAATCTCTTAGTGACCAACAACCTTTAGTTGTACATCATGATCATACAATTAGAACAAGTAACATTATATTCATCTACCTTTATTACAAGATGTTGTTTAAGTGTTCGACGCTTGTAGCATGTAGGCTTATCATGAGCCACCTCCTGGTGTGTAATGGTTGTAGTCTCTCTAGGCCCTCCATGCGAACCCTTACACATATATATAAAATGAAGTATGAAATAATAAGATAAATTATACTATAATTATAGCAAAGTGTGGTTCATAGATACCTTTTATTTCTTTGTTGTTCTACTTGTGGTGGACAAAAGTAGACTATCATCGTCACTAAATTCAGACTCACGTGTTTCTTTAGTCTAGAAAAGAGAAAAAAGACACTACCATGAGTTAATACAAAAAATCCTTTATGGATAAAACAAGTTTTAAATTCACAAGAAAGTGACTTTACCCGTTCATCCCTTGTGCTTAAGGAATCCATCATTCTGGTTGGGTGCAAGACCGTGAACTCTCTAAAAATTTGAAACAATATTAAAGCCAAAATAATAGATTAGGTGAAAACATGAAAAATAGAGCATATACCTTTCTTTTAAAATGCACCGCTTGACTCTGAGAATTGCTATGATCACTCCTAACACAATTTCCCTAGAAAAGATATAAAATTTGAGTAACACTTTTTAATTTGGAGTTACAAATTAAAATGTAAATTATTACCATTGTTGCTTCTTGGTTCTCATGGTGCCTTTGATTGTTTTTTTAGGTCTTCAATAACTTTGTCTTGCATTCTAGAATGCTCTTTGAGTTGCCTTATTTTCCTCCAATATGTGAGTCTCTACATCAGATGATGAGCCATCTAGTGAAACTATATTAATGTCCTTAAAATGATGTGTTCTTTGACCATGAACTTGTTTAAGAACTGGAAGCAATCCCATGCCGTGCACTTGTCCAGCTTTCTCTACTCCCAACACCTGATGTGCTAACTCTGGTTGTGCGTCGAGGAAACTTTCCAATTCAACCTACAAGCAAGAAATCCGCACATTAGAAAACAAAAATAATTTTATATTTGCAAAAATTCTCATGTGTACGTAGCATACCACCGGTTCATTTATCTCTTTTCCCCTTTTTCTGTGAGTTGCAAGGTAAACCATTGCTCTATGTGGCTGTTTTTTTTTCAGGATCAGCTTGCCTCTGAAAAAATAGCAGTAAGAAAAGTAAGAAGAATCATATATAAATTTTTTAAACAGAAGATGACTCACCATGTCCTCAGACCAGCGAGCATAACTCTTTGTACCCGCTGTATGTGTTGTCTTCTTCATTTCACGACTTATTTTGTTCTTCTCACTTACGTTCTACAAGAAAAGTAAATTAATAGATAATGAACCATTATACATATAGAAATCAATAATGGTATAGATAGTGATAGTAAAAAAGACAAATAGCATCAATAATGGTGCCTTACTTGTCCTTCGCTCGACTTCCAATATTTTACTAGGGCCTTTCATTGATCTTCATCAATATCATTTGGACAACGCTCGTTTAAAACTGACTTTTTCTTCTACGGATTAAATAGTGTCTTTTTTAATGTTGCCTTGTATTTTCTCCAATCTCTTCCAATTAATTTCAATATCCATTTCTCACATGAACGAGGATATAGGAACTTTGTCTAAAATAAGAAAGTCACTAATGAATGAGTTTGACTTCATGACATGATAAAAAACATATATATACACTTAATCTTATAAAAACATTAATTCTTGTAAAATTTAGCTAACCTGGATGAATTGAATTATCATTTCTTCAATGTTTTTCTTAACTTGTCTCCAATCTTTGGCACCAACAGGACAGTAACCACCATTTCTTGCTATGGTGCCCAAAAATTGCCCTAAAAGGCCACCTTCTTTTCCAATGGGTTGTCCAAGCATATTACATTTTACTACTATCCGATCTCCTTCAAGTAGATTCCAAACATGTGTTAAAACACAATGATAATGATAGTAACCGGTTAAGATACGCAGTTCATATGAATGAGATTGATCTAACCATATGATAATTCACAAATAAGAATCTAAGTATAACCGAATAGTAACAATTTGACTAAAGTGCATATTTGTAATGTTATTTGAACTTAGAGCTTGAGAACAAGTAAAGTGCTATGGTTCAGATAGGATGGTCTAGAGCATGACATTAACTTTATATATAGTAGTGTTCAGTTAGCTTGAATAAAATAAACAGACTGGCATACTATGACACTAGTGCAGCGGCTGAGCTCCTCCTACTATGATTGTTTTGTAGAACTGCTCAGTTTTCAATGCAAGAACTCGAAGTGCACTAAGCCATCTCAAATCTGCAAAACAAATTGATAACCAAATATTTGCTTATACGACATGTATATTGATGATTAGTCGACACAACCCAATTCATAATAGAAAGGAAGCAATTTGGGGCTTAGTACACTAGTGAAATTAAAACAGCTTCTAGTGCCCTGAAAGAGGAGGCAGAACCCTCTTTGCAGTATAAAACAAGATACTACCAAAAGAATGCAACACCACTGACTCTGCACAGTTGAGCTCACAATTTGCATGTCCTAAATCTAAAAAAAAGCCATTGATCCAACTGTTGAGGATTATTTGCATTGGAGACTGTAGAATTGACAACAACTAAAGTGGGCAGCACATTATCGGAGAATATACAGAAGTGATACAGATTATTGGTGAGGTCTTAGACTCTCGAAGACGTCTCTGTCTACTTTAGAAATAACAGCGGCGACGGCGGCAGTTGCCCAGGTCGCTGCTACCTGCTGGCTTCTCCTTGAGGACCAAACACCGGCGGCAGCTGTGGCTGGGCAACCAGAACACTAGCAGCAGACGCGAGGTTCTAAATTTCGATAGCAGGTCATGGAGACTGAGAAACTAGGTGCGGGCACGGCAATCTGGAATTGGATCGGTGGATCACGAGTTCGTGAGGTAGTGGATCAGAAACGAAGAGGCGAGGCGGCGGCCGCGGCGCTTGGGATCACGACTTCGCAACGCACGGAGCGGAGGGAGCGGTGGCCCATAGGATCCTTCGTGACGGGCGCTATTCAGGGGCAGCGGCCGGTTGATGGCTGCGGCCTGCGGCACGGCACCCTGATTGCGAGTAACAGAACTAGAGAGAGACAGAGGGCCAAGGCTGGGGATCCGTGGGCACCTGGGCAGGTGGGGTTTGTTCACGTACCTGCAATTTGGCCGGGGAATGATGGTTACCTGGACGAGGCTGCGGATGCCACCGCCGTCGATGCACGGCACCGTGATGACTGATGAGCCTCCCCTCCGATGGGGAAGCGCCAAGCTCGGCAGAAAACACTGCAGCCAGGACGAGGCGTTGGGCAACAGGGCGAGCGAGCCTCCGGCCGATTTGGGGGGGGAAATGGATCTGTTGGAGGAAATAACGGAGGAGGGAATTCGGTTTTCTTTTTCCTACTCGAGGACTGGATATGAACGTGAATACAGTACGTGATAGGCAACTGCCAGCGACCCAGCGTTTCTGACTTTTCACTCCTTGGCAGATGGATTTTTAGGAGGGAAAATTTTGGTGGGAAATACTTTCGGAGGGAAGCTAATAAGGTTCATATGTTTAGTAGCTTGTGACACGATCGGCCAAATTTTGCAACCCCTCTCTTTTTCTTTGCAGCTCTTTTTTTTCAATCGATGTCACGCTCAAGATTCTATGGCAAATTATAAGATAAATAAATCCAAGAACGTACGTATCAAGGTTGCTGTGATTAGTAGCTTGTGACATGTACATATCAATTTTTTTACAATAACATGCATACCAAATTAGCTTGGCGTAGGAAAAAAAATGCAAAATAATCCAAGAGCGTTTGTCTACTCTAGTTCAAAAAAAAGCATAATTTTAAGGAAAATGAAATTTTTAGCATACTCTAGATGGATGCATCCGAATCAATTCCATTATGTGTGTATTATCTGGTTCCAGATCAGTACTAAAGAAAATGGATGGATATCAATACCATCCGTATCTATGAAGAATATAGTACTAAATTTAGTTACTCTTTATGTTTCTAAATTAAAGGTCGTTTTAGCTTTTTAGATATAATATAGTAATTTTTACAATATATCTAAACATAACCTATATCTACATGCATAGCTATGTGTCTAGAAAATTCAAATGACTCATAATTTGGAATGAATGAAATACCTAAAGTTACTCATTAACTAGTAACTTAGGTTGACTTCATAATATTAATAATAAGTACCAATTCAAACTATTTTAAAGTAATAACTAATAATATTGATTTGAATATTATCGATAACATATAAAGGAAATTTAATTAATTTTTGAATAACAAAGACATCACTTAATTAGAGCTATTATTTTAATTTCCATTCATATGACTAGTAATGTATAATATAGTTTTTAAACACTTGGCGCTCAACTTTTAAGAGTTGCGTCAAGAGTAAGTAAATAGCCTGTGTTTTTTTGCCTTAATAATACTCATGCACACACAATTAATACTCTTTTGAGTAAAAGAACACCCTAGCAATGGGTCAATCAAAATAGGAGGGGTCACTAGAAGGTAAGAAAAATTAACACATTTACCATGCAGTAAAATTTATTATACATATAATTATCGTACCATACTTCTGTGCAGCCGGCTCACGTTCCTATTAGGAGAGGACAGCTCTTCACAAACAAACTGACACCACTAGTCATGTGAGGATTCTTACTGCGTCTGCACCTAAAAAGATGACACCAAAGAGAAGGCTACATATTGGATGAATAATTTTATCTATGATGAGATTTATCTAGAATTTTTATTTGATAATGATATAACTTGTTTAGAACAAAGTTATGGTTATGTGAGATGAACTGGTTTAGGCAAAATTCGTGGATTTGTGAGATGAAATCATAATTATTGTGCTTATTATTGTGTCATATGCCAAGAATTTTTATGCCCAGAATTTTATTGTATCCAATATTAATTTTTATTTGCTCATTGTTACATAATTTTTATGCTCGAAGGCGGCCAGCCTGCCTGCCATGGTGGTACCCAGCATCAGTACGTAGCATGCAAAAGAACAGAAGGAACGTGCAAATGAACAGAAGGGTAAAAGCATTAGTTCATGCACCAAATACATGGAGGAATACTACAAAAGGGAGAACATACACATAATGGCAAGAAAATCAAGTGGCCAACATTTTGAGGCCTATTTATTACGAAGTCGAAGATTGGAGTCTCAAAACTGCAAAGCGCGACGATTGCAGTCCCAAGTATGCAATTTTCTCGCGTTGGGGGAAAGCGAGCAACCGGAGCATGATTCGAGGATATCTGGGTCCACCTCACATAGACATGTGCGCACAAGCGCGGGGAAGTGAGCCAGCAATACAAAGAGCCAAGGGGACGATTGTTCGATGAATCTTTGTAACAATTGGACTGTAACATTATTTTGTGTTACTACAGTGCATATATTTATAACAGATTTTATATGTTCCATTTATGTGTTACATTATAGTACATTTTTGTAACATTTTGCTTGTAACATTAATTTTGTGTTACTATAATTATTGTTAGTAACATATTTTTATAAAAAAAGTGTTTTGTGTTACAAGCGAAGTCTGTAACACAGTATTTGTGTTACTATGAAATTTCACTAGAACACATTAATGAATGTGTTACAAGAAAGTGATACAATATCCTTGTTTTGTAGTAGTGGACGTGCAGGATGGTGGTGTGGTGGGCCTCGGCTGTGCCTCTTTATAGCAAAATAAAGCCCATAATTTTAGGCCCGGTGGACTCCCAGGGACTATTCCTCCTTCAAAATATGGCCGACATCTGGTGTGCGGGAAAAACAGGTTTTGGCAATTGGACTTTTATCACCTTGTAGCTCTCGATCGAGACGATATAGATGCATATATAGAATGTTCAATTTGAAGTCTGGAAGAGAGAATTATGACTTGAGGAGGAGATCCAGACTCATAGAAATCGGCCAGGCCAATTTATAAAATAGGTTAAACCGGGTTAGAGCATCTTTAACAGACTACCTAAACAGGCTACATATCCTATATTTAAGTAGTAGAGGTAAAAAAAAAATGCACTCCAACAGGTTACCTATTAGCCTACCTAAATTTGTTGGCCCAACAAATTTCCTCTCCCACTACCTATATCTGTTGGGCCAACAAATCTCTCTACCTATTTTCTTCCCCACCGTTTCCTCTCGACGCCCGACGGTTTTCTTCGCCGCGCCTTCGTCCGCCGCCGCCAGGTAGCCGACGCCTTCCTCCCCGGCGTCCCACCCCTCTCCGGAGGCCCTCCCCGACGCGCCGGACCTCTCCGGCGAGGGCGGGATAGACCTCTCCGGTGAGGACACGACGGATCTCGCCACCCCCACCAGACCTTCCCGACCCCGATGGCTCCCATTGCGGCGGCCCTCCCCGGCAGCGAGCCCCTCCATGGCGGCCCTCCCCGGCGGTGCTCCAAGCGAATCCGGCCAACTCCTAGCGCGGTAGGCCTCCAGGCGCCTTCCCAGCCTGGCGCGGGTGGCTACGGGTGGAGCTCCCCGGCGTAGGCAAAGCTCCCCGGCGCAGGCGGCTACAGGCGGAGCTCCTCGAAGCGCGTGAGCCCCTCCGGTGCGACCTACAGGCAGAGCTTCCGGGCGCGGGCGGCTACGGGTGGAGCTCCCTGGCGCGGGCGGCTGCAGGCGGTGCTCCCCGACGCACGTGAGCCCCTCCGGCGCGACATGCAGGCAGAGCTGCGTAGACGGCTATGGGCGGAGCTCCCCGGTGCGGGCGAAGCTCCCCGGCGCGGGCGGAGCTCCCCGACGCGCGTGTGGCTGTGGGAGTTGGCCGAAGAAGAGGAAAGGGATGACATGTGGGCTCCACATGTCATTGACTGGTTGAATGAATTTGGGTACTATGTTTTAGGTAGTGTTGTTGGAGTTGAAGGCAAAAAATAGGTAGTATAGAAATACCTGGCTACTCAAATAGAGATTTAGGTAGTGTGTTTTAGGTAATAGTGTTGGAGATGCTCTTAAGGGTTGTATTTCCACGCGTGATCTGAGCATCTCCAGCAGGCTACCTAAACCCACTACCTATGCTATATTTGGATAGTGGAGGCTAAAAACCCACTCCAGCAGGCTACCTATCAAACTACCTACTTTTGTTGGCCTAACAAATTCCCCCTCCCACTACCTACATCTATTGGGCCAACAAATGTGGCTACCTATTTTTCTTCGGCTGTTTTCCTCTCTCTAGCAACGCGTCTCTCTCTCCCGCAATGCTCTCGCCCGACGCCGGCCGCGCACCTTCTCCCCGTCAGTGGCGCCCCTCCCCCGCAGGCCTCCTTCTCCGGCGGCGCTCCTCCCCGACGCCGGCGCCGCCTCCTCCCCGCAGGTGGCGCCCCTCCCCCGCGGGCCTCCTTCTCTGGCGGCGCTCCTCCCCAATGCCGGCGGAGCTCCTCCCCGCGAGCGGTCCTCCCCGGCCAGAGGCATGGCTCCCAGTGGCACTCTGGCAACTCTCCTTCCTGGCTGGACCTACTTCCGGCAACTCCCCTCTCCGGCGGCGAGCGATGATGGCCGAGTTAGTCGATGGCGATGAGGAAGAGGATGACACGTAGGTCCCACATGTCATGGACTGCTGGAATGAATTTATAAGTCATGTTTTAGGTAGTACTATTAGAGTTGGGAGCAAAATATAGATAGTATAAAAATGGGTGGCTACACAAATAGAGAAATAGGTAGTGTGTTTTAGGTAGTACTGCTGAAGATGCTCTTCGATAGGGCAAGACTTTGTCGCCCTATATATGAATATAAAAGGTCATAGACTCATGGCTGATGAAGGGGAATCCAATTGTAGCTATCAAACACTTTTACCTTTCTCTCTCTCAGAACATGTCTATCAATACCTAGTAGGGGTGGGTGTGCGCTCGTGTATGTGAGCGTCTGCGTCTATAACTGGGTCTCGCAAAAAATACCTGGTACCTCCTCTATCCACATAAAACTGTAATATTAGGAACCTCTAAATTTTCGTCCAACTAAGACATCGACTCGGTTATTGTTTACGTTTTTCCGTTTTCATGTCCAGAGTCCTTTTTCTTCTCATGGATTTTTTTCTTTTTCTCCCTGTTTTCCGACCTTTCCCGATCTCTGGTCGTGTGGGCGCTCTGCGTGCAGCGTCTGACTCTAGGGCTCCTCCACCTCGGATCCCTCGTGGGTGCGTGCACGGTGGGAACTGGGCACAGCGGGCGCCGAGCGGCGACAACTACGTCCAGGCCAAGGCAGAGCACGACGCAGAGGACACGACATGGATCGGCCTTCTCAATGCCTCTGTTCGATGGTTTGGGGAAGAGGATGAGAAAAAGAAATAGAACAAAAAGAAAGATTCCAGGTGAATAAGTGCAAGAGAGAAAATGTGGAAGGATCTAAATTGAATTTGAGAAACTCAGAGGTTCCTGATTCCAAAGTTTAGCTCAAGTTGGGCTCCCTGCTGCTAGGCTGTAATCTGCCACGTGGGCCTTTTGCGCCAGTGGATTGGACTGAGCCGTGGCCCAAGTGCTGGCACCTTTCATTTTTTTTACGTTTTTCTCTCTTTTTGGTAAAAGAGCAAACTTGTAAATTACGTGTAAAATCACAAAAAAAAAATAAAAAAAATGGCAAAAGTAATTTTTTGAACTCCTCTTGACTAGGTCTACACTTTAGTATAAAATATTTAGTGTAGTTATAGTCTATATTTTCTTTTATAAACTGATAAAGGATGGTTCCTTAGTCCTTTAATTTTGCAGTGAAATTTTTATGGTAATTATCCATTGATGGGTACAATATATGGTAAAAAAATCATGTACAATGGATGCATATTGACTGAGTTAAAGTTTAAAACAAAAAAACGTCCGAATGAAATACAACGAAGGAGCACAAAGCACTCGAGGTCTATCTCCTGCTAAAAGTGATGCAAGCAGACTTAATACTCCTGCAGGCGGCCCGCACGATGCCACATTAGCCGCTTGCAAAACTTGTGTATCTCCATGGCTCGGCCCTGCGCTTGGTCTTGCCACCACCACGCAGAGGAGCTTCATTGCATCAACGTCAGAAATAGGCATTGATAGGAAGATCATGATTCCAAGCCTCGAAGGCCACAACGGATGGTCCTGCTATGTGTGTAGCATCCCGTTAGGTCTAGCGCCCACGATGAGGCTCTATCTGGGGCACTGCTCATCGGCGATGCACTAGGCACGGTGCTGGCATTCCGACCACACCGCACCCTAGCTATTCTGTATCAACATTACGCTGAAAGCAGCAACAATGTGGCGATGGGAGTGCCACACTTCAAAAGGCACGAAGGAAGGATGTTGGGCACTACATGGGCAAGCTAGAAGAGATAGTAGCGGTGTTTGAGGAGATCGACGAGGTAAAGAGACAAACCGTGCCCTATTCGCTTAGCTGATAAGCAATGGCTGAAAGTACTGTTCGCTGATTTATTGTGAGAGAAAAACACTGCTGAATGGCTGGCTGATTTGGCTGATAAGCTCAAGCGAACAGGGCGCACAACTGCCATGGGTGTTCGCACACTAAACAAAATTCGACCATTTGACATAACACAATCATTTCTTTTACAACTAAAATATTAAGTTGAATAAAAATTAGTATATATTTTTTATTAACCCCCGTTGCAACGCACGAGCAATATTGCTAGTAAATATAAAAGGTCATAGACTCATGGCTGATGAAGGGGAATCCAATTGTAGCTATCAAACACTTTTACCTTTTTTTTCTCTCTCTAAGAACATGTCCATCAATATCTAGTAGGGATGAGTGTGCGCTCGTGTATGTGAGTGTCTGCGTCTGTAACTGGATCTCGTAAAAAAATACCCAGTACCTCCTCTATCTGCATAAAACTGTAATATTAGGGCAACTATTGTTCCTTTTTGCTACATTTGTCCTCAATATCTCATCTTTTTTTGGTGGTCAACAATATTTTCCTCGCCTCCCTTTAAACAATAGGGAGTTGCATCTCTCCTACTATCATGGAGACCACCTCAGCCGTCCATTTTTTCGTACACACCCAAGGGCCCCTAGATTTTATATGAGTATTGGGAGATATATCTATATATATGTCGGGAACCGGAATTATTAGGAGACTGGTTGAGATACTCTTATTATGCATTTTAATTTATCCTTTAAACCCTAATTCCTAACATCATGTGATGTCCTTCTCTCATCTCTATGGCATGATAAAGTGTCCTATTTGGTCTACCAAGTCAAGGGCAAACTAGTATGCACTTATCCCAGTAAGGTCTCTTCGATGAAATAGAGAATGTGTATATATATTTAGAGATCCAATTAAAGTGGTTATTGAAGGTTATTTTTCAGGACCTAAAGAGTCTCTTGAGGTTGTTTGAAAAAGGTTTTCATCACCCGCCAGCTAACACATTCTCCGGTTAGCGCCTATGCAGCAGGAGGCCCCGTCACGGTGGGCCACGCCAAAGCCCACGTAACTAGAGGCCCAATTATCCAGCCACCAGCCTTGCCCACTGCAGCTCACTTCCACAATTTACAAAATTCCTCGTCACTTGAAAGTCATTAATGCTTTAAACCCTCTATCTACTAGAACCCGTCTCTTGCGTGAGCGCGGCCGCCATGCTCCCGCAGCGCCGCGCTCCATGCTCCCGCAGAGACAGAGGTCGCCGGAGCCGGACCATCGTCTCCCAATCCCAACCCAGCCCGCACACCCAAACCAAACTCCGCTTCAGACTGGACCGCGACCTCCTCAAGCTCCACCGCGCGGCGCCGGCCACCGCCTCCCGTCCCTGGAGCCGTCGCTTTACGCGGGCCTCCTCCGGCGCGCGTCGCGGGGCCGGTCGCTGCCGCTGGCCAGACTCACCCACTCCCACATGATCCGCACGGGGTATAGGCCGGGCCTGTTCCTGAGCAACAACCTGCTTGCCGCCTACGTCCGCTGCGCCGACACGCGGAGCGCCCGAATCCTGTTCGACGGGATGCCGCGCCGGGACGTCGTCACCTGGAACACGCTCATCGCCGGGTACTCCACCCAGGGCTCCGCGTGCTTGGCGCTTGGCGCGTTCCGGGACGCGCGGCGGGATGGCGCCGTCGCCGTGGATAGGTTCACCTACGCCGCGGTGCTGGCCGCGTGCGGTTGCGCCGGGGACTGGAGGAGCGGACGTGCCGCGCATGGGCTGGCTGTGGTCAGCGGGCTCGCGAGGACCGCGTTCGTGGCCAACTCGGTGATTGACATGTACGCCAAGTGCGGGATGATCGACGAGGTGAGGCTGGCGTTTGATCGAGCCGAGGAGCGGGATGAGGTTTCGTGGAACCTGCTCTTATCGGCGTATGTGCGGATGGGGTGGCCAGAGGTCGCGGTGAATGTGCTTGTCTGGATGCACCGGTCAGGGGTGAAGCTCGATGCTTTCGCCCTGGGCAGGATCCTGAAGGCTTGTTCTGAGCTCGAGGATTCGGAGGATGCACGGAGGATGCTTCACGGTTGTGTGATTAAGGTTGGTTTGGACTTGGATGTGTTTGTTGGTAGCACCATGGTGGACATGTATGCAAAGAACGGTGGATTGGAGGAGGCCATCAAGGTGTTTGGTTGCATTCCAAGCCAGAATGTGGTAATTTACAATACCATGATAGCAGGGTTTGCTCGGTTAGGTAACGATCCCTGTCCTGAGATTAGAGTGGAAGCAGTCAGGATTTATTCAAACATGCTCCGGAGGAGGATAAGACCGTCCAAATTTACATTCAAGAGCGTGCTTGAAGTGTGCAATTTGACCAATGCGGTACGATGTTGGAGGCAGGTACATGCCCATGTTATACTCTTTGGGTTCGAAGACGACGATTTCATTGGAAATGCACTGATTAATTTGTATTCAAAAGCACGTCTAGTTGATGATAGTCTGAGATGCTTCTATAGGACTCCCATGCAAGAGATTCTCACATGGACTTCTATGATTACAGCATTTGTGCACAATGAACATTCTGATAAGGCACTAAACTTATTCAGAGAGCTTCGTTATACAGGAGTGGAGCCTGATCAATTCACCATGTCAAGTGTGATGAATGCCTGTGCTGATCTGAGTATGCCAACAGCATGTGAACAGATACACTGTTATGAAGTCAAATCTGGATTTGATCGGTTTACTCTTTGCGGCAATTCACAGATCGAGATGTATAGGTGTGCAGGTGATCTTAAGGCTGCAAAGAAGACATTTGAGAGAATACCATCCCTGGATACTTTCTCATGGTCTCAAATGATCTTGAGCTATGCAGTGCATGGCCATGAAAGAGAGGCTCTACAACTATTTAAGAAAATGAGGGATTGTAGTGTCATGATAAATGAGTTTGCATTTCTTGCTGTTCTTGTTGCTTGCAGCCATCAGGGACTGATAGATGAAGGTTTCAGGTATGCATTTTTGTTTTCTCCAAGAGCAACATAGCACCTTGTTTCTTTGTTTTTCTTAGATAAGTAGTTGCCTTCCTCCTGCCTACCTGCAACATACTTTTGGTAATTTACAAGGGATTTATATAGTCATCAACGTACACAAAAATTAAATGCAACAACAAGGTGGGGATGAGAATTTGAGAATTGTTTATAGAAAATTAGTAATGCCAACAGTAGATGATGGAAGAAATCTTCCTAAAAAATAAACTGCCATCTTTCCATATTTTACACCATAAATTCTTCTCCTGCACTAATAAAAAAATGGCATGCAGCATTAGCTGATATGCATAACCCAAAGACAAACCTGAGGGTCATCCATTGGTAGCATCGAGGCATGCATTTAAATTACCAGTAGCAAAAACTTGTAGGATTGTCAGACTTGAAGTAACACCACCAGTGCCGGTCCCAAGCCCGGATGTAAAAGGTGGAGGGTTTAAGTTTGACATACCTTTTTCTGTTACTTGTTGCCACTTGGCATATAATGCTGCTAATCATACTGTAGCCTTGAAGAATTTTAGATGTCTACTGCTTGGCATGTAGTCCTAATTGCAGAATTTACTATACAACTACACAGAAATGAACAAAATGGGTGCATCTTCCATTTCCTTTTTACTTATTTCCCACTTCTGAACATCATTTATAACAAATCACATGTGTTTTCTATCATAATGCAGGCATTATGAGAGCATGGTGTCAGATTACAGCTTTGTCCCGGATGTGAAGCATATAGCTTGCATGGTTGACCTCCTAGGCCATGTTGGGAAGGTGGCTGATGCTGAAGATTTCATAAATAGTTCTGGATTAGAAAATGATGCAGTACTTTGGCATACACTATTGCGCGCCTGCAGAATCCATGGGGACAAGGATAGAGGTATAAAAACAGGAGAAAAACTAATGATGCTTGAGCCTTTTGCTGCTAGTTCCTATGTCATGCTGTACAACTTGTACATGGATGCTGGGAAAATCTCACTTGCTATGAGGACAAGAGGCCAGATGAGAGAGCGAGGAATGACTAAGGAGTCTGGGGTTAGTTGGGCAGAATTTGGAGGATCCTGCCATCATTTTGTCGATGGAGATAACTCTTGCTCACAGAAAGATGCAACTTTCACAAGACTGGAAGAGTTGTTGGTCAGGGTGAAACAGAAGACTGAACGAGGTAGCATGAATGTTTGGGAGTTAGGATTCCAAAGCAGAAAGGTCAGTGAGAACTCAATCGACAAACATGGTGAATTGTTGGCAGTGGCTCTTGGGCTGTCTACTTTGCCAAACACTGCTCCTGTAAGAGTTATGAAGAACCAGAAGATGTCCTGGGAAGGCCACGAGACGCTGAAGTTGCTATCTGAAAGTGAAAACAGGGAAATAATTATCAGAGATCCAGCTCGCTTTCATCATTTTAGTCAAGGTTCATGCTCTTGCCGAGGCTACTGGTAGTCAGAAGCCATATATGTCTTCTCTGGAGTAAGATTCTGAGAAGTGTCACTGGAACAGCTTGACCATTCTTACAGGTGAAGTTTGCAAGTAACGGCTGACATTTAGTGGAACCATACATACATGCAAGTAAATAAAAACTGTCTGTATTTTATTTTTGAACAAGTTTAAGGGTTCTTAGCTTTTCAGAATTTCAATGCTGGTATACATTGCACCTGTTATAGTCTGTACTCTCTACTCAAAATTCTCACTCAGGCTTACGATGATTCAGGTTTTCAGTTTGTACTAATTATCCGAATGTCAAAGGCTAGACTGTTTCATTGCCTACTCATCTACAAAATTTATACAGAGGACTCTTCATTGCTTTCTTGTGCATGCAAGTACATGCTATACATAACACTATACAGGAGAGGAACAACTAATAGAACTATATTATCGAAAGGAGAAAAAATCTGTGCTGAAGATGTAGAAAAGTCTTATAGTTTCTCGATCTTTATTCTTGTCTATTCACACCAGCTGTCCATTGTGATGTGATATTAACATGCTTTGGCTGGAACACTTTAATTATGTGCTAATGATGTAGACAAATCATTTTTTTCTGTTGGTACTAGCAGATATACCTCGTTGAGAAACTATTTGTCCATAAGAAAGCAGTACGATGATCATTGTAACATGTTTGCAATTTGGTATTAACCACGCTTTGTCTCTGTTGGAGATGTACTGTTGATTTAAATACTGCATCTTTGTAATACCTGCTGAACTATATCTTAAGAAACGAACTCTTGCAGCTATATCTATATTATTGCCTACTCAAACACCCTAGTTGTCATGAAGTTGTAAATTGTAATAATGTATATCTGAGTTTCATCTTACTGGATACAAACCTTAAGCAAATACATAATTGTTGGTTGTCTCTTAAGGATATGAGATTAAGAAATTGAATAAAGTGTGATCCTAAGATTGTATATATGGAAACTGTGCTCTCAAACATATGTTTACTCCTAAGATGCAGCTAGCCATTCCCCCAATTCTTAATTTGACATTATATTTAATTCTGTTTTTTTATTCAGAAACTGGGTAGCATTTTTTTTATGAAATGTATATAAGTAACAATTCCCATAGTACCCAAACACAGAGATTACTGCTGACTTAAATTTATTTTTCTTCTGTTTTACGGGGCTTGAGACGTTTAGTTTAATATATGTTTGTATATTTCCTTATCTATTTTCAATACGTCATTGATACTCAATCCACAGTACTTTGATGATATGAAATTATATTGGCTAACCTGTGAACTCCAACATATTTAATGATATTATAAAACCATAAAAATTCTATTTTACAAGAGTAAATAATTTATGCTTCAAACCCTCAGGTAAGTGATTAATTTTTCTCAATCAGAACATAATGTGTCTCCGGACTCCGGTTCTGTTCCTGTTGTCAACTTTGATCATCGCTTAGTAGAGATGAACCGGATATTTACTGTAATATGTATCATATGTTCTAGCTTTCTAGGCATAGAGAGGAGCAATCAAGACCGATAAAGGTATGTTCTATCACATACTATACACTTATGTTAAATTAGCTGCACTAACTTTTGATAAGTTTAATTGTTGTGTGTTGAGTATATAGAATGTTGACAGTGCGTATTTGCTTCACTGTTTTAAAGGGCTTCACAATCTCAACTCAAACAGGATATACAACATATGGAGATTGAGCAGCCAAGGTAAAAATATGTATACATTTTCTTCCTTTGTTCATAAGTCATCATATAGTATACAGTCACTGATTACTAGTACTAATAAGTGATATCTCAATCTGTAATTCAGGGTATTGGATGAAAAATACATCAGCATCTTGTCTTTTCTGTATCTACCTTTTCCCCCCCTAACACTTCATATGTACCTTCAGGCTGTGCAACCCTGTCCTTTATAGCTTGCATGGCTTGGGTGTTTGAGCAAGTAATTTGTTAGTAAAATCTGATAATTTAGAAGGGTTATCATTTTTTCTCCTGCTGAGCCGATGCTTTGTCCAAACATTCTTTGAAATTTACTAGAACATTGTAGTTGAGAAGAAGTTTTACTATTATTTTTACAGGAGCACCATAGGGGTACAATCGAAAACTTAATATGGGACTCCAATATAACTAGGAGCGCTTTTGAGTGCAGATAAACCTAAGACTGGCTTTGATCTACCACTACTGTCAAAAAGTAGACAAAAACCTACACGCTCAGCCTTTTGTAACCAATAAGCAGATGGGAGATATGAAGTCTGTTTTTCATGTATGCTATTCTCTCTATATATGCTGTAGATTATACTGGAGCTAAGACACTGCCAATCATAAACTCCAACGCATTCACCTGCGTGAGCGTTGCCTGATGGATGATGCCTTGCCTGACGGCACATCCTGCGGAAGCATTGGATTGAGAATGTAATCGATGATCATAGGCTCTTCTTTTCATAAATTCTTGCAGTACTAGCTGATCTTTTATCATCCCTAACACTCACTACCGCCACTAGAGAACTGCAGTTTCTATGGGTCGTTACACAGGATGCACTATGTGAGCAGTTCCTGTTGCCACCAGCTTTGCCGGATCAACATAAGCAGCAACGGCTCATTCTTTGGTTCTTGTCCTAAGTCCCAAATCATGCTGTGCACACACCAATGATTAAAAAAACACAGCAGAAATGCTGAGCGCACATTTGCTAGGTCCAGATATCATGGAACAACGAATTCTTAACTGGGATGTGCCATTGAGATGCTTAGTAATTTATTCTGAATTCGAAGAGATCATTAAATTCTTGAAAAAGGTGAAAGAGGACAAACCACCGTTCGTCCACAAAATTCATAAACACCAACTAAGGGGGTGTTTAGTTCCTGGAGTGAAAAATTTTGGGTGTCACATTGGATATTTCATAGGATCCGGAAGAGGTGTTCGGATACTAATCAAAAAACTAATTACATAACTCGTCTGGAAACCGTGAGATGAATTTATTAAGCCTAATTAATCCGTCATTGCACATTTTTACTGTAGCACAACATTGTCGAATCATGGATTAATTAGGCTAAAAAAATTCGTCTCGCAAATTTATCGCAATCCGTGTAATTAGTTATTTTTTCATCTACATTTAATACTCTATGCATGTGTCCAAACATCCGATGTGATGAGTTGAAATCCGATGTGATGAGTTGAAATTTTTTTTTGGGAGGAACTAAACACCCCCTGAACCTAGGCTAGGAGACATACGGCAGGAAGTGCCTGCACCTGTGGCCAGATCAAACACCAGCAAGCTTGTTCAATCTTCAATCTCAAGAACGAGCAAGCCGCTTGTTTGGAGATCTGACTCAAAATAGGTGCAGCAAAGCCGCGCCCAGTTTTTTTTCCTAGTGAGTCGGTTCAGTGTTCATAATTTCTGGGATGCATTAAGCGAAGCCTTCCCAATATCCATATTAGCAAACATGTCACAAATACAGAGTCAGAACAGGTGATGTTTTTTATCCACTTCTGTGAAACTACACATGAAAAAAATATCTACCACACGCACGCACACACAAGGACAAAATAAAAATAGGTGAGGACATCAGTGAAATCAATCAACCATGGGGAGCAATTCCTCTCCAATCAAGTCAAACTCCTGCACTACGTATCCTTCTACCACCGCCATGCGTCAAGTCATGTCATTGTCGCTGTACCCATCTCTGTCATGACACTTACTTCATGGAGTAAGAACCTACCAGGCCGAACGATCTCCGATCAGCTCGTGGAACTAGTGTGAAATTCATCCCAAACATTTCCTTGAGGGCCTGCCCAGGCTCTAGGTCAATCAGCCTCGCGACAAGAGACGTGCTCTCCCTGACATGCTCCATGTCAGTCTGTGTCCATATGAGGCGGGAGAGCTGTAACCTTCGCTGTTTGGTGCTCAGATCAATTCCCCATTTGCCGTAAATGCTCTCTTTCTCCCCGTTGGAGAGCTTCTTCAGCATCTGCTTGTAGAGCATGTCCCTTTCTCGGCGAAGATTCTTCAAGCTGTCAATAGAATAAGTTCAAGTATCCGCCACATATTATAGGGTTTAAATGCTATGCAAAAAAGCTAAAGGTTGATTTGATAGTTGTAATATACAAGAAAGTATGTACCTTGATGCAATGGCAGGATTAAGTTCCCCTTCTGCTGCAGGTTGTGCACTGAATGAACTCTTAATGAAAGACAGTCTCCTGTGCTCCACTTCCATGTATATGTTATCTGCTGGATCTCCCTTGAAGAGGAGGAAAAAGTAAGTTCTGTGCACAATGGACACGTTGCATTCGTGCCACAACTCGATAATTTGTTGCTGTTTTTTCTCAAAATCAACTGTCAGATGAGACGGAGATTCAAAGGGGCTCAGTGCTGAATCCACACCAACGTCTCTAACAGTTTTTGTGGATGTCTTCTCATCTCTATCGGCCTGCTGCTTGAATTAAATAAATGAAGTTATGAAAAATCAGCTTTGTAAGACAAACCAATCAATATGTTAGCCAAAAGAAGAAAAAAAAAGAACATCTACAAATTACAATCTTTGAGCTGGCCAGTCAATTCTATTTCTCATGTTTCCATTGTAGGCGTGTATAGTAAGAAACACAGCAGAGTAAAGAGCAGGATGCTGATGCCTAGTTTCTAGTACATTTTAAGCAAACTGTGAGTGATCCTGGAGGTATCATGAATGGAAGGAAAATATATGAAGAATCCACTCTTACCATGATTATGTGTGCCTGTAACTCTTCAAGTAGATCTTCATGGCAATCTTCAGTATTCTCTTTCGCCTCTGTGACACAACTAATGTCATTGACAGGAGTTTCTTGTTCTTCATCGCTGGTGCTCATTTCCTTAGCTACTTCATCACTAGTGCTCATGTCATTGAAAACTTCATCAGATGCTACTTCACAGGACACCGTGGAGCAGTCCAGTAAACAGTCCTCATTTTGGTAATCATTTTTTTCAGGAATCAACGGGGTGGTTTTGAAGTCCTCATTTTGGCAATCACCATTGTTGTCATACAGGCTTCTCCTGACCTTATCAAGCCTTCTGGGAGCATACCTAAACATTTCATCAGGTGGTGTCCTGCTTGTATTCTCAAAATCATCAAACCAACTATTAGGAATCACCATGAAGGTAGCCCTGCAGCTTTTACTTCTAGCCAGTGCACGATCCTTAGAGCTCATTATGCACCTCTTGAGGCTCAAACATTCATGAGAGGTTTTTGCAATGTCAAAAGAATGGTTAGCATCACATGTATATAATTTGACAACATTTTCTGTAATTCTATCAAATTCACATTGATACGTTTTGACCGAATCTTCCTCTATCTTTCTTATATTCTCAACTTGTTGCTCGTCTTTGCTGGAATATGATCTGACATGGTCTTCTATTTTCTTCGTTACGCTTTTGAGCCCTTGCTGTTCATCAGGTTGTGGGACTGCATCTTTGGAGATCACCTCTACATCAGGCGTTTGGCTCTTGGTGTCTTCAGGGAGTAATTGATTGAATTCCTGGCTTCTGCTTCTTACATGCTCATGTATCTCTATGCACTGGACTTCCCTGCAGTGCTCTTCAGAAACTTCAGAGGTAGTTCTTGAAGGTGATTCCTTAATATGGTATGGTTCTATGCCATCAGAGCCATGGTTGCTGGGAGGGTGCCAAGGTGAAATCACCTTTTGATCCCATGTTTGCCGAGGAAGTCCCTTGTTTCACTGAGGAATGCTGAGTCATTATGATCGCTACTGTAGACATACGATCCATTAAACGATGCATAATCTTGATCTTGATGAGCAACCCCATAAGCAGCCGCAACTGAAAGCGCCTCTTCCGATACATTTCGTGCAAGGGAATCTGATGACCGACTATGCTCATCCTATCAGGAGTAGGTCAATTTGTTAGATGTTGCAATACGGTGATTCTAAAGGGAAGTATAAGTATAAGAGAACAAATACCCATCGCTTTGCAGTGTGCTCATTGCCATGGTCATCACCATCACCTTTTAGCAAACAGTTAAGTTGAGACTGAACTGTATCCCTTTCCTCCATCAATTCCTTAAGCTGCTTTTCAAGCTGAAAAAGGATAGACGAGTGCATAGTGCATAAAGATGGGTGGTGCAACTAACAGTATTCTGAGGACTACAGAATCATAGAAACGAGGGAATGTACCTTCTTAATCTGTGCATCCTTCTCTCTCAAAGCCTCAGTGTGAGTAGTGCAAACAGTTGAGCCAGGGAATTTCAGTTCATTTTCTAATCTTGCAAGTTCTCTCTGAAGATGCTTCACAAGTGCTTTGTCAGACATCACTACGTTAACCTGTGCATTTGTAACAACCTCCTTTGCACAGGTCGCAAACAGAAGGGTGTTCCTGGATTGCTCCATATGAGTGTGAGCAGGGCTCATTGTGCAGATAATGGCTGTTCTAGCATTGCCACCAAGAGAGGACTGTAATATACGGGTCAGCTTCGAATCTCTGTAAGGGATATGGCCATTTCTTCCTTTGCTGCAGCATGACAAATGAAAAGGGTCAAGTAATAAGCAACATTTTATCTAAAATGCAAGTGGAAAAGATATATGCAAATGCAAACTGCCAAAAGAATTAGAGCAGAAATTCTTTATTTTAAAAAAAGGAGTATATGCAACTCACTGTAGTTACAAGTTCTTTCTTGAGGAAAACAAACCTGAGTAGACGGACGACCTTTCCCAGTGTAAGCAGACTTCTGTTAATATGGCTGCCTTCTTTTAGCCTCATACCAGCCGAAGCTGTCTGTGATGCACGCTCACTTCCGGCTAGATCAACAAAGTTCTGTCCACAGGAAGAATATAAGGCACAGAACTTTCCACACGAAAGAATTATAAATGTAGGACTATATTTTCATACCACACAAGCCACAAGGGTGCTCGAGTTTCCTCTTCCTAAAAACTGCCTAGCAGAACTTTCAATTGTCTGAAATTAACAGATAGCTTAAAAAAACATTTACAACAACAACAACAACAACAACATAGCCTTTTGTCTCAAGCAAGTTGGGAGCTTAAAAAAACATTTATTTAAAGAATAATGTGGAGCATACAGTAAACAGTATTAAAGGGACACTAACCAATCTAAGTATTTGATGGGATCTGGAACTTGTTTCATTCAAAGCAGTTTCTCCAATCTGCCTTTGAGCTGGAGCACAAAAACAATTGTGTCAGATAATGTGGGGAAAACATGCCAACTCTTTCGTTTGCAGCAAGTTCAGTTCCGCACCTTCACAGACAGCAAGAAGATCCCTAAGATGACCATAATCCCTCAAAGTTTCCTCAGTGAGTCTTTCTACAGTAGTCCCTTTCTATTTGACATAACAGCGTGAACAGTAGTGTAAATAGGAGGATGAAAAACTAGAACCCAAGTTATGGTGAGTTGAAGTAAAGAAGAATAGAGTACCTCTGGATCATCAAGAAGTCTAAGAGGTGTTGGGTCATGGCTTAGAAGGTCCCTCACAGCTTCATTGTATATCTCTATGGCCGAAAATTTCAAAATGAACTCTCTTTCAGGATGCTGCAGCATGGAGAAGGGGTTCAAATACAAAGAAAGACTAGTAAAAACACAATAGTGTTCCAGAAAAGATAAAAATGAAAAACATGCAAATACCCTATCTATGTAGTCATAGATGTCAAGCATACTATACTCCGTTATTCCCATCATTGTGTAAGTCTTTCCGCTGCTTGTTTGTCCATAGGCAAATATGCTTGCTGCCAAGAAGAAGAAATGCATGCCAAAACATGTGTTAGCTCACATCGGTTCATCACCAAAAATGGAAGTGACAGAACGAAGCTGTTTCTCTTGAGCATACAGTTAATTCCACTGACAACTGAAAGAGCAACTTCTTTCGCTCCTTCCTCATAGACTTTCCGTGTAGAGCAACTGGGGCCAAACACCTTATCTGATGGGGACAAGAAACAAGCACAATGTGAGCAAACAACTGCTGGTAAAATGCCTAAGAACACCAACTCCTTTTTTTTTGTTCCAGAAAAAAACACCAACAATTTAGTGAACACCACTGCAACTGGTAAGGTATCCTGAATTTTGCAACAAAAAATAAATCGAGCTCTGCTGGTGCTACTCACCGTAGGTGTAGGCGGTGGGGAACATGGCGCGCTCGGGGACGGTGCTCCGGAACATGATGGTGGTGGGGCTGATGCACTCCCAGTCGGAGCTGTCCCCGGCTTCCCTGCCGTTGAGCGGCCTGAGGCGGACGGACACCATTATCCTCTCCTCCTTGGCCTGCGCTGCCATCTCCTCGCCCGCGGCCCCCATGGCTGGCGCTCCTCTCCTCCCCCTGCACACTTCCGAGCCAACAGCAGTGTCGTCAAAGCCTCCCCCTTTCGTTTATACCAGTCTCACCGGCAACCCTCCCCTCCTCCGGGACCAAGCAGCAATGGCATTGCCCGCCCCGAAAGCGACGCTCCCCCGCGGCCGGGGGAAAACGGCAAGTTTCGGACGCGTGCGGTAGGTGCCCCCGCGGCCGAAAGCGGCGAGCCAGCGGGCGCTGGATGGGAGTGGGACGGCGATCCGGAGAGAGAGCACACGGGCCGCGCAACATCAAGGACAAATTGCGCAATAGGCTCCTTCCTGCTCGCACCGCACATGCACCGGCATTACCACTACTTTTTGACCACCGGGCCGGCCGGCTAGCTAATTTCCGCGAGAGCATTATATCGGGTCGCCGCCGCCGCCCCCGGACCGCGCTGGAGCCGTGCGGTGCTGCCGCGACGGACCATGGTCCCCGCCCCTCCTCTGGCCGCTTCCTAAAAAAATAATCGTTTTATCTATGCGCCTCACATGGGGGAGGCCGGACCGCCGGAGGGAGGAAGACCAGATGAACCCAGCCAAAGCCATGATTTTTCTTTTCAATGCTCACCAACCACTACTACTAGCATCCGCGCGAGGCTTATCAGCAGAGAAGGAAACCAAGAAGCAGCATTCATTAATTACCTGCGCCGGCGAGAGGTAGGCGCGCTCGTGGGAGCTAGCTAGGCGGCCAATGCGGGAGACGCGCGCGGGGATAGATGGGGGAGGAATGCGGCCGGCTAGTGAACGGCGAGCTTGTCGTCTCCTCGGTGGCTCGTCTCTCCCTCTCTTCTCTGTGAGTGCTGAGGGAGAAGAGAAGAGAGGGGAGGAAGGGGGAATTATGCCCGTTACGAACGACGAATGTAATATGAAATGGAATAGGAAGTAAAACGAAATTAATCACAGCGGAAACACACGATTTAACGTGGAAAACCTCTCTAATGCGAAGGAGAAAAAACCACGGGTACCAGCCAGCAACAATCTCACTATCTCAAGAGTTTTGGGTTACACGCCTGTGGCGGCTTACAAGAGAATCAACTCTCCATAAAACCCTAGCAAGGGTATATGTACCGTACCGCGGGGGGCTCCGCCCTCCCGCACCCCGTGTGTGCACGGGTGTGGCTTGATGGGCCGGCTTTAGACTCCGCTACGCTCCGGCCCAGCCTTCGGCTTCTGCGGGCCTCCGCTTCGCTCTGTCAGAAGCCCGGCCTATATCCTGGAGTGAATTTGGAACAACTCCAATAAGGCCCTGTTTGGTTTGGGGAGTTAAATTTTAACTCCCATCACATCGAATGTTGTGACACATGCATGAAGTACTAAATGTAGACTAATTGCATGCATGTTGACACAGTTTAGGGGTTTTTCACGAGACGAATCTATTAAGCCTAATTACTCTATGATTAGAAACTTTTTCTCAAATAAGACGAAAGTGCTACAGTACGAGTTAAACTTTAACTCCTCGAACCAAACACCCCCTTAGACCCGTTTGATTTCAACGTGTTAAAGTTTAACTCCCATCACATCAATATTCCCTCAAATGTATGGAGTACTAAATGTAAACTAATTGTATGTATGTCGACACAGATTAGGAGTAATTTACGAGACAAATCTATTAAGCCTGATTAGTCCAAAATTATAAATTTTTTGTCAAATAAAACGAAAGTGCTACAGTATCTATTAAACTTTAACTCTTCGAACCGAACACCCCTTAGTAATGGCGTGGCGGCCCTCCTCTGCTGCCTCTGAGCTCCGGTGGTGGTGGGAGGCGGGGACGGCGGTTTGGTGATTGAAAATCCAAAAAAGAAAAATGAGAGGCGTTCTGCTGCGGGTACGGGGGCCTTTCTACCCGTAGCAGATAGGACGCGCTATCGACCAATCGCGGTCAAGGGCGCGACCATGGGCCCGACGAAAGTTCAGGTAGGACCACAGTGTCTGTCTGTCATGTGCTGGTCAGTGGTGTTGGTGTCCGTCCCTCGCCGTTGAACGGACGGACGGCGGTCTTGTCTTGCCAGATCAGCTCACTGGTAGTTAAAAAAAAAAAGATCAGCTCACTTGTCGTTTTTCACGTATCTGTTTTTCGCTCAAATGGCAACAATTTTGAGTGAGTTTAGTTGGGTGAAAAGTTTCAGAAAAAATATCACATCAAATATTCCGTGCGATGTTGAAAGAGGTTTGGGATATTAATAAAAAATTAATTAAACCACGAGATGAATTTATTAAGCCTAATTAATCCGGCATCAGCACATTTGTTACTGTAGCAATTTAGTGTCAAATCACGGACTAATTAGGCTTAAAACGTTTGTCTCGCGATTTTCAACCAAACTGTGCAATTAGTTTTTTTTTGTCTACATTTAATGTTTCATGCATGTGCCGCAAGACTGGTTACTATAGTTTTTCGTAAAAAGTTTTTGGATCTAAACACACCCTTTGAATTGAGTCAGTTGAAGTGGTAAACTCTTGTACACTGTGGCCGCGTTTGATCTTTGATGCAGCACCGGAGGCCTGTTTGGTCTCATCAGCGGCCACGAACGTCTACAATCAATTGCCTAGTAACGTTCATAGTACCCAGCAAAGTTGTCTGGAAATGAAGTAAACACGTCCTAGACCTTTCTTTTACCTGAGCAAACTACCGCGTGCACTCTATTTATAAGGTGTTTCCTATAGATAGTATAGTAAACTAAATTAGAGTATTAGACAGTTGCTTCTTCCACGAAGCCACCAAAGCATGAGTGTTGCACGTTGAGCTTTCATCATAGTGAGTACTCTATGGTAACCAACCAGGCCTCAGGGGTCAGGGCTTTTTTTTTTTTCCAGGTAACAAGCTTCAAGCAAACAATTACTCTTCCAACTCCTTGACTAGGCAAAATCAAAACCATTCACAGGCAACATGCAGGCACATCTCCACCCCCCCCCACGCCCCCACCAAGCAAATGGTCTAGTGTAATGACATCATTCTAAGTGAACTCAATAATTCACGAGGTATGTATCATAATTTATCTGAAAAAAGAGGTATATATCATAAGAGAAATTTTACAATGGTTGGAAAAAATAAGGAGTCTCCAAGGATCCATCTAATTTTTCCCATGTAATGATCCATCAGGAGTTCACGGCCAAGATCTTTGACTCATAAGTTGATTCCAAACTGATGTCAAAGAGAGGGGCAGTTGGGCTCAAAGATCTCAACACGTGGAATACATGTCTTATGTTGAAGATGATTCACAAGCTTCACTCATCCACAGAATCATCATGGGCAAGATCGGTTCAGCAAAATGCCAGCATTGCATCGCTGACCAGGAGCCTGCATGGGCACCATTGGGAGACGCTAAGGTCACTGCTGCCCATTTACCGGGCAATCACAACAGTGGCACTAGCAAATGGGAAAACAACGTCATTCTGGCATGATGTCTGGGATGGGCATGACTCCCTCGCTGAAAGGTTTCCAGAGCTTTTTAGTCACTGTAATGATCAAGAACTAACAGTGTAGCAAGTGTATGAGGGGGGTCTTTAGAGATTCCTCACCGTGCGTCGATCAACAATGGCTGCGGCACAGCTGGGCCAGATTCACGACATCATGGAGCAACACACACTAGTGTATGGTAAGGACCGCCGACAAAGCATGATGCTCAAGAAAAAACGGAGAACTTGATAGCTCACTGTTATACAGAGCGATGAAAACTGCTTATTCCGAACTAGATGAATGGACTAAATTTGTGTGGCATAACAAGGCTCCACCGAGGGTAAAATTCTTCGCATTGTTACTATCACAAGAAAGGATACAGAGCAAGACTCTATTGAGGAGAAAAAGAGTTGTCAACAACATCGAGTGCAAGGTATGTCAGGCAGCAGAAGAAACGACGGTGCACATCATCTTTGGGTGCTCCTATGCGAGGAAGTTATGGGGGGCAGTTGGAATCCAGACGGATGCGGCATGGCCCATTCAAGCGCTCAAGGATATCCAGCCTCCAAGTCACATTCCGGCAAAACACTTCACCACGTTTTTGCTGCTGAGCTGCTAGCACATATGGAAGATAAGGAACAATGTGGTTTTTAGGAGTGAAAGAATAGCGCTCAATGCCTCATTAGCTGCATGCAAGATGGAAGCCTTTCTATGAGGTGCAAGATTGCCAAGAGATGACAGGGCAATAGCTGCTACTTGGTGTTCAGTTATTGGTACTGCAATGTAAATCTAATGTAAAACATTCAGAACGTGATCTGTAAACTTTCAGGCTATTTCAAAGCCAATATTAATTAATCAATCAATCAGGTGGGGGATTCTCTCTCCCCCAGACTTGTAAAAAAAAATTGATTCCAAACTTGATGCCTAGACTCTTGTGTCAATTTGTTTTCAATCCTGTGGTACTCAGTTCGTTCTAACTTGGGGCTATCTCTGAAATTGGGCTCACGCTAGGCGGTCACACTTAGGGATGATGACTCTGATGTGGAAATTGAAATGAGTTGGTCATAGGTTCATGACAAATATACTTAGTGCTTGTTGGGTGCACTCGTATTCATCCTTGTTGAGGTGGATTGGGTGTAAGTTAATTTAATTTCCACCCCAATCTACCCAATACATGTCAATTGAGGTGTAAGTTAGTTTAATTTTCATCTCAATTCACTCAATACATGTCAATTGAGGTGGATATGAGTACAGTCAAATAAGCCTGGTCCGCATGTTTTTGTCCAGAGGTGGGATTTTTTTTTTGAAAAAGAGATGGGAAGTAATGCATTCTCCATTAAAAACTTGCTTACCAGTACAACACATTGGACATTAGTGAATAATCTATGTGATGATTGCATCTTAGATTAAGCTTGCTATCTTTATGAAAGAATAGGCATGGGTTGGAGGAAGCTTCCTGGCGTGGAACATGGACTATTACTCGTTCAATTAAAACATTTCCAGCCGCAATAATATAATATATATGGATCCTCATGGTTCAGTGTCACTTTCCTGGTCGTTAAAACAAAACATTCTCATCAATGTCAGTCTGTCAGACCATCAGAAAACATCCCGAAATCTATTGTTTTTTTAGTATATATCTATAAAAGAAAATCCTGTGCACACCAGTTCCAGATATCAGGAAAACAAAATGAAAACGAGGCAAACCAGCAAACATCATCGCAATTAATAATAACATATACTTCATATGCATGACACCCATGTTCGTTTCGCTGGTTCAGCGGAATCAGCAGCCATCCAACAACGTTTTTCTCTCATAATAAACCAGCGAATAGTACTTTCAGCCACAATAATCCAGCGAAACGAACAGGCTGAAGGGGGGCGGGCAGGGGCCTGGCCCCCCTAACATTGCACAGTTTTTATTACTATTTTTAGCTATGTCTCACTAATCACTAGAGATTATAAATAAACAAGATGTACTAACTAATTTTAGATTTCTTTTCTCAAATATATCTCTTGATTATCTTATGTTAAGTGGCTAAATAAAATACATATATGACATGAATTATTGATCTATGAAGAATGTCCCTTCAATTTTTATCTTCAAAATTTAGATATTTAGCCCTTGTTTAGATTAGGAAAAAATTTCAACCCGATGAATAGTACCACTTTCGTCTTATTTGACAAATATTGTCCAATCGTGGACCAACTAGGCTCAAAAGATTCATCTCGTGATTTACAACTAAACTGTGTAATTAGTTATTTTTTTTATCTACATTTAATACTCCATGCAAGTAGTTAAAAATTGATGTGATGGAGAGAGAGTGAAAAAACTTGGAATTTTGATGTCATCTAAACAAGGGCTTACTTCCTTCGTCCTATAATATAGTGTATTCCAAAAAAATTAAGGCAACTTAAGGGAATCTTTAAATAGCGCAAACCCATAGATTGAACTCAATAAAGATCCCCAATTATGCCAAATCTAAGCATACACCATGTCGAATGCATTATTTCAGTACAAATTTTAAAGTCAAAATATGACGGAGGGAGTAGCATTTTTTAAGAGATTAAAGGTAATTTATTGCAGATTTTTAAGCCAACATCAAATTCCATAATTTTTTAAGCCGACATTAAAATCTCCTGTTGGTACTATATAATTTTTGTCGACACTTAGTGTGCGTCCGGCCCCCCCTATATATGAATCCTGGCTCCGCCCCTGCTTGGTACTGCACATTGTGTTTCAGGTTCGTTACTAATCTGAATGAACAAATTGAGGTGCTCTCGTGGGCGACTGGTTACTGTAGCTCGCTCTCAGTCCAGAGACCCAGGTTCGAGATTAAAAAGCAGGGGGTGCGGTCTGCTCCTCCCTGTCGAGTTTTTTTTTTAATAAATGACCCATTCCTTTAAGATGTGCCAAGAATTGGCACTGTGCAAAAATCCTTTGCTTGCTTAGGCACTAAACAAAGGACGCTGATCGCTTGGCTGGAAAATTAAGCCTTCAGATCTGCGTAAAGTAAAGCTTAAAAGCATCATCACCATCCCCAAGCAATGGCACTGTTGGTATCTGGTTATTTTTAATCCCTGTCCTTGATTTCCAGCTCACAAAGGCTGAGAGTGCATCTAACATGTTGTCTGCTCAGATGGGAGATGGATCGAGTAGAAAGGCGGCAACGCTGCGCTGATGCGCAGGAGATCAAGTGACGAGGATTTAATTTCTCCTGCCTCCTCGGCTTGAGTCCACATTGTTACCTGAAAACAACTCGGACCTCAGGCTCTCGTTGGCCTGGTACTGAATGTACTGCATCTGAGCTGAAACTTTTGGTCAACCATGCAGTTTTAACATTCCCCACTTTATACACCTTCTGGTATGCTGGAAGTATGTTGTATCTGTTCGAGCTTTTAGCTTCTTCGATTCAATATAAGTAGGTGGGAACTCCCCTAAATTGATTGAAAAAAACATTCCCCAGTTTTCAGTTCGTCGGTCAGTAAGCATTTTAGCTGAACCGATACTCATTTAATTTGGTCGGAGCATGCATGCATCAGGTGTTGTGTCACTGGCAACTGGCATGCATGGCTGCCTACTCGTGGGTCACCTTGTACCAGCAACCAGCACTGTTAAGCAATAAGCATTGTTGTTAGCGAGTGTGGTTATGGCAGTGGCCCTGTTGGTATGGTATAGCAAAGATTCCAGGGCATTATGACTAGTGGATGGTACTCCCCACATGCCATGATGCCACAACACGGCTGGACTGTTCTTGACACTGCAGGGGCGAGCCATTGCTGCTGCTCTGCTCGTACACACAGTGCAGGTGCAGTGGCAGCTGCGCAACTGGAAGAGCCGAAACCATCCATGGTTCCTTTTGCACTTGTATATGGCAGCCGTGGGGTTTGAAACTCGAGACCTGCCCAACACAACCGAACCCAACTGCTGTTTCTACTGGCTCCCAAGGACGGACAATCATGCCTCGCATTCTTTGCCCTCGCCATGTGCCGCTATCCATCCATGATCCATGCATGCATGCATGGACAGGCAGCTCCATCGACCCATCATTATCCGTTAATGATTCACAGTTGGGAGGGTGCTGCAAGTACTGTCATCATCGTCTATGACTAACATTTCCTAAGCAACATCTATCATGTAGTGTGTACAATCAATCATTGGAGAACGAATCTAGTACCGATATGGAAATGCAAGAGAGAGACGAGAAAAAATAGAGATAAAAGAAACTTTGGTCAGCAGGAATAATGAAGGGAGAGGCATGTGGATGCTTGCTGCGCTAGTGTCGGTGACGCTGTTTTTGCCGGCGTTTCAATGGACGCTGCCGTAGCATGCAGCCGGTAGAGACTGCCCGGCACGTCAGGGCAGGAGGAGCCATATCGACAACCCTTTCATGGTTTAATTTGTTGGCCTTGTCTCTTTGACCTTTGGCTCCTCCGATCCCAATCCGCATTTAATCATAGGTCGATCGGACACCAGCACGATCCTGATCACACGACGTGCATGCGTGCTAGCTTGTTCTAAGCCTTTGCTTAGAAGTTTCTCGGACAATTATGTCAGATATAATCTAGTGGCATCGTCAGATTGCACAAAAGTTATAGTTAGCTGAAGATGTTAATTGAATTCTTGGAGGAGCACGAGCGCACTGATTCTGAAAAATAAACGTTATTGAAAGATCATGGATAGTTTTGGTGGTAAAAGTAGCCGGTTCTTGCTGAGGTAGCGTATGTGTGTTGTATGTTGATTCGTTCAGTGCTGTGTGCGCTACATATATATCATATATGAGGATATGTATGTATATATATTGCTGTACGTCTGCTTCAGAACCCAGCTGTCAGAAAGCAACTGCTAGCATAGGAACATCTCAATTACCAGTCGGTGGGCAATGGAGTTTTGACTCAGATACATAAGTGCTTCTTTTTTGTTATTACAAAGAAAAAAAAAGAATCGTAGAAAGGTGCAACGACGCAGTTAGGTAAAACTGGTGCCTAGTCGCTCAAAGGGGCAGGAGATGGTGAACTTTGCAGATTAGGAAGGAAAAGAAGATATATGTATATATAGTATATTTCTCTTGTCTGAAGCTCTGAATTATTGAATGAATATATGTCCCTGGTGCTAAGAAAAAAACGTGCATGGACCATCTCGTCGGGCGGCGCCAACTGTGCCAGGTGATGGAGAAGCTTGGCGGCACACACACACTACCTCGGCCCGCACAAACAAACACCATCATTTCGTCTGAACCCTGAATTATTATGAACAACACGGGTTTACGGTTTCTATTATCATTCGTCGTGGGCTGATGTGTTGGCGATGTGTTGTGTGGGTTCCCTGTGAGTGGTGATTTGTTTTGCAGAGACTTCGTCCTCAGCTTTTCTGATGAAACGGCAGTGCAGAGGGTGAGCGGTCTTTGGCAGACATCTGACAGTCGGTGCCAGGTCGGATTCGTACGTAGTACTAGGTTCTTTCTCCCCTTTCGCTTTAATTTGTGATAGATTAGAGGCGTGCTAAAGAGGAAGAGATTTCATCAGACGTTGAGCTGATCTGTGTCGATCGCCGCGTCAGGCTCAGACATGGCATTTATCTCAGTGTAGCAGCTCCAGCCATGTGGCGAGCAAACAGTTCACTCCTCCTGTACGGAGTACTTTTTTTTTTTGAGAGAGAGAGGACCTTCTGTACATTGATGATAGGCCTCGAATGTGAGACTGATGAGACCCCCGACCGACCTTGATCATGACTCCAACGCAATCGGCCCAATTAAGTTCTTGGGCCTTCGTCTCGCGCCCACCAAAAGAAGAAGAAGGAAGACACAGAACACTGAGGGCCCATTGGTGTCCAACCGTAACAGATAGGCCCAAGCGTGGTGTGCTCGATTCAGACCGGCCCATTTAGTTTACATGGATACATTGCGTATCCACTGTTCCAGTTTCCGCTGTTAATTTTTATTTTTTAATCTTTTTTATTCAATATCTAATCTATATATACCTAATATTAAAGACAAAATCTCTCTCTGCCCATTTTTTTCGTCCGGCTCTCCCTTAACTAACTTTGTGAATATGAAAATCGCATATAGCCCTTCTCTTTATATAACAATGTAGACTACTTAAGCTAGTCGGGATATAGGAATCCTAATCCAATTAAATCTTTCTGATCCTGAGTAATCTAAATAGGAATCCTAATCTAAATAGAAAAAAATATAAGAATATAAATATTTTCCCGTTTCGGTCAACCAACCATCCATCCGTATGTATCCTTTTCAAATTTCCTGTTGCACATACTATTTTGTTTTTTTTTTTTGCGAAAGATATTTTGTTTTCTTTTTCAATGAGCCATACGTCCACATCATGTATAAATATTTATGGGCCTACAAGGTCTCCGATTGCCTTGAGTTAAAGTCCTACGCGGAGTTGCCGAAAGAAATATTTATCTATGTATCCCTCCCTTTCCAAACCTATTAATACATATACATCGTTAGGATTTTCTTTGATTTATCCGGTTTATTAGTTTTTCTTTTTCTACTTTTTTTGTCCGAAGGGTGTTTAATATGGAGCCCAATTACAGCTCATTGAAGCTAACCCATAAAAAAGAGGGAAGTAAAGAAAAGGGAAGAAAGAAATCCATCAAATAAAAGGAAATGTAGTAAGCTGTACAAATCTCTACCTCAATGGATGTTCCGAAACAAAAACAAATAGAAACAAGTTCCAGATGAACAAAGCCATGTGATCTTGCCATTGGCTTCTGCACAACAAGAATGACGTCGGTCGTCGACGAACAGGCTCAATGGATGGCTGAAAATTCCAGCGCTTCGCCTACTATGGATTCACACGTCCTAGCCATGGATTTAACACATGCGCTTCCCCACCGGCCAGAGTCACGGTGCAGCACCCCCAAGAAGAGAGATCAAAATCAACGAGTGGACGACATTGGACAAGATTAACATGTCTCACCACCTCATGACCATGAGGAGAGAGGTGCCTACTCGCCACACCGTGCCTCCTACGACGGGCCATGAGGCCAGGCCGTAGCAGAAAGCGTCGCATAGGTAACGTGCTTACAGCAGTGGTGGCATGGTGGAGAAATGCCTAACGGTGAAATGTGCTTGGAGGTTGTCTCTACCTTGACACTTCAATAACTTAACTCTTATTAGTTTTAATAGGATGAATTACAAATTTTTATGTGTCCTCAAAGTAAGTCACAAAACTCGGTATTTAAGTATACTAGCACATGGATAGTATATGGAAATTAAGGTTAGGATATATATACAAGTAAATATGTTTGGGCTTAATATGATGAATTACAGATTTTTATGGGTCCTCACAGTCAGTCAAAAAAAAACTCGATATTTAACTATACCAACACTTATTAGATTGTATGAAAATTAAGGTTATGATATATTTTGAGTAAATATTAGTGTTTTTGTTATCATTTGCTCTCTCCCATACTTTTATGAGTTAGAGTACTGTGTTAAGAGGGATCACAAGGCAAATTGAAATGCATGACCCAATCATTGGATAAAACTTCAAGTGTCATGTACTATATAAATTCGAGTAGAGCGTGTCCGACACATGTTCTAGAGTTTGATTCTAAGATGAATGAGATATTGAGAACATATGACGGGATTGTTGAACAAATCTTCTGAACTTCATGTCGTCCAAGTGACTAGACTATAAACTATACTTCACGTAGCAACGCACGGGCATTTTTGCTAGTTACAATAATAATCGTTTCTAATTTTTTTTGCGGATCTGACCTTTTCGGTCGCGCCAGCGCCAATGACCCTGTTTGCTTGAACTTATCAGCTCGGTTTACTCTTACAACAAAACAATATCAGCCGACTTATCAGCCGTAAAAATTATCAGCCGAACAGCTCGAACGTTGTCGTGCCACATGCATTGGCGTGGTAACATCAGCCATGTTAGATGGCCTTTTTGACGTGGAAAACGTTGTCACGCCACTCCTGCTGGCATGACTGTATTGCTTTGTCGCACGCATCGGAAGTGGCGTGACAAGACAAAACCTTTAAACAATCATAACTTTTTGATATGATATCGGATGAAGATGAAATTTATATGAAAATTGAGCTCTCGATAAGATTTACAACTTTGTAGTTTTGAGTTTTTTCATTTGAAGAAGTTAAGATGCTAAAAAAATAATATAAAATTTCAGGAGCATAATAACCGCGTACTGGTGCTTGTCGCATTAGAAAAAAAATATCTTTTATGTATGTTGTCAACTAAAGATACTTTTTACATGAAAGTTGTAATTCTCAATACAACTTTGTAGTTTTGAGTTTTTACATTTGAAATCGTTAAGATGCACGAAAAAAGAATATAAAATTTCAGCAGTATAATAATCGCGTACGAACGCTTGTCGTATTAGAAAAATAATATCGTTTCTATATGGTGGCAAACGAAGATACATTCTATAACAAAGTTCTAACTGCACGGCTGTGCTTCTTATTCCCAGGAACGTACACGCTTCACTCTCCAGTACATTGATTTTTTTTAAGAGAGAGAGGATGTCCTGTACATTGATGACAGGCCTTGACATCCTGGGGCTAAAGTCAGTGAAACTGACCGACAATCATGATGACTCTTATGCAATATATATCGGCCCAATTGTGTTCTTGGGCCTTCAGTCAACCTAACTATTTTTTCATCGAAAAAAGTCTACTTCACCCCGACTATGGGGTGGACTACTTAACCCCCTCAACCATTAAACGGTCTATTCTACCCCCTAAACTTTTCAAAACCGGTCAAATTATTCCCCAGGCGGTTTTACTACAGTACATGTGGTCTTGCTACAGTACCGGCGGTTTTGTCTTTTCTTTTTTATTTATTTCGTCTAAATCTTTGAAAAATCATAGTAAATCACACAAAAATCATAAAATGGAAAATCTAATTTTGTTGGACTCCACATGAGTAGATCTACACAGTTAATATATAATGTGGTATGCTTTAGTACAACAAAATTAGAGTTCAAATTACAGAAAAAAAGATCAAAATCTACACCAAAAACTTTGTACTAAAGCATGTCATATTATATATTCACTGTGTAGATCTACTCATGTGAAGTCCAACAAAATTAGATTTTTCATTTTATGTTTTTTCTATGATTTACTATAATTTTTCAAAAATTTGGCCGAAATAAATAAAAAGAAAAAAGCAAACCCGCGGTTACTGTAGCAATCACATGGTTACGGTAGCGAATCCGCCGTTTCAAAACCGCCTGGAGGGTAATTTGACCGGTTTTGAAAAGTTCAAGGTGTAGAATAAACCGTTTCATAGTTGAGGGGTTAAGTAGTCCACCCCCGTAGTTGAGGGGGTGAAGTAGACTTTTTCCTTTTTTTTCATCGGGGCCAAGGCCGGGACTGAGCCTATGTTCGTCACTTCGTCTCGCGCCCAGCAACAAAGATGGAAGACATTTCTATCTGCACCTGAAAAGACTCTTAAAGTAATCATCTGTCCGGTAGTACCAAAAACCATATACTATCCGGTCACAAAGACAACAGCCACAAAAACTACAAAATACGTATACTCAAGTCCACAAACGTGTACGGAGTCCGTGTTAGACTACCCGCAGTGGGTACTCTAAAGCTTTAGAGTATGAATATAGAGTAAAAACTGTTGCACTGGGTACTCTAAAACGATACTCTATCCTTTCTCTCACTCTATATTTAGAGTGGTATAGTGCTTACTCTATATTCTATAGTGACGGGTCTCACTAGCTAAACAAAGGAAAAAAAATGCTATAACTCACAAACCAAAAATCCAAATTAAATTTCAATTGCACCATTAAATTCGTCTCAATAAATCCTTCAAAACTAGATCACACATGGATATATTTAGATAAAGTGACAAGTGGATCCCACAGTGGATAGAGTGGATAGAGGATGATATAGAGGATGGATGGGTGCGGAAGAATTGAGTATAGAGGAGAGAATCTTGCTGAATAGGACGTATAAAAGATGAATATAGAGGTCCATGAGTGCGGGTAGTCTTAGAGCCAATTCTAAGTTCACGTCAGAGACGGTCAACAGCCTCGTCGGGACGGTCGTCGGAAGCCTAATTCCAAAGGCACGTACTGGTTGGGCTCATCAGTTTAATTAAATTCCAAAATGGGTGTACGGGATCATCAAGCACCGGCGACGCAACACCACTTGTCCCGCTTTCCTCCCTGCCTACTCCCGCCGGCGGCCGTGCCGCCGTGGAGCTCCTCGGCTATCCGAACGACTACTGGCTGGGAATATTCTCCGAGAACTTACTCGCAGGCATGGACCGTCTCAACTGCCGCGACACGGTCTGCCGACGCTCCATGCGCTTCGATGGGACATTGCATCTTGTTGACTCCGGTGACGGTCTCCTGTCGTTCGCGCTGGCCCTGTTCAGCGGCTTATGAGCCGTCTTTTTCGGCTTGTCGGAACAGTATTTTTTAAAAAAAAATTAGTCGGAACAGTCTTTCAGCTTGTTTTTTCAGCGAAGCGAACGGACAAGAAGCGATTTCTGATTTCCAACCCGGCGACGCGTGGAAGTGGGCTACCCTGTCGTCGTTGACGCCAGAGCCGTGCACTTTTTCGTCGTGGCGTCCGGGTTCTACTTCCACCTGCCGTCCGGCGAGCACCGAGTGTTGTGCATCGGTAACCCGCGTCTCCCGGTTACAAGCATGACACAGTGTGCGGCGGCGTCTGCGCACGGCTTCGCCCCGACCTCGCTCGATGGAGTTGCCCCGTCCTTCGTTATAGCGGCGCCAACGGGTTGGGCCGATTGTAGATGTCTTCCTCTGCACGTGCAGAGCGAACGGAGATCTATCTGCCCGCCTCGATCGGCCTATGCTGTGCCATCACTACGTGGACTGAAGGTCAGTATCCTCTCTAAGACTCCAACGAAGCCTGGATCTCCCACCCCCACGCATCCGGCAGCTAGGACTAAACATCCCGCCGCCTCCGGCCATGAACGCGAGGGAAAATCCTTTGGAAGGGCACGAAGAGGAACAATCTGGCAGCTGTGTAGGGGTTTGTGAGGGGACAGGGAAGGAAGGGCCTCGCACAAGTGCGACTGCAGTCTGCAGCCATTGTGACTTCCGAGCTGCAGTGCGTGGTGGCATCCAACAACATGAGAGCCTGTTTAGTTCCTAAAAAGAAAACCCAAAAAGTGTTACAGTACCTGTCACGTCGAATCTTACGGCACATGTATGGTCTACTAAACATAGACGAAAGAAAAAACTAATTACACAGTTTAGTTATAAATCACGAGATAAATCTTTTGAGTCTAATTAGTCCATAATTGAACACAAATTGCCAAATAAAACGAAAAGTGCTATAGTAGCTGAACCCAAACATTTTCATCAACTAAACAAGGCCTGAGACCCCAACTACAAGATCGGCAATTATGTGGTGACCGACGTCCATGCATGGCCATGCATGCGGACGTGAGGACATGCGATACCATTGTGATGTCACCGTGACTAATTTTAACTCACAAAATAAATGAAGGAATACGCTCGTACATATATGCAGATCTATAAAAATAAAAATAAACTAATTGTCATTCAATCCGTAGCGCTTTAACACACGGGCATATATCTAGTTTACTTAAAAAAAAGAAAGGAAGACATAGACACCTATTAGAGCAGCCGCTGATAGCCCACTGGGGGTCCATTAGTGTTCAACCGTAACAGATAGGCCCAAGCGTCTACTGCTCAATTCAGACCGGCCCATCTAAATAACATGGATACATACCTTTCTAATAAAAAGAAAAAAATTAACATGGATACATGCTGCGTATCCACTGTTCCAGTTTCCACTGTTCCTCACCGTCGCGACACACCATGACACCATCAAATAGAGTAGTAGACGTAGGTACGTCCGGATCGGGTGCACACTGAACAACCAATACATACATAAATAAATATACTATAGAGTTAAATGCACCAGAGGTCCATTAACTTATGAGAATGTTTCAGTTAGGTCTATCAACTTTTAAAGTGTCTTTTTGGGTCCTAAATTTTGTATGTCGTATCACTTAGGCCCATATCACTTCACGTGGGCTTCTCACGCTGCATGGTCTGTTGACTTACCCATGTAAAGCAACTTTTGACCCTCAATTTCATCAAACACGTTGTGGGCGCGCAGGCGAGCCACCGCCGCGCCCACACGGGCGCGTGAGCAAGCCCATGGCAGCCACGCGGGTCATGCTCAAGGCTCACGTGGCACGTCGTGGTGTCCCGAGCGCACCGCCGCTGAGGGTCCCGTGGTGCTCGCGTTCATTGTGAACTCTAAGCACGGGGGCGTGCACATGCCGCGCTACCTCGATCGGACCGACGGCTTCAACGTGATGCAAGTGTTCACGCTGGGAGGCGTCGTGGGGTGGCGAGACGTCCTAGGCCCAGCGAGAATTGTCGCGTGGACGCCAGGCTCGTCAGCATCGGCGGTGTCACGCACTGGGTCACCAAGGACACGGAGCGCGTCGAGGAGGAGCGCAGCGGTGGCGGCTCGCCCACGCGCCCATGTGGCTGCGGCGCCTACTCGTGCGCCCGCAGCGGCAGTGCCTTTGCTTGCGTGCACACAACGTGTTTGGCGAAATGAATGGTCAAGAGATGCTTCAAATGGACAAGTCAGTTGGCCATGTCAACATGAAAAGCTCATGTGAAAGGATATGGACCTAAGTGATACGGTATACAAAGTTTATGGACTCAAAAAACCACTTTAAAAGTTGATGGACCTAATTGAAACCTGCTCATAAGTTAATAGACCTCCAGTGCATTTAACTCTGTACTATATATCACTCTAGCAGCATGAAATGACGATGCGTATATACCTCGCTTTTATTTATTTATTTGTAGCTAGGGACATACACATACCCAACGATCCATAAGACACTTTCTAACCGATATTCTTTTGTCCATGATCTACCAAAAGGCAACGAACAATGGCAAACATCTTTTTTCTACTATACTATACTACTACCAGTAGGCTCCACTGCATGCTTGCGCTGGCAATGGCAAGCTCAGGCCTCGTTTAGATGACCGACTCGGGGGTGGCCAAATCTGCACAGTGCCACCCCCGAGCACTGTAGCACTTTTGTTTTTTAGTGTAAAAAATTGTCCAAAAATTGATTAATTAGACTCAAAATGTTCGTCTCGCAAAGTACAACAAAACTGTACAATTAGTTTATGATTTCATCTACATTTAGTACTCCATGCATTTGCCGATATTTTGATGTGATAGGGAATCTCCTTTTTACATAGTAGAATTTAAGGTGAATTCTGGAATCTAAACCAGGCCTCATTAGTATCTGCCGGCCGGGTATCATATCAGCCTCACGATCATAGTAACTGCATGCATATGCAGACACGCTGAGCTGTCGGGGTCCTCTCGCTCTGCCACCGCCTCTGCCTCTGCCTCTGCCACCGCCTCTGCTGCCAAAAGCGGATCGGATCGCACAGAAAGCCGGATGCACGCAGGCAGCAGGCTGCTGGCTGCCGCTCGCTTCTCCTGCTCGCCCATCGGCGCGCCGGCCGGCGGGCCGCGCTCATCAGGTGCAGGGCAGAGGTTTCAGACCTGCGACTGCCAGCGAGCCGTACGGCGGCCAGCGATTGGGCGGCGGAGAAAAGCCGACACCATACAAGGCTGTGATTAGTTCCTAATTTTTTAAGGTGTCATATCAGAAGTGTCAAAAGTAGGTCAGAAGGGTTTCAGATACTAATAAAAAAATAAATTACAGAACCAGTCAGAAAACTGCGAGACGAATCTAATGATACTAATTAATCCGTCATTAGCACATATTGGTTACTGTAGCATTTAAGGCTTTTTATAGACTAATTAGGCTTAAAAGATTCGTTTCACGATTTTTCCGAGAACTGTGCAATTAATTTTTTTCGTTTACGTTTAGTACTCCATGTATGTGTCCAAACATTTGATGTGATGGGTGGAGACAAAAATTTTTGGAAACTAAACCCGGCCTGAGTATTGTAGGAGAGTCGGCTTACTTCCTCTACATTATCCTATAACAAAATATCGCGATAGAATTTGTATTGGTCAACTTCCTTTAGTCTGATAAGCTTTATAAAAATATTAATAACATTTGTATCTACAAATAAATTATAGAAATATATCTAGCAATTTATTTAATAATACTAGTTATGTATCAAAAAGATATTAACAATTTCTTATCGATAATGATATGCCTCGGTCGTCCGTCCGTGACTCTCATCCGTATGCGGCTCTACAAGAGCGGCTCCATCCACAGAAAAACGAATCCCCACGCTCATCCTTATCCGTTCGGCGCCCGAGCTCACTCACTCATCCTTATACGCCCGGCGCCCCACGCAGCAGCGTGGTCGCTCATTCGTCCACACCTCTTCCCCCGCCACGCGATCGTCGGCTGCTGTAACATCTCAGCCCAGGGCTTACACATGATTAATATGATACTAATACCATCAAGTTGTAACTTTTTTCCGAAGTCTATCTCTAAAGAACTCTAAAGTTAAGCATGCTTGGCCTGGAGCGATGGGTGACCGACCGGGAAGTTCTTCCCGGGTGCGCACGAGTGAGGACAAAGTGCGTAGAAAAGACTTGTGTTGGTCTGTGAGGGCAGTCTATGTCCTAGAAAAGCGGCCAGATGTAAGCGGGCCCAGCCTCGAGGAGGTAGGACGTTACAGAATGGTATCAGAGCCGACTCTCACGGTTTCACGGGTGCGTGTGTCGCAGTTGCGCAGGCATGGTGCGCATGAGTGGTGTGGACCTAGAGTGGTCACACAGCATGGCACATGCGCTGGCACTGGACACACGGACGTGGCCAAGAGAGGACGTTCCTGGCTTGGGATTGACCGACGAGGACGTCGGTCTCTTAAGGGGGTGAGGATGTAACATCCCAGTCTAGGGCTTACACAGGATTAATAGGATACTCATACCAACAAGTTGTAACTTTTTTTCTAGAAGCCCATCTCCAAATAACTCTAAAGTTAAGCGTGCTTGGCCTGGAGCGATGGGTGACCGACCGGGAAGATCTTCCCGGGTGCGCACGAGTGAGGACAAAGTACATAGAAAAGACTTATGTTGGTCTGTGAGGGCGGTCTATGTCCTAGAAAAGCGACCAGATGTAAGCGGGCCTAACCTCGAGGAGGTAGGACGTTACAGCTGCCATGCCATGCCCTTCTCCCCACCGCCCCATGCCGCATAGTCGGCCGCGCCGCGCATCCATCCCAGTCACCTGTGCCGCTCGCTCCCTCGTCGTTCGTCCATCCGTCTCCCATCGTCGTTGTGCACGCCGCTGACCCTACCAAGGCCGTTGGGGCGCACATGTTGTGGCACCTCATATCTTCCCCCGCTGAGCCAAGGGCACCCATGAGCGCAGGCGGTGCTGGTGGTGCTCGCGCGCCGTGGCTCGCTGCGGGCTCCCGCCTCGACGGCCAGAATCGACCTGCCCAGCCTTCCCCTCCCCTATTGCATATGTATGCTTCAAGAGTTTCAGGCGTTTCAGATGTATATTGTAATTGTTTGATATTGATATTGTAAAAGTGGATCGGAGGATGTTGCATATGTTGTAAGTGTTTCAGAGGCATGTTGCAAGCGTTTCTTCAAAATGTTTCAACTGTTTCCAAACATATGATCATTTTTTATCTAGATGTTGCATATGTTGCAAAAGTGTGTTCCAAATATTTCGGTTGTTTTTGTCTTATGTTGCAGCAAGTGGATTATGTTGCAAGTTACAAGTGTTTTATTTTCTATGTTTCATGTGTTTCATACACATGTTGCAAGAGCATGTCCAAATGTTTCATCTATTTTCAGTCTTATGTTGCATTCATATTGCAAGTGTTTTATGTTGTTCGGCCGAGGGTGAGCCGGGGGCCAGCGGACGGGGCACGCGGCGCGCGGGGGGCAGCAAATGGGAGTGTTGGGGCCGGCGGACGGAGGTGTTGTAGGTTACGGCGCGCTAGCTGGGGGCGTGCTCGTCCTTAGCCGCTCAACCCGACTCCCGTGTGTTGCCCGCGCAGAGAGTCGGAGAGAGAGGGGAGAGGGTTTGGGCAAGAACTGGCAGGCTCAGAGACGGGGCGGAGCACACTCGTGGGGCAAGGCGAAGACAGACTGGGGTGGAACGAAGGCGGACGGGGCAGGCTGCGTGCGTCTGTCCGGGCGCTAGCTACACGCCCTTTTCTTATATATACGGTCAAAGTTGAAAAATGTTTGATTTGTCAGAAAGCAAGAATAGCACTTTACGTGCCTCTGAGGAGAGTATAGGCACCGGAGTACTGTATACTACCTATATGCATAATGCATCGGTTGTAGTACATAATACAAGCACTGGACATAAAGCCTTTTCTTATAGATAAATAAAAAAAATCCAATTTTGTTAGATTTTTTAGAGAAGAAGCATTTATTAGATTTCTTTAGTAAAGTCCAAGACATGCTAAAAGGCCGGCCATTAAACACGAAGAATGGTATGGCTCTTGGCTCCAAAGTTTTACGTATCTTTGAAAAGTTTGAAACCTCTATTTCAAATTATAATACTTTTGATTTTATAGATGCATTATTTTTGCTATGCATCTAGACATAAGTCTCATTTGATCCTTAGAGATTTTAAGAATTTGGATAAAAAAATCTCAGAATCCTAGAATCCCTTTCAAACGGACTTGCTTCTAGCGGATTTTAACATAGAAACACAAAATCCAATAAAACATATTTTTATCTAGATTTTTAAAATCCCTAAGGATCCAAACGGGACTATAGGGTATATCTAAGTGTATAGCAAGAGCTAACCGAAAGAAAAGTGTATAGCAAGAACCATGCATCTAGAAAAGACAAAACGTTTTATAATTTAGAATGAAGGGAGTACCTTATTATCTGCTCTATATAATCAATTAAGGGGCCGTTCGGCTGGAATTATAAGCCGGCTAAAAAACACTGTTGACTGATTTTTTGTGAGAGAAAAATACTGTTCCGGCTGAAAAAATAAGCCGAATAAGACGGATTATAAGTCAGATCAACAGGGCCTAAGTGTCTTGAAAAGAAGAGGTAATCATCGTTGAAAATACATATGGATGAACAGATATTCGGAAGCAAATAGGCATGCTCTCTGGACAGTTAATTACTGTACTTTGTTTTCAAACTCGATCCATATAGCCGCTAGCTAGGCATGCATATGAGGAGTCTCTCTACCTAGCTAGCTACCTAGTGCTGCTTTTGTAGCAAGGCTGCGTGGTGGCGGGCTCTGAACAGCACATGCATGCATCATCTCATCAGCTCAGCTGTGGCTTGTGGGGTGATATCACCCTGCATCACGGTAGGTACCCGAATCCTCTTGGATGCTTCCGGCAGGCAGAGCGAGTTGCAGATTGATGCAGGCATACAGCCCGGCGAACGCTGGAAACACAGGTCTCTGCGCTACAATATGTCGGCACGATTGCCTGAGGCCTGAGGGGAGCATGCTGCCCGATTTGCATATGCCTCGCCCTCACATGGTCATGCTACAGTGCGTGCCGGAGTCCTTCAACTTTAAGCGTGTCCTTACGCTTGGGATTAGCCAGTTTTGCCGCTCTACTCTAGATTCCTAGAAATGCGAGCTGCCGCTCAATGCATGCTGAAAGCATCTAGGCCCCGGTATTGGTTTCGGCAATTGATGACAACGCATTATTACCATAACTTACGTGTGTTTTGCAGAAACTTTGGTAAGTTAGGTCATGGAGTTGATAACTGCTTTGGGCACTATGTATTCATATCCCTTGATGGAAATCGTTTCGGTTTTCAAAGGATCAATGACAAGATTAAGGACGGTTAGTTCCGGATGTCAAGGTGTTGAGTTACATCCGGAATAGTCGTTAGGATCTTTGTTTCTTCCTTTGACCGTACTATAAAGGGGGCATGAGCAAGTAGCTTGACCTAGATGAGTCTTTTGTTTAGGTGTGGTGCACACTTGTCAAACTTAGCACTAGGTAGCTCTAGAAAAGCTCAAGGTTCAGTTGGAAGCAACTTGGTTCAAGTTGCGTCGCGTTTCGAAGTCGTTTAAGCAGTTTACCTGTGACCGGACGCGTCCGGTCAGTACTAACAAGTCACTGCGTCGTTAACTGGTTGACCGGAAGCGGTCCCTGCGAGGACCGGACGCGGTGATAAGTCTGACACGTGTTTCAGAGGGTAAATAGTGTAATCAGACGCGACTGTGAAGTGATCGGACGCGTCCAGTCACGTTCTAGTAAGGTCCCAAGCTGACCTGACGCGTCCGATCATCTATGATCAGACGCGGTCGAGCGTCAGGTCATAGTCCAGTAAGGTTCTTGCATGATCGGACGCGTCTGGTCATCTCTGACCGGCGCGTCCGGTCACTCAGCGCTGACTTTCGGTTTCCGACCGTTACACTCGACCGGCGCGTCCGGTCATGTCGACCAGCACGTCCGGTCAGTACGAGTTTTGCTGATTTGGCAGGTAACGGTTGGATTTGTCTGAGAGGTGTATAAATACATCACCTCCACCTCTTTTAGAGGTCTCTTGCTCATTTGTTCAGCTGAGAAACACCTTTGAAGTGCAAGGGAGTGCAAGAACCCTAGTGAGGATAGTGATTTGAGAATCAAAGTTTGAGATTCCTCATTAGTGACAAGAGTGTAGCAAGTGTGTATCCATCTTCTCATTAGGCTTGTTGTGGTCAAGTGAGAGTTCTAACTTGTTACTCTTGGTGATCGCCATCACCTAGACGGTTTGGTGGTGATTGAGAGTTTGGTGATCATCCGACGAGCTTGTGGGTGACACAACTCATGTTGTGAGCGGTTTTGGGTGATTCGCCGTGACGGAGTGTCGAAGAATCAACCCGTAGAAAGCACTTGATCCTTGCGCGGATCAAGAGGGAGCTACACCCTTGCGTGGGTGCTCCAACGAGGACTAGTGGAGAGTGGCGACTCTCCGATACCTCGGTAAAACATCGCCGTGTTCCTAACCCTTACTTTCAAGCATTTACTTTCGTGCATTACTTTCATTGCTTGTTTATTTTCCTAGAATTGTCATGCTAGTCTAGGATTGGAACTTAGAGTGTAAAACTTTTACCGGTAAAATCACAAGGAACACTAGTAGGCACTAGGGGTGAAGTTTGGCTTGTAGGATTTAATTCTTGCAATTAATTTTTAGAAAAGCCCAATTCACCTCCCCTCTTGGGCATCTTGATCCTTTTCAATTGGTATCGGAGCCGTGTTGCTCTTTATTTAGGCTTCACCGCCTAGAGCAAGATGTCTAATGGGGAAGGACCACCTTCCACTTTTGAGGGAGACGATTTTTCATATTGGAAAATTCGTATGGAGGCGTACCTCGAAGCCATAGATGTTGGGTGCCTTAGAGCCACAACCGAAGGGCTTCCTCCTATTAGGGATCCCGCCAACCCAAGTGGTAACGAGGAGAAGTACGACCGGTGGAATGCAAAGGCAAAAAATGCACTCTACCAGGGCTTAGGCAAGGATATCTTCAATCATGTGCGTAATGCCAAAAATGCTCATGAATTGTGGGAAAACATTTGTGCTCTGCATGAGGAAACTAAGAGTGAGCGTGAGGAACGCTATCACATTGCTTTAAAGAAAATTAATTCTTTTAAGATGCTTCCCAAAGAAAGTGCTAATGAAATGTACACTCGATTGAATGTTCTTGTAGAAGATCTCAATGCTCTTGAACTCACTCAAATAAGTCAATCAGATGTTGTAAGGAGGATCTTGAGTGTTCTTCCCGTTGAGAAGTATGGACACATTGTCACCGTACTTCAGCAAAGTGATCTCTCCACCGCAACACCGACTCAAGTATTATAAAAGATCAATGCACATGAGATGTACATGCACATCACCCCGGAAGAGGGCTCATCATCTTCCAAGAAGAAAGACTTGGCCTTCAAAGCTAGCCTTGAAAAGAAAAAGAAGAAGGGCCAAGCCATGATGGTGCAAGAAAGCTCACGTGAGAGTGATATTGATGATGCATCACTTGCACTCATGGTGAGAAAGACCACCAAGATGCTAAATAAGCTCAACAAGAGTGGCATCAAGTTCGATGGCAAGAAGAAGAAATTCTTCACAAGTAGCAAAAGAAAGCCAATATCCGAGATGGATTGCTTCAATTGTGGTGAACTTAGCCACCTAGCTCATCAATGCCCGAAGCCTCCAAAAGACAAGTATAAAAACAAGTACAAGGGCAAGAAAGATAATTCAAGTGATGAAGAAGATGAGAAAAAGAAGAACAAGCCATACAAAAAGAAAGATGTCAAGAAAAGAGAGTTTTACAAGAAAAAGAAGGGAGGCAAAGCTTACATTGTTAGTGATTGGCTCACCGATATTGAGTCATCATGTGAGTCCTCCGGCGATGAGAGCGACGATGAGAAAGAGAAGGTCTCCGCATTTGTGATTGGGCCATAATCATCTTCACCGACATCTTCATCACCACCTTCACCGCCATCCTCACTATCACCTTCCACTACTCATCTATGCCTTATGGCTAAGGGTGAACGAAAGGTGAACCATAAGATTGGTGGATCTCATTAGGTAATTGATAGTGGTTGCACACAATATATGACCGGTGATCCTCGTATGTTCACCTCACTTGAAGAAGATGGGGTATGCCAAGATAAGATCACATTTGGGGATAATTCAAAGAGCAAAGTCAAGGGTATAGGCAAGGTTGCAATATCAAATGATCATTCTCTCTCAAATGTGCTCTATGTTGCTTCATTGAGTTTCAACCTATTATCCGTTGGGCAACTTTGTGATCTTGGCTACCAATGCTTGTTTGGTCTAAATGAAGTGGTTGTTACCAAGATAGATGACAAGCAAGTGATTTTCAAAGGCTTTAGATACAACAATCTTTATCTTGTTGACTTCACCTTCGAAGATGCAAACTTGATGACATGTTTGTTCACCAAGACTTCACTTGGATGGCTTTGGCATAGGAGGCTTGCTCATGTTGGAATGAACACTCTCAACAAGCTATTGAAGAAAGAATTAGTGAGAGGTTTAAAGGATGTAAAATTTGAGAAGGACAAACCTTGTAGTGCATGTCAAGCCGGCAAACAAGTTGCAAACACTCATCCAACCAAAGCCTACATGTCAACATCAAGAGTACTAGAACTTCTACACATGGATTTGTTTGGTCCTACAACTTACAAGAGTTTGGGTGGAAATCTTTATTGTCTTGTGATTGTGGATGACTTCTCAAGATACACTTGAACCTTCTTCCTTCATGACAAATCCGAAGTGGCAAGTTGCTTCAAGAAGTTTGCAAAGAGAGCTCAAAATGAATTTGAAGTCAAGATAAAGAAGATTAGAAGTGACAATGGAAAAGAGTTTGACAACACCAACATTGAAGCCTATTGTGATGAAATTGGAATCAAGCATGAAGTGTCATCAACCTACACTCCTCAACAAAATGGTGTAGTTGAGAGAAAGAACCGGACCTTGATCACTCTTGCAAGAACAATGCTAGATGAGTACAATACACCAGAAAAATTGTGGGCCGAGGCAATCAACACCGCATGCTATGCTTCAAATCGCCTCTTCCTACAAAAGTTCTTTTGCAAGACCCCTTATGAGTTGCTAAATGGGAAGAAGCCGGACGTCTCATTCTTCTGGGTGTTTGGTTGCAAATGATACATCTACAAGAAGCGTCAACACCTAGGGAAGTTCCAAAGACATTGTGATATTGGTTTTCTTGTTGGCTACTCATCAAAGTCCAAAGCATATAGAGTATTTAACCATGCCACCGGTTTGGTTGAAGAAACATATGATGTAGAATTTGATGAATCTAACGGCTCCCAAGGAGCAATTGAGAATTATGATGATGTAGGTGATGAACCATTAAGGGAGGCTATGATGAACATGCCGGTGGGTGACATCAAGCCTAAAGATGATGAAGACGATGTACAAATTGTCAATCCACCATCTTCATCATATGTGCCTCAAGATGATGATAAGAATGAGAGAGTTGAAAATGAAGACACCCATGTCTCTCATCATCAAGCCAAGGCACAAGCACAAGATGTTAATGCTCCTCATCCCACTCCTCAAATGGTTGATCGAAGAAACTCACCCCTACTTTAAGCACATCCATAAGATCTCATCATAGGGAGTCCTACAAAGGGTGTAATGACTCGATCTCAAAAACTTAATTCTTTTGTTGAACATTACTCTTTTGTCTCTTGTCTTGAACCTAAGAATGTAGAAGAAGCTCTTCAAGATCCGAATTGGGTGAATGCCATGCATGAAGAATTGAACAACTTCGCCCGCAATCAAGTTTGGACACTTGAAGAGCATCCAAAAGGTGCAAGAGTCATTGGAACCAAGTGGGTGTTCCGCAACAAGCAAGATGATCAAGGGGTAGTGGTAAGAAACAAGGCAAGACTAGTGGCAAAAGGGTTCTCTCAAGTTGAAGGTCTTAATTTTGGAGAGACTTTTGCACCCGTTGCAAGACTTGAAGCCATTCGTATCCTTCTTGCATATGCATCACATCATGAAATGAAACTATATCAAATAGATGTGAAAAGTGTATTTTTAAATGGCTTCATAAATGAACTAGTCTATGTTGAACAACCTCCCGAGTTTGAAGACCCTAGATATCCTAATCATGTTTATAGGTTGTCCAAGGCGCTATATGGGCTCAAGCAAGCCCCTAGAGCGTGGTGTGAGCGCCTCCGGGACTTCCTCATTGAGAAGGGCTTCACTATTAGGAAGGTTGACACCACACTATTCACCAAGAAGTTTAATGGAGAGATCTTCATTTGTCAAGTCTATGTTGATGATATCATCTTCGGGTCAACAAATGAAGATTATTGCAAAGAATTTGGTGAATTGATGTCGAAGGAGTTCGAGATGTCAATGATTGGTGAGCTAACATTCTTCCTTGGTTTTTAAATCAAGCAAATGAGAGAAGGGATTTTCATCTCTCAAGAAAAGTATACCAAGGATCTTCTCAAAAGATTCAAAATGGAAGAGTGTAAGCCAATCAAGACCCCAATGCCATCTAATGGATATCTCGACCTAGATGAGGGAGGTAAACCAATTGATCAAACTCTTTATCGTTCTATGATTGGTAGCTTGTTGTACCTTACCGCATCTAGGCCCGATATCATGTTTAGTGTGTGCATGTGTGCTCGCTTTCAAGCGTGCCCTAAAGAACCTCACCTAAGTACCGTAAAAAGAATTTTAAGATATCTTAAGTATACCCCAAGCATCGGTCTTTGGTACCCCAAAGGAGCTAGATTCCAACTAGTTGGCTATTCCGATTCGGATTATGCCGGTTGCAAAATTGATAAAAAAGCACATCCGGAGGGTGCCATTTGCTTGGAAGGTCCTTAGTATCTTGGTCATCTAAGAAGCAAAATAGTGTGACTTTGTCCACCGCCGAGGCAAAATACATTGTCGCGGGAGCTTGTTGTGCACAAATCTTATACATGAAACAAACCCTCCTAGACTATGGAGTTGTTCTTGAAAAGGTGCCACTTTTATGTGACAATGAAAGTGCTGTTAAAATTGCTAATAATCTGGTACAACACTCACACACCAAGCACATTGATATCCGCCACCACTTTCTAAGAGATCATGTTGCTAAAAATGATATATCACTAGAAGGTGTAAGAAGTGAAAATCAATTAGCGGATATCTTCACTAAACCTTTAGATGAGGCTACCTTTTGTAGATTGAGAAGTGAACTAAATGTGCTTGACTCTAGTAACTTTAAAAAATGAGCTTGTGTTGTCCCTTGCATTGCATTGTATTGTTTATCATGTTTAATTCCCCGCAATGCATCTAGAACTTGTCTAACACGGTTACGATAACCCTCCTTTGGAGGAGTGAAGAAGCCTAACCGTGGATCAAACTTAACAAGCAACCTAGTCTACCTTTCTCGCTTCGCATTGCATATGCATGGTTGTTGCTTTGTCGTTTCTTTTTGGTTTAGCTTTGAGTAACCTCTGTGTTCGTGCATGAATGGAGAGAGCATTTAAAGCTCCCAAAGGTTCACAAACTCTATTGCATGGCCATACGTTGCTCCTCGGGTGTTTATTACGTATTTTCTTAAAAATAATACTAGCCTAAGGCAAAATACTTTGAAAAACTTGAGGGTTTGAGTGAGGTCACTCATATTAGGTTCCAATTGGTGTTTGTTTGAGTCTCTTTGAATTGGAACTTGAATGGGAGAAGTCGCGTCGAAGATCGGATTGAAGAAAGGCGTTAAACAGCGACCGGACGCTGCACCGGACGCGTCGTTGCTGATCACCGCGTCCGGTCCCGGCGTCCACCAGCGCGTCCGGTCATTCTTGAAGTTTTTCTTTAAGAACTCTAACCGGACGCTGCACCGGACGCACAGTTGCTGACCACCGCGTCCGGTCACGACCACCACCACTGCGTCCGGTCATCCGTTTTAGTCTTCCGGGCAATTCATGACCGGACTCTGTCAGCGTCCGATCGTGCTTAATCGGACGCGTCCGGTCGTTCCAGGAGCTTACTGGACTGTGACCGGACGCTGTCTCCACAGCGTCCGGTCATGCGACCACCGCGTCCGGTCATCGCGCGAAAAAAACGGATCTCACCCTTTTTAACCATACGTTCGGATCTCGCGTTTCCTCTTTCTTCTCGATCCATAGCCACTCCAAACCCTAGGCACCTCGCCGGAATCTCGCGCGCCACCGGAGCTGCCCGTAGCCCAGCGCCGCCGCGCCACCGTAGCCGAGCCGCAGCCGTGCGCCGCCGCCCCGCACTCCACCGCAGCCGAGCACTCCACCGCAGCCGCGCACGCCATCACCTCCGCGCCCGCGAGCTCGCCGTTCCGTCGCCGCAGCCGAGCCGCCGCGCCACCGCATCTGCCACCGCACGTCTGTGCTCTCTGCCCGCGCACCGCCGCTGAGTGCCCGTGCTCTCTGCCGCGCATGTCACCGCTCGAAGTCCGCACTTGCTCTCGCGAAGACCTAATCCTAGGAGACCTAACCCTAGCCTTGCGAAGAATAGTTCTTCATCGAAGGGTTTTTCACGAGTTTCCGTCTCCGCGAACGTCTCCGTCTCCACAAGGGTTTCGATCGTCATTTCTGGTAACCCTAGCGCATCGAGATCATCTTCCGTTCATCGGAACTTCGCTCATCCGAGGTAGCTATCATGGTCCATTTATATCTTATCTAATATGCTTGCTTTCATTAGGATCTTACTCATCTATTAGATAATATATGTTGCTTATAGTAGATCCATCTATTCTATCGTTTCAGTTCGTCTTGTCGGTGCTGTGTGTGTTAGGTAATCAGTTGTGAATCCGAGGCCAAGCCTGCGGATACGGATTGAGGCTAAGCCTCACGAGTGTCACTTCATCATCTGTTACTGTCTAGTTTTTCTCAGATACAGCAGTTTGTCAGTATGGTTTGCTGCAAGAATGCTGGTGGTGCACCTAGTGACAGGAACGAGAGTCCTCCCAGGAGGACAGAGGTCGCTCGTGGCAAGCGAGTAAAGATAGCCGCCAAGAAGAGAAAGAGAACACTTACAGAGACAGTGGTGGCTCAGGTAGTTGCAGATGCAACAGAGGCAGCAGAGAGAGGTGGCAGGAGTAGTGGTATACGTATTGGCGTGAGTCGCTTTCACCTTGAAAGTCGATAGCTCGGTACTAAGGCTACCAAAGAGATAGTGGATGCACCTGTAGAGCAGCCTACCGAGTACCCAGAGGAGACTGAGGAGCAGACAGTTCACTCTCCACGGCGTCGTCGCTCAGGACGTACGCGAGCTCAGGTGACTCCCAGGCCAGAGGGTTAGCGTCGTGGAGGTCGTCCACCTCCCAGGGCTCGAGGTCACCCCCTAGTTGAGCACTTTGACCTCAGGGGAGCTACAGCTAGACAGGTCTAGGCCCTCAGGTTCGTTGAGGTCACTCGGTGGTTCCCACCTCAGCGGGATCCCCGGGCTTCAGAGGGTATCTACACACCTCTGCACGAGGACTTCTACAGACCCTATGTCGACAGCGGTATTGCTTTTCAGACCTCAGAGAGTCTATCGACTGGAGGCCTTAGTTGAGGTAGTTGGTGAGCAGCTTCGTCCGCATCTGTCCTTTCTACCTGGATTATCAGATCTTCTTGGATGGACTGGAGCATACTGTGGGACCTGGGTCAGAGAGTTCTATTCTTCACTTTGGATTGACCTAGCACATGAGTTTATTCACTTTGCATTTAGAGGCCGTGACCGCAGACTGTACAGCACCAGGGTACGGGAGATCCTCAGACTCCTAGCTTCAGAGACAAAGATACACCAGCTGTGTTTTGGACAGACTTCACCTCCGAGACGCCCACAAGGCGGGACAGTGCCCCCTACAGACATGATCAGACCCTGCTTCCGTGAGCCTTTTGGCGAGGGGTCTAGATGTACACCTGCTAGCCTGACACCGCTAGCTAGAGTACTTGATGCTATTGTGAGGCGGACACTACTTCCGAGGCTAGGATACAGAGAGGGACTGACCCGTATGCAGTTATGGGTAGTGCATCACCTCATCTCACAGACACCGTTCGACCTTTGGGATCTGATGCTATGTGAGATGGAGGACATCTTGGCAGAGGGATTCAAGGGTCACATGCAGCTTCCGTATGCTCATTGGATATATTTTATCATCATATCTGTGTGTGACCTGCCTGCAGAGATTTGAGCTGAGATATCTGATACCACTACAACTTTTCTAGAGTATGACATTCGACAGCTATGGGTATCAGTTACCAAAGAGCAGGCACCTGGCCTAGGACAGCGTCAGAGGCCAGAGGTACTAGAGACAGCTGCTGAGCAGGACGAGACCGTTCAGGGTCTTGCTGAGGCAGAGCTAGCAGATCTTGATGCTCAGCCAGTTGATCCAATTGAGGATGTTGCTACTGACATCACATATGAGGATTATCAGCCCATCCCCCGGTACCGCTCTCCTCGACCTTACGACCATGAGGCCGGTGGTTCAGGATTAGCCTCCCACTCAGACCTAGCCATGGTGGCTATACTTGAGAGGCTGACCCAGGTCTAGGAGAGATAGGAGATTCAGATGCAGAGACAGGCTCAGGACACAGCTGCCGTATTTGCTTAGATTCAGGCTCGTCAGGACGAGTTCTAGAGACAACAGCTAGAGTTCCAGAGACAACAGTTCGAGATGCAGAGACAGCAGGCAGCCACCCAGCAGCAGTATCTAGAGCTCCTGCGACACCTTGTCACTGTTGGGGTACCTCCACCACCGTCTGTCCTGACTCCAGCACTACAGTCCAGTGGACCTCAGAGTCAGGGACAACCGAGTTTTCAGCACACCTCTCCCCAGCAGTAGGTGCCTTAGACATTTCAGTTCCCGAGCTACACTCCTATACAGATGGGGTTTACTCCACCAGCTCAGCCGAGACCTCACCTCCTCTCAGGTACTCCGTTCCCTGACTTCAGTGCCACCTACAGTGAGCTGACTGGACAGCCGACTCCCTCGTACACCACTTTTGTGACCACTTTAGAGATGTCAGCTTCAGAGACTGCTGTTCTTCCAGTGTCAGGGGTCGCAACTACAAAGACTGTGCCATCCTTAGTTGCTTCGATAGATCCTCCTACTCTTGGTGTCTTTTAGGCTCAGGCGACAGTGACTGCTCCTATTGTTGCCTCTACACCTTCAGTTACTGCACCTGCTCTATAGACCTAGACCGCTTCACTGCCACGTCTATCTACAGAGGGTCAGCCTGATAGTTCAGAGTCTAAGGAGGACACTTCACAGTTCGTGATCACTCCACGCTCCTCGGCACCCGACTCGACAGCTTCTGTTCCCCCGTCGGATCCTTAGATTAGTTTTTGGCATTTGATGCCAAAGGGGGAGAGAGAGTAGATTCAGGGAGAGTGTTGATAGAGGGTTTCATCTTTTTGTGTGCTACATTCATGCATCATGTTTATTTTCTCGCCCTGCATTGTGTGACCTTGAGTTTGTGAGACTTTATATCATATCATGTCACTTAATTGTGTTTAGCTCATAAGGTTGTGTTTCCGTGCCTTACTCCGATTTCATATGAGCTATGTTTTATGTGTACTAACTCTTCATGTTTTATCTTATGAGTACACTCAGTTGGCTTAGAAGCACATAAGCAATTTCTAACCCCTTGTGCTTACAACTTTTTGCTTATGTGAACCAAGCATGATCGAAAACCTCAACTCTTATATCTTCTGAATCTAAGTGTTGTCATCAATCACTAAAAAGGGGGAGATTGAAAGCATCTAGGCCCCAGTGTTGGTTTTGGCAATTGATGACAACACATTATTACCATGACTAACATGTGTTTTGCAGAAACTTTGGTAAGTTAGGTCATGGAGTTGATAACTGCTTTGGGCACTATGGTATTCATGTCCCTTGATGGAAATCGTTTCGGTTTTCAAAGGATCAACGACAAGATTAAGGACGGTTAGTTCCGGATGTCAAGGTGTTGAGTTACATCTGGAATAGTCGTTAGGATCTTTGTTTCTTCCTTTGACCGTACTATAAAGGGGGGCATGAGCAAGTAGCTTGACCTAGGTGAGTCTTTTGTTTATGTGTGGTGCACACTTGTCAAACTTAGCACTAGGTAGCTTTAGAAAAGCTCAAGGTTCAGTTGGAAGCAACTTGGTTCAAGTTGCGTCGCGTTTCGAAGTCGTTTGAGCAGTTTACCTGTGACCGAACGCGGTCTTTGTCATGACCGGACGCGTCCGGTCAGTACTAACAAGTCACTGCGTCGTTAACTGGTTGACCGGATGCGGTCCCTGTGAGGACCGGACACGGTGATCAGTCTGACACGTGTTTCAGAGGGTAAACAGTATAATCGGACGTAACTGTGAAGTGATCGGACGCGTCCGGTCACGTTCTAGTAAGGTCCCAAGCTGACCTGACGCGTCCGGTCATCTATGATCAGACGCGGTCGAGCGTCCAGTCATAGTCTAGCAAGGTTCTTGCATGATCGGACGCGTCCGGTCATCTCTGACCGGCGCGTCCGGTCACTCAGCGCTGACTTTCGATTTCTGACCGTTACACTCGACCGGCGCGTCCGGTCATGTCGACCAGCGCGTCCGATCAGTACGAGTTTTGCTGATTTGGCAGGTAACGGTTGGATTTGTCTGAGGGGTGTATAAATACATCCCCTCCACCTCTTTTAGAGGTCTCTTGCTCATTTGTTCAGCTGAGAAACACCTTTGAAGTGCAAGGGAGTGCAAAAGCCCTAGTGAGGATAGTGATTTGAGAATCAAAGTTTGAGATTCCTCATTAGTGACAAGAGTGTAGCAAGTGTGCATCCATCTTCTCATTAGGCTTGTTGTGGTCAAGTGAGAGTTCTAGCTTGTTACTCTTGGTGATCGCCATCACCTAGATGGTTTGGTGGTGATTGGGAGTTTGGTGATCATCCGACGAGCTTGTGGGTGACCCAACTCATGTTGTGAGCGGTTTTTGGTGATTCGCCATGATAGAGTATCGAAGAATCAACCCGTAGAGAGCACTTGATCCTTGCGCGGATCAAGGGGGAGCTACACCCTTACGCGGGTGCTCTAACGAGGACAAGTGGGGTGTGGCGACTCTCCGATACCTCGGCAAAACATCGCCGTGTTCCTAACCCTTACTTTCAAGCATTTACTTTCGTGCATTACTTTCATTGCTTGTTTACTTTCCTAGAATTGTCATGCTAGTCTAGGATTGGAACTTAGAGTGCAAAACTTTTACCGGTAAAATCACAAGGAACACTAGTAGGCACTAGGGGTGAAGTTTGCCTTGTAGGATTTAATTCTTGCAATTAATTTTTAGAAAAACCCAATTCACCCCCCTCTTGGGCATCTTGATCCTTTCACATGCCATGGAGTACATGGACAACTCGAGGTGCTATACGTCGTACGAATTCATAACTTTATGTCGTGCCCATATTCAGCTAGGGCCTCGTTTAGATGCACCCAAAATTAGAATTTTTTCAATTTCTCCATCACATCAATTTTTAGCCGCTTGCATAGAGTATTAAATGTAGGCAAAAAAATAAGTAGTTACATAGTTTAGTTGGAAATCACGAGATGAATCTTTTGAGCCTAGTTTGTCCATGATTGGACAATATTTATCAAATAAGACGAAATTGGTACTATTTATCAGTTTGAAATTTTTTGCAATATAAACGTGGCCTAGGTAGTAGCCTTTGGGATGCCGGATTTATTATTCTTGAAATGATCTGAATCATGTATAGTTTATGTTTTGAAAATTAGAATTAATAACGACTCAGCATTAACAGAGACGGTCTCCATAAGACGACCACCACCGTTAATAAAGGTTAACGTAGGCGAGCATTTCTCCTGGGACGCCCCCTTCATTAACAGAGGTGGTTCTCTTTTGTGGCCGCCTCTATTAATCCTGGGGGTCTAATATTTTTAGTAGTAGTGTGTTGCCAGCATGGATGAAGCAATTTGGCACTTTCCCACCAATAGGCAAAATCTTGGCAGCACAACCCCAAGATAAACTCACCATGGAATCAAACACTAATTCTATTTTGATTTCTGTACGAGTAAGGCGAGGCGAAGTCTCTCCCAAGAACCAAACACACCCTTACTATTCTCTCACCTACTGCACTCGCCTCACCTTGCCAAGCGAGCTAGGCTTGCTTGACTTGGTGAAGAAAAGCTTGAAAGTATAAGACCGAGGCAGTGAACAAGCAAACTAAACACCTCTATCTTTGTCCAACCAGACATGGCAAGGGCCAACGAGGGATCCAAACGTCCCCTTAATGATGCTTTAGAATGCGATAATGACCAATAATTTGAGAAAAAAAGGATCCTAGAATGACAAATATTTTGGGACGGAGGGAGTATTATCAATTGAGACTGAATATAAATGTATTGATGCCAGCTCTGTTTGTATGTACACTATACAATACACATACTACCTCCGTCCCTAAAAGAATGCAATTCTAGCACAGTATCACGTTTCAGTACCTTAAGTATCCATGTTTATAATACCAAATAAATACCATCAGATTAATTATGAAATGTATTTCCATAATAAATTAATTTCAAGACATAACTGTAAATATTATTTACTAAAAACATGGTCAAACATGAACCACTTTTCGTGGCACGTAACCCATAATTGCATTCTTTTCAAGATAGAGGTAGTACTTACAATTTGACTAGAATTAGTTATTCCCAATCAATATTTGCAAACTGTACCTTTTCAAACTAAAATACACCATACATGAATGAATGGAATAGTATGGTGTATGGGCAGCCCGGCCGCCGGCCGCTGAGGTGAGATTCGGTTAGTTATGTACTCCCTCCGTATCGGATTTAGAAGTCGTTTAGGACAGCGACACGGTCTTCAAAACACAACTTTGACCTCTTGGTTTTTATAAAAAAAATATTTATGGAAAAGTGATATATGTATACTTTTATGAAAGTATTTTTCAAGACAAATCTATTCATATAATTTTTATATTTGCAAACTCAACAACTTAAAAGTTATTGATGATTTATATTCCTAATGTTTGACCCAAACCCTGTTCAAAATGACTTCTAAATCCGATACGGAGGGAGTATGTGCAAAGAGAAAGAATGCAGCATGCATGCATGCATGAACTTTCCTGCACAGCAGCCACATGCATGTGTGAGACAAGAAAGTAGGAGTGGCAAATATAAGCTACCGCTGACCTGCTTTGTAGGAATGTAGGTCCTCAACTAAAGAACTGAAATAGGGATCCTCATCCATCCAATACTTATCGTATACAATTGCACCCCCGAAAGGTGAATCGATGCTAACTAAAATGGGGATCCAAATCCAATATGATATTGCACCCCAGAAAGGAGAATCGATGCTACACCGGTTAAACTAGTCCACCCTGTTTGTAGGCGCGACGAAAGCGCACGAACTGATGCTCTCAATCTCCGTCTCATCATCGAACAAGATCTCGAGTAGTACCCATCGATCAAGCTATCTAGTAATTAATCGGCCATTAATATCTCTGTCTCTCGACCAGTCGATCGTCCCTGCATCACGTACCAGGTTCGATCTACCGGTGTTCATGGTTAGCAATAAATAAATAGGCCGGGCTGCGAGTGAATGAAGCTGAGTTTAGAGCAGGTGAGAGAGCAGCTGGAGGCCCACTTGCCCGCCATGAAGAACAGTTACTGAGCTGCTAGCTGTGTGAGAGGGAACAGACAAGCAATGGAATGGACCGAGCTATATATACTGATGGATACTACTACGAGTACTCCCACAGTCCCACTGCTGTGTGCGACAGCAGCATAAGGCCAGTCTCAATGAGCATTTTATTGGAGTTTCATGCACATTTAATACAGTGACACATCAGCACAGAAGGAATACTTGCATGAAATGGGGGGGAGAGAGAGGGGAATCGTTTCATCCCAGTGAAACGAGGAAGCGTTGTTTCCAACGTCTTGGTAACCGGGTGAAACGACCATTGAGGCATTTCATCGCCATCTCCCCGATCCCGTGCGGGCGGAGCCACGCCATCGTCGCCATATTCCTGCGCGCAACCGGATCTTCCCACTCGCACACCCCTATCTCGCCCCCTTTGCCATCCTTCTTGCCCCGCCGACGTCCGCTACTCCGCCGTCCGTAGCCCATCGCCCGCCCGGAGCAAAGCCCCAGCTAGGGCATGGCGCGAGATCAGCCGCCATGGATCCGCCGCCGGCAGAGGAATCCCGGCAACGTGCACCCAACAGAGGAGGGAAGGCGCGCCAACACCGGCTTGGACTGAAGAAGGGCTCCATTGCTGCGCCGTCACCACCTCTAGGTTCGTCGCTAGCACCACCACCGGTTCGTCCGCCGCCGCCGATTTCCTCCCAAGATTCGCCTACTCCCACCCCTACTGCGCCGACTCCGACCCCTGGTGTGCCCAGTTCGTCTCCTGCTGCGCCAACATCGACCGTGCCGCCACGGCCACCTCAAAGGACCACGATGGGGCGGCATACCCCCAAATTTTGCATCCCTTCATGGAAACCAGCAAGGCTCAAATTCATGGTACTTTTGATTTCGACCTCTGCAAATAGTTGATTTCCATGGTTGCAAGTAGTTCAAATGATTTGTACAGATGGTTTAGTAGAATTTTTATAGTTGATTTGTAATACTGAAAATGATATGTACAGATGCTTTATGCTTGCAAGTTGTTCAACTGAATATTGCATTATCTCTGAATCTTGATATGTACTTGAACTCCAAGTAGTTGATTTGTGTACTGGATTCCTGAACTCCAAGTAGTTGATTTATGAACAGACCTCAATGGCTGGATCACAAGTAGCTGATACAATTTAGTTGATGCCTGCAAGTACTTGAACTGGAAGTAGATGTTCATGTATATGTACAGTCTAATCTTTGATTGCAGTCATGTATTTCTGATCTAAATAACTGGAAATTTATTTCAGGATATATCCGCCAGGTGGTTTTCTACATATGATGCAACAACCACACTATCCGCCACAACCACATGCACAAGGAGAAAATTTTCATTTGGTTGGTCAGAATATGGCCTTCAACCCAATATCTCCACCAGCAGCAACAAGTGCCTATAGAACACCATCACCACAAGCTACGAAACAAGGCACTTCAACTAACAAGAAGGTGAACATTGTGATTGATGAAGATGAAAACAATGATGCAAACAAGGCAGTAAAGAAAAATATTGGAATCATGAAGAGGAAGAACGACTGGTAATCACTGATCAGTTTAACATTTTGTAGGCCATTGTTTGGTACAAAACTTCATTTGTTCATATGTTCTTGTCATTAATTTTGGAGGCCAGTGCTTGGTTGGAAGCTTCTAAAGACCTGATTCATGGAAATGACAAGAGAGGTGATACATTTTGGAAGGAAGTCACTGATGAGTTTAATAGGAAAGGGAATGGAAAGCGTAGAAGGGAAACCAACCAATTGAAGATTCACTGGTCACGCCTCAAGTCATCGATTAGTGATTTCAATGATTATTGGACTAAGGTGACTCAAATGCATACAAGTGGATACTCTGACGGCATGTTGGAGGAAGAGGCACAGAAGATGTATGCAAACAGGTTTGGAAAGCCTTTTCCGTTGGTGCATTGGTAGAAGATTTTAAAAGAAGAGCCCAAATGGTGTGCACAGTTTGAGACAGACAAAGACAAGACTGAGGTAGTTGATGTTCCAGAAGAACACTCACGTCCCATTGGTAGAGAAGCATCAAAGGCTGAGCGCAATGGAAAGCGTAAGAAGGGAAATGCTATGGAAGGAATTGTCATCCTTGGTGACAATATTGAGAAAATTATCAAGGTGGAGCAAGATCAGAAGGTGGAGCGCGAAAAGGTCAGCGAAGCACAAATTCAGATATCAAATACAAATTTGAAGGCAGCAACGGAGCAAAAGGAGGCAAAGATGTTTGAGGTGTACAATTCCCTGCTCAATCAAGATACAAGTCACATGTGTGAAGATTAAAAGGCTAACCGAGAGAGGGCAATACGCAAGTTAGAAGAAAAGTTGTTTGCAGACTAAGGTTAGTTCTGTGAACTCAAATATCTTTGTTGTCAGTTTCTAGAAATTTAACATCTTTTCAAATATATTTATCTTTCTGTCCCTACTGTGTGAATGCTGCACTATAAAATTGTGTGAATGCAGTGCTATAGTTAGAATGTGTGACTGCTGCACTGTAGTTAGAATGTGTGAATGCTGCACTATAAAATTATGTGAATGCAGCACTATATGTGAATGGCAGTTTCACCTATATGTGTGAATGCAGTAAACTGTTGTATATGTGATTGGTAGTTTCACATTCTATTGTGAATGCTGCATGAAGTGTGAAAACTGCTGTCAGTTTCACCTATATACATGATAGCCTCCTCTCTTTTCCTTGCACACGAAGGCCTTCTCCCATTCTCATTCATCTGCCATCAAGTTTCTAGTTCTCAGCCTTCTCTCTTCGAGGTAACTTTCTATTTTTTCTGCTGCCAGTCATCTCTTTTCCTCATCCTCGTGTATTCACTATTTTTCTCATCTATAAAGATGTCTAAGGAGAATGACAACCTTGATGGAAGTCAAAATCCTTTGTACTCGTTGAACGAGTTCCTTGCAGAGGAGGAGATCATAGATGATGTTCTCAATCAAGCCAAGGTGGTCATACAGTCCACCATCAAAGAACTTGAGAAGGAGGCTACTGACCATCGATTCAATCCGAGGAGGCATATCAAGAGGCCAAGAGAGGAAGCACATCAGAAACTAGTGAATGATTACTTCTCAGAAAATCCTCTTTACCCTTCCAATATTTTCCACCGAAGGTTTCGTATGTCTAGGTTACTGTTTCAACGCATCGTTGATTGCTTGGGTCGATGGTCTGAGTATTTTACTCAGAGGGTCGATGCTGTTAATCATCAAGGGCTTAGTCCACTACAGAAGTGTACTGCAGCTATTCACCAATTGGCTACTGGTAGTGCTGCAGATGAACTAGATGAGTACTTGAAGATAGGAGAGACCATTGCAATGGAGGCATTGAAGATTTTTGTGAAAGGTGTTAGAGAAGTATTTGATGAGAGATATTTGAGGCGCCCTGTGGGGGTATAAACCCCCGGTACCACAAGATGGTACATGGGCCGCACCGTCTAAGGTGGTCCGGCCCGTAAGATTAAGGCGTACATCGCAAGATTATAGGCTATACTAGATATTGTAATAGTATCAGATGGAATACTTTACTTGTAACTTTGTCCCTTCGGAGTATATAAGGCGGGGCAAGGGTCCCCTAGAGGACAGGTCATACACCACATAACTTAATACAAAATAACAGAGCACATGATGTAGGGTTTTACATCATGCTGACGGTCTGAACCTGTATAAATCTTATGTCTTATGTCCTGTTACTATCCAGTTCGTGTCTTGCGCACCTGTCTATCGACAAATCACCATCACGGGCATACCCCTCGATGGACTGCCGACCACATTTCATCGACAGTGGCGCGCCAGGTAGGGGGTATGTGTACAGACTCCCAGGCGAGCCAGATGGAATTTTTTTTGTTAATTCTCTACTAAAAACCGGGTGAGTCGTTCTACGTTGTTGATTGGATTAGTCTTTTCTTCGAATATCTAATACAGATTGATTTTTTTTGTATGTAACGACTCATCTCCCTCGTTCACGATCTACTTCGCTAACATCGCCCTGGAGCCCACTAGGATTAATATCGAGAATTAACTCGACAACGACGGACTCGGCGGCTTCAGCGGCAGGAGAGCAGTTCTAACATGCTCCGACTACGACCACGACATCTTGCCCCGACCACCTGCCACGTCGCAATAATAATCGCCGCAAGTAAAGGCGCTACGACAACTGCGACGCCGTCGTCATGACGGATCGGAAAGCTCGAGGGCCGGACAATTTCATCACCACCGACCAGACAACGTCTCGACTAAAGCTAAGTACACTTCCAATATTTATATTTAATACAATTTTTGCTATGATATTTCTCCACAACTTTCTCGTCATGTTTTCACTACGATGTTTCTTCACAACGTACTTGTCATGATTATTCTTCAAATAACGTTTGTCCATGTATACCAAGATGACATACATCTATGCTTAACACAAATCCCTGAACAGTCATGTTGACGCTCGATGTCTCTAGAGACGGCCCTGTCTCCGGCTTCTCCTCACACGTGCACGAGCGTCTGCCCTCTGCGTTATGGGTGGTCGGCAGCGGCTCCTTGGCGACGCCATCCACACGCACACGGGCTCCGCGCTCAGCGTAACACGGGCATGCTAGGGCTGGAAACTCAGCTACAAACTAACTGGTCAGGCGGTTTATGCTAAGTGTGAACACAAACCTCACATCAACACTGATGTTTACAAAGCACCGGTTGCTTTATCACATCATGCTCATTTGCAACTGACTGCTGAGCGTCATATACTATTTCATCATTACTGATTCTCTCCGGAGTTAATATATTCCTACATCATGTACTAATGCTCTACATACTTATATTATAGGATCTTCACCGAGCTCTCGCCGCTCCTCGCCGAGCTCTCGCTGCTCGTCGCTGAGCTCTCGCCGAGCTCTCACCGCTCGTCGCTGAGCTCTCGCCGCCCGTCGCCGAGCTCTCGTTGCTCGTCGCCGAGCTCTCGTTGAGCTCTCGTTGCTCGTCGCCGAGCTCTCGCTGAGCTCTCGCTGCTCGTCGCTGAGCTCTCGCCGCTCGTCGCCGAGCTCTCGCCGCTTGAACCGCGCCTCCAGCCGTGCTCGGGGACTGGTCTGGCAAACACATCTTGTCTCAGACCACCGAGCACATTATACTCCTTGACCATCCGACCAGTGCGCCTCCTCGACCACCTGACCAGTGCTCGGGGACTGCGCCTTTGACAACCCGACCAGTGCTCGGGGATCTGTCGACCGCGTCTCACGCTGTGCTCAGGGACTGCTTCGACCACTCTCCGACCACAGCTTGAGGCCCACAGCTCGAGGCCTGATTTTCTCGGCTACATGTGAAATTTGACTCACATACAGTTGAGAGGTCATTATTTTCTTAGACCTTGCTACAAGGATTATACTTTGCCTTCTAGCAAGCTCAGGGACTACATCGGTACGATGCACCTGCCAGTGCATCTTAGTATTGAGTTTTTAAAGACTTTGGGATCTATTCTTTTAGCCCCTGGCACCACGTGCCTACGTCACCTACTACCAGGCTCGGGGACTAAGTGGGCACATTTCACCTTGCGGTGAATGTGCTTGTTTTTTTTTGACCCCAACACCTCTGATGATCAAAGACACTACGCTTCAAGACTTACATTTCTTCACAGAAATTCAAGTGGGCACACTTCCCAAGAAGGAGAAATCTTTTTGTTTTCTCAAGAGCACCATACATTCTTCGGACAACCTACTTCTCCGGCAACAACGCTTGCAACAACTGCTCGGATGCTGCTTTGACTGGTCGAAGACGTCAAGGACTCAAGCCTCACTATTCGGAGAAGGTCAAGACGACATGTCGCATCAGAATATATGGCGCTCGGGGACTAGCTGTGGTGGTATAAACCCCCGGTGCCACAAGATGGTACATGGGCCGCACCGTCTAAGGTGGCCCGGCCCGTAAGATCAAGGCGTACGTCGCAAGATTATAGGCTATAATAGATATTGTAATAGTACCAGATGGAATACTTTACTTGTAACCTTGTCCCTTCGGAGTATATAAGGAGGGGCAAGGGTCCCCTAGAGGATAGGTCATACATCACATAACTCAATACAAAATAACAGAGCACAGGATATAGGGTTTTACGTCATGCTGACGGCCTGAACCTGTATAAATCTCATGTCTTGTGTCCTGTTACTATCTGGTTCGTGTCTTGCGCACCTGTCTACCGACAAATCACCATCACGGGCATACCCCTCGATGGACTGTCGACCACATTTCGTCGACACGCCCCACTATGGAAGACACTGAACGTCTACTCAAACTTGGTGAGAAACGAGGTTTTCCTGGTATGTTTGGCATCATTGACCGCATGCATTGGCAATGGGTAAGATGCCCAGTTGCATGGAAGGGTCAGTTTACTCGGGGTGATCAGAAAGTGTCGACGCTGTTACTTAAAGCTGTGGCCTCACATGATCTTTGGATTTGGCATGTGTTCTTTGGAGCAGCGGGGTCTAACAATGATATTAATGTTTTGAACCAGTCTATTGTATTTATCAATGAGCTTAAAGGACAAGCTCCTAGAGTCCAATACATGGTAAATGGGAATCAGCACAACATTGGGTATTTTCTTGCTGATGGAATATACCCTGAATGGGCAGTGTTTGTTAAGTCAATACGACTCTTTATCATTGAGAAGGAGAAGTTGTATGCACAGGAACAAGAAGGGGCAAGAAAGGATATCGATAGAGCCTTCGGTGTATTGCAGCGTCGATGGTGTATCTTAAAACGGACAGCTCGTCTATATGACCGAGCTGTACTCCGTGATGTCGTGCTAGCTTGCATCATCCTTCACAATATGATAGTTGAAGATGAGAAAGAACAAGACATTATTGAAGAAAATCTAGATCTGAATGTGACACCTAGTTCATCAACCATTCAAGAACCGGAGTTCTCTCCGGAATAGGATGTTCCGCTAGAAAGAGCTTTAGAAAAAGATACTTCTATTCGTGATAAGTCGGCTCATCGTAGACTTAAGAATGATTTGATCGAACATATTTGGAATAAGTTTGGTGGTCGTGCACCTAGACCTGGAGTTTGAGAAAGAATACATGTAATTGTTTTATATTTTTGTATCATTTATATAAATATGTATGTGCACTTGTTAATGTATGACTGCTGATTGTCAATTATTTTGGTTTTTGAAGGGTGGCAATCTGGCATGGATAAGTTATCTTCAAAGTCATCTTGCGGAGTAAGGTTAGTTCTGGGAACCTGATCACTATACTTAACTTTTTGTGAACCACATAGCAGTGTATCTCTATCAGATCATGTGAATGAGCTTGAACCTGAAAAATGGGTTCTGAGTACAATTTTTTTTCGATTGAATGAAGCTGATAACACTGTATGTGTACATGCTCATGTTAATGAACCTAAACCTGAACCTGAGCTCATGCCAAACTATTGTTTTGATTGTACAGGATGAAAGCAACGATGTGGTGAAACTACTGAAGGCTATCTGCTGAAGTTATCTGAACTTTTTTAGTGACCTGAACTACTGAAGGCTATCGGTTATCTTAGTTTAGTATATGCACTGCTGAAGGCTATCTGCTGGAATTATCTGAACTTTTTCTTATATCGATCTTAGTTTACTATATCGTAGTTCCAGTGGTAAATCAACTTGGTTATCTTCGTTTGACCTGAACTGCTTTATGCAGATGCCTATGTGCTCCGGTCACAAATTGTTGCTTCTATCGTTCATTTTTATGTGCGTTGGATGCCTATATATATGTTCAAAAAAGTTTCGGCTGATGTGATCGCCAGTATCGAACGTGTGTGTACAAAAGACTATATGGCAGCCGGTGCATATGATCTGATCTGTTTACCGCAATTAAATGCTTTAGTTCGTTTTGGAAATGGTGACATGAAACACAACATTGTGGAGGATAGTTTCATCAATCATTTCCTCCCACTGAAGCTGATGTGGCATTTTGGAAACCGTGAGGTGAAACAAGCACCGAGACTGGTCTAATGGTCGCGCATTGTGATCCTGGACCAGCTAGAAGAGATGGCGACCATGCATGCAGGGGCATCGATCTCGACAACTGGTGAACTCGATCTGGTTGCAGGAGAGGAGGGAACACGGATCTGACCAGGAGCCCTGCATGCAGTATGCGCCCAGCCCAAGCCCAAGCGGACGGACCGGAGGCGAATGAAAGCGAGAGGTCTCTCTGCAGCTGCAAGATACATGGCACTGAACGAGGACCCCCTGTAAATCCAGGATTTTTGCGGTGTGCGTGGAGGTTTTTGATGAGCGGGTGCTGGTCCGTTCCATCGGCAGCGCCACCACCACCGCGGCGGGCGGGCGGCACGTGACTCGTCGTCGACGCCGCGCGGCCAACTCGATAAACGTCCTTTTTGGGACCATGCATATGCATGCCGGCAGGGCACGGCAACAATGGCCATTCCCTCCTTCTCCCCACCCTACCCCTCTATATCTAGTACTCTACACTAAGCTAAGGATTCCCCATGATGAACGTGCTTTAGCTCTAGCTCTAGCTCATAGGAGGAGTAGATAGCAGCTCATTGCCTGCATGTGCACCGGCACCATTCACCCTACTCCATCTCTCTCTCTAGCTATATAGACTCTAGGTCGTCTCCTGCCTCCTCTCTCTCATCACTCATGAGCGAGAGCAGTGACGAAGCCAGAAAAAAATTTAGGGGCTAAACAAAATTGCTACAGTGACTTAGCTCTACTTTAATCCCTCGTAATAGAAAAAGTATAATAGCTTGAAGTAGTCTTATATTTAAAACGTCAATTAACAATGAAATTCACAAAATACATCTAAAAAATAAATGTCTTAGCCCACCCTACCTTATACATCTGCGTCTAAAATTGGAAGAAGAGCACTAGAAGTTCCACTAGCTTAGCAGCAGTAGGGGGCTGGAGGCCCCCGGCCCCCCGCTGGCTTAGGGTGTGATTGGTTCACTTCTCAGCCCAACCTGGCTCGCACCAACGTAGCCAGGCCATACTTGGCCAGTCTCAGTGCATGCAACAACATATTGTTTGGTAGGCTGTGTCACTACAACCTGGCCACATAGGGACAGTGTTTGGTTGATAAACATGCAGCAGCATCCTTGCAGAAGCACATGCAACCTTGTTTGTTTGGTTTGCTGCATACACAGGGTTCCAGTTACCTCCTATTTTGGATGGTGAGCATACCCCATACAACATTCTTACAGGCCACATGGACCAACAATTTTACAACAACTTAAAAAGTAAAAGCACAATGATTAAAGCCAGCACCAAGATAATGACATTCTTAACACTACATGCAGACTTGTTTGCCTCCGGTACAGGTACAGCAGGCTGCATCTCGTCGTCTTCTTCTTCTTCAGGAACTCCATCTGCAGGTTGCACCTCTTGTTCTTCAAGGAGTCCATAATAAGCAACATCTGCCTCCACCTTGGTCCTATATTTTTTACAGCATCCACCTCTGTAGCCATCAACTTGAGCGTGGGCTAAACCCCAGCTAGAGAAGACCCCAGTTTGTCGTCCAACATGAACCACATACCAAACCATGACTGCTTATTACGACAACAATTATTAATTTGCTGTGCAATCCAAAAAGTACTGACAATGATGGTGAAAGAAATGAAATAGGACATAGCACTATTCAAATGAACTAAAATGTTGAAGATAACACTCAGGCAGCATGTCAAAAACTGTTGTTGGCCTCAGAAAAAATTACTATCATCATTTGATAATGGTGTTGGAGCATAAGGGCAAAAAGATTTTCCCCAGTACCTCACAATACTAATATCATCATTTGATAATGGTGTTGGAGAATAAGGGCAGAAAGATTGCAAGGGCATATGCTCAGATCTAGAACTATGCATCACAGGTACTGGCAAGTACTCAATTAAAATAAAAACATCATCGCACATGCTCATGCTCAGATATATATGTAATTATCATAAAGACCATCTAGTGCTTCATGCCTCATGGTCATACATCATCAGAAATAGAGGGACAAGGGGATATTATTGTTGTTACTGTAGCAGAGGAAGAAAAACAACCGATGGACAGAAATTTCAGAGGTGGTCTGCAAACCAGATCTGCAACCCAACTCGATTGCCTGCAAAAATACACCAACAATCATTCTACATCGCACCAAAACACACCAAATCGAGCCAGGGGTAGCAGTTAGAGGTAAATCAGATAAGAACACAAACTGATCGAGGGTCTTGGGTTACGGATTTGGGGAGAGCACTTGCCTTTTAGAGATTACCCCACCACCAATCGATCACTCCTGCAGCATCAAAACAAGAAAAACAAATGAGACAAAGGACGGTAACAAATGCCGGCAGCGAACCATGGAAGAGACGGCTCCAAGAAGTCGGAGATGGGGAAGAAGGAAGACAGGGGAGAGGGCGCATACCAGGGGAGAAGAGGGCGACTGCTGAGGAGGGCGCCGGTGGCGGTGCTATTTATCGCGGAGGGAAAAGGAAAGCGCGCGAAGAGGGGAGGTAACCCTAACCAGTTCCCGCCATCTCTGCGGATGCACGCGGGGAGCTGAAAAATCGCCGCTGGGGCGCGCGTCTCGCATCGCTGGAGCCAGGCTCGATGGAAACGAAGTCCCGCCGCGTTCCTCCTCAGCCTGGCCGAGGGGGGAATCTTGCACCAGCTGAGCCAGGCCCCAAACATATACCCAGGCTACCAAACGCACGGATCCTGCATGAATCGGGCCAGGCTGGGACATATGCAGGGTACCAATCACACCCTTAGTCCATGAGCGAGAGCGAAGCAGAAACAGCCCGTGTTTAGGCCCTGTTTAGTTGTCATCCAAACCCAAAATATTTCCTCTCCCACCCATCACATCGAATCTTTTGACGCATGCATGGAGCATTAAATGTAGGTAAAAAAGATAAACTAATTGCATAGTTTGTCTGTAAATGTCGGGACGAATCTTTTGAGCCTAGTTAGTCCTTGATTAGATAAATTTTGCCAAATAACAACGAAAGATGCTACAGTAAGTTTTCACCTGCTTTTCGCGAAGTGAACACACCCTTAGTTCTAAAGTTAGGGGCACTGCCCTTAGAACTGTGCAGGTCACGTTGTACTGTAGCAACTTTTATTTTATTTGGTAAAAATTGTCCAAACATTGATTAATTAGGGTTAAAATGTTCGTCTCGCAAAGTACAACAAAACTGTGTAATTAGTTTTTTATTTCATCTATATTTAGTACTCCATGTATGTGTCGGTATTTCGATGTGATGATGAATCTTCTTTTTTACAGTGAAATTTGCGGTAAGAATTGGAAACTAAACAAGCCACGGATAAAAAGAGGAGAGAGAACCTATGGGCTGGGAGCATGCATGCATGCATGAATTACTGTAGCGACGGCGATAAAGATGAGGACGGTTTTCGCGTCCTGCGCCATGTGCCGTCTCGCCTATACCATCAATACGTGTGTACTGGCCGTCCAAACAGGGTCGCAGCGGAGGCGAAAGCCAACAACTATTTAGGTTGTATAGCTGTCCAAATTTCGGTTGTCTACAATTTGTATAATACCGAAACATGAATCTTAAGCTACGATGGTCTAGTCGTAGGCTATAATTCTGTAAGCCTTCTAAGTTCAACTCTTATATACCTTATAATCAAAATAACGAGCGAGTCTTTTGCGAGAAAAAAAATATGTGTATACTGCGAGTCATGCATTTCTCCACCAGAATGCCTGTATACGCGGCGATCCAATCCAAATACAGGACACATGTAAGGCTGTGTTTAGATGGGGGTGTAAAATTTTTGAAAGCACAGTAACTCTTTCGTTTTTATTTAACAATTAGTGTCCAATCATAGGCTAATTAGGTTCAAAAAATTTGTCTCGTAATTTACAACCAAACTGTGTAATTAGTTATTTTTTTTACCTATATTTAATGCTCTGCGTCCAAAGATTCGTTGTGACGGAGAATCTTGTAAAATTTTTGAAACTTTAAAGCATCTAAACAGGCCCTAATACTAGACGCACGTACTCCTGCATGCAATGTAAAATCATTTTTAACCGTACTGCTACCTCTAACGGAAAAAAGAGAGACACACGAACAGTTTTCGCTCTACTTGAAAAGGAGAGATAACAGTGTGCCTTTCGCTAGCCATACCATGCCGAGCTGCAGCTAGCATCCGTCGTGTCCTTGCCTCCTTATACTTTCTCCTTTTAGAGAGCAAAGGGAAACGGCGTAAAAGGGTGTGGGGAGACACTCCAGTAGTAGTACATTATATCGCAACTGTTCTGCATCCCATCGATCGACACACAAGACACACACACATATCCATCTAAATATTTGGTGCATGTGGCATGCCACGCATGCACGCAGCACGCATGTTGTGTCGGCCGTCATGTCTTGTACATAGTGGACCTGCGTTGTTGTGACCCATGGGGTCAATTCACCGCGGCCCCACATGTGTTTTTTTTAACGCAAAAATACTGCAAATTTAGTGATGGATATACACAACACGTGCACATGCAAAAATATAAAAAGCCCATATTTTGGGCGTGTATCATTTTAATTTGCGATGGAACATCTTTCACGTTAGCTTGTGTTTGAGACCCAGTGTCGTTTTGCGTCCTCTGTAATTTTTTTTTTCTTTTCTTCTCTCTAAATGGCTGCACTAATAGAGTACTTGTTGTAGAGGCTACAATTTTTTTTTAATAAAGCTACCTTCATCTTAAAAATTGGTAGTAGTGATAGGCATTGTAGAGATCCATGAATCCCTAGAAGAAATGTATGGCCCCATTGTAAATAGGATTTTTGAACCATTTGATCAATAATCTAAACAATTAAATACCAAAGTCATTGGTGGATCAATTTGATTTCCCCGTCGTCGTAAACAACTTGTAAAAATAGGCTGTAGGTATAACGCGTAGAAAAAGATAGATTAAAGGGAGAAAATCTAAAAGGATTGTGCGAATTAGATGCTAAGTTGTACTTAAGCATATCCAAATATGATACGGTGAAGAAAGAAGTCTTATATAATAAACACTGATTCATTTGCTGCTTTCCAAGATATGTATGACAGATTAGAACAAGATACCCGCCGGTACTATAGATAAACAATGAATCCGTACACATCCTAGTTGGGGGATAAGGTGTATTGTTTGGACAAAGCTACGTACTGTACCATACTGTTTAATCTTATGTTAGATTAGGACACAAGTTCATTAGGACTTATGAATTTACAGATGATGCGCATCATATCTCTAAAGCGGAAGTGGTGGAAGCATACACGCTTAGCTAATGACATCCTCCGTATAGTAAGCATTATGTAACTTTCAAGTGATGCAAATGCATCACTCAAAAATAATGCAAGTTGGCCTTCACGGTAAATTTGGCATATTTAAGTGGTAGTGTACATACATATTAGGTTCAAATCAAAACTCTGGAAGGGCAAAAAATACCATTTGACAAAAAAGAAGGAACTCATCATCAGAGACTCCCACAAATTAGCTTAATTCCTATCGATGCGATATATGCATATAAAAATTTAATACCCATGCATGCATCTACTTTAATTTATTATGTGTAAAAATTTAGATGATGACAAGAATTTCAGAAGGAAATTGTGGATCTAGAAATATTAAGATCTAGATAGCTACTTACAACTATTGACTGTATATATTACTCTAATATACAGCGGTATATAGGTCCAATCACTCTCAGTGGAAGCTATGAAAGGATCCAGAAGATAATGCATGCACAGAGATTGTAAACTACAACACAATAATGAACAGTTAGCAACTTTTGACTTTAGTATATGCATGATCCAGAATCGGAAACGTACGCATGAAATTTCTCTAGCAAAGCTCCAAGGGAGTTACTGATTATTGTTCCTGCTAGCCTTTCGATTGAAAGGAACAGATCAAAGCCAAACAAATTAGGCCGAATCACCATGCATCTTTGAGGTTGCGTGACAAATACATTATCATGTGCCTGATTGTGACTTCTAGTTAGGTAAAAATATGGAAGACTTCAATCATTATTTGATGAACAAGTGCTTACTTCTTAGGCAACCAATTAATTCACGTGCCGTTTTATCTGCAGTGCTACACAAGGGGAAAAGATTTTGAATGCAACAATATACCATATAGTTTATTTTCAAAAAAATACCATGTTGTGCTTACCGTACAAATCTCCAAGTATTCTACTGAGAAAATTACAAGTAGCGCTGGTAGCTTAGCCTTAGCTCCTCTATTAATTTCTAGAGGCAACACGCGTGAATATAATTAGCATTCTGTCAATAAAAGTACATATAATGGAATGATTATGTCAGGCTAACTTTGGATAATATTCTCATTTTTGCATATTTGGTATAATGTTGTCTACGTAACAGATATTAACAGTAGTATAGTCAAATAAAGGTCAGTCAGTACAGTGTGCCTTATGTCAAATGTCTTGTCCTAAACTATTGCTTCATGTTCCCGCGGAACTGTTAGTGTTCTAAAACAATTATAAACCACCAGCAGTAAACATAACCGACTGTCAATTTGACAGAAATTTATACATATAATAAGCACACTACAGCATTGAATAAAAAAAGGCTCAGCTTTCATATCCCATATCATGTACGTCCTGGAAACTAATAAGGAGCAGTTGTAATATCAAGTTCCAGTGTTGAAAGAATACAACCTTCAATCTAGCTAGTCGAAGTATATAAATATGTGGCAACTGCACTTATTTAAAAGGGAATGAATCTTGACAAAAAAAATTGTAGACTTTTGGAAACTAGTAATATTTTTTTGCAAAGTTGATAATAATAGGTTAATAATGTAGCTATCTTCGTACAATGCCATCATATGTCAGACAGATCTACAAGTTCAATACCACACAATAACACGACAAATGCAAAATATCAACAAAAGGGGAAATGCCCACATCAGAGAATTAAAAAGATTATAAGCTTTCATACTTCAGGAGCAATAATGAAGACAATTTCCAGAACACTCAACCATGCATTACTAACCACGAAAAGGAAAAAAAAAATACATCTCCTACCAGCAGTACTACGATCCTAAGAAGACCAATACCATCTTAAATTAGGGCAATGGTTAAACTTTTATCCATAGTAAACAACCCATAATCAGGCATTAATGCAATGCAATTTTAGAAAAAATAAATATAATTCAGAAGTATATATATGCACACAATACAATTTCATCAAAAACATAAATATGGCACCTATAGAAAGACACATGGTTACATGCATGGTAGTAAATACATATTATTTTGAAGCAGTAAAAGTCCTTAATCAAGCATAATGATTTTTTTGGTGATGAAGTTTGAAATTATAACATCAGTAATATTGCACATGCAAATAGATTAACCATACATTAAATTATCTGATATCGAATGCATGTCGATGGTTAGCAATAAATCATCATATGATGATTGAGTTCCCACAAATGCCCTAAACTGTGCATATTTCTAGTGCCAGGTAGAGCCTGAGAGGCCAATAATACCTTATTGCCCTCATTGTTCAGTGTTCGACTAACAATGTGTTTCTCAAGAAATTAAAGGCGTAACGCAATATTTTCTAAAGATGGCAAGGTAACAGTTCTTCATCCTTGGATAGTAACAATAATATCGCAATAATCTTTAGTGGTGTATCAAACATAGTTTTAGATCTGCCGTTATAGCCCGCTATAGCCTTTTGAGACAGAGTGCCACTATTTAAGTTCATGTACAATTTAGCTGTTATATCTTGCTATAGCCCGATATAGCTCCGCTATTAGCTGTTTTAAAGATATACCGCTAAACACCTTAGCCCGCTATTTAAAACATTGGTATCAAACAACGTTTGACTTTGATAATTTTTTGAATTAACTCCACTAATCCTAAAAACAGGAAAAAAATTGGAAAAGGGAGAACATTCGCAGAAATTGAATCTCCCATGATTTCGGGAAAAAAAATAGAGAATGATCAGCACGGCTTTTTGGACCAGGGTAATATTACAATATGTACTAAATTAATTAGTTATGTGCTGACAGAGTACTTCAACAAGTGCAACTGTATATTTCCAATCATAGGCACTACACGTGTGTGTATAGGAAATATAACTGGTTGAAATGACACTTAAATTAGGGTGGGAAAAATCAATTTTTGCTTGAGAGTTGAGATGACAATTGGATTATTGGTGATGTGATGCGATATGATGGATCGGAATATGGGTTGGGATCCCACAGTGGCGAACCAAATACCAAACTTGGGCTGTGTTTAGATCCATCGAAAAGTGCACTATGCAAAATAAGATTCCCCGTCACATCAAACTTGCGATACATATATGGAGTACTAAATGTGGATAAAATCAAAAACTAATTGCACAGTTTGGTTGTACTTTGCGAAAGGAACGTTTTGAGCCTAATTAGTCAATATTTGGACAATTTTTACCAAATACAAACAAAATGCTACAGTGTATTTTGGCACTCCAAAATTCGGATCTAAACACAGCCTTGGAAACATTGGTAACGCTAATCAGGACTGATACATGCACATAACTAGCATTCCTTTTTTTCGAAGCATCTCGTCATTTTATTCTTCTCGAGACATAGATATCTGATGACTCCGTCAGCCTTCTTCCTTGAGCATATGATGACTGGACTGGAAGAAATCTCTCTCCACTCTCCTCTCTCCTCTCACCTCTCTCTCCCTTACCACCCTCCCCCCTTCTCTCTCCATATACAGCTACACCAAATTTCCAAAAATCAGGTAGCACAGTAGCTACTAGCTAGGAAACTAGGGTTCAGCTTTTGAAGAGAAAAGCAAAAGCAGAGGTGTCACTCCCTATGACACACAGGAGTAGAAATACTTGGCCCTGTTTAGATTGAAGATTTTTTCAACCTGATGAATAGTACCACTTTCGTCTTATTTGACAAATATTGTCCAATCGTAGACCAACTAGGCTCAAAAGATTCATCTCGTGATTTTGAACTAAACTGTGTAATTAGATATTTTTTTACCTACATTTAGTACTCCATGCAAGCGGCTAAAAATTGATGTGATGGAGAGAGAGTGAAAAAACTTGGAATTTTGAGGTGATCTAAACATGGGGTTGAGCAAATATGCGAAGAAGCCTTAAGTACCCACATTCTATATCTGCATGACACCACCAGGGGACAGCATCATCACCACCATTGAACAAAGATGAAAGGAAGAAACAATGGCAAGAGGAGCGGGAGAGCATCAATCAAGATAGCCCACTCTTCCCCAGGCACCAGCATCAGGTTACCAAACTGTCAGGTTTTAAACTTTGAATCATGATGAACACTGCTCCCTAGCTATAGCTAGTCTAAGCTCTTTATATATATACTTCTAGTGACCTGATGGGCAAGCTACTACTACTACAGTAGTAATAGTATGATCCTAAAGAAACAGTGATGAACGGTGCTCATCAGTTTATGCATCGATCATTGAGAATGAAAGAGAGAAGCAAGAGGGATGGAGGAAGAAGGAAACAAATAAAAGCTGCTAGTAACAATTTGGTGATGATGATCGATAATCCTTCTAGTAAAAAGCAAATATTGAAGCAGTGGATAATGGAGAGATGCATGTCATGTCCGAAAGGGAATGAAACCAGATAAGCTAGCCGTGTCAATCGTGGTGGCCGTACGTTTGATCACCTCGGATGGCCGTGGAAGAAATGCGCGCCGCCGCCGTAGGGGCCGGGCGTCGGGTACGGGTCCATGACCACAGCCGATGACGAGACGGGCCCCGCGACGCTGCCTTCGCCCGCCGCGGCCGTGCTCGGGGACGACCCCTCGATGGCGTGGCGGAAGCCGCCGCCGCCGCCCGCAGCGACCGACGGGTCCGGGCCGACGTCGTGCAGGATGCCCTTGAAGACGTGGCCGGCGATGCTGACGCTGGTCTGGTACGCCACCTCTGCGTCGGGCTCGTCCACCGGGCCCAGGCGGACGCAGCGGAACAGCGCCTCCGAGCTCACCTCCCGCGGGAACCGCTCCGCCACCACCGCCATCTGCTGCTGCTGCTCCCCTGATCGATCAATCAAGCAGACAACCACATGGTCTCGATCGATTAGCATGCAGCCAGGCTAGCTAGCTAGCTAAAAGATTATTGGGAACGGTGGTGATGAATTGCTTGCTTGTTAGTTAGCTAGTGATCGAAGGCGTGCAGACGTGCAGTGCGTTTATAGCAGCAAAGCAAGAAATTAAAATACGCGCGTACCCGAGGAAGTGGTAGTGGCGGTGGTAGAGGAGGGCTGGGCACCGGCGTCGCGGTGGCGCTTGGAGGGCTCGGCGGCGCCGGTGGCCTGCTGCTGCTGTCGCTCTCGGCGCCTGGCGGCGGGCACCCAGGTGGACTTGACATGGGTGGGGCAGTCGAAGCCCCGGCTCTTGCAGCAGGTGCGGCAGCGCATGTGGATGCAGTCCTTCTTGGCCTGGTTGCCGCAGTCCTGGCAGCTGATGGTGCCCGCGCCGGCGCCGGAGGCGGAGCCCCTGCCGCCGAGCGAGGAGCCCGCGGCCGCCGCCATGGGGTCATCGGCGAAGCGGATGATGTTGGGCGCGTAGAAGTGGTGGTAGTGCTCCTGCGCCGGGTGGTGCGGCCATAGCTGGAACCCGCCGCGCGGCGCGGAAGCGGCGGCGGCGGCCGTGTAGAGGTAGGCGGCGGCCGCGGCGGCGGAGGACTCGGAGCCGGAGCCGGAGGAAGGGTTCACGTGTGGGTAAGGGTGGTCACCGCGGCCGTGGCCTCCGCCTCCGCCTAGAGGGAAGCCCGCCATGCGGCCAGATCCATAGGCGGCCCGCGCGGGCAGCGGCGGATCGCCCGTGTCCGGCTCTCTCTACTGCGCTGCTCCTCCCCGCCGCCGAGCCGGCGCCCGCAGCATGGCCGCGCCGCGTGGCGGGTGCGCGCGAATTTTGAGCGCTCGCTCTCGCGCGGCCCGGCCGGGCGGCAGCCTAGCTAGCAGCGAGCGAGAGGTGGTGCAGCTAGCGGGTAGCTAGCTAGCTGTGTCGACCGATCTAAGGTGGCTAGCTAGTGTGCGCGTGCAGGCGTAGTGGGGGTTCCCTAGGATTTTGGCGTGTCTGCGCGTGAGGAGGAGGATAGGGAGAGGGAAGAGGGAGAAGGGAGAGGATGGTTGGAGGATGAGGGAGGAGGCCGAGTGCCCGAGTGAGGTAGCTTTAATTTTTGTGGGGTGAGGTACTGAGGTGAGTGTGAAGAGGCCGGCCGGGGCAGAAAGCGACAGCGGACGGAGGGCCTGCCACGCCGCCAACGATCCTGCACTGCAAGCTCCCAAAACGTCCAATTTATTAATCTACTGTAGTACTCACACTCTCTCTCTCCCCCTCGCGTCTATCACTAGTACGTAGAAGTAGAACTACTGTACAGGTACTTTTTATACGTGTATACGACGTCGTACTCGTATTTCTCTCTCTCTAGCTCTACACACGCCGTATCATCAGACACTGTTCTTGCACATGGAACACACACACACACACACGGCTGGATAGCTAGCCACAGACGCTGTTAAGCTCGGCGTCCGTGGCGACCGTCGTCTGATAGGCAGCACCACCGCTCGCCGGCGGTGATATTATAAGACAGACAGATGTTTTTGTGTAGTAGTACAGCAAACCACTCAAGATCCTCCCTCTTTACGAAACATTTGATATGCATGTAATACGAGAGTGGAGGAGGACCTATACAGAGCGTGAGTGCGTGATGATTGGCCGCTGCGATGTTCTTTCTGGCGGGCCTTTTCAGAGGAAATTCCTAACGGTCTGGGCATTATTAAACCCCTGCCCTGACGCAACCAACGCCATGGGTGCTCTGCCCGCGCATGGCTGCCGCCCGCCGCCGCCCGCCGCCGCACTGTGCGCTGCGGCTGTCTTTATCTCCTCGCGGCGCCCGGCCGGCAGATTTGCTGCCGGCCCGCCGCGCGCGCCGGGGGCCTATCCACCGCGCCGCACGCCGCGCGCCGAGCGCCACCGTGCCCGTCCGCTTTTCGGTGGCCATGACGCGTCTGGCCAGGGGCGAGTTGGCCGGATTAAAGAATGGGCGGGACCGAGAGCCGGACAGCAGGGCGATCTAGGGGAGATCTGCGTGACGTCGTACGTGACAGGCCCTTGATTTCCGACCACCTGCTTGCCTGCACAAGGAAAGCAGGAAGTCATCCGTCCCGGTTTGTAGGGCGCGCACAATTGTTGGACTCACCACTGAGCACTGACCTAGGTCACTAATAAAGAGAAAGACTTATATTAATGTACTCCCTCCGTCCAACAAAACAAGCAATTATGGGAAGCGTGCCAGTCAAACTGACTCAAGTTTGACCAAGTTTATAGTAAATAGTATTAACATTTATGTCTCCAAATAAATTTATTAAAAAAATATATTCTATAACTAATCTAATGATACTTATTTTGTATTATAAATATTAGTATTTTTTTATATAAATTTAGTCAAAGTTCAAACTGTTTGACTTCTCGAAAAGCGAGAATTGCATGTTTTTATGGACGGAGGGAGTAGTATATAAATAAACTCGATCATCATCTGTTTGCCATGACAAATTGATTCAGTTAATGCATGCATCCTCCTCCAAAGGAGAGGTCTCGAGCCCTGTAAATGCAACCGTTTATGGACAGAAAAGAAACTAAAACCATTTTAAGGGTTCGGAATTTCGGTCGGTTTTCACCGAAAATCTTCGGTGATTTTCGTTTCTATCTATGACCTTCGGTAAATGTACATATCTGTAATTTCGATTCCATTCCGTTCAGATAATTTTCAAATTTTAGCAAAATTTCATGGAAATTTGAAAATAGTTTACCAAAATTTCATTCAATTTTCACGGGTTCGCCACCCTCCAGTATTTGTGTTTCGACCGGGTAGGCTGAACCGCGCAGCCACAATTTTATTAGCTGCTACCAAATTCTGCGAAATTCAATTACATATTCGCCATATATAAACACCGCCATTTTTTCTTGACTTTTTGACTTTAACACGGTGGGGTTGGTCAAAAGATAAATGGCATCATACCCTGTCAATATTTTACTTCTACACAACCTGACATGCTCCCTGAGATCAAACAAAGATGGTACCGCCACCGCGTGTGCCTCGGTTACTAGATGATTTTCTCTCCTCTTTTTTACTAGCACATGCTGTGTACTACGCTGCTTGCTTGCATAGTTTAATCCATCTTGCGGTGGCCCGATCGAGAGTGAATTCTGGGGGCACCGCTAACCAACAACCACGCACATGCAGATTCTTCTACTGCATGCCGCCGAACAAAACTGTTTCTTACTTTTGGCTGCGAGTTTGATACTCGTAATTGTGGTTTTCCCTCAAACAGTAGTATTCAACAGTGATGTAGGGGCGGATCCAGGATGGGGACAAGGGGACTAAATAATAAAGATTTAGAGCTAGAGCTAAAGATTAATGGTGATTTGAGGCTAAGTAACATTATTTAATGGAGAAATTAGGCTCACGAGGGGGGCTGCAACCCACCCAGCCCCTTGGATTCGGCCCTGGTGATGTATAGGTAGCAATGTCTCCCTCGGAAACGGACAAAAGTGGCGTTGGTGATGTACTAAGAGGCAATCATACACGCTATGGATTGAATCCATGCAAAGGCCAAAATAGGATATTGATTCAGGAGAGTCCTAATGACCATCTTGTAAAAGTTCATTAGCAGAGTCTATATATATCAAGAGGTATGGCTAGGCACAATAGACAGTTTGATCTTCCCATACCCTAGTCACCGCCACCACTCTCTCCTTAGCTACATAGTGCTATCATACCGGCGCATATCATTTCATCGCCGTACGTGTGGATACTATGAAGAAGATGTTGCTGCTACTCCGTGATGTCTAGAGGAGGGTGAATTAGGCAACTTAAAAGCTAATGGCCAACTAAAACCATACTTATCAAGAAAAAAGAAAAAATGGCTCACCTACCCAGGTGTCGGTTCAAGCTGCTCCAAGTGAACGCATTTAGGTCCCTATTTGAGTTATGTAATTAATGACAACATTTGTAGACAAACATTTCATGTGAGTATATGAAGGTTAAAAGTTTGGTCCACAAGGATGACTTGAGCTAACATAGATGTCATGAAGGAAGATGGAATAGATGGATTGTGAAGGGCTTAAGGCAAAATGTATAATATAGGGTTTATGTTTAACCAGTCACGAGGTGATCATACGATGAAATATAACTGGATTGATAGGATAGATAGTTGTATTATTAATACAGGAAAATTCAAATGCTTTAGGATCATCTACTAACACTTGTGAGGTCAACCTTTGCATTGCATATAGACTCAAGTGGTGTTTTACCATTCCTTGGGTTATATCACGCCTAGACGAACTTTCTCATTATCCAGCACAAGCGCACGAGCGCACCCGCTAGGTGCAGCCCCCGAGCCCTTGGCTGATTAGGAGGGTCCATTAGGTGGTCAATTACACTATTATGATGCTAATTTGGGGGTTTAGGTAACCGCGCTGTTAGGTACTCAACAATTGATTTCCACCAACAAAGAAACATCAGGTGTTGCATCTTTATCCACTCCCAACTGCATATTCCATTTGGCATCTCTCTCCTCTCCGTTCCGCATCTCTCTCCGGCAACGACCTTAAGGCTCTTCGGTGGTTTATTTCCTCTATCTCGTGCGGCACTTCGGCAACGCCCCCTTCTAGCCCCTGACTCCGCCCCTACCCCGCCCCCGTCGCTCCCGCGAGCTCCCCTGGCCCCCTCCTCCCTCTGTGTGGGCGGGACTGGGCATCCAAGAGCCCAGATGAGCAGCTAAGGACAATGATGGCGCTCAGAGCCCACTCCATAGGAGGATGTATCAGCGACGCTCGCCTCAAGTACTGCATGCAGCAAGGGCACGCCTGACCCTGGCTCATCGAGCTCGACCATGGGGAGATCCGGCACGCTGCCCATCCTGGATGCGTCGCACCGCCCCGGGTACCTCCATTAGTGTGTCGCAGCCGCCTCCACCGCTCCAGTTCGCCGCGTCGCTCGCCTAGACTTGTCCTGTCTACCGCGGGCGCTTCCACCATGCCAGTTTGTCACGCCGTCTGCCTAGATTTGCCCATGCAGCAACGAGATGTTGCACTGAAAGCATATTGCAAACATATACACTACTACAGGAATCTATATCGTGGTGGGCAAAAGAGGTTAACCGAGGCGACCAAGCCAATCGCCTCGGTGCAAAGATCACGGTTAATCGTGGCCTTAACCGAGGTGGTTGGCCAACCGCCTCTGCTAATAGATTAACCATGGTGGGCATCATAAGCTAGCCGCCTCGGTTAATCCGAGGCAGTTATCGTAAATCACCCGCCTTAGTTAAGATTTTAACCGAGGCGGTTCACTAAAGGCGCCCGCCTGCATTAAGGTTTTAATCGAGGCGGTTTTTGTTACTTGCCTGCCTCGGTTAATAATTTCCAGATTTAAAAAATGCTTTTTAAATTTAAATTTAAAATTTCGCAATGAAAACACAGATAAAGCAGAAAATAGATGATAAACATATATTACATTCATTCTTGTTCGACGAACTAACATTAAGTTACTGCATTAGTGATGTCTTCATCATTGTTTCACAAACACAAATCATTCGTACATGAGCAACTAAGGTCATTCATATATATATATATATATATATATATATATTATTTTTTATCGAAAAAGAGGTCTGGCAGAACATAATCCGAGATTTGTAACTTGTCGCTCTAGTTTCTGATGCTCTCGAACTTCGGATCCCGTGCTAACTCGCTTTCCCAGTTGAAGAACGTATTCCATTCATGCGTGCTTTCTGTGACAAACTTACATGTCTGCTATTGTTTGTCTGAAGTCTTGGTCGACCTTCTCCTTTCGCCACCAGTCTTGTGCTTTCTTGAGCTGCTGCCAGCTGCTGCTGAATTTGCTGCACGTCCTCAAGTACTCGCAAACGTAGAATCTACATAGAACTGAGCCATATACTTGTTTGGCGCACTGCACAATGTATAATACACAATCATTAGAGCATATATAATAAACAATAAGTAGGAGTAGTAGAACTAGTAGTAGTGAGTAGAGTAGAGTAGAGTAGAGTAGTAGTATGAGGAGGAGGAGGAGTAGTAGGAGTACTAGAGTAGAGTAGAGTAGTAGGTGTAGTATTAGTTGATGGACGTCCTGTTCTTACATTATTATTAATTTATTTATTATGTCGTCATGTGTGATGACATGTTTGGACAAATCTTATTACATACTCAAGAAAATTGCATATCGATATGTTTGGACAAATCTTATTACATACACGCTAGTAAACTTGCATATGTTATGCCGTCTGAATGGATCAAGATGCCCAAGAGGGGGATGAATTGGGCTTTTCTAAAAATTATTGCAAGAATTAAAACCTACTAAGCCATAATTCACCTCTAGTGCCTACAAGTGTTCCTAGTGATTCTATCGATTAAAAGTTTTGCACCCTAAGTTTCAATCCTAGTCTAGCATAGCAACTCTAGGAAAGTAAACCAAGCAACAAGAGTAATACGAGAAAGTAAATTGCTTGAATGTAAAGGGTTAGGAACACGGCGATGTTTTCCCGCGGTATCGGAGAGTTGCCACTCCCTTGAGCTACCTTGTGCTAAGTCTGACAAGTGTGCACCACACCTAAACAAATAGACTCACCTAGGTCAAGCTACTCACTCATGCCCCCCTTTATAGTATGGCCAAAGGAGAAAAGCGAAGATCCTAATGACTATTCCGAACGTAACTCAACTCCTCGATGTCCGGAACTAACCGTCCTTAATCTTGTCGTTAACCCTTTGAAAACCGAAACGATTTCCATCAAGAGGCATGAAACCATAGTGCCCAAAATAGTCACCATTCCCATGACCTAACTTACCAAAGTTTCTGCAAAACACACGTTAGTCATGGTACTGTTGCATTGTCATCAATTGCCGAAACCAACTCTAGGGGCCTAGATGCTTTCAATCTCTCTCTTTTTGGTGATTGATGACAACACTAAGAGAAAGTAGATTTAAGAGATGAGGTTTTCGATCATGCTTGGTTCACATAAGCAAAAGGCAATAAGAACAAAGGGAATTAAGATTGCTTATGTGCTCCAAGCCAACAGGGTGTACTCATAAGATGAAACAAGAAGAGTTAGTACACAAGAGCATAGCTCATATGAAATCGGAGCAAGACACGGAAGCAAAACCTTATGAGCTAGAACCAATCATGTGACATGATATAATAGAGACAAGATAACCAACATATTACTCAAGTATCTCACAAGCTCACACGTCACACAATGCAAGTGCGGGAATTTAAACATGATGCATGAAAGTAGCACACAAAGAACCAAGAAACCCTCTCTCACAGCTCCCCCTAAATCTACAAACTCTCTCTCTCCCCCTTTGGCATCAAGAGCCAAAAACTAAGGGCCCAAAGGAGGAATAGAACCAGTCGAGTCGGGTGCAGAGGAATGCGGAGTGAGCAAAAACTGAGAAGTGTCCTCCTATGACTCTGAGCTATCATGCTGACCCTCTATAGGTGCTCGTGGAAGTGAAGCGGTCTAGATCTGCTCAGTAAGTGGGTCGTCAAGCTGTAACTCGGGAGCAAGAGCTGATGAAGTAGTAGCTATGAGAGCCGCAGTCTCTGTCACCTAAGCCTGAAGAGTACCAATCATAGGGGGATCAGTCAAAGCAACCGACGAAGGAACTGTCTCTGTAGTCCCGGTCCCCGTCACTAAAGGAGCCACTGTCTCTCTAAAACTGACATCTCTGTAGTGTTCTAAACTGTGGTCTAGGAGGGTGTCAGCTGACCGGTCAACTCACTGTAGGACGCACTCAAGTCCATAGAAAATGGAGTGCCAGTCAGAAGGTGAGGCCTGACCTGAACAGGTGGAGTGAATTCCATTTGAATAGGAGTGTAGCCTGGGGACTGAACGACTGAGGCACCTGCTGCTGAGGTGAGGCAAACTGAAAGCTCGGTTGTGGTCCCTAACTCTAAAGCCCACTGGTCTGTAAAGCTAGAGTAAGGACGGACGAAGGCGGAGGGACCACAACAGTAACAAGTTGTCTCAAGAGTTCAAGATACTGCTGCTGGGTAGTTGTCTGCTGCCTCTGTATCTCTAGCTGCTGCCGCTGAAACTCATTCTAGCGAGCCTAAATCTGTGCAAATGCAACTGTGTTGTCCTGAGCCTGTCTTTGTAACTGAATCTCCTGCCTCTCCTGAGCCTGGGTCAGCCTCTCAAGTATAGCCACCATGGTTGGGTCTGAGCGTGAGGCTGAACCAGAACCACCCGCCTCATGGTCGTGAGGACGAGGAGAACGGTACCGAGGAAGTGGCTAGTAGTCGTCATTAGTGTTGTCGGTGGCGTCGTCCTCGTCTAGATTGGCTGGCTGAGCATCCAAGTCGGTAAGCTCTGCCTCTGCAAGTCCCTCAACAGTCGAGTCCTGCTCAGCTGCAGTCTCAGGTACCTCTGCTCTCTGACGCTGACTCGGACTAGGTACCTGCTCACGAGTAAGAGTGGCCCACAGCTGACGTATGTCGTACTTAGGAAAGGTTGTCGTGGTGTCGAAGATCTCTACCCGTATCTCAGCTGGAAGGTCACAGGCACACCTAATCAGAAAATAGATCCAATGGGCATAGGGTAGCTGACGGTGACCCTTGAAGCCCTCTGCTAAAGTATCCTCCATCTCACAGAGTATCAAATCCCAAATATCAAACGGAGTCTGAAAGACAAGGTGGTGAACTACCCAAAGCTGCATACGAGTCAAACCCTCTCGGTAGCCCAACCTCGAAAGCAGTGTCGAAATAGCATCAAGAACTCTGGCAATATGAGTCAAACTAGCTGGTGTGCGTCTGGACCCCTCACCAAATGGCTCGTGAAAGCACGGTCTGACTAAGTTCGTAGGTGGTACAGTGCTGCCATGAGGATGCCTTGGTGGTGGTGTCTGACCAAAACGGAGCTGGTGAATCTTCGTCTCTGAAGCTGGGAGCCTCAGAATCTCCCGTACCCTGGTGCTGTACAGTCTACGGTCACGACCTCTGAATGCAAAGTGGATAAACTCATGAGCAGGGTCTATCTAAAGTGAAGAGTAGAACTCCCTGACCCATGTGTCGTAGTATGCCCCTGTCCGACCCAAAAGATCTGACAATCCTGGTAGAAAGGAGATATGAGGGCGGAGCTGCTCGCCAACAACTGCAACAAGTGACTCTAGTCGACAAACCCTCTATGGTCTGAAGGCAATCCCACTGTCAACATAAGCTCTGTAGAAGTCCTCGTGTAGAGGTGTGTAGAATCCCTCTGAAGCTCTTGTGTCCCGCTGAGGTGGGAACCACCGAGCAATCTCGACGAAGCGGAGACTCTGAACCTATCGTGCTGTGGCTCCCCTTAGGTCAAAGTGCTCAACAGGAAGATGACCACGAGCTCTAGGAGGTGGGCGACCGCCACGTCTCTGACCCTCTGGCCTAGGAGTCACCTGAGCACGCGTCCGTCCTGAGCGACGACGCTGTGGAGTCTGCGGTGTCTGCTCCTGTGACTCCTCTTCCTGCTCTACTGGCTACTCTTCTATCTGCTCGGTGGCTTATGTACCAAGCTATCGTCCCTCAAGGTGGAAACGATGCTCACCAATCTGAATATCACTGCCTCTGCCTCCTCTCTCAGCGCGATCAGCAACTTTAGCCACTGCCTGTGCTACCTCTTCCTTTGTTCTCTTCCTTTTCCTGGTGATGACCTTCTTGCGCTTGCCTCGGTCAACCTCTATCAAATGTGGAGGACTTCTGTCCCTGTCACTCGGAGCTCCACCAACATTCTTGCAGCGGGTCATGCTGACAAGACTTTGTGATTGAGAAAAACTGACACTGAAAAGATGATGAGCTAATCCTCAAGAGGCTTGGGCTTAATCCGTACCCGCAGGCTTGGCCCCGGGTTCAACTGCCACTGAACAAGTCCCTGACAGACTCGCAACCCGAAAGACATGACTCACTGCAGACATGGAATAGATAGGGATATTGTAAACAACATATTTTAACTAATAGAGGAGTAATATCCTTATGAAAGCGAGCAGAATAGGTAAGAAAGGAACAGAGCATGGCTTGCTACCTTAGATGAGCGAGATTCCGGAGAGAAGATGCGTGTGGGGCACCACATGAATGAAAGGTGATCACGAGAAGGAATGACACTAGAACGAACGCTGGGCATAGAAAGATACTAAGCTCGAGGAGAGGTGCCGGCGGCGAACGCTGGAAAGCTCGGTGCAGTTGGTTAGGGCAACGGAGACAGTAGGAGATGGCGGCGGCAAGGATGGGTACGGCGGCGCGGTGGGCCAGGAGGCCGTGGTCGGCTGGGCGTCACACATCGTGGCGCAGCTGGGCTTCTCTGCTTGGTGTGGTGGCGGCTGAAGCGAGGCAGAGGAGTGGTGGCTCTTGGTGCGGTGGAGCGGTGGACGGCGGTGCTTGGTGCGGTGGCGGCCGGAGCAGGCAGAGAAGTGCTCGGTGCGGTGGACCGAAGGGCGGCGCAGCTCGGTGGTGCGGGGCAGCAGCGCTTGGTGGTGAGATGGGCGGCGGCGCTCGCTCGGTGGTGCGATGGGAGAGGAGCGGCGGTGCTCGGTGGTGTTGTGGGAGAGGAGCAGGTCGGCGACGGGTTAGGGTAGAGGAGCGGCGCGAAGAAGAAAAGGAAACCCCCGCAGATCGGTCAGAAAAAAAATTGAGATCCGCTTTTCAATCCATTGATCGAACGTGCTCCTCGATTGACCGAACACGCTCAAGAGGCATCCGATCAAAGTCTAATAAGGTTTGGAGGTTGACCGGACACGTCCGGTGAGAGGTGACCAGACGCGGATAGAGTCCGGTCCGAGACCCGATGCACAACAGAGAACCCCCTGGACGACCGGACGCGTCCGCATGAAACAAATCAGACACCGACAGAGTCCAGTCAGAAAATAGCTCGAGAATCATTTTCGCGTGACCGGACGCACAGGTGATGTCCGAAACCGGACGCAGTGGTCGAGCAGCGTCACGTCCGGTCCAATGTCCGGTCAGTGATTTTCATCTTTTCCTCTTTCGATCTTCGACGCGACTTCTCCCAATCAAGTTCCAATATAAAAAGACACAAATAAACACCAATTAGAACCTAATATGAGTGAGTTCTCTCAAACCCTCAAGTTTTCAAAATAAATTCGCCTTAGGCTAGTATTATCTTTAAGAAAATAAGCGATAAACGCCCGAGGGGCAACGTATGGCCATGCAATAGAGTTTATGAACCCTTGGGAGCATCAAATGCTCTCTCTATTCGTGGATGAACACAGAGGTTGCTCAAAGCAAAACCGAAAAGAAATGACAAAGCAACAAACATCCATATGCAATGCAAAGCAAGAAAGTAAAACTAGATTGCTTGTCAAGTTTGATCCACGATTATGCTTCTTCACTCCTCCAAAAGAGGGTTATCATAACCGTGTTAGACAAGTCCTAGATGCATTACGGAAATTTAAACATGACATATATTACAATGCAATGCAAGGGACAACACAAGCTCATTTTTTTTAAATTACTAGAATCAAGCACATTGAGCTCACTTCTCAACCTACAAAAGGTAGCCTCATCCAAAGGTTTAGTGAAGATATCCGCCAATTGATTTTCACTTCTTACACCTTCTAGTGATATATCATTTTTAGCAACATGATCCCTTAGAAAGTAATGACGGATATCAATGTGCTTGGTGCGTGAGTGTTGTACCAAATTATTGGTAATTTTAACGGCACTTTCATTATCACATAAAAGTGGCACCTTATCAAGAACAACATCATAGTCTAGAAGGGTTTGCTTCATATATAAGATTTGACCACAACAAGCCCCCGCGGCAATGTATTCCGCCTCGGCGGTGGACAAAGCCACACTATTTTTTTAGATGACCAAGATACAAGTGACCTCCCAAGCAAATGGCACCCTCCGGATGTGCTTTTTCTATTAATTTTGCAACCGACATAATCCGAGTCGGAATAGCCAACTAGTTAGAATCTAGCTCCTTTGGGATACCAAAGGCCAATGCTTGGGTGTGCTTAAGATATCTTAAGATCCTTTTCACGGCACTTAGGTGAGGTTCTTTTGGACAAGCTTGAAAGTGAGCACGCATGCACACACTAAACATGATATCGGGTCTAGATGCGGTAAGGTACAACAATCTACCAATCATAGAACGGTAGAAAGTTTGATCAACCGGTTTACCTCTCTCATCTAGGTTGAGATGTCCATTTGATGGCATTTGGGTCTTGATTGGCTTACAATCATCCATCTTGAACCTCTTGAGAGATAAAAATCCCTTCTTTTATTTTCTTAACTTGAAAACCAAGGAAGAATGTAAGTTCACCAATCATGGACATCTCAAACTCCTTCGACATCAATTCACCAAATTTCTTGCAATAATCTTCATTTGTTGAGCTGAAGATAATATCATCAACATAGACTTGACAAATGAAGATCTCCCCATTAAGCTTCTTGGTGAATAGTATGGTGTCGACCTTCCCAATAGTGAAGCCCTTCTCAATGAGGAAGTCCCAGAGGCGCTCATACCACGCTCTTGGGGCTTGCTTGAGCCCATATAGCGCCTTGGACAACCTATAAACATGATTAGGATATTTAGGGTCTTCAAACCCGGGAGGTTGATCAACATAGACTAGTTTATTTATGAAGCCATTTAAAAATGCACTTTTAACATCCATTTGATATAATTTCATTTCATGATGCGATGCATATGCAAGAAGGATACGGATGGCTTCAAGTCTTGCAACGGGTGCAAAGGTCTCTCCAAAGTCAAGGCCTTCAACTTGAGAGAACCCCTTTTCAACTAGTCTTGCCTTGTTCATCACAACTACGCCTTGGTCATCTTGCTTGTTGCGGAACACCCACTTGGTTCCTATGACCCTTGCACCTTTTGGATGCTCCTCAAGTGTCCAACCTTGATTGTGGGTGAAGTTGTTCAATTCTTCATGCATTGCATTCACCCAATCCGGATCTTAAAGAGCTTCTTCTACATTCTTAATCTCAAGACAAGAGACAAAAGAGTGATGTTTAATAAAAGAAGCAAGCTTTTGAGATTGAGTCATTACACCCTTTATAGGACTCTCTATGATGAGATCTTGTGGATGTGCTTGAAGTAGAGCTGAGTGTCTTCTATCAACCACTTGAGGAGGAGGTTGGGGAGCATCAACATCTCGAGCTTGTGCCTCGGCTTGTTCATGAGAGACATGAGTGTCTTTATTTTCAACTCTCTCATTTTTGTCATCATCTTGAGGCACATATGATGAAGATGGTGGATTGATCATTTGAGTATTGTCTTCATCATCTTTAGGCTTGATGTCTCCCACCGGCATGTTCTTCATTGCATCCCTCAATGGTTCATCACCTACATCATCACAATTCTCAATTGCTCCTTAGGAGCCGTTAGATTCATCAAATTCCACATCATATGTTTCTTCAACCAAACCAGTGGCATGGTTAAATACTCTATATGCTTTGGACTTTGATGAGTAGCCAACAAAAAAACCAATATCACAACGTCTTTGGAACTTCCCTAGGTGTTGTCGCTTCTTGTAGATGTAGCATTTGCGACCAAACACCCGAAAGAATGAGACGTCCGGCTTCTTCCTATTTAGCAACTCATAGGGGGTCTTGCCAAGAAACTTTTGTAGGAAGAGACGATTTGATGCATAGCATGCGGTGTTAATTGCCTCGGCCCACAATTTTTCCGATGTGTTGTACTCATCTAGCATTGTTCTTGCAAGGATAATCAATGTCCGGTTCTTTCTCTCAACTACACCATTTTGTTGAGGAGTGTAGGTTGATGAAACATCATGCTTAATTTCAATCTCATCATAAAAAGCTTCAATGTTTGTGTTGTCAAATTCTTTGCCATTGTCACTTCTTATCTTCTTTATCTTGACTTTAAATTTATTTTGAGCTCTTTTTGCAAACTTCTTGAAACAAGTGGCCACCTCAGATTTGTCATGAAGAAAGAATGTCCAAGTGTATCTTGAGTAGTCATCCACAATCACAAGACAATAAAGGTTTTCACCTAAGCTCTTGTAAGTTGTAGGACCAAATAAATCCATGTATAGAAGCTCTAACACTCTTGATGTTGACATGTAAGCTTTTGTTGAATGAGTATTTACAACTTGTTTACCGGCTTGACATGCACTACAAGGTTTGTCCTTCTCAAACTTGACATCTTTCAAACCTCTCATTAACTCTTTCTTCAACAATTTGTTGAGAGTATTCATTCCAACATGAGCAAGCGTCCTATGCCAAAGCCACCCAAGTGAAGTTTTGATGAACAAGCATGTCATCAAATTTGCATCTTCAGAGGTGAAATCAACAAGATAGAGATTGTTGTATCTAAAGCCTTTAAAAATCGCTTGCTTATCTTCTATTTTTGATACTACCACTTCATTTTGAGTGAATGAACATTGATAGCCAAGATCACAAAGTTCCCCAACGAATAGTAGATTGAAACTCAAGGAAGTAACATAGAGCACATTTGAAAGAGAGTGATCATTTGATATTGTAATCTTGCCTATACCCTTGACTTTGCTCTTTGAATTGCCTCCAAATGTGATCTTCTCTTGACATTCCATATTTTCTTCAATTGAGGTGAACATACGAGGATCATCGGTCATATGTTGAGTGCAACCACTATCAATAACCCAATGAGTTCCACCGGTCTTGTAGTTCACCTACACACAAGAGATCAAGCTTTTTGTTTAGGGACCCAAACTTGAGAGGGACCCTTAACTTTCTCAACTAGTGACTTGGCAACCCAAATTTTCTTAGACCTATTCTTGTTTGGGGGACCCAAGAACATGACTTTCATCTTTTCACTAGAATCTCTTCTAAGCATATAGTGAGCATTGAAAGCAAAGGGTCTAGCATGCTTGGGCAAGGGTTGTGGTGGTGGAGTTTCACACTCATGAGCAAAGTGGCCCTCTTGTCCACACTCAACACATCTCTTAGGCTTGGGCTTTGATTTGTTTTGTTGTTGTTGAGTTTTGGCCTTCTTCTCTTGATTTGCCAAGTAACTAATACCACTTCTATCCATCTTCATGACGGTGTTCATGAGTACCTCACTTTGCAAGTATTGACCTCTCGTAAACTTGCTTAAACCGGTCTTGAGATGCTCTTTCTCTTGCTTTAGCTTTTTGTTCTCCTCAATGAGTGACTCATTTGATGTTTGCTTTTCAAGAGCCATCAACCCTTTTAGCTTCTTATTCTCATCTCTAAGCATTTTATTTTCACTGTTGAGCTTGACATAATCATCATAATTGTCGGACTCAACCACTTTTTTGCCTTTGCCACTAGAGCCTTTCTCAATGCTCTCAATAATCAAGTCATCACATGATATGGCTATATCAATCTTAACAACTTGGTTAGTAGCGTCATGTGTCTCAAGAGAAAGCTCATTAGCAACAACAAGACTATCATAATTAATTTTCAATGAAGTATAGTTATCTTTTAGCAAGTTGTGCCTAGTGTTGAGCTCATCATGCTTCTTCTCAAGTTTATCATGTTCATCTCTAAGCTCTTTGTTGAAAGTTTTGAGCTCCTTGAGAGTAGAAGTCATAATTTTATTTTGATCTTTAAGCTCACCACTAGTCTTTTGTGCAATCTCAAGCTTTGATGGAAGTGATTCATTTTCATTTTGAAGCTCATCATTTTCATTTCTAGTCTTTCTTATGACTTTAGAGTATTTGTTGAGCAATTTTACAAGTTCATCGTAAGAAGGTGCATCAAATTCATCATCACTATCACTATCATCATCATCATCATCATCATCATCATCAGTTTCATTATTTTATACCTTTCGTTCATGTCGCACTCCAATTAAAGGACAATATAGAGTGCATACATCTTATGTGCGCCCCAGGAATAGTCGCACACATAAGCTGACAAATTCAACAAAAGTATCATCACCATGTACATACATATCGTTATTACATCACGTAGTTCTTACATAACAAGCGGAAAAGTAAATAGCTACTCTCAAGCGTAGTGTCTGATCCACAGGGAAGGACGACTGGTTGACCCAAACCTAGAAATCTTCCGGGAAGTCCTCGTAGAAACTGTCATCTGTTACCCATCCGGGATTTTTATCCAAAAACAATATAGCAACAAGTGTGAGTACATTTGTACTCCGCAAGTATAGTATGAGGATTCATGAGGCTCAAAAAGGATATGACACGGTTGACTGCAGTTAGCACTTTTAGTAGATCAACATTTCATTATTAATCATTATTAAGTTATGCTCAAACTCCCATTTAACCCACATGATCCACTACTAGAATTAAGAAGAGAAAACAACAGTGTGATCTCATCATCATCATCATCATAGTTCATCCACATATCTAGTAACCATTTATTCTGTGAGTTTTCCGGGCCGCTCGTGTCCGTGAGCACGGCTGTTATAACAGTTTTAACACTCTGCAGAGGTTGTGCATCTTTACCCGTGAGTCGTGTTACCCGTATGCCCGGGGCCCGTCGACCCCCTAACACTTCCAAGGTGAGCAGGCAGGGTACACTATGAAGCCTTCCATAGGCCTCTTCTAACAAGTTAGGGCCGCGAGGTTTCCTCGGCAGGCAGATATAGAGAACCCCCCTTTCGATGGCACAATTCCCGCAGGCTATACACATCAGAACAGAGGCAGTTCTATACCCAAAGTGGCAAGCCCCTCTTGCGCCCTTTCGGGTAACCTCTAACAAGCTAGAAAAGATCCTATTACTGAGCTAAAGTCAGAGCCATATGACTCTCACGGTTGCACTGTATGTCCCAGCTTTTGCCCTACAGACAAGTCCTTACGGAGAGTTTAGGGCAACATGATCGACATCATTTGCACCATCACCCTATATTTCAATCATTACCATCATGTTTATCCGTTTGTTCCATTAATCATAGTATTGATCATGTTTGAATAGAGCACTAGCATTCTACCCATATGCAATAAAACCCATAGGTATCGAGATATAAGTCATAAATGGCTAGGATGTCCTTATAGTCGAGCAATATTAGACACATGCATAATGAGTAGATTATATAATGAATAGGAATCAAGGAAGGCCCATGCTATACTTGCCTTGGTTCACGAACTGCTGCTGGTCCTGCTGCTCCTCGCACGCGTCCGGATTTCCGACGTACTCCTCACCGTCTGAACTCGAACGACACGAAGTACAACACGCAATTCGGAGCAGACATACAAGCAAAACATGGCTACTATTAGGACAGTACACCAACAATAAATAAATCTGAATAAAATGTTTACCAAAATCATCTACGTCTCGCTACGATCACATTGACGCGAATTGCACGAAAATCGGAGCTACAACGCAAAAGTTACGAGACATTTACTATTCCAGAAGCTAGCTATTAACTAGATTTATTTGAGAAATTCAAAAGCTATTAACAGGTCTAACAGTAGCACTATTGCGTAGATTATGAAATTACGAATCTAACGCGAGTTGAACGGGTCGAATCGGAGCTAAAACGACGATTTTATACACGTTTTACTGCAGTGGCAATTCTGTAAATAAATTGAAAACATTTCGGGATTAAAATAAAACAAATTCGGGAAATTCCTATCTGGCCGAGGACTGCGGGTAAAATAGGAAGAAATCCGAGGGCTCTTTAGCAAGAAGACCCGCGAAGGGGTATCGGCTGCCCACAGCCGTTGATCACGCGATGAAGGGCTAGGAAAGAAAAGGGGGGAGGGGAAAAGAGAGATGGCCGGCCGTCGGACCCAGAGAAGAAGACGGCGGCGCCGCCATGGAGCTCGCCGGAGCTGCTCGGCCGGGCACTCCAGGGCTCAAATCGCCAAACCAAAAACATAGGGAGGATGCGGAGGGGATGGGGGGTTCCGTTTTTTGCCACTAACGCGGCCGGGGAAAGGCTCGAGGGCCACCCGCCATGGCCGGCCATAGAAGAGCTCGCCGGAGCTCACGTAGGACGGCCCTAGAGACCACCAAACGCCACGGAAGAGGGACGGGGAGAAAGAGGAGAACGCGGGGGTGCTCACCGAGCGGACAACCGGAGTCGAGGCAGCTCGGGGCGAAGACCGACGGGGGTGGCCGAATGGTGCTCCGGTGATGCGCTGCTGCGGGGCTTCGTGGTGCTCAATAGAGTGGGGTTGGAACGGGAAAAGAACAGCAGGGGGAGGCGGTGAAGGGGGTTGCGGCTCCCTTTTTGAAGAGGTAAGGGCGCGGGGCGCTCCCACGCGCGGAGGTCGTGGGCGCGGGGGCGGTTGCGGCTTGACCGGCGTTCGGAGCGGGAGGTTGGGGAAGAACGCGCCGACATGCGGGACCGGGCGGTCAGCGACTGCGGGAGAGTGGGCGGCAACTGCTGGCCGAGATGGGCTGGGCCGCGGCCCAAGAGGGAGTGCGGGAGGGCGAGCGGGCCGAGGGAAAACGGCCTACGGGCCGAAAGTGAGGGAGGGAGGAGAAGGAATAGAATTTCCTTTACATTTTCTAAATTGATTTTCCAAATCCAATTTCAAATGATTTTTAAACCTTTAAGCAATGGAATAAAAAGCAGTCACCACAATAAATAAAATGCATCGGCATGTGTGCATCAACATGTAGCTAACCTTATGATAAATTTTAATTTCACAAAAATTTATTATCTCCTATATTTGAATGCACACTCACATAACTAATTAATTCATATTTAGCTATTTTAAAACAAAGCAAAATTTTAGGGTGTTACAATTCTACCCCCCTTAAAAGAATCTCGTCCTCGAGATTGGATGATGCTTACTCAAAAAGCTGTGGGTAAGACTTTCTCAGATCTTCTTCTCTTTCCCACGTAGATTCATCTTCTGAATAACGATTCCATTGCACTCTGCACATCTTTATAGTGCGACTCCTGGTAACTCTTTCTGCAGTTTCAAGAATCTTTACCGGATATTCCTCATACGTGAGATCTTCTTTAACAGTAAGCTCCTCCAAGGGAATCTGCTCTTCTGGTACACGTAAACACTTTTTCAACTGTGAAACATGAAACACATCATGCACACCTGATAAACTTTCTGGTAATTCCAATTGATAAGCCACTTCTCCACGTCTCTCTAGTATCTTGAAAGGTCCCACATATCTCGGTGCTAACTTGCCCTTCATACTGAATCTTCTCACATTTCTCATTGGTGACACTTTCAAATACACATAGTCACCTTCTTTGAAACTCAACTCTCTCCTTCGGATATCAGCATAGCTCTTCTGTCTAGACTGTGCTACTCTCAAATTATCCCTGATCATCCTCACTTGTTCCTCTGCATTGCGTAGGACATCAGGTCCAAACACTTGGGTTTCACCTGTCTGATTCCAGAATAGAGGTGTTCTACACTTTCGCCCATATAAAGCTTCGAATGGCGCCATCTTGAGACTTTTCTGGTGACTGTTGTTGTATGAAAACTCAGCATATGACAAACTCTTATCCCAACTAGTACCATACTGTAAAGCACAAGCTCTCAACATATCTTCCAAGATTTGGTTGGTCCTTTCAGTCTGCCCATCAGTTTGGGGATGATACGCCGAACTGAAATTCAACTTGGTTCCCAAAGCACTGTGTACCTTACGCCAAAAATGTGACGTAAACTGAGTTCCTCGGTCAGACACGATCTTCTTGGGAACCCCATGTAGACATACTATTCTCTTCATATACAACTCCGCTAGCTTTGCACCACTATAGGTGGTTTTGACTGGCAAGAAGTGAGCTACCTTAGTAAGTCGATCCACTATTACCCAGATTGAATCATATCCCTGTTGAGTGCGGGGCAATCCAGTAATGAAGTCCATACCAACTTCTTCCCATTTCCACTCTGGTATTTTCATTGGTTGCAACAATCCTGCAGGCCTTTGGTGCTCAGCCTTCACCCTTTGACAAGTATCACATATGGCCACATACTCAGCCACATCCCGTTTCAAACCATACCACCAATACTTCTCTTTGAGGTCCAAGTACATCTTGGTGCTTCCAGGGTGTATAGAATATGCAGAATCATGTGCCTCTCACAGAATCATATCACGGATGGCTTTCACTTCAGGTACACATATCCTTTTTCCAAACCATAGAGTACCATTCTCATCCAACCGGAAACCTGGTGCCTTTCCAACCACTACCTGCTCGGCAATTTCCTTTAATTTCTCATCCTCCAACTGACCTGTACGTATCTCTTGCTCCAATGTAGGTTCTACAGCCAATTCTACTACATTATTGACAAAACCCAAGTTGAGACGTTCTATTTCAGCTCGCAACTCTGCTGGTATAAATGTCAACTGAAGTCCGTTGGCATAGCTTTTCCGGCTAAGTGCATCGGCAACAACATTTGCCTTTCCAGGATGATAATGCACTTCCAAATCATAGTCTTTAATTAATTCCAGCCAACGACGTTGCCTTAAATTCAACTCGGACTGAGTAAAAATGTATTTCAAACTCTTGTGGTCAGTGTAGATGTCACACTTATGTCCGATCAAATAATGCCTCCAAATTTTCAGAGCATGAACAACTGCGGCTAATTCCAAGTCATGGGTTGGGTAATTTAATTCATGCTTTCTTAACTGCCTGGATGCATAGGCCACAACCTTTCCTTCTTGCATAAGCACACACCCAAGGCCTAGGCGAGATGCATCACAATAAATAGAGAAGCTCTTACTTAAATCAGGTAGGGTCAACACTGGGGCTGTTGTCAACCTTTTCTTTAGCTCCTCAAAGTTAGCCTGACATTTGTCTGACCAAACAAATTTGGCATTCTTCTCTAATAGGGCTGTCATAGGCTTGGCTAGCTTAGAGAACCCTTCAATAAACCTTCTATAGTATCCAGCCAAACCCAAAAAGCTACGGATTTCACTAGCATTGACTGGGGCTTTCCAATTCAACACATCTTGCACTTTACTGGGATCTACGGCTATTCCACCGTTAGAGACCACATGTCCCAGAAAAGATACTTCTTTCAGCCAGAACTCACATTTGCTCCTTTTTGCATACAATTTATGTTCCCTGAGTTTTTGTAAGACTAACCTTAAGTGGTCAGCATGTTCCTCTTCATTTTTGGAGAATATTAGGATATCATCTATGAATACCACTACAAACTTATCCAAGTACTCCATGAATACTTTGTTCATTAGATACATAAAGTATGCAGGTGCATTTGTCAGTCCAAAAGACATCACTGTGTACTCATAAAGGCCATATCTGGTAGTAAATGCTGTCTTGGGTATGTCAGATGCACGAATTTTTAGTTGATGATATCCAGAACGGAGGTCAATTTTTGAGAACACACAAGCACCTTTCAGCTGATCAAATAAATCATCAATCCTAGGGAGTGGGTACTTGTTTTTGATTGTGACTTCATTAAGGGACCTATAGTCGACACACATCCTTCGTGTGCCATCTGTTTCCAATCAAATGTGCAAACTTTTAGAGATCTTCCAAAAATTTATAAATTATTTACAAAAGGTAAATAACATAACGGAAAATTTCTGGATGAGTGTCTACAACGGCAGACCGAAAACTGGAGTGTAACTCAAGTTCCAGAAATCCAAAATATGCGTGGCATACATCGTTAGAAAGCTTAAAGAGTCTGCTACAACTTTTGTATAGAACTTTTTCACTGATACGGACGGCAACATCATCAAAAACTGAGCTAAACAATTTCTGTTCTAGGTCACAGACTGCACAGACTTGCCAGGTTGTAGCAGGTATATCTCTCAAACCAGAATTGATAATGAGGTGATTCCAGTGGGAAATGAAAGGTACACAAGTCTAGTTCTTTCCACAAAAATTTCATAATTTTTGGACGTAGAGATTTAGAGATATGAGACAAACATTGCAGACTGCTCTGAGAAACAGCACAGCAGTAAAGCAGAATTTTAAACCCCAACTAAGTTAAACAAACACTAACTTAAGGTTTTGATAAAAAGAACATGTGGACAAGCCCACACTGTTCCTGCAATCACACAAACTCCAAATCATTCAAGTTCATCATCACAAGCAACAAGACAATTAAAAGTTCACAACACACACATAAACTTGTCACGACTTTCGATCTAGAACGCATTCATTATGACGGGGCTGCAAGTATCTAAGGAGCGCGATCCACCATGGTGAACACCCTGGCCTTCTTCTTGTAAATGGTAGGCTGTCCTAGCTGAACGGCCATCTCATCTATCTGATTCTGAAGGCGCTTCTCAGATTTTTGCGCTGCACGAAGCTCTTCCCTGAGTGCTTCGTTGACCTCCTGCATGGCGCTGAGGTGCCTCACTGTGGTGTCCAAGGTGGGATCAGAAGCTGGAGGAGCCAACACCGCCCATGTCTTCTCCCTTGAGTCGTAGCGTGGAAGATACCGGTAGCGATCATTCTGCATGTCCTCAAAACGTCGACCATGGTAGTGCAGGTACGCCGCCTGCGCAGCATCTTCCATGCTGTCATGGGCACTGGCACGTCTGGCTCGGTGGCTATGGGTGGTCACAACATCCTGAGATTGGTCGGTGTTGTTCCAGGCGGTGATGATCACATTGGTCTTCCAGTACGTCGCCTCCACTGGATGTGTGTGCTTCGCACAGTAGTACTTCACAGAGGCAGCAAACTCTGGATAGTACTCAGCTAGCATGGTGGTGAGGAGGTTGTGGTAATGGGCATCTTCGGGAGCTTCCTTAAACTTGTTCCTGGTGGTCCAGCCTATCTCTTCTGGCTCCTCTGATGCAGCTGGGGAGGGCACTGGTGTTGGTGCAGAAGCGGCCTGGGAAGCTGGTGGAGGTGTAACAGCGGGGACTGGAGCATCCACATGTGGGATGGGTGCAGCCACGGGGGTCGAAGCAGGTCCATCCGATGCAGCCACTGAAAATACCTCCTCCTCCATGGGTTCCTCCTCTTCCTCGTCAGTGATGTGGGCGACCTCTGGCTCCACTGGTGGTACTGCTGGTGGTGCTGGTGGAGCAGGTGCTGCTGGAACGAACTGGGCGACGTAGGCAGCGGCACTGAGGCGAGGCATCTATAGTTTGGATATAAAATATTATCAGAGTCAATATTTTATACAATAGAATAAGAAATAGAGCATAAAATTTTAATAAAATATCAAGATGGAGATAGTAGCAAGTAAATAAATAAAGTCAAACTCCTAGAAACGACCATTTCTATCTAGGTTTGCGTCCTACAGTCGACACAGCTTTGATACCAATTTGTCGCACTCCAATTAAAGGACAATATAGAGTGCATACATCTTATGTGCGCCCCAGGAATAGTCGCACACATAAGCTGACAAATTCAACAAAAGTATCATCACCATGTACATACATATCGTTATTACATCACGTAGTTCTTACATAACAAGCGGAAAAGTAAATAGCTACTCTCAAGCGTAGTGTCTGATCCACAGGGAAGGACGACTGGTTGACCCAAACCTAGAAATCTTCCGGGAAGTCCTCGTAGAAACTGTCATCTGTTACCCATCCGGGATTTTTATCCAAAAACAATATAGCAACAAGTGTGAGTACATTTGTACTCCGCAAGTATAGTATGAGGATTCATGAGGCTCAAAAAGGATATGACACGGTTGACTGCAGTTAGCACTTTTAGTAGATCAACATTTCATTATTAATCATTATTAAGTTATGCTCAAACTCCCATTTAACCCACATGATCCACTACTAGAATTAAGAAGAGAAAACAACAGTGTGATCTCATCATCATCATCATCATAGTTCATCCACATATCTAGTAACCATTTATTCTGTGAGTTTTCCGGGCCGCTCGTGTCCGTGAGCACGGCTGTTATAACAGTTTTAACACTCTGCAGAGGTTGTGCATCTTTACCCGTGAGTCGTGTTACCCGTATGCCCGGGGCCCGTCGACCCCCTAACACTTCCAAGGTGAGCAGGCAGGGTACACTATGAAGCCTTCCATAGGCCTCTTCTAACAAGTTAGGGCCGCGAGGTTTCCTCGGCAGGCAGATATAGAGAACCCCCCTTTCGATGGCACAATTCCCGCAGGCTATACACATCAGAACAGAGGCAGTTCTATACCCAAAGTGGCAAGCCCCTCTTGCGCCCTTTCGGGTAACCTCTAACAAGCTAGAAAAGATCCTATTACTGAGCTAAAGTCAGAGCCATATGACTCTCACGGTTGCACTGTATGTCCCAGCTTTTGCCCTACAGACAAGTCCTTACGGAGAGTTTAGGGCAACATGATCGACATCATTTGCACCATCACCCTATATTTCAATCATTACCATCATGTTTATCCGTTTGTTCCATTAATCATAGTATTGATCATGTTTGAATAGAGCACTAGCATTCTACCCATATGCAATAAAACCCATAGGTATCGAGATATAAGTCATAAATGGCTAGGATGTCCTTATAGTCGAGCAATATTAGACACATGCATAATGAGTAGATTATATAATGAATAGGAATCAAGGAAGGCCCATGCTATACTTGCCTTGGTTCACGAACTGCTGCTGGTCCTGCTGCTCCTCGCACGCGTCCGGATTTCCGACGTACTCCTCACCGTCTGAACTCGAACGACACGAAGTACAACACGCAATTCGGAGCAGACATACAAGCAAAACATGGCTACTATTAGGACAGTACACCAACAATAAATAAATCTGAATAAAATGTTTACCAAAATCATCTACGTCTCGCTACGATCACATTGACGCGAATTGCACGAAAATCGGAGCTACAACGCAAAAGTTACGAGACATTTACTATTCCAGAAGCTAGCTATTAACTAGATTTATTTGAGAAATTCAAAAGCTATTAACAGGTCTAACAGTAGCACTATTGCGTAGATTATGAAATTACGAATCTAACGCGAGTTGAACGGGTCGAATCGGAGCTAAAACGACGATTTTATACACGTTTTACTGCAGTGGCAATTCTGTAAATAAATTGAAAACATTTCGGGATTAAAATAAAACAAATTCGGGAAATTCCTATCTGGCCGAGGACTGCGGGTAAAATAGGAAGAAATCCGAGGGCTCTTTAGCAAGAAGACCCGCGAAGGGGTATCGGCTGCCCACAGCCGTTGATCACGCGATGAAGGGCTAGGAAAGAAAAGGGGGGAGGAAAGAGAGATGGCCGGCCGTCGGACCCAGAGAAGAAGACGGCGGCGCCGCCATGGAGCTCGCCGGAGCTGCTCGGCCGGGCACTCCAGGGCTCAAATCGCCAAACCAAAAACATAGGGAGGATGCGGAGGGGATGGGGGTTCCGTTTTTTGCCACTAACGCGGCCGGGGAAAGGCTCGAGGGCCACCCGCCATGGCCGGCCATAGAAGAGCTCGCCGGAGCTCACGTAGGACGGCCCTAGAGACCACCAAACGCCACGGAAGAGGGACGGGGAGAAAGAGGAGAACGCGGGGGTGCTCACCGAGCGGACAACCGGAGTCGAGGCAGCTCGGGGCGAAGACCGACGGGGTGGCCGAATGGTGCTCCGGTGATGCGCTGCTGCGGGGCTTCGTGTGCTCAATAGAGTGGGGTTGGAACGGGAAAAACAGCAGGGGGAGGCGGTGAAGGGGGTTGCGGCTCCCTTTTTGAAGAGGTAAGGGCGCGGGGCGCTCCCACGCGCGGAGGTCGTGGGCGCGGGGGCGGTTGCGGCTTGACCGGCGTTCGGAGCGGGAGGTTGGGGAAGAACGCGCCGACATGCGGGACCGGGCGGTCAGCGACTGCGGGAGAGTGGGCGGCAACTGCTGGCCGAGATGGGCTGGGCCGCGGCCCAAGAGGGAGTGCGGGAGGGCGAGCGGGCCGAGGGAAAACGGCCTACGGGCCGAAAGTGAGGGAGGGAGGAGAAGGAATAGAATTTCCTTTACATTTTCTAAATTGATTTTCCAAATCCAATTTCAAATGATTTTTAAACCTTTAAGCAATGGAATAAAAAGCAGTCACCACAATAAATAAAATGCATCGGCATGTGTGCATCAACATGTAGCTAACCTTATGATAAATTTTAATTTCACAAAAATTTATTATCTCCTATATTTGAATGCACACTCACATAACTAATTAATTCATATTTAGCTATTTTAAAACAAAGCAAAATTTTAGGGTGTTACAGTTCACCCTTGACCATAAGGCATAGGAAGTAGTGGATGATGACGGTGAAGATGGCGATGAAGGTGGTGGTGAAGATATTGATGAAGACAATGATGGCCCAATCACAAATGCGGTGACCTTCTCTTTCTCGTCGTCGCTCTCATCGCCGGAGGACTCACATGATGACTCAATGTCGGTGAGCCAATCACCCACAATATAGGCTTTGCCTCCCTTCTTCTTTTTGTGAAATTCTATCTTCTTGCTATCCTTCTTCTTGTATGGCTTGTTCTTCTTCTTTTTATCTTCTTCATCACTAGATTTATCTTTCTTGCCCTTGTTCTTGTTCTTGTATTTGTCTTTGTCTTTTGGAGGCTTAGGGCATTGATGAGCTAGATGACCAAGTTCACCACAATTGTAGCAATCTATTTCAGATATAGGCTTTCTTTTGCTACTAGTGAAGAACTTCTTCTCTTTGCCATCGAACTTGATGCCACTCTTATTAAGCTTCTTAAGCATCTTGGTGGTCTTTTTCACCATGAGAGCAAGTGATGCATCATCAATGTCACTCTCACTTGAGCTTTCATGCACAATCATGGCTTGGCTCTTCTTCTTTTTCTTGTCATGGCTAGCTCTGAAAGCCAAGTCCTTCTTCTTGGAAGATGATGAGCCCTCTTCTAGAGTGATATGCATGTACATCTCATGAGCATTAATCTTTCCTAATACTTGTGTCGGTGTTGCGGTGGAAAGATCGCTTTGATGAAGCACGGTGACAATATGGCCATACTTCTCAACGGGAAGAACACTCAAGATCCTCCTTGCAACATTTGATGGACTCATTTGAGTGAGCCCGAGAGCATTGAGATCCTCTACAAGAACATTCAAGCGAGTGTATATGTTATTAGCACTTTCTTTGGGAAGCATCTTAAACGAATTAATCTTCTTTAAAGCAATATGGTAGCGTTCCTCACATTCACTCTTACTTTCCTCATGGAGAGCATAAAGGTTTTCCCACAATTCATGAGCATTTTTTGTATTATGCACACGATTGAAGATATCCTTGCCAAGGCCCCGGTAGAGTGCATTTCTTGCTTTTGCATTCCACCGGTCGTACTTCTTCTCGTCACCAACAGGGTTAGCGGGATCCTTGACTTCCGGAAGCCCTTCGGTGGCGGCTCTAAGACACCCGACATCTATGGCTTCGAGGTACGCCTCCATGTGGATTTTCCAATATGAAAAATTATCTCCCTCAAAGATGGGAGGTGGTCCTTTCCCATTAGACATCTTGCTCTAGATGGTAAAGCCTAATTTAGGAGCAACTCGGCTCCGATACCAATTGAAATAATCAAGATGCCAAAGAGGGGGAGGTGAATTGGGCTTTTCTAAAAATTATTGCAAGAATTAAAACCTACTAAGCCATAATTCACCCCTAGTGCCTACAAGTGTTCCTAGTGATTCTACCGATTAAAAGTTTTGCACCCTAAGTTCCAATCCTAGTCTAGCATGGCAATTCTAGGAAAGTAAACCAAGCAACAAGAGTAATACGAGAAAGTAAATTGCTTGAATGTAAAGGCTTAGGAACACGGCGATGTTTTCCTGATGTATCAAAGAGTCGTCACTCCCCACTAGTCCTCGTTGGAGCACCCGCGCAAGGGTGTAGCTCCCCCTTGATCCGCACGAGGATCAAGTGCTCTCTATGGGCTGATCCTTTAACACTCCGTCGCGATGAATCGCCCACAACCGCTCACAAGATGAGTTGGGTCATCCACAAGCTCCGTCGGATGATCACCAAACTCCCAATCACTACCAAGCCATCTAGGTGATGGCGATCACCAAGAGTAACAAGCAAGAACTCTCACTTGACCACAACCAGCCTAATGAGAAGGTGGATGCACACTTGCTACTCCCTAGTCACTAATGAGGATCCTTAATCTTAGATTCTCAAATCTCAATCCTCACTACAGCTCTTGCACTCCCTTGCATATGAAAGGTGTTTCTCAGCTGAACAAATGAGCAAGATACCTCAAAAAGAGGGGTAGGGAATGTATTTATACTCCCCACAGTCAATCTCAACCGTTAAGTGCCAACTCAGCATTTTTTTCGTACTGACCGGATGCGCCGGTCGATGTGACCAGACGCGTCCGGTCGGTGGCAACGGTCGATTTAAAAATCAAGGGCGCTGAGTGACCGAACGCGCAGACGAGTCCGATCAGGGATGACCGAATGCGTCCGGTCGCTCAAAACCCTTTCTAGAACCTTACTGTACTTTGATCGAACTCGGCCACAGTGGCGTCCGGTCAGACAGGCTTAGCGTCCGATCGCAAACCCTAGCTCTCCTGACTGTAGAGCGCGCCACCTGCGCGTCTGGTCAGGCGAGCCACAGCGTCCGGTCGTTAGGTTTCATTTCGCTACAGATCACTATACTGACCGGACGAGTCCGGTCGAGATAGAAACCACGTCCGGTCAAGAAGAGAAGGCTCAAATTACTCCGGATCGCGACGCAGCCTAAACAAAGCTTCTTCCAAATGATCTTTGGGCTTCACCTGAGCTACCTTGTGCTAAGTTTGACAAGTGTGCACCACACCTAAACAAATAGACTCACCTAGGTCAAGCTACTCACTCATGCCCCCCTTTATAGTATGGCCAAAGGAGAAAAGCGAAGATCCTAACGAGTAACGACTATTCCGAACGTAACTCAACTCCTCGACGTCCGGAACTAACCGTCCTTAATCTTATCATTAATCCTTTGAAAATCGAAACGATTTCCATCAAGGGGCATGAAAACCATAGTGCCCAAAACAGTCACCATTCCTATGACCTAACTTACCAAAGTTTCTGCAAAACACACGTTAGTCATGGTACTGTTGTGTTGTCATCAATTGCCGAAACCAACTCTAGGGGCCTAGATGCTTTTCACCGTCCATGTTGTTAGTCCATGTAGTCCGTTATGCGGCACGTGAGGAGTTGTAGTTGGTTGGTTTAGTACCACTTTGAAAGTTTAGGATGGTGAGGGTCAGCTTACAATCCTGTTTGTCGTTATAAATGTAGCACGTCCGAATTAATCCTTTTATATGAAGCGAGGACAAAAGTCTAAGAGAGGTGCTACACGTATATAGCCCGTTCCATGTGCAAAACTAGGCCATATAAGTAATTTTTGGACGCATGGCGTTACATGTGTTGACCGCTCGTTGGGATTCGACAAACCCAATATTTTTCATCCTCATATGAGGAGCTACAAGAAGTCGTGCCAAACACGTCCTCATACGAGGTGCAAGGTGCAGGAGGAGGAGCCAGAAACACATACTCGTACTGGGTGCAGGAGGAGCCAGAGCCACAATAAGTCGTGCCTAACGTGTCCTTAGATCAAGTGGTTGTGGTTGAGTCTGTTTAAAACTTCGTGTAGTATGGGTACTCCCGTAGAATAAAAACATATGTAAACACCGTTCTTTGAAGAGTAATCTTTTTTAAGTTTGATAAAACATATATGTATATATGAAAAGAACTAATTAGTTATGATATGTAATACTTCCTGCATCCCAAAGAGAATGGAGACCCTACTTTTCAATAAGTCAAACAACCTTAAATTTAATTAAAAAATACATATAACAAATATCAATATTTATGATGTATAATAAGTACCATTAAATTAATTATGGAGTATATTTTCATAATATAAAACTATTTTAAGACACAAATATTGGTATTTTTTCCTATAAAACTAGTCAAACTTAGAATTATTGACTCTCCGGTAAGCGAGATTTCTATTTATTTTGGGGCGGAGAAATTAAATTTCTTTAGATTAAATATCTACCTCTATAAGAAATATTTGGCTCATTAAAATGAGATGGGTATTTCCCGGACTGAATAAGGTTGTATTTAGTTCCCAAAATTTTTTGTCTTCTACAGTAAAAGAGTATATTTGGACACATGCATGAAATATTAAATGTAGACGAAAAAAAACTAATTGCACAATTCTCGGAGAAATCGCGAGACGAATCTTTTAAGCCTAATTAGTCCATGAAAAGTCTTAAGTGCTACAATAACCCACATGTGCTAATGACAAATTAATTAGTATCATTAGATTCGTCTCGCAGTTTCCTGACAGGTTCTGTAATTTGTTTTTTTATTAGTATCCGAAAACCTCTACCGACATTCTTCCGACACCTTCGATGTGACATGAAAAAAAATTCACTCCCAAACTAAACGCCCCCTAAGTAGTGTACGTATACTCCTGCATTTGGCCCATGAAACACGCAAGGAAGGAATGAGACAGGGCGTGAGCGACCGACCGATGGGCACACATCTGCTGATCTGCGTCTCGCCCCTTGCCCGTCTGGGAAGGCGTTAAAGCGATTTTAAGGAGGGTGCAGGAAAGTCCTGGCCCCAATAATGGCGCGTCCTATGGGTGGCCGTCTCGAGCCGTGCGCGCTGTACGGCCCTGTTGACCTGACCCCTTGTCAGCTGCCAGCGGCCCAGCCCGAAAGGGAAGGGACCTAGGCCTTGGACTTGTTTAGTTTCCGAATTCTCCCCAAATTCTACTATGCAAAAAGAAGATTTCCTGTCACATCAAAATGTCGGCAAATGCATGGAGTATTAAATATTGATGAAATTAAAAATTAATTGCACAGTTTTGTTGTACTTTGCGAGACGAACATTTTAAGCCTAGTTAGTCAAAATTTAGATAATTTTTACCAAATACAAACGAAATGCTACAGGAATTCTGATACATTGTTTTTCTTCCCTATTCGCCGAACTAAACGAGGCCCTTGTTTACTTACTCATCCCAACCCAAAATATTTTCTCTTTCACCTATCACATCAAATCTTTCGACGCATGCATGGAACATTAAATGTAGGTAAAAAAGATAACTAATTGCATAGTTTGTCTGTAAATATCGGGACGAATCTTTTGAGCCTAGTTAGTCCATAATTTGACAAATTTTACCAAATAACAACGAAAAATGCTACAGTAACTTTTCAGCTACTTTTAGTGAAGTGAACCCACCCCCCACCCCCCGTACGATACGAGCGTGATGTGCGCCAGATGCTGCAGCAACAGCCAACAACGGGTGTGTTTAGTTCCGCGAAAAGGTGTAAAAAAAGTACTGTAGCACGTTTTGGCTTTATTTGGTAAATAGTGTCCAATCGTTGATTAATTAGGTTCAAAACGTTCGTCTCGCAAAGTACAACAAGCTGTACAATTAGTTTTTGATTTCATCTACATTTAGTACTTCACGCATATATCGCAAGTTTGATGTGACGGGAAATCTTTTGTTTGCACAGTGATTTTTTTGAGGAACTGAACACAGCCAACAGCAAGCGCTCCCAGCCGGTCGCCGGAGGAGGCCGCCAGCCCGGCTGCCTGCGCCTCCCAATGGCATCCGCCCGATCCAGCGAGCCTCTGCATGCTACTACTCCTATGCTAGTAGCAGTACTGGGGCGCAAGGAATACGAGACGGGGGCGCGCGCAGGCAGGCCCCGTTAGGGCCCGTTTGATTTTAATGCGTTAAAGTTTAACTCACATCGTATTAATGTTCTCTTAAATACATAGAATATTAAATGTAGACTAATTACATGCATTTTGGCATAGATTAGGAGTAATTTACGAAACAAATCTATTAAGCCTAATTAGTCCAAGATTGGAAACTTTTTTGTCAAATAAGACGAAAATGCTACAATATTTGTTAAACTTTAACTTCTCAAACCACCCCTAGATACTAGGGCCTTGTTTAGTTCTTAACTTCTCCCCAAATTTTACTATGTAAAAAGAAGATTTCCCATCACATCGAAATATCGGCACATGTATGAAATACTAAATGTAGATAAAATTAAAAACTAATTACACAGTTTTATTATACTTTGCGAGACGAACATTTTGAGCCTAATTAATCAAAGTTTGGACAATTTTTACCAAATACAAACGAATTGCTACCGTGTGCAATTAATGCGCACTGTAGCACGGGCGCCGGGAACTGAACAAGAGCTGGATTCGGGGCACCCCGAATACTGTAGCAACAATGTTTGACAACGTAGCAATTTTGTTTTTATTTGGTAATAATAATTGTCCAAACATTGATTAATTATGCTTAAAATGTTCGTCTAGCAAAGTACAACAAAACTGTGCAATTAGTTTTTTTATTTCATCTACATTTAATACTCCATGCATATGACGATATTTTGATGTGACAGGGAATCTTCTTTTGGAGGAGAAGTTGAGAACTAAAAGGCCAAAGACAGGAGGCTGGCAGGCAACAGCCGCGACCTCACGGGGCGCAGGGGGATTTGTCTTTTCCAAATCCGTCCGCCGGCCGGCCCGGATCTCAGCGTCTGAGACTAACACCGGAGCACGGCAAAGGGCTCGGTACGTTAAAAATAGCATACCAGATTCCGCACCGGGCGACGCTATGCGAGTCTGCGTGGCTCAGTTGGATACAGTAACACGCTAAAGATAGCATTCCTATGTGCGCGCCTGTAAAGGGAAGGAGGAGAGAGAAAGAGAGAGAAGAGAGGATGGAGGAGAGAGAAAGAGATAGAGGAGAGAGGATATGAGATGGTTGTTGATATAGGCCCGTTTGGTTTGGAGGAGTTAAAATTTAACTCTCATCACATCAATGTTCCCTCAAATATATGGAGTACTAAATATAGACTAATTGCATGCATGTCGGCACAGATTAGGAGTAATTTACGAGACGAATCTATTAAGCATAATTAGTCCAAGATTAGAAACTTTTTGTCAAATAAGACGAAAGTGCTACAGTATTTGTTAAACTTTAACATCCAAACCAAACAGGCCCATAGAGTATGATATAGAGTAAATATGAGTGCGGGGGAGTTGGTATAGAGGTGAGAATACTGGATGACTAGGACAAAATATTCTTTTAGAGATGTGTTTAGAGAGTGGTGGGGTGCGGATAGCCTTTCTTTAGATGTGTTTAGAGAGTGGTGGGGTGCGAACCCGCCACGCCAGCACCGGCCGGGGCGCCGTGCCGCCCGAGGTGGTCACGGCCTCCTCACGGGGTCCTTGCGCTTTGCTTCGTTCCGCCTGCGGACCTGCCGGCGCCGTTCGAGAAGCGAAAGCGGCGGAAGCGAGACGGGGCGAGATAGGCTGTGCGAGTGCGGCGCTGCGAAGACGATCATTCCATCTCGTGCGCGCGGCGTACCTGAAACGTGGACGTGGCCGAGCGTACGTACTGCACAACTTGCACATTAATTTTGCGACGGGAATGGGCCGGGACAGACAGCAATAGCAGCATGTCACCACCACACGTGGGGGAAGGGTGGAAAAGCCGCAGCCACATGCGGACCGTGACGTCCCGTGACTTTGTATGCTTTGTACTGTGATGACATGACATCTCAAGCTCGCGAATTTGCGACGACGATGGGAGCACATATCTCTATCAGCTGGCTCATACATAAAAAATCAGGAAATGGAAAATACTTGCAGTCTCAGTGCACGTTTCGTTGGCGCCACTGCATGCCACATCGGAGTTGTGGCCGCGCCAGCGGCGACCAAATCGTCCGCCGCAACTGCGGCAGCTTTCGGCGTATAAATTGAACTAGGCTGCGGCATGTCGCAAGTCTAGAAAAGGAAGCAAACGCATACCAAGAGAGACTTCGGCGTGGAAGTTGTGGCGTGTTACGGCAAGTTAGGGTAACCAGCCAAATGCGGCCTCAACCTCTCCGCATTGTTCTTAGAAAGAAGGAAGATGCGTGTATTTGTTTTCCATTAAACTATGGCTAGTGTTCGATTTTGCTTTTCAAACTTCCAAACCGGATGCGTTTGGTCATTGAACTATCAAAGTCGAACAACTCTGGCTCTGGTCCTCAACTAGACTTGGAGGTTATTTTTTGTTGCATACTCCCTCCGTCCCCATTATATTAGTCGTTGTAGCCGACTCAGTTACCAAGAACGTTTGCAAAAGACTCAAACGCCTCTATGTATAACAATCCTTTCACAGTTGCACTATTAAATAAACAAGTCTACAGTGTGAGGGAAAAGGGATAAAACTGTCTGTTGGACGGGGAGATAGGCTCTTGGCGAATATTAAGGGACGGAGAGAGTATGTATCTTCTAATAAAAATATGGTTAAATCTAAGAAATTATAACTAATTTATTTAAATAAAAAATATGAAACCGGTGGCATTCTATTCTAAGGGCCTGTTTGGTTTCCAGGTGTTAAAGTTTAACTCCCATCACATCAATGTTCCCTCAAATGCATGGAGTACTAAAGTTAGACTAATTGCATGCATGTCGGCACATATTAGGAGTAATTTACGAGACGAATCTATTAAGCCTAATTAGTCCAAGATTGGAAACTTTTTGTCAAATAAGACGAAAGTGCTACAGTGTTTGTTAAACTTTAACTCCTCCAACCAAACACCCCCTAAAAATACAACCTATCTATTAATACTCTGTTCAGAGTTCATTGGGTATTCTCATGGCAAATATTTTATTGCTCATAGCCTTGATCGATATTAATTTAAATTATCATTATTCATTGTACTCTATGTCAATCGCTTGATCAGTTTCATTACATGACGTTTGAGCCCATGCCTTATGTGAAACCTATTACCTAGTCAAGTAATCAAAATAAAGTAACGCACCTACCATGCAGTGCCTAAATACGATCTTTATGTGGTGGAGCATGGCATCCACAGGGTTGGTGTCACCTTCGAGATCTTCAATGTACTCGGAATCCATTTGGTCATTTAGGTTGATCTCCTAGTCTAATATAGCGCAAAACTATGATTGAATAAATAATGGTCATGAGTAACAATATCAATAAGAACGAGATCCAAATAAACCTAAATATAGCACCAATAGATAGACTAGCTTTTTAGAGAAAAAAATAGTACCAATGTCATTTTTTATTTAAAATGATTAGCTATTGTTCTAGATATTTAATAATATATTTATTACTTTTTGAAAGAAAATTCATAGGCAAAACCAACTTTCAAACCAGCCATATGTCTATAGTTGCCCAGTTTTAATAGTTCGATTGTCAATGATGGTTTTGAAGTTTGGTGTCCAATATCGCACTCAGGTAATAGTTCAATTGCCAAAAAATAGACTTCTTCCTTCTTAGACATATAGATACAGTGAACAAACAAGCTACTTGTATCACATCATCAAATAATTCATACTGCCACATAACAGAAGGAACCACTCAAAAAATGTATGTGTAGATGGGAAGTATGTTGATTGCTAGTTTTGAGTTGTATACTTGTATCTAAGATTCCATGTTGCTTAGAGCATACTATATCCTCTTCTTTCTTCATTTTCTATTTTTCTTATTACTGTTTCTTTTGTAATGACTGTAATAAAGCTTTCTCTTTCCAAAAGATCGGCATTACCTCCCTAAAATATGTTTCTTATTGCAGAGGACACGTAGTGTTAGGCCAAATGTCCGATCCAAACACATAGTTACGAGGAGGACATAGGTCGATTTTTCAATGGAAAAAACTCCTTTTACCTCCCTGAAATATCTTCGTAGTCTGATTTTCCTCCTCAAATTCTAGACCTAGGCATCTTACCCTCTCAACTCTCAAAATCATTTAAACACCACGTTGCATGCCCAAGTTAGAAGTGGTTTTCAATGCGATTCTATGTTTTCTAGTTTTACAGTTTTTCTGATAAAGTACCTAATAAAATATTTAGAGCACATGAAGGCCCTGTTCATCTGGTTTATAATCCGTCTTATTCAGCTTGTTTTTTCAGCCGGAACAGTATTTTTCTCTCACAAAAAATCAGCCAACAGTGTTTTTCAGCCGGCTTATAATTCCAGCCGAACGGCTCCGAAATGTCTCTAAAATTTTAATAGTTATGGGAAAATGCAAGAGATTATGTTGGGACATAACAAACACAAATAAAGTTTTCACAGCTCGTGGAATCATCTCTAAAAGCTAGGGAAAATGCACATAATATCAAAAAATATGAAAAGTTCCCAAAACATTCTAACTGATGGCTAAACACATTTTGAAAACTTTTGATAACAAAAATATGAGATTTAATCAGCATCAACACGTAATTCTTGTTGGTTGCCTCTCAATTTTGTTGCAGAAGATTTTAAAACACATGTGGACATCGATTAGAATGTTTTGGGGAAATTTCATTTTTTTGCATATTTTCTCATTTTCCTAGAGCAAAATATAATTTTTAGAAGCTTCTAGAGATATTTTCACAAGCTCTGAATATTTTTTTTTGGTTTTTTGTGTGCAAAAATATCTCAAGGATTTTGTTTTCAGAATTCTTAGAAGCCTATACACTTTCCTCATGGTTTAGAAACCTTATCGTGTATTTACTGAATTTTTTAAAACTAAAAATAAGGATGAAACTACCTTGCAAACTATTACTAACGAGGATAGGGAGGTAGTTTAATGATTTTGAGAGTGTAAGATATTCGGTTTTACAATTCCACGAGGAAAATCACCCCACAAGTTCACGACGAGAAAGGACTTTTCTTTTGGAATCTGCAAGTATACCAACGGCCCAATCTACTCGTCCGACAGCAGCTGAGTTCAGCCCGATATTGTGCGCACGGCCTGTTGAAAAATTTATTGGGCCGGGCTGAAACTGCAACTGCGCGAGTCTACCACTAGCAGAAGTGAAGAGGACGCATCAGCCTATTTCTTATTCAAAGCCCGTCACGGTTTCCCTTTTTTTCTTGTTCAAAGCCCGTCACGGTTTCTTTCTTTTTCTTTTTCTTCAGCTTCCGCTCTCTCGGTCGCACCATTGTCCATTCGCAGAGGCAGAGATATGGACAAAACAAGATAGAGCATTAAAGCATGATTTTGCTGCGTGATATAACCAAGGAATCCGAGGGTCTTTTCTTGGTTCCAGTTGACTCCGCCTCCAGCTGGTAGCAGCCGTTGCTGAGCGCTGAGACATCAGACAGGACACCTAATCATAGATTAACGAATGTCAAATTGTACTGGACCACGATAATGACATGATGATGCATATATGCGCGGGAGAAACAAGATATCACGCGCCTCTTTAGCTGGCTCACTGGAGACAATGAACTGGGGTTGTGTTCACTTCCCCATCCCAACCCAAAATATTTCCTCCTCCACCCATCACATCAAATCTTTCGACGCATGCATGGAGAATTAAATGTAGGTAAAAAAAATAACTAATTGCATAGTTTTTTCCGTAAATGTCGGGACGAATCTTTTGAGCCTAGTTAGTCCATGATTGGACAAATTTTGCCAAATAACAACGAAAGATGCTACAGTAACTTTTCGTCTACTTTTCGCGAAGTGAACACACCGTGGATGGAGAGCACAGATGAGACGTGGCCTGCTAGTATTTTTTTTTCTCTTCTGCTGGTGCTGAAATAGCCCTGATCCACTTGGGGTGTGTTCACTTCGCGAAAATTAGGTGAAAAGTTACTGTAGCATCTTTCGTTGTTATTTGGTAAAAGTTGTCCAATCATGGACTAACTAGGCTCAAAAGATTCGTCCCGACATTTACAGACAAACTATGCAATTAGTTATTTTTTACCTACCTTTAATGCTCCATGCATGCGTCGAAAGATTTGATGTGATGTATGGAAGAGGAAATATTTTGGGTTGGATGGCGAAGTAAACAAGGCCTTGATTTGTCGACTGTCTGTAGCAGTGTCGCGGTGTGTTATGTGTGTGTTCGAGGTGGCCTTGCAGCCGGGCCCCGGGCTGCATCATGCAGCCGGGCTGCATAGCATGCAAGCATGTCTGCATGTGACTGAAAATTGTAGTTTAGTTATCCATAGGTGATACGAGCAGGGTTAAAAAAACCGCTCGGTAAACCGCGGTTTACCGCGGTTACCGGCCTAACCGGGCCGGACCGGTTCCGGTCCGGTCCGGTTAGGTATTCCCCAAATTCAAATTTAAAATTTGAAAAAAATGCTGAAAAAATTCCTAAAAATAGTTCATGATTTATAGAAGCCAATGGTGTAAAAAATTTTCAAATTCGAGTTCGTTTAGTATTTATTTATACATATAGAAGTTTGAAAAAAAAAAAATCCCGGTCCTGCCCCGTTAAGGCCCCCAAATTCAAATTTAAAATTTGAAAAAAACAAAAAATGCTGAAAAAATTCCTAAAAATAGTTCATGATTTATAGAAGTCAATGGTGTAAAAATTTTTTAAATTCGAGTTCGTTTAGTATTTATTTATACGTATAGAAGTTTGAAAAAAAAGAAAAAAGAAAATTCCAAACTCAAACCGAGCGGTAAACCGCTCAAACCGAGCGGTTACCGCTCCAAACCGCCCGGTAAACCGGTGACAAACCGAACCGAAGGCGCGTTTGAATTCAAATTCAAATTCGACCGGTTACCGACCGGTTACCGGTAAACCGGAACCGGAGGCCGGCGGTTTGGGGTGACCGGTCGGTAAAAAAACCCTGGATACGAGTATGAGAGAGATTCAGTGGTCAGCGCTAAACAACCAATCGAGATCAGGGGCCCTGAACAATAATTTAGAGCAGCTGTCCTGTCTCTCCGTCTCAACAATATATGTCCCTATTTCAACATATCGAACATTCCAACGTGGCTTAATCTGGTGCCGTCTTGAGTGTATTATAGGTGTGTTTGGTTCCCTGGCTTCCCCTCTGGTCAGACTTCACGGAGATAACTTGAGCTTGCTTGGTTATGTGAACAGGCCTCCAAGCCAGGCTCCACCTAGCCACCATGGGCACTTAGCCAGGCTTGCTGGAAACGGAGGAGGTGGGCGTTTCTAGTTAGCCAGCGCTCCCCTCACCTCCGCTCGCATCTACCTCCAACACCGCCAAGCTCGCATCGTGGCACCTCCACCCCACCGGTCGTCGGGCGCCACCGCTCGTCCACCACCACCGGCCGCCCGTGCTCACCCCGCCGCACCTCCACCACCACCGAGCATGACGACGCAAGGGAGCAAAGGCGTGGCTCCACCACCACCGAGATCTCTGGGGCGTGGCTCACGCCACTGCTGGTAGCGCCTATGCGTCCACCGGCACTGGGGCGGCCGCCCAGGAGGGCCTGCGTGTCCGCCAGGAAGGCCTGCACAACCGCAGGAAGGGCCTGCGCGTCCACCGGGAGAGCCTGCGCGTCCGTCGGACCGGGGACGTGGCTTGCGCGGCTCCAGGGGCGTATCTCGCGCCGCTGCCAGGGCGCAGCCACCGGCCTAGGGGGCGAGCTCCGAGCAGGCATCGACGTCGGGACGAGCCAGCGAATGAGGAAGAAAGAGGAGCCGCTGTGAGGAAGGTTGAGGAAAAAGGAGAAAAGAAGAAAAAAAAAGGCAGATCTTCGATGTCGCGATGCACGACGGCCGAGCAGAGGGCTCGCATCGTCGCGGGAAGAGGTGTCGCGCTCGTGCGTAGTGGCCTACTGCCATGCTCGCCGAGCATGCCCACCACCTGTTCGACTAAGGTCCTCAACCGGGGTAAACTTATCGCTCGAAGGAAGAGGTGATTCTGTGCAAACTCATCGATTCTTAGTCAGGCTTAGGCAGTACAGACAACCAAACATGTGCTGCTTGCATTGGCTAAAGCTGGCTAGAGCTAGTCTGTCTTGGTTTTGATAGCCAAACTTATCTAGGAAACGAACCAAGCAAACCCTATAACTGCCATTATCTCTTGCTCCCTCCATTGCTGAATAAATCAATTTCTAAACTTGTTAAGTAAGACATTTTTAAGTTTAACTAAATTTATAGAAAAGAGCGCCGTGATTTATGGTGTCAAAATATATTTTCATAATATACTCATTTAGTATCATAAATACTTGTGCTCTTTCAATAAATTAAATAAAACGTAAAAAAGTTTGATTTAAGATAACTTTTAGCATTGATTTATTTAGAGATGGAGTAGGGTTTGTCTTAACGGGAGTTTTATAGGCATTAAATAAGCTAACATAGTATAGTATAAATAAAGAGAAAGACGGTAAAAGTTTCAAGGGATGAAAAATCACTTGAAAGTCTTGAAAAAAGGACATGAAACCCCGACCTAATATAATTCTTTGCTCAAGACCAGAAAATTGACACATCAATTGGAATACCAAGTCTGTAGCTATATCTTGAGCACATTCACTTTCAAGGAGGAACATTTTTTAGGGAGTTGCTATACTTCAGTGCCTCAATTTTTAGAAATTTTCAGACAACAGTCCTACATAATCAACTATAGTACAATTAAAAGGCAACTCACAAGGGACAGTTCATACTTTTTCCTATTTAGCTAAACAATGACAAAATTGCATGTTGCCTCAAGCTCTCAACGACAATAAAAAAATGACATTTTTAGTTTGGAAAATACTACCTTTTTACCATAATTTATGCTTGTTGTAAACCCAATATATGAATGGCACCTACCATTGTTCTTTGGCCAGCATACGGTGATGCCTTTTTTGAGATTTTGAATCCCTAAGTGTACTCAAATGGTTGTGCATGTAGCAATGCTTTTCTACAATACAACATGCACATGGACATGGTTACCGAACATATAACAGAATTCCACGAAAATATAATCAGGGTTCAGATTGCAGTCCTGCACGGCTGCACCAGAATTTCAGAGTTAGCTCCCACTTGCACCACCTAATACACAGGCCAATAATCAAGCATTAAATCTTTGTTGACAGAAGTAATGACACGAATTGTCCACTAATAAGATCTATGAAAGCGATTTGTTTGTAGACAACTGCACTCCAACTCACTCGTATGAACCACAACGGTGCCAGGTTGCCAAGATTCAACACTACAACAGTGCCGAGAATTATTGGCTTATTGCGCACGGCCACACGATGCACACACACCGATGTAACACATCACACATCTTCACTTCTGGTCACCGGGACGAGAATTCGACGCGTCAAGCGTCGCCGGTGTACACGAACTCGCGCATCGCGGCGAACAGCACCTCGGCGATCTCCGGCACGAACAGCTCCGACGCGTGGAACCCGGCGACGTCCGTCTTCACGACGACCTCCGCGCCGCCGCGGTCCTGCAGCCACCGAGCGAACTCCCGCTGCCTGTCGATGAGCGGGTCGTCCAAGTTGCCGGTCACCAGGCACCGCGGCGGCAGGCCGGCGAGGGCCTCGGGCGCCAAGGCCTTGACGGGGTTGCAGAACTCGTGGTCCCGGTCGGCGCCCAGGGGCAGCGCGAGGCTCCAGAGCCTGTCGTTGGCCTCCAGCGGCAGAATGGCGTCGTCCACGGACCTGGCCTCCGACGGCGTCCGGTCGACGCCGCCGAGGTAGGGCTGGTGCAGCAGGACGCCGCGCACCGTGGCGGGTCCCAGGTCGAGGCCTCCGGTCCGGAGCGCCGCGAAGAACGCCATGTTGCCGCCGGAGCTGCTGCCCATGAGGAAGCAGCGGGAGAGGTCCCCGTGCGCGGCCACCCAGGGGTCCCCCGGCGCGCCGTCGCGGAGCCACGCCACGGCCGCCGCCGCGTCCTCGTACGCCGCGGGCAGGCGGTGCTCCGGCGCCAGGCGGTACTCGAGGGACGCCACGATGGCGGGCACCGCGGCCGCCATCGCCTCGCAGTGGCCGTGGTAGAAGACGGTGGCGGGGGACAGGATCACGAAGCCCCCGCCGTGGAAGTAGAGCACGACGGGGAGCTTGGCGCTGGCGCTGGCGGCCGGCGCGGGGGACGGGGAGGGAAGGTAGAGGCGGAGGTACGTGCCGGCGGAGGCATCGAGGGGCACGTCCCTGGAGATGACGCCGCCGGCGGCGACTTCGGAGGCCGGGACGAGCGGGACCTCGGGGCGCGTGACGGTGCCGTCCAGGTTGATGACGATTTGCATGAAGAGGTTGGTCTCCTTGGTCAACGTCGGCGGGCCCGAGGCGTCGCCAGCGGCGTCGGTGATGTCGCCCATGGTGCTTCCTCCTCTCGACCTCACACTCTCGGCTCGCTCTGTTTCTTTGACGAGGACGCGGGTGGGTGAGTCGTCGGTCGTCGCGGCGCGCAACGGTGGCTGCAGAGCAGAGGTGAACTGTGGGGCACGGTTATATATAATGCGGCACTGCGCCGGTGCCGTGCGTCGCCTGCGTGGCGTGAAAATCAGCACAAAATCCTGGGGAGTTTCTGATGGAAACGAGGAGGGCGTTTCGTTACTGTCGCGGGCGCGGCGGGAAACGTGGCCATGCCAGCCGCCATAGCAACAACTGAGCCGAGCGAGACGGCGATCGAGTCGTGGCGTGACTCCCGCCCTGCGTCCTCTGCGCGGGCACCAGATCCGGTCCCGAGCGCAGGCATGGGAGTACGTAGAGCTGAAGACTGCCGCCGAATATGTCCGAGCCGCACGGGAACGCCCGGCCATAGGACCGGGAGAAATGCTCCGAGGCCGATGGGACAACCTGTAGGTGCCTCGGAACAGTTCTTTGCCTACTGGCGTTATGAATGATTGGAGGCGTGTACGTCTGCCGGCAGGCATCGCCGTTGATCGATCGTCTCATTTGTCACGTAACGGTCCCGTTTCGGTTCAGGAGGAAATGTGATGTGCCTGTGCTAGGACTAGAAGTTGGAGCAGTACTCCCTCCGTTCCAAAATAACTTTCGCTTCTCGAAAAATAACTTTGGCTAATTTTATATAAAAATATTAATATTTATGGTACACAATTAACATTTAGATATATCGTTGAATATATTTTCATAATAAATTTATTTAGAGATACAAATGTTACATGTATATTCAATCTTATCAAACTCATGACACGGAACAGTTAATTTGGGACACAGGACTAGACAATGAGGAGTCGCACTCTACCAGGAGGAAGTGTCTGTCCATCTGGTCTTCGATGGCTATAGGCCGTGCCATGGCAAAAGGTGGTTAGCGTCACATGTTGCTTTGCTTTCTTGACCCTGGAGGCTCCGTTTGCCTTTGTCTCATGGGTATACGACAACACCATTACCTCAACTTTCCATACAAACAATTAAAACAAAGAAAGATTGAATACTTTTTGAGTGAGGTTTAAAAAAAAAGAAGGGACGAAGGACCAGAATAACACACTCTCTGAATTTAGGGACTGAGATGACACACATCCACAAGTCTAAGGACCGGTCATATACTTTACACGCTAAAATACAAACAAAACAAAGTTGCAGGTGCCTTTTCGAAGCTAATGAAATTTCTTGGTGGGGGTCACTAGGCCCTGCCCCCTCTTGTATAAGCTGATCAATATTTTTTGTTTCTGCAATCAGCCGATAGTGCACTCAGCACCACGGCTCTCCTGAACTAATGGGCTAATGGCGTGCCACGCGTAACGTTTCACCCAATCTTATAAATATGATAAATGTCACGAGGGAAATGAGATACGTAGAAAATGACCGTATTGTTGTTGTATACTGCATGATGGGATGGGATGGGACAGTCAGCGGATTTTATTTTCTGACATGGAATGATCGAAAGGGACCTGTTGCAGTTGCCAACGATGATGCGGTCAGCCGACAAACGCTGCCAGGGAACGAAAGCCATGCAGCAGCCAGCAGGACGGATTAACTGATACTCGTTTCCTGCCAAAATAAAGCTTAGACCTTGTTTAGATACACTTCAAATTCTAAATTTTTACACTCTTTCCGTCACATTAAATTTTAGACACATGCATAGAGCATTAAATATAGATAAAAAATAATTAATTGCACAGTTTGGTTGTAAATCACGAGACAGATCTTTTGAGTCTAATTAGTCCATGATTAGACACTAATTACCAAATACAAACGAAAAGTGCTACATTAGCTAACGTTGAAAAAAATTGCAATCTAAACTAGGCCTTAGATGACGTTTTGGCGTGGACAATCATGCCTTGCTTCGGCATTTGATTATTCAAGCTTATTATTGCGTATGGACTGAGAAGATTGGCTTGTTTACTCCAGAGCTTCACTGTGCAGAGTTGACAAGATTGATAGCGTTGCATCATTATTTGATGGCTTGTTGCTTGTAATCTCAAGGCATGGGCCGTATGGATTGCTTATTAGTGCGTATACTGAATTCATCAATTTTGCTTTCAGAGTTCAGACCCAGATTTCAATGTTAGACGTACGTACAAAGATGAAAACATCAAGATGGTCTTATCAGGCCACTGTACCACGAAAACAAAAGTTGGTGTCCATTTGGGCTACTCCTTTTCAACAAGAAATAGCAGGTGCTGTACTTTTTGCAGTTTGTATGTTTTTTTCCGAGCAAAGAGAGAGTTGTATGAACTATACATGATTGTTAGTACAATCAGTATTGATGAGATGCTAGACGCAGGTGCTTGTCCCAACCAAATTGCAGAGTGTTTCGTCTAGCTAAAGCATTTGCTACTTGGTTACGATCTCTCTTTACATGAACTATCTTCCACTCGCTTAGGAGCAGGGCGAGTTCCGTTGCTTCAGCGATCACAAATCTAATCTCCGATTTATACTTGAGTACTTGACATGTCATGATTCACAAAGATACTATACATAAAAACTATATTGTCAATAGATATTTATATATAAAAAATTCATCCAATCTATTGTCTTTCTCTCATATCATTGACCTATCACATACATTTTTCTATCTTGTTTTTCCTATCACATAATTTTCTATCTTAGTTTCCCTGTACACATAGTTTTGTGTAAACCATTTTCTTTTCTCCATTCCTTAATTATAATGCTATATTACCATTTTGCTCACTTAGCACTATAATTAATATCATAAAAACTATTCTAGTCATCCTGCCCTAAAAAGACCACTCTTTCACTCCTGGGTCCTGACCAACATCACTGTGTTCTGCTTTATCTTCGCAAAACGTCAACTGGCTATGAACCTGCCCAAGAAGAAAGCTCACAAACCAGGCAAAACGAAGCGACATAGCCTTCGGAAAAATTGCACGTAGTGTGTACCATTGGTGCTGTATGTATCTCCAACCAACTTTATCAAAGCCCACATAATATAGGCCTATCAAGTGCCTATGCAATACTGGGCCACATTAGCATGGGCGCATGAATCTTGCGTCGGCCTTGAGATAAAGGAAAGGAAATAATGGTGGATTCTAATCTATTTGCCATTTGCGTCTGCCTGGCCTCTTATATACTCGCGCCAGGCCCATTTTGCCAACCATTATAACGAGGAAAAAGAAATGAATGCCGTCAATGTCAGTCTTTTCTTCTTTGATATTATTGTTATTCCGTATTTTGCAGGTTTTGTAAAGGTCAAACCTTCTAGGAAGTCCTATAGAAGTTCTCTCTCTCCTAAGATATTGAAACCTAATCTTGTTTATGTCTAACTCAAATTTCTGAACGATTGGATTTATTTAACCACTTAGCTCTACATTTTCTAATTTTGCTTACCATTTCTAATTTTGCTTTTTAAAAAAAACATTTTTATGGAATAAACACATGTATGTTGTGAAGATTATATCTTATTTTAAGCTCCTTGGAACAAAGGAACTTTATAGGAAAAAAAGTGATTCCTGAGCTAGTTGATTTATCTAACCACCTAACTCCATCTTGCAAAGGAACATCTAACTCTAAAATTCCTTCGCTTTTTCTATATATGCTACACCAAACACTTCATGAAACAATAATTTCTGTAGCTTCCCGTTCTACACGATTCAAGAAGTTAGGAGATGAACTGAGTGTAGTTCGGGTTAAATTCTCGACTTAACACGGGTGCTCATGTTTTTCTAAATTTATTTCAGGCTTAACGTGATGTGTTTGTGGATAGTGAGACGCCTATGCCTACTTTGTCAATCTCGAGGTCTACCGACTTAGTTTCAGTCTTTTTGGAGTTACTCATTAGGATAGAGTGTGTAGGCATATGTTCATATGAGTGGGTGTGCATATATGTGTGAATATTTATATTTGTACTGTTATTTAAAAAAAAAGTTAGGACTACTCGAATCCTACTTTTTCTGGATCCTACATTTTTCTAAATTCTTGATCAAAAAGTCCTTTTAAAGTTGGAAGTTGGAACATCTCTCTTCTAACCGAGCGAAGCATTTATGTCTCTATTCACATCGCAATCTTTTCCTTGAATTATGTTATAGGTGGAACAATGTATGGAATAGAGAAATGCTATAGAATAAATGAGTGTTTTTTGGAGCAATTCAACAATCAGATTTTCTCTTCTCCATTTCCCGCCGTCCTCTCCCTCTCTTCTTCTCCAAATCTGATGGCCTTAGAAGGGGCTCGGGAGAGGCAGACCAGCCAAGCGTGGGAACGGCGGGAGGGCGACGTTAGGGTTCCAGCGACGACAAAAGCAGGCTGGCCCCATTGGGGCAGGGACACCCATGGCCATGGCGGTGGCAGAAGGAGAGGGGGAGAAGGTGGTCGTAGCGGGTATGGTAGGGTCCTGTCGGAGCTCGACCCTACCGCAACGAAAAAGACGGTGAAGAAAAAACTCACGTTGGAAGAGCCAAACACTTGAGTAGATAGCTCCTATGGAATACTTCAAACCATCAGATGCAAATCTCCCAGGTGTCCCTGCACTGCAGCCTGCAACTTGCTCCTCAAAGTCATTCGCAGCCGTGACACATCACACATGCATGCACCAAAATCCACACACCTTGTTTGAAAAAATGTCCACACACCTTGCTATCAGGGAAGAATGGATTAGATGCCCATATCATTTCAGCCTTGCATACAGCAGATCAAAGTTTTCCATGACCTGACTCCAACGATCCTTCTCGTCAGTAGCGCTGCTTGCCATCTTCTCAAGCAGGATTTGAGTTTGCGCCGAGGGCTTCGGTGTCTTGGAAGGCACCGTGATGCAGAACTGATCAGGAAACAACAATGATCACAGATGTAGCAACAGGTTCAGACAAAGCCTCCCCTATCACGTGCTACACCAAATCCCAACTCCTGGAACTGAGGCTCGATCGAGGGATTTTACGACAGAAACACATGTTCTGCAACCCAAATCGAAGGACAGTTCCTCACCGGTCGCCACCGCTCAGCAATCGACCACAACTTACAGAATTTTACACAGAGACAATCACTCTACAACCCTGGGTTGATAATCGATGCTAGCCAGATAGAGAAAAATGAACCATAAAGGGAGAGCTCATAATGGTTCCCGTGCGCCGAACTCGAGGTAGTTGACGCAAACCCCAGTCGAAGATGATGTATGCGAAGAGTGGTTGGTGAAGTAGACTAGGTGGAGGGATTGGGTGGTGGATCTGGGTGTGGTAGATGGTATGGCCGAGTAACTCAAGAGAGGCGACGTCGACACTGTCGTTTGTCATAGAACCTCCTAATTATGATGGCCCACATGTACCTGTCATTGTCATAATGACCTCTGACAGCCGTACTTATGTTCCTCATAACTTAAAAGGCCTACTTTCCTCCGAACATGATCTAATCACGGGAGTATTGTAATATTACAACAGTTTATTCAAAATATCATCAGAGTAAAGTAGCGGAAGTCTTACAATAACTTAAGTTTACAACCTTAGTTTCCAAACTCCAAACCTTATGTAATATTATTACAAACCGGTAGTAGGGAAGTATCTGTAGTAACTTTATTACAATCACACAAATGAAGTGCCTTGCCCAGAGGCCACACAGTCTACTCGTCGTCACTTTCTTCAGCCACAACGGTCATGCAACAAGGCTCAAAGTAGACTTGTTCATGAACCGCACCTGCAACAAGGGGTTTAACAAACCCTGAGTACGAGAGTACTCAACAAGACTTAACCGACTAAGAAAAGACTCCAAGGGCATGCTAGCTTTAGGGAATCAAGGTACGAGTATTCAAGAATCAAAATTTCTTTTACAGAAAAGCTTACTAAAGTAAATCCTTAACTTCAATATTTTACTTTTACCATTGATGGTTCATTAACTAATTCTAAGTGATCCTAATCTAGATCAAAGTAATTCTCATCAAGACCTTTCTCATTCTTTCTTTTAATTTTAGTTCTTAACTACGATGCATGACAGGTGATCGAGTCTCCATAACCGAGGAGCAACGACGATTCGAACCGATTATTCCCAGCTGGGGATCTCTAACCTCACGACATATGTAGAACCAAATCTTGCATATGCCAACCCTCATTTAGATCTCCCAAAACTAGAACGTGTCCATCGCCACCCGAGAGTACAGTACTCCTCGAACCCGGCCCAATTCTAGCCCCGAGGGTACACGCTACTCCCGCCATCTCTCCACTCCTAGTGCGAGGTTAGACGTTCTCGAAATGGAATCACCAATATTTTGGGCTTACCCAAGGCATGAGGCTAGTTGCAAAGTCTCAAAACATAAGCGGGCCTACAACAGACGGTCCTTAGCTGACAAGGCAGAAATATTACATTGAGACTCCATTTCCAATGCAAGTTAGCAGTGGCCAAACCACCCGCCCGATCTTCTAATTCATTCTCATATTTCAATATTCATCAAGTATGTCGTCATGGCTATGTAAACATTTCATTTAAAAAGCTTAACCCATAAGCATAGCAAAGCATACTATGCATTTTCAGTAAAACAAGTATCAAGGGTGATATCGCAACAATCAAGGATGATAATGTAGCAATTGAGTTATTGTAACAGAACCGCCCAATTATACGAGATTAAGTAGGAAATCATCCAATAAAAGGACAATTTAACAAACTTAAGCCCGTATAACCCGGTAGTCCGTGAAATCTCGACGGATTTCAAACCATTTCACATAACAGCCAAGATCGTACTAAGTTTAACGGTTACCATCATAAGTTACATAAATGTTCGCGGCATAAAATACATCGGAATTTAAACATAGTTATTACAAACCAGGTTTGAATAAAAGTAGCGGAAGCGGTAGTTCAAATCACGCACACACACCACATTTTGGAATAAAGTGCCAGCTTGTGATCATCTCCAGCAAAAGCATCAGACGAGAAGTAACGAATGACCATTGCCCATGGTCCTATGCTTCGCCCATCGCAGGATAGAGACAGTTAATACAATAGCCATAGTACATTTGTCCATCTGCAACAAGTGGGAACAAAGCCCTGAGTACGAGAAGGTACACAGCTAGACTTACCCGTCATAAACCAGAAATAAGAGACACCAAGGAAACATGATAGGCTTTCTGGTGGGATAGCTGACTCATTTGCAAAAGGCATTTTTTTGCATTTAGGAAAACCTTTACAAAAGCTTTGCATCAAGTTAATTCTTTATTAACCTGTCAACTACATTTGCACCTGTACTAAAGTAACATTTAATTAATCAGGTAATGATAACCAATGATCATTAACAACTTCCATTATGTCATAATTCATATAACTGTCCAAGTGTTCCATCAATATTACTACGATGAAGTAGCTCAAGTCAAGTGTTCACTATCCAGTGAACGATGGCGATTCAAATCGATTATTAACCAGCTGGTAAGTTATTCCTCACACAAACCTCACTCACCCGCTAAAGTGAGGTGTTGGTCGCCGAGTCAACCATTCAAGTAAAGTCGCGAGCTTGCCAGGAACCACTTGTACCCGGGGGCCGTCCGACTGCTCTTTGGCCTTATCATCGCGCCCCCGTATCCTGCCACTACTGCTCCGGTACAGTGCGTTGCGGGCAATTCACTCGGCCCGAATAATCTCCCAGTTTCGCGGTCGGAAGGTACTTTATCCGACCAGCTAAATGTGAGGCATGCGTTCAACATGACTCAAGGGACAACAACGGACGGTCCTTAATCGACACAGATGGAAAACACTACAGTCCGAAACCCTGCAAGTTTCCTCCCGGTCTCAAGTTTATTTCACACTTAGTTATACCATGACTTCATAGTCATCCAAGCAGATCCAGGTAACCACCTATAGCTCGCAGGTGACAGGAAATCACCCGACTTCTACCGGTCTAAGCCAGCTAAGCATTGACTCGACTGCGGGTACCAGGGTAACAAGGATATAGTCTAACAAAGGTAAGCAAGGTATAATGCAGCAACGTTTGCAAACAACTCCTAAACGTAATGCATCAAATTAAGTAAAGTTAATAATAAATTATTTGCAAACCGGGAGAGAAATGCTCCGGGGCTTGCCTCTCTCGAAGGAACTCGGACGGTGATCGGGGCACTCCGGGAGATCTTCACCGACCTCTTCTTCGGCTTCTGTCACCTCCTGCTGCTGTACCTCGATCTGCTCCTCTGGCTCCTCGGGTAAGACGACTGGGTTCTCGGTTTGCGATCCTGTATGATGCAATGCGCGTAAGTGATTATGCAAGCGTGCATCGAAGGAGATGAATGCAATGAATATGTTGAAATGCAAGGTAGTCAACATCATCCAAGAAACTATACACTACAAGCACATGTCATCTACTGCATTCTCTTCTACTACTATTATGTTAAGTTAACCTATCTTATGAAATGCTTCAAAGATACACCAAAGCCTTACTAATTTCTTAATCACACTTAAAGCAACACTTGCTTAAACCCTAAGTAATAATAATAGGTTTGAATAGCAACATATATTTCTGATGCTCCTAAAAATCTAAGAAAATTACAGTAGCATAATACTACTCTAAACAGACTACCATAAAAATTTCATGGCATTTGGATAAGTAAACTATCCTATACAAAAATGACAAGCTATGGCATAAAAATGAGCATGAAATTACTTTGTACTATGAAAAGTGTCAAACAACAGAATTAATATTTGTCCTAGGTTCTTCATAGCATACTATGACTGTACAAAAATTATCACATGCATGTTTTATACAAAGTTTGCTCTCTAGCAAAAATAACAAAAATCAGCCATTAAAGGCACTTGAACTACACCTCAACATTTTCCCACAGCACATGCATGAAACATATTTTTACTAGGAAGTACATGATATATTAAGATTAAAAAACTTGAAATCATATTTTTTTGATACATATAGGATTTACTAGCCATTTTACAAGATATCAGCAATATCAAGGATTAATTAAAGCTCTACAGAAAAGTATTCGAAAAATGACATGCAATATTTTTAGATTGTAGATCTGGTTCCAATGAATCCCTAGAAATTTATTTCACAATTTTTGGAGCTCAAATGAATACAAAAACATTTTCCACAATATTTTTCATCATGAATAATAAAAGAAAACAGAAAACGATTTTTATTTTTAAAACTAGGCCGGCCCGGGGAAGTAAACCGGCCCATGGCCTTTCTCGGCCTGGCATCGCGCGCGGGGGGGGGGGGGGGGGAACGGTCGAGCCGGCCTGCTCGGGGCGTGGCCCACAGGCGCAGCCCAGCGACGACCGACGGGGGAAAAACAGGGCGCCCTCGTCGACGTTCGGAGCCGCGACGGCGTGGCGGTGGCCGACGGCCAACGACCGCTTCCATGCCCGAGCGAGCAAGGCGAGGCACGCAACACTATTGTGGGGACACGGTGAACATCGTCGAGCAGTTCGAGAGAGATGGGGAGGAGCGGAGGCGACGGTGGCCGGAGCGCAAGCGCGGCGGCTCCGTCACGGTGGCGCGGCAAGGAAGCCAAATTGGTGTCCTACCGGAGTGAGCAAAGATGATGGTGGCGCTCGTTTGGAGGAGGCAAGGGAGTGGCGAAGCTTGGTGCAAGATGAATTTGGTCGCGGTGGAGGGTCGACGTCGGAACGGGGGAGCGGAGGTGGAGCTCCCGGCGGTGAGCCGCTCGCCCGCTCGGTTTTGGAGAGGGGAAGTGGATGACGAGCGGGAGTGCGAGTGAGGGGGCGAGGAGGGTTCGGGCAGGCGCACTTGAGCACGCTCGAGCTGGCAGGAGGGCAGAGCGGAGGCGACACGCGGCGGCTCCAACGGCGCATGAACGCCACGCGGTGGAAGCTCTCTGCCGCGGTGGACAGCGAGGCTCGTGGCGAGCGGGAAGAGGAGGAGCGGCGCGGAGGCAGGCCGGGCCGAGCGGACGCGGGCCGGGCCGAGGCGGCGGCTGCGGCGCGCGCGCGCGGGGTGGCGCGGGCCGATTCGGCCAACGGGCCGAAAGCGAGGCGGCGGCCTGTTTAGGTTAGAAATTAAATTTCCATTTTCATGTTTTCAAATAATTTCAAATAATTGTTTTCAAATCTCATTTTGAGCAAGAAAAGGACCTTTTCTGAAAATGACCCAAAAATAAAAGTTGCTTAGAATTTAATTCTCTACAACTTTGATTAAGGGGCCAACTAAAAATTCCCAATAGATTTTGAATTGAAGAATAAAAGCTAATTTAGAGAGGATTTTTGAATATTTTCAAATACATTTTTAAAACAAATCTTTGACAAAACTTTGAGTGATTTAGTGGCTCCAAAAATTTTCCTTATAATTATAAGTGATATGAAATTTATCGTTGCACAAATTTGATGAATGTCATTATTACATTATCACAACATGTTAAGCAATACTAGTTTCCAAAATTTTAGTTTATTAAAGGTACACCCTAAGCACATATGATTATGAATGCCATGACATGTTATGCTCATGATTTGCAATGCAAATGCTTGCGTAACACCGGAGTGTTACAGCCCTCCCCCCTTATAAAAATCTCATCCCGAGATTTGGGTTACGAACCATTTATTATAAAAATCTTCGTATGCTTTTTGTAGGTATTCACCCGTTTCCCACGATGCATCTCCCTCGTCATGATGACTCCATTGTATCTTATATGTTTTCACCACATTGTTTCGAGTAGCCCTTTCTTTGGAATCCAAAACTCAAATTGGTTGCTCACGATACACCAGATCTGACTTAAGTTTTATGCTTCGGGGTTCAATTATTTCCTCTGGAACGCGCAAACATTTCTTGAGATGTGATATGTGAAAAACTGGAAATATAGCATCCATTGATTCTGGTAATTCCAATTTGTAAGCCACTGGACCCTTTCTTTCTAAGATTTTGTAGGGTCCGACAAATCTGGCGGCAAGCTTTCTGCGTAATCCAAACCGCTTCTTCTTCATTGGCATGACTTTCAGATAAACATAGTCTCCAACTTCAAACACAAGTGGTCTCCTTCTTTTAACCACATAACTTTTCTGATGTGACTGAGCTGCTCTCATATTTTGCCGAATGATATGAACTTTCTTTTCGGCTTCTTCCATGAAGTCAATACCATAATACCTTCTTTCCCCTGGCTCAATCCAGTTTAAAGGTGTTCTACACTTTCGTCCATACAAAGCCTCAAAAGGTGCCATTTTGATACTTTCTTGATAGCTATTATTATATGCGAATTCTGCTAGAGGTAACCATGACTCCCATGAACCTCTGGAAGACAACACACAAGCTCTCAACATATCTTCTAAAACAGCATTAACTCTTTCAGTCTGACCATCTGTTTGAGGATGATAGGCAGTGCTACGAATCAGACTAGTCCCCAAACCTTTGTGCAAATGCTCCCAAAAGTGAGCAGTGAACTAGGACCCTCTGTCAGACACTATAGTCTTCGGTATGCCATGCAATCTCACAATCTCCGCAATATACTTCTCGGCATATTGAGGTGGTCTATAAACTGTCTTGACAGGCAAAAAGTGAGCGGTCTTGGTAAGACGATCCACGATTACCCAAATCGAATCATGGTCTTTCTGAGTAGTGGGCAAACCTGTGATGAAATCTATGCTTATATCATCCCACTTCCAACTAGGTACTGACAAAGGTTGCAACAATCCGGCAGGTTTCATGTGAATAGCTTTCACTCGACAACATGTGTCACATCGGGCCACATAGGCTGCAATTTCCTTCTTCATCTTTGTCCACCAAAAACGAGGTCTTTGTTCTTGATACATTTTACTACTGCCAGGATGAATGGATAACTTAGAGTGATGAGCTTCATCCATAATTTTATTCTTAAGCTCTCTATCCTTTGGAACAACAAGACGGTTGTCGAACTACAACACGTCCTGCTTGTCCACTCTGAAGTGTTTTGAAGGTTCTTCTTTAATTTTCCTTTTGATGTGGAATATCCCTTTGTCTGCTTTCTGACCTTCTATTATCTTACTCTCCAAGGTGCAACTGATCTGAATACTATGTAACACGACAGGGTGCATTAGATTAAAACCATCTTCGAGTAAGGGTTGCATATTCAGACAAGGCGACTTTCTACTCAGAGCATCGGCTACCACATTGGCTTTCCCAGGGTGATACTGTACATTCAAGTTGTAATCTTTAATTAGTTCTAACCATCTTCGCTGTCTCATGTTCAATTCTGGTTGGGTAAAAATATACTTGAGACTCTTATGATCGGTGAAAACATTGCACACATTACCAAGTAAATAGTGTCTCCAAATCTTTAAGGCATGCACCACGGTGGCAAGCTCAAGATCATGTGTCGGATAATTGATTTCATGTTTTCTCAACTGACGGGAGGCATAAGCAATGACTCTTCCTTCTTGCATTAGAACACAGCCTAATCCTGTTTTTGAGGCGTCACAGAACACATCAAAAGGTTTCTCGATGTCTGGCTGTGCAAGAACTAGAGTAGTGGTCAACAGTTTCCGCAAGGTGTGGAAAGCTGTCTCACACTCCTCTATCCACACGAACTTATGATCTTTCTGTAACAGACTTGTCATTAGCTTAGCAATCTTTGAGAAGTCTGGGATAAAGCGGCGATAGTAACCAGCTAACCCTAGGAAACTCCTGACTTCTGGCACTATGGTTGGAGTTTTCCAATCCATAACCTCTTGCACTTTGCTCGGATCTACCGAAACTCCATTCTCAGATAGAATATGACCAAGGAAAGGAACTTTCTCCAACCAAAATTCACATTTGCTGAACTTAGCATACAACTTATGATCTCTTAGTCTGGTTAAGACAATTCTCAGATGTTCTTCATGATCTTTCTCATTCTCAGAGTATACTAGAATGTCATCAATGAAGACAACTACAAACTTGTCCAACTCTGGCATGAAAACCGTATTCATCAGATACATAAAGTATGCAGGAGCATTTGTTAAGCCAAAGGACATAACAAGATACTCGTACAACCCGTATCTGGTAGAAAAGGCGGTTTTCGGGACATCTTGTGGCCTGATCTTTATCTGATGATACCCTGATCTTAGGTCGATCTTGGAGAACACTCTAGCTTTAGCCAACTGATCAAACAAAACATCGATATGAGGCAAAGGATATTTATTCTTGATAGTTACAACATTAAGAGGTCGATAATCCACACACATTCTTAGAGTACCCTCTTTCTTTTTCTTCACGAACAAGGTAGGACATCCCCATTCAGACTTACTTGGTCGGATAAACCCCTTCTTTAGCAATTCTTCCAGTTGCTTTTTCAACTCAGCTAACTCATTCGGAGGCATCCGATAGGGTCTCCTCGAAATAGGAGCTGTTTCGGGGATCAACTCGATTCCAAACTCAACATCTCTATCTGGAGGGAGGCCAGGTAACTCTTCTGGAAACACATCCGGGAACTCACACACTACCGGGATCTGGTGGATAGGAACAACTTCTATGGCACAGGTCACACTGACAAGGTCTGTTCTTTTGGGCAATGGTACCTGAAAAGTACCCTCTGCCTGCGGATCCTTAAGGGTAAGCAATCGACTGCTTATATCTATGACTGCTCCCCAGTCTTTCATCCAGTTCATTCCTATTATTACATCCAAAACTAGTCCTGGCATAACTATCAGGTTCACTCGAAACTTCCGACTATCTAACTCAAGGGTTGCCCCTCTAACCATCTCATTGGTTAACACATCAGCCCCGGCTGAACTTATACGATAACCATAACTCAATTCTGTGCATAGTTGTTCATGCTTTCGTGCAAATGCTTGACTCATAAAAGAATGCGAGGATCTAGAATCAAATAGAACAACTATAGGGTGATGGTTAACAAGAAACTTACCGGCAGTTACAGGTTCTCCTTCAGGAATCTCATCAACGGTGGTATGGTGTACACGGGCAGTGTAAGTCTGTTGCTTCTTTCTAGGCGGATAAGGGCAGAACTTTGAAAAGTGGCCTGGCTGACCACAATTGTAGCAGGGCCCCTTCACTGTACCAGCAGATCCTATTGCTCCCTTGGAGTTGCTTTGTTCTGCAGCTGCGGTGATCTTTGCTGGCGGCACGGCCATCTTGTACGGCTTCTGTGGTCCCTTGTAGTTCTGAGTTTTATGCTGTGGAGGCCTGAACCTTGCACCAGGTGCGGACGGACGATAAGAAAGATGATTTGCAGTGACAACTCTGGACTGTGATGGTCCTGACTCAAACACCCTCTTGCGATTCTTGGATGCAGTGTAGGCGTTGTTGTTCTTTTCTTGTTTCAAACAATCACTGATAAAGTCATTGAACCTGGCGTGGTTATTGGTACCCACATGCTTCATCATCTTCGGACTTAACCCTCTCTTGAAACTAGCAATTCTCTTTGCATCTGTGTCGACCATGTCTGGAGCATAGCGGCACAAGTTGTTAAATGCATGCAAATACTGTGTTACAGTCTTGGTACCCTGATTTAAGGCCAAGAACTCTCCGAGCTTCATCTCAACCAACCCTGGGGGAATATAAACTCCCCTAAACGCTTCAGTGAATTCTCTCCAAGTAATCTGGGCATTGGGAGGAAAAGTGGTGCGGTGATGCTTCCACCACATTCCTGCCGGTCCCTGTAACTGATGTGCAGCATATTCTGTTTTCAGGACCTCTGTCAGTCTCAACACACGGAACTTATCTTCCATAGTGTTGATCCATTCTTCAGCGTCGAGTGGCTCTGCTGGTTCCTTGAAAATAGGTGGCCTAGTATCCATGAAATCCTTGAAATTGCTGTACTGGTTCACCCCATGGCCACCACCTTGATTATTTCCTCTCTGAACATTTTCAGCGATGGTACGCAGAAAATCTTCCATATTCCTTTGTGACTGCTCAGCGTTGCGCTGGCTTCCAAGGAACTTGCGAAGAATACCTCTGCAGTGAGCGGTGGAGGAGGGGGCAATTGTGGCTCTGGCTATGGCTCCTGGTGGTTGACGTTGTTTGCACCACCCCCACCAGCCCCTGTATCGTTGCCAACAGTTTCAGCGGCCTCATACGTGGCACGGTGAGTGTTTGCCATCTGCATATTTCAGCAACAAGTAATAATTGAGCGAAGTGGTAGTAATTGTATTCGAATAAACAATCATGCCATACTGAATTTATTGGAGAGAACAAGTCATGCAATAAAACAGAGGCACAATAATCACATTCCAATTAAAACAACATCACTAATCAAATTACTTCGAATGCAACATCGCGTTCCATACAACCATGTTGCCAGCATACATACACTGGACTTTTATGCTTTCGAGCATCGCATACAAGATCCAAAAGATCGCCAGTCTCAAGATCAAAGAGGATACAACACGACACATGGAAACCAAAAGAAGGCCATCGCGACAAAGCCTATCACTAACGCAAGGCAACTAGCCTACTCCTCGGGGCCGTCGTCAAGGTTGGAGGCGTCAGCATTGCTACCATCAGTAGCGGCGTCGTCGTCGACGTCCATCTGGGCGGCGTTCGGAGGAGCATATGGGCCTATCCCGTTGTAGAGGGCATGAAACTCTTCATGCAAGTTGGCATTATACCCTTCTAGCTCCTCGACCCTTTGCCTGAGAAGGTCCCTCTCGTTTCAGGCTTCATTCCTTTCCTGCACTAGCTGTCCCATCATGCGGTCTGCATTTCTGTTGGCCTGAGTCAACGTCTGTACCCGCTGCATAGCACTCTCACTTCTCTCGAGAGCCCGGTCTCGCTGTAAGCTCATGTCGGCCAACTGCTCCTGCAAGCTAGCTATAGCACGTGCTTGCTTCTTCTGCTGCTTCCTTGCTTCAAGCCGATCATTACCTCTCAGACCGGTCAAGGTCCAATAGGTATTCTCAAGACCCTAGTATGCTTTGATGGCTGCATACATGGCACTCATCGTGTGGTTGTCGCTAGCCTGTCCTTCACTTGGGCCTCCGACCAAGGCACTACCTTGTGGCTGCACCCAAATGGCATCATGAGGATCATCTCTCGGGAAGGTACCTGCCAAAGCTGCTGCCAACTCATTAGGAAACCTGCTCATTATGTCTCGGATGACGTGAAAGGCTGCACCCTCTGCACCCTCAACTGGAGTGCGTCCTTCAAACTCCAAATGCCAACCAGCCCATTCTGGCGCATCACCAAGGGCAGGGACGGTGATTTCCACTATTGCAAGTCCATCCTCAGCTAACTGGCTCTCATTCCAGGAGTACACCAGCTCTTGACCCTCTGGGTACCCCACATCATGGAGCACTCTCCAAAGCAAGGTGGGCATGCCAAACTCACTTAGAAAAGTGTCCGTGCTGCGGCGCTCCCGCGGGGCCATCTGGTGACGTGGTGCTCTTCCACCAGTGGACTTATGGGCAGTCTTCTTCGTGCGGGCCATCTGTAGCACAAGTTTTAAATTACCCGGTGAGACATATTTTAAGTTGATGTCACTTTTATCAAACTGGGATAATCCTTTTATAAGGGAAGGAATGCAGGTGATGAATGAAATGCACAGGCAATATGATGCATGCGCGAGTCTTACGTTCTCACAAACTTAGAAAATAAAGACATCTAACGATGAATTCGGTGGCATACAAACGATCTCTCATATACGTAACTAATTCGATCTACACGATAAACGCTGTTATGTACTTGCAGAAAATTTATTTCAGCCCAGTCCCCATGAATGCATGAAAGCAGTAAATCTACCTACACGCTCTACACGAATCCCCAGATGCGTGTACAACAGTAGTAACTACCCAAACACATCGTCCTATTGACGGCATCGTCTCAACGGACGGAACACCCACACATGCGATACTTTCATAAAAACATGTGTACAACATGTAATTATTCTAGTACCATATAAAACACTCTCCCTAGATCGGCGGTGTATCCGATCATGCTCTCACAGCTCACACTTACCAAAGCGTAGAGGTAACTGATCTATACATTACCACTTAATTAAGTGGCACTCATACAATATCACGCCGTATGAGCAACGAAAGAGAAATATGGTGCAAGAACCCTAAGTTAGTACTTAAATAGCCACCTAGAGTCCTTAACTGGGCATACAGGATATGACCACTGGCACACATTTAGTTTTAAAATCACACTTTTTAAATAGAATTTTGTTTTAAATACACTTATGAACAGTAATCACACTAAACCATGCTCCGATGCCAGCTGTAACAGAACCGCCCAATTATACGAGATTAAGTAGGAAATCATCCAACGGAAGGACAATTTAACAAACTTAAGCCCGTATAACCCGGTAGTCCGTGAAATCTCGACAGATTTCAAACCATTTCACATAACAGCCAAGATCGTACTAAGTTTAACGGTTACCATCATAAGTTACATAAATGTTCGCGGCATAAAATACATCGGAGTTTAAACATAGTTATTACAAACCAGGTTTGAATAAAAGTAGTGAAAGCGGTAGTTCAAATCACGCACACACACCACATTTTGGAATAAAGTGCCAGCTTGTGATCATCTCCAGCAAAAGCATCAGACGAGAAGTAACGAATGACCATTGCCCATAGTCCTATGCATCGCCCATCGCAAGATAGAGACAGTTGATACAATAGCCATAGTACATCTGTCCATCTGCAACAAGTGGGAACAAAGCCCTGAGTACGAGAAGGTACTCAGCTAGACTTACCCGTCATAAACCAGAAATAAGAGACACCAAGGAAACATGATAGGCTTTCTGGTGGGATAGCTGACTCATTTGCAAAAGGCATTTTTTTGCATTTAGGAAAACCTTTACAAAAGCTTTGTATCAAGTTAATTCTTTATTAACCTGTCAACTACATTTGCACCTGTACTAAAGTAACATTTAATTAATCAGGTAATGATAACCAATGATCATTAACAACTTCCATTATGTCATAATTCATATAACTGTCCAAGTGTTCCATCAATATTACTACGATGAAGTAGCTCAAGTCAAGTGTTCACTATCCAGTGAACGATGGCGATTCGAATCGATTATTAACCAGCTGGTAAGTTATTCCTCACACAAACCTCACTCACCCGCTAAAGTGAGGTGTTGGTCGCCGAGTCAACCATTCAGGTAAAGTCGCGAGCTTGCCAGGAACCACTTGTACCCGGGGGCCGCCCGACTGCTCTTTGGCCTTATCATCGCGCCCCCGTATCCTGCCACTACTGCTCCGGTACAGTGCGTTGCGGGCAATTCACTCGGCCCGAATAATCTCCCAGTTTCGCGGTCGGAAGGTACTTTATCCGGCCAGCTAAATGTGAGGCATGCGTTCAACATGACCCGAGGGACAACAACGGACGGTCCTTAATCGACACAGACGGAAAACACTACAGTCCGAAACCCTGCAAGTTTCCTCTCGGTCTCAAGTTTATTTCACACTTAGTTATACCATGACTTCATAGTCATCCAAGCAGATCCAGGTAACCACCTATAGCTCGCAGGTGACAGGAAATCACCCGACTTCTACCGGTCTAAACCAGCTAAGCATTGACTCGACTGCGGGTACCAGGGTAACAAGGATATAGTCTAACAAAGGTAAGCAAGGTATAATGCAGCAACGTTTGCAAACAACTCCTAAACGTAATGCATCAAATTAAGTAAAGTTAATAATAAATTATTTGCAAACCGGGAGAGAAATGCTCCGAGGCTTGCCTCTCTCGAAGAAACTCGGACGGTGATCGGGGCACTCCGGGAGATCTTCACCGACCTCTTCTTCGGCTTCTGTCACCTCCTGCTGCTGTACCTCGATCTGCTCCTCTGGCTCCTCGGGTAAGACGACTGGGTTCTCGGTTTGCGATCCTGTATGATGCAATGCGCGTAAGTGATTATGCAAGCGTGCATCGAAGGAGATGAATGCAATGAATATGTTGAAATGCAAGGTAGTCAACATCATCCAAGAAACTATACACTACAAGCACATGTCATCTACTGCATTCTCTTCTACTACTATTATGTTAAGTTAACCTATCTTATGAAATGCTTCAAAGATACACCAAAGCCTTACTAATTTCTTAATCACACTTAAAGCAACACTTGCTTAAACCCTAAGTAATAATAATAGGTTTGAATAGCACCATATATTTTTGATGCTCCTAAAAATCTAAGAAAATTACAGTAGCATAATACTACTCTAAACAGACTACCATAAAAATTTCATGGCATTTGGATAAGTAAACTATCCTATACAAAAATGACAAGCTATGGCATAAAAATGAGCATGAAATTACTTTGTACTATGAAAAGTGTCAAACAACAGAATTAATATTTTTCCTAGGTTCTTCATAGCATACTATGACTGTACAAAAATTATCACATGCATGTTTTATACAAAGTTTGCTCTCTAGCAAAAATAACAAAAATCAGCCATTAAAGGCACTTGAACTACACCTCAACATTTTCCCATAGCACATGCATGAAACATATTTTTACTAGGAAGTACATGATATATGAAGATTAACAAACTTGAAATCATATTTTTCTGATACATATAGGATTTACTAGCCATTTTACAAGATATCAGCAATATCCAGGATTAATTAAAGCTCTACAGAAAAGTATTCGAAAAATGACATGCAATATTTTTAGATTGTAGATCTGGTTCCAATGAATCCCTAGAAATTTATTTCACAATTTTTGGAGCTCAAATGAATACAAAAACATTTTCCACAATATTTTTCATCATGAATAATAAAAGAAAACAGAAAACGATTTTTATTTTTAAAACTGGGCCGGCCCGGGGAAGTAAACCGGCCCATGGCCTTTCTCGGCCTGGCATCGCGCGCGTGGGGGGGGGGGGAACGGTCGAGCCGGCCTGCTCGGGGCGCGGCCCACAGGCGCAGCCTAGCGACGACCGACGGGGGAAAAACAGGGCGCCCTCGTCGGCGTTCGGAGCCACGACGGCGTGGCGGTGGCCGACGGCCAACGGCCACTTCCGTGCCCGAGCGAGCAAGGCGAGGCGCGCAACACTATCATGGGGACACGGTGAACATCATCGAGCAGTTCGAGAGAGATGGGGAGGAGCGGAGGCGACGGTGGCCGGAGCGCAAGCGCGGCGGCTCCGTCACGGTGGCGCGGCGAGGAAGCCAAATTGGTGTCCTACTGGAGTGAGCAAGGTGATGGTGGCGCTTGTTTGGAGGAGGCAAGGGAGTGGTGAAGCTTGGTGCAAGACGAATTTGGTCGCGGTGGAGGGTCGACGTCGGAACAGGGGAGCGGAGGTGGAGCTCCCGGTGGTGAGCCGCTCGCCCGCTCGGTTTTGGAGAGGGGAAGTGGATGACGAGCGGGAGTGCGAGTGAGGGGGCGAGGAGGGTTCGGGCAGGCGCACTTGAGCACGCTCGAGCTGGCAGGAGGGCAGAGCGGAGGCGACGCGCGGTGGCTCCAACGGCGCATGAACGCCACGCGGTGGAAGCTCTCTGCCGCGGTGGACAGCGAGGCACGGGGCAAGCGGAAAGAGGAGGAGCGGCGCGGAGGCAGGCCAGGCCGAGCGGACGCGGGCCGGGCCGAGGCGGCGGCTGCGGCGCGCGCGCGCGGGGTGGCGCGGGCCGATTCGGCCAACGGGCCGAAAGCGAGGCGGCGGCCTGTTTAGGTTAGAAATTAAATTTCCATTTTCATGTTTTCAAATAATTTCAAATAATTGTTTTCAAATCTCATTTTGAGCAAGAAAAGGACCTTTTCTGAAAATGACCCAAAAATAAAAGTTGCTTAGAATTTAATTCTCTACAACTTTGATTAAGGGGCCAACTAAAAATTCCCAATAGATTTTGAATTGAAGAATAAAAGCTAATTTAGAGAGGATTTTTGAATATTTTCAAATACATTTTTAAAACAAATCTTTGACAAAACTTTGAGTGATTTAGTGGCTCCAAAAATTTTCCTTATAATTATAAGTGATATGAAATTTATCGTTGCACAAATTTGATGAATGTCATTATTACATTATCACAACATGTTAAGCAATACTAGTTTCCAAAATTTTAGTTTATTAAAGGTACACCCTAAGCACATATGATTATGAATGCCATGACATGTTATGCTCATGATTTGCAATGCAAATGCTTGCGTAACACCGGAGTGTTACAGTTATCACTCAACTCCTAATTACTTAATGCAGTAAACCATAGTACCAGTGATAACGATTTGTAAAACTCAAGGAAGGGTTTAAATGCACCGGGGCTTGCCTTGCTCTGACGCCACGACTGACTCGGGCTCAAAGACTCCGACTTCTGGTCCGGAACCCACCGACGACAACTCTTCTCCGAAGACTTGCTCGCCAACTTCGACTTCTTCGAAAGCGGGAACTACATGAGTATATAACAAGATGCGGTGATAAACATGAGGCTTGATGATAAAATGCCATGGTTTACGACTTGAGTACAACTTTCCTTCGCGGTACAGTCGCAAAACAGTAAAACCTACTAACTAATAGCGATTACTTAAGCAACACTAACGTTTCTTACTGAACTTGTTACTAATGAGCTCAAACAAGTAATTAAGGTGCCAAGGATCACCAAGAATTAGTGACCCAAGGACATCACTCAATCAAAAGAGCACACAACACTTAAAGTGATTAATTCAACATTTATTTAACATTTAATTGATTAAGGCATAATTAATATTAGATCAAACTTCATCTAAATGAGCTTAAACTTTTTCTAAGGGTTAACCATGGCCTAAAATAGTGTCAAAATAAATTTCATGAATTTTGGATTAATATTTTAATTATTAAAATTCATGGAAGTTGCATTTAATATTTAATTGAACTAATTAAATATCTTGCAAATAGTAATCAAATTTAGCATTTAATATTTTTCCTAAGTAGTTTACACCTTGAAAAGCTTACACAAAATTTCTCATTATTTTTGGAGCTCTACAGAATTTTAAATGAAATAAACAAATATCAACACTATTTGCATTTTTGAAAAAGAAAAACAAAAACTCAACTCGGGCCGACTTCTCCTTTCTCCGGTTCGGCCCAACCAAACGGCTCGCTCGCGCGTTTGCGCCCTCGCTTGCCCACTCGCGCAGCCTAGCATCGCGGCCCATCCGCGCGGCCTACTCCCGCGCGCGCGTTCTCCCTCTCTCTCTCGCTGACACGCGGTCCCCACCTATCATCGCCTACCTCTGTATCCCTCGCTCTCTCCCGCGACTCAGCCATGCCCGCACGGTGGCCGGCCGGTGATCACAGCGTCGGTCGCCCAACCGAGCTGTTCAACGGCATCAACATTTCACGACGACTCCATTTTAACACCTAACGACTACGCTACGACCTCGGGAGGACCCTCCCGACGGCCACGGCGGACCGGCGGTCACGGTGACCGGCGTCCCGGTGGTCTACTACGGTAACGTCTAAAGCAAAAGCACAGGGAGCAACAAGAGCTTACAGCGGTCGTAGTGAAGCCACAAGGAGGCGCTAGGAGGCGGTGGTGGATGCTGGCCACATGAGGGCGGCTCGGTCGCCGGAGTTGGACACGGGAAGTGGTGGTGCGGTGGTTCGGGCGAGAAAATGGCTAAACCAGTTGGACCACAAGGTGCGCGAGGACGAGGTGAACTTGCTGGTGCGAATTGTGTGGCTGGTGGTGGCACAACAGCGGTGGCGGTGGTGGCAAAACAGAGAACAAAGAAAAAGCCACGGTGACCTCGGTCATATATATAAGCACGACCACAGTGACAGTCACTGGAAGGCACGCGTCGTTGCGCTGTCATTTCTGGGCACGCGCGAGAAGGTCCTGGACGCCGCCCAGCGGCTCGCCGGCGCCCATGTCGTGCGGTGCCTTGCTCTGATTCGCCGAGCACTGTAGCTCCCCCCCAACTTTTGTAAATTCAATCTGTTTTCTCAAATTACTCTCAAATTCATGTAACAACTCGAAAAATTCCCAAGATACGAAATCTTTAGAATTCAAGCTCTACAAGTTTTGTATTGAACACTTTTTCAAATTCGAACTGAATTTTGAAATTTGAGGTTAAATTCAAAAGGCGACACTTTTTGGAAATTTGGTAATTTAGAAATTACTTTGGATTTTATATTGAAACTTCAGAAACTCCGAACACCAAAGTTGTACATCTAGCCAAGACCTACAACTTTGCTAAACAAAGCATTTTGAAACTCTGCATCCATTTTGAAATTTGAGTTTGGGGATGAAAAGGGGTCAAATCCGAAATTTGCTTATTTTCAAAATTGCTCCACATTTTTCACTAAAACTTTGAAAACTCAAAACACCAAAGTTGTATCCCTTGAAAAGTTATACAAACCTGGTTTTAAACTTTTTCCCAAATTTTGCTTATATTTTGAATTATTTCAAAAGGGGTAAAATAGGGTTTCGGATTTTAGGGTTTTTAGAGGAATTTTTAATTGAAATTTGTTGCTACCTTAATTGGTGATTACTTAATGATCAAACCATCATCCAAGGGCATCATTTAGACAAGCATGACATGGTTGACCAAATGCCACTCTTTGTTGACCAATTTAGCTTTTTGAAAATCTTTTAATATTTCCCCAAATTTGAATTCAAGTTCGAATCGGAAAACTTGCGACAAGTTTTGGATTCCAATTCAAGCTCAAACTTGGAGCTTCATTTTATATGTTGTACTTGAGTTCATACCCTACACTTGACACTAGTGTGTAACACAGTCACACACCTCAAATTACACAAGGCATGGACTAAGTATTTGCGGTGTCATTCAAAATTAGGGTTTTCGGTTCGAATCACACCACTGAGAAGCACATACAATCTAGAAAGGTAAACTTATTTTAGCTAATGCATAACAGGGTTGACCTAATCATGGATGCTTTATGATGCAGTATGATGACATGGCAGATTAATTAGCAACTATAACACCTGGGGTGTTACAACCCTTCCCCCTTAAAGAAATCTCGTCCCGAGATTTAAAGCCTTGAGTTAAGTAATGGAAAAGGAAACGTGTCAAGCAAACACGTTCAGAACTTGTCTACAAACAGGTAGGGGGTTTTCTACATTACAAAAATTTGAAAAGGATAGGTTACAATTTAAAGAAGAAATTGCAACCTAGATAGAAGCAAAGAACTCCGAAAAATTCTCCAACAGGTAATCTTCCGATTCCCATGTGGCTTCTTCTTTCGAATGTTGATTCCATTGTATCATGTACCATTTAATTGTTCTACTTCGATTAACACGATCCTTTTGATCTAGAACTCAAACAGGATATTCAGAATATGTCAAATCAGGCTCAAGTTCAACTCCATCAACATCAACAACTTGAGCAGGCACTTGAAGACACCTCTTCAATTGCGATACATGAAATACATTGTGCACGACTGACAGTTATTCAGGCAACTTTAATTTATATGCCACTTTTCCACATCTTTCAATGATTTGAAATGGGCCAATATAACGCGGTGCGAGTTTGCCTTTGACTACAAATTGGTTAACTCCCTTCATGGGTGATACTATCAAGTAAACATAATTTCCTACTTCGAATACCAAGGGTCTACGCCTTTTGTCAGCATAACTCTTTTGTCGGGACTGAGCCACTTTCAAATTTTTCTGGATCTGTCTGACTTTTGCTTCAGTTTCTTTTACAATATCGACACCGAAAACCATATTTCTCCCAGTTCTGACCAGTTCAATGGAGTTCTGCACCTACGACCATATAGTGCTTCAAACGGTGCCATTTTGATACTCTCTTGATAACTATTATTATAGGAGAATTCTGCTAATGGTAAACATTTATCCCATTGATCATGATAAGTGAGAGCACAAGACCTTAACATGTCTTTAAGAATTTGATTTACTCTTTCAGGCTGTCCTGAAGTCTGAGGATGATAGGCTGAGCTATGTATAACTTTGGTGCCCAATGACTTATGTAACTCCATCCAGAATTTGGAGACGAATTGTGGACCTCTATCAGATACAATGGTCCTTGGTACCCCATGAAGACTCAGAATCCGCTCAAAGTACAATTTTGCAAGTGTCACTGTCGAATGTTTCACTTTTACTGGAAGAAAATATGCTAACTTGGTAAGTTGATCTATAATGACCCAAATTGAATCAAACCCCCTTGATGTTGTGGGTAATCCGGTAATAAAATCCATGCCGATATCATCCCACTTCTAGGATGGGATAGGCAATGGTTGCAACATCCCTACCGGCTTTAGACGTATAGCCTTCACTTTACGACAAGTATCACATATGGCAACATACTTATCAATCTTAATTTTCATTTTAGTCCACCAGAATCTCTGTTTCAAATCCTGATACATCTTATTACTCCCTGGATGAATAGAAAACCTTGTATTATGTGCTTCATCAAGAATGAGCTATCGTAACTCTAGAACTTTTGGTACCACTAATAGGTTCTTGAACCACAACACATCTGTATCATCAATACTAAAATCTGTCTGTTGACCTAATCTAACTTTTTCTTTGATGTGGGTTATACCGGAATTCTTTCTCTGAGCAGATATAATCTGATATTTGATTGTTGATTTCACAGTGACATTGGTTAATTGACCTTGCTGGACTATTTCAACATTCAACTTTTCCAATTCATAACACAAACTATAATCCATTGGCTTCACAGTCATACAATTGCAATGATTCTTTCTACTGAGTGCATCAACAACAATATTTGCTTTTCTAGGATGATAGTGCACTTCTAGATCATAATCCTTTATTAACTCAAGCCACCTTCTTTGCCTCATATTCAGTTCTGACTGAGTAAAGATATACTTCAAGCTTTTGTGATCTGTATAAATGTGGCAAGTATTACCCAACTAATAATGACGTCAGATTTTCAATGCATGGACCACAGCTGCTAATTCAAGATCATGAGTTGGATAATGCTCTTCGTGATGCTTCAACTGTCTCAAGGCATAAGCAATGACTCTGCCTTCTTGCATTAATACACAACCAAGGCCAATACCAGAGGCATCACAGTAAACATTAAATGGCTTCTCTATATCTGGCTATGCTAAAACTAGAGCAGTTGTCAGTGACTTCTTTAGAATTCTAAAAGCCTTCACACATTCTGAAGACCAGATGAATTTGGTTTGATTTTTCAACAACTCCGTGATTGGCTTGGCTACCTTTGAAAAGTCAGGAATGAATCGACGGTAATAACCCGCCATTCCCAGAAAACTTTGGACTTCATGAACTGAGATTGGTGGTTTCCAATTCAAGATATCTTTCACCTTACCAGGATCTACTGCCACTCCTTCGACTGACAACACATGTCCTAAGAATTGTACTTCCCTTAACCAAAACTCACATTTACTGAACTTGGCATACAGTTGACGATCTCTCAGACGAGTCAGAACAACTCTGAGGTACTCAGCATGCTCTTCTTCACTTTTGGAGTATACCAAAATATCATCAATAAAGACAACCATAAACTTGTTAAGCTCTGGCATGAAAACTGAGTTCATCAGATACATGAAATGTGCTAGTGCATTGGTGAGGCCAAAAGACATAACTAAATACTCATACAATCCATATCTGGTAGTGAATGTAGTCTTTGGAATATCTTCTAGTCGAATCTTGATTTGATGGTACCCCGATCTAAGATCGATCTTTGAAAATACCTTTGCACCCGCAAGTTGATCAAAAAGTATATCAATGCGAGGCAACGGGTACTTGTTCTTAATGGTTACTTCATTCAACGGACGATAGTCAACACACATCCTTAAAGTCTAATCCTTCTTCTCGACAAAAAGAGCCGGACATCTTCATGGTGATGAACTGGGTCTGATTAAACCTTTGTCACGTAACTCTTGCAATTGATCCTTAAGTTCGGCCAATTCATTTGGTGGCATTCTGTAAGCTCTTCTGGATATTGGGGCAGTACCAGGTTGTAACTCAATTACAAATTCTACTACTCTGTCCGGTGGCAGACCAGGTAGATCATCTGAAAACACATCTGAAAATTCACAGACTACCGGTATATCACAAATCTCTTTCATTGAGGTTGCACATATTCTCTCAACTGTTCTCTTTGGAATAGGAAGTTGGATAAGAAGATGGGATTTATTATCTGGCAAGTTCAACCTTATAGTTCTGTGCAGTGCATCTATAATAGCTCCTCGTTGGTACATCCAATTCATACCCAGGATTACATCTATATCATGTTTCTGTAATATTATCATTGAGGTAGGAAATATATGCCCACCCAACTCTATAGGTACGTCTTGTACCATTTCCTTAGTACACAGTCGTCCCCTGGGCGACTGAATAAAGAAATCCTCTTGTGCTCCCATAATTGAAATGTCATGCTTTGTAACAAAGGTGCGATTTATGAATGTATGCGATGCACTAGAATCAAATAATAGTACTGCTGGATGATTAGCAATAGGGAACATTGTAAGGTCCTAGATGGCTAGAGGGGGGTGAATAGCCTATAAAAATTTCTACAAGAATCACTAAGCAAACTTGTTAGAATAACAAACGGCGCAAAGCGAGTTTTGCTTAGCCTACGGTTGTGATGCAAGCCTCCTATCCACAAGTCTAGTAGATTATGATCTCTAGTTCACACAAGGGCTATGTCACTAATCTTACACTAGAGAGCAAGCTAACAACACTACTAGCAAAGCTACTACTAGAGCTACACAAGATAAACTAGTAAAATAAACGCGAGAGAGAGGATTGTGAATCTTATACCGACAGTGGAGTGAAGATGTTGCCAATCACCAAGATGATATACAATCAATCAATATTGACAACAACACAATATGATGACCAATCACCGGGAGACAAGTGACACGATATTTTTGTTCACCCGGTGTTCACTTGTGCACCGACAAGCTACGTCACCGGTTGTGTCGACCAACACTTAGATGGTTCCTAGGTGTGACCCTCAAGTCACTTGCCCCTTAAGGCATGCCTTGCAAGGCACCACAAGACACCACTCTCAAGTGAGGTAACTCAATGACACGCGCAATTCACTAGAGTTGCTTTTGGCGCTCCACCGAGGAAAGCACAAGAACCTCTTACAATCAACCGGAGGTGGCCAAGAACAATCTCCTTCTCTTGCCAACGCCTCCAACAATCTCTAAGCCAGCTAGGAGCGGTACTCTCCAAGAGTAACAAGAAATCCACTGGCTAAACCACCCACAAGTGCCACTAGATGCCCTCAAGCTATGCAATGTACTTTGGGATTACTCAATCTCACTTTAGATTTGCAATCAAGCAAGAGAGATGAGTGGGAGGAAAAGCTCTAGCTCAAAGGATGCACAAGAAAGTTAGAAATCACGAGAGACCTCCCCAAGGGCCGACCAACAAGTATTTATAAGCATCTCATCCGAATAGAGCCGTTATACCCCTTCACTGGATATTTTTCGGGATGACCGGACGCGCTGGTCGAAACTGACCGGACGCGCTCAACCGCGTCCGATCCTCCAACGGTCACTGAACCCCAATGGTCAAACCAATGACCGGACGCGCCCTAGGCAACGACCGGACGCGCCGATCGCATAGTACCGCGCGCCCGCGAAGCAACGACCGGACGCGCTCCAGGCAACGACCGGATGCGACAGTGCCAGCGTCCGGTTAGAGTCCAGTAAGCTCCCTCAATGACCAGATGCGTCCGATCGCGTGTGACCGGACACGCCTCGCGTTCGATCGTCCTTGTGAACTGCTGTTCCCTCTGAGCGCCTGACCGGACACGCTGGTCCCACGAGTGACCGGACGCGCTGGTTGCAAACCCTAGCATCCGCGCGCTTGACTGCTGCGTTGTACTGACCAGACACGTCCGGTCATACCATGACCGCGTCCGGTGCAGCGTCCGGTCACCTCTGTGACCTCCGTTCGCCTCCGTTTCTTTTCCGACTTCTGGCGTAGTGGAAAATAGGCATTTCAAGTCCTCAAAAATGCCTGAATCCTGCGCTCACAAGCTCGGCGGGAGGGAGAGAGAGACCCAAACCCTCTCTACCGCCTAAACTCCAACGCCTTCGCAAATGTGCCAACACCAACAAATGATCACCACCTTGTGCACGTGTGTTAGCATTTTCATAATCATTTTCAAAGGTTTTCCAGTTAGCTCACTAGGCCCTACATGCAATGCACTTTATGAATTCACCTAGTGGCACCCGTGCGTCGAATAACCGATAAGACTTCCCCTTTTAATAGTTCGGCTATCGATCCTAAACCACTCACACCCTCTATGGTGTCTTGAGTGCAAAACAAAATGGCCCTATAGTTATACCTTTGCCTTGAGCCCATTTTATTTTTCCAGAAGATATGATCCACTTCATATCATCATATGACCGTCTTGATCCATCGACCTTGACTTCACTTGCTCTTCACCGTTGCATCGGTCCGTCGGTGCCAAGTCTTGCTCAAGCTTCACCATCGCATGTCCTTCGCTTCGAAGCCTCGACTTGCCCTTCACCTTCACAACCGGTCCATCGAGCCAAGCATCATCTTGGTCTTTATCATCTTGGTCACATGAGTCAATGTCATGTCTCATATTCAATGACCACCTTTATCTAAATCATCCACTTAGATACAAAGGTTAGTCCTAGGTTTCATCAATTAGCCAAAACCAAACTAGGGACTTTCAAACATACCCATCATAACAGGTTCTCCCTCTGGAATTGCACTTGCTTGGGTGTAGAATACACGTCCCGTCTTCTTTTTTCACCCATACCCTTCTGAACATTCAGATTATTATTCTTGCTCTAAGGCTGCTGTTGTTGCGGTACGGGAGCTCTTGGATAATTGGGATTGTACTGCCTTGGATATGGGCAGTCCTTGGAGAAGTGGCCTGCCCTTCCATAGTTGTAGCAGGGAAAGTTATGGGTTATTGGGCTCTGATTTTGAATACCAGGGGCATTCGGCTGTTTTGGATATTGCTGAATTGCGGCAGGACGGATAAACGTCTGCGGTAGAGCTTGGTATTGCGGTGGACGATAAGGAGGGCGGAAATGATTCTGAGGGTGGTAGATAAACTTTTGACGCTTCTTAATGCCGCCTGACGAGCTGGACAACACCTGCTTCTTTTTCTTTGACTCTTTGTGAATGCGGGACTTCTCTTCTGAAGCGATAGCGACATTGACTACTTCATGATATGTGGCATTATAGCATGTGGCCAATTATGCCTGAATCTTGGTATTCAAACCCGTCATGAAACAACTCTTCTTCTTTGCATTAGTGTTCACATACTCGGCTGCATACTGTGACAAATGATTGAATTTTCCAACATACTGAAGAACTGTCTGGTTTCCCTGTTTTAGAGAGAGAAACTCTTCTAACTTCATGGCCATGACACCATCTGGGATGTAGTGTGCTCTGAAAGCATCATGAAACTCTTGCCAAGTGATACAATGGCCAGCAGGCTATGCGGCGACCAGATTCGCCCACCACGCCCCTGTGGCACCCCTGAGCTGTTGTGCTACAAACACGGGTTTCTGGTATTCCGTGCACTGGATAAACTCAAACTTTTGCTCCATTGTTCGGAGCCAGTCATCCGCCTCTAGCGGCTCATCAGCCTTTGAAAACATTGGTGGACGGGTATCGGTGAAATCCACATAAGTGGTTTCTCCTCCATTGTTTCAGCCTCGACGACCCTGATTTCCATTCTGATTCTGAACCAACAGAGTAGTGGCATTGACCAGTGCTGCAATAGCCTCTGCCAAAGTAGGTGGAAATGGTGAGGGATTTGGAGCATTGTCCCTAGCCTGAGAAGTTCCAGTATCGTCCATCTGTTGTACACAAACCATGTTTTATTTACATTGCTTTATTGAATTAAAAAGCAATTAGTACAGTACTAGTACACACATCAAACTTATCTTACATTATTTTTATTACAAACTTGCTCATAAGCAAGCAACTACCCGCTAAGGTTCTTAGAAAACATGAAAGACTACTATATTACATAACCATCCACTTCAACACTTCACTCCTCATCATCATCGCTGATCATGATCACTCCATCCTCACTTTCCATCATGGGTTCATTTTCTTCCGGATTCTCTTCCTCGTTATCCTCTCCACCAGGAATGACCACGGCACCGACATCATCTTCTACCGCCTAGGGCTGATGATTGGGATTCATCAGATCATGTAGCATATGGACTTCCTCATGCAGAATTGTGTTGTACTGCTCCAGGTGTGTCACATAAAGTTCCAACTCTCGAACACGAGCCCTGGCTTCTATCTCCTTTTCCAGAGACTCGTTCTGGCACTGCTTCCAAAAAAGCATGTTACGCTTCAGTCGCTCTATCTCTGACGTGAGCCTTGCGACCTCTGATTGGGAATCTGGGTTCGGATTGCGACTATTGCTCGCTCCATCACCTCTAGTTGCCAACTGCTGATGTGGCACTCCTTGCAGACCAGTTTTCTTGCGAGGAGTCGTCTTCACACGTGTCATCCTCAAGCAAGATAGAGTTAGAAAGATGAGGACAGATGGGAGGGATCTGAAGGTTAGCATGAACAGGATTGAACCTTACTTAACCCAAACCACTTTAAAAGGGAAGGTAACTTAAGCAGGTTAATTAAACATGATGCATGCATCGTACTTACAAACTAATATAAAAGCTTAAGTAACACATGCAATAACATTCCTAACATAGGGCAATATAACATGATACTTCACTACGAAGCTTTCAAATATGATCTAAGGAAACTACAGAGAGTAAATTAGGATAAGCCAAAAGCAATTTGGACCAAAATATCAATATTAAGTTTTGTTTGATCCAAAACATTTTGAAGTTTTGCAAAGTAATACTACAATAACTCCAGTAATTATGCTTTGGTACCAGCTGTCACAGAACCTCCTAATTATGATGGCCCACATGTAACTATCATCGTCATAATGACCTCTGACAACCGTACTTATGTTCCTCATAACTTAAAAGGTCTGCTTTCCTCCGAACAGGATCTAATCATGGGAGTATTGCAATATTACAACAGTTTATTCAAAATACCATCAGAGTAAAGTACCGAAAGTCTTACAATAACTTAAGTTTACAACCTCAGTTTCTAAACTCCAAACCTTATGTAACATGATTACAAACCGATAGTAGGGAAGTATCAGTAGTAACTTTATTACAATCACACAAATGAAGTGCCTTGCCCAGAGGCCACACTGTCTACTCGTCGTCACTTTCTTCAGCCACAACGGTCATGCAACAAGGATCAAAGTAGACTTGTTCATGAACCGCACCTGCAACAAGGGGTTTAATAAATCCTGAGTATGAGAGTACTCAACAAGACTTACTCGACTAAGAAAAGACTCCAAGGGCATGCTAGCTTTAGGGAATCAAGGTACGGGTATTCAAGAATCAAAATTTCTTTTGCAGAAAAGCTTACTAAAGTAAATCCTTAACTTCAATATTTTACTTTTACCATTGATGGTTCATTAACCAATTCTAAGTGATCCTAATCTAGATCAAAGTAATTCTCATCAAGACCTTTCTCATTCTTTCTTTTAATTTCAGTTCTTAACTATGATGCAGGACAAGTGATCGAGTCTCCAGAACCGAGGAGCAACGACGATTCGAACTGATTATACCTAGCTGGGGATCTCTAACCTCATGACATATATAGAACCAAATCTTGCATATGCCAACCCTTATTTAGATCTCCCAAAACCAGAACATGTCCATCGCCACCCGAGAGTACAGTACTCCTCGAACTCGGCCCAATTCTAGCCCCGAGGGTACACACTACTCCCGCCATCTCTCCACTCCCAGTGCGAGGTTAGACGTTCTCGAAATGGAATCACCAACATTTTGGGCTTACCTAAGGCATGAGGCTAGTTGCAAAGTCTCGAAACACAAGCGGGCCTACAACGGACGGTCCTTAGCTGATAAGGCGGAAATATTACATTGAGACTCCATTTTCAATGCAAGTTAGCAGTGGCCAAACCACCCGCCCGATCTTCTAATTCATTCTCATATTTCAATATTCATCAAGTATGCCATCATGGCTATGTAAACATTTCCTTTAAAAAGCTTAACCCATAAGCATAGCAAAGCATACTATGCAGTTTCAGTAAAACAGGTATCAAGGGTGATATCGCAACAATCAAGGATGATAATGCAGCAATTGGGTTATCACTCAACTCCTAATTACTTAATGCAGTAAACTATAGTACCAGTGATAACGATTTGTAAAACTCAAGAAAGGGTTTAAATGCATCGGGGCTTGCCTTGCTCTGACGCGACGACTGACTTGGGCTCAAAGACTCTGACTTCTGGTCCGGAACCCACCGATGACAACTCTTCTCCGAAGACTTGCTCGCCAACTTCGACTTCCTTGAAAGCAGGAACTACACGAGTATATAACATGATGCGGTGATAAACATGATGCTTGATGATAAAATGCTGCGGTTTGCGACTTGAGTACAACTTTCCTTCACGGTACAGTCGCAAAACAGTAAAACCTACTAACTAATAGTGATTACTTAAGCAACGCTAACGTTTCTTACTGAACTTGTTACTAACGAGCTCAAACAAGTAATTAAGGTGCCAAGGATCACCAAGAATTAGTGACGCAAGGACATCACTCAATCAAAAGAGCACACAACACTTAAAGTGATCATTTCAACATTTATTTAACATTTAATTGATTAAGGCATAATTAATATTAGATCAAACTTCATCTAAATGAGCTTAAACTTTTTCTAAGGGTTAACCATGGCCTAAAACAGTGTCAAAATAAATTTCATGAATTTTGGATTAATAATTTAATTATTAAAATTCATAGAAGTTGCATTTAATATTTAATTGAACTAATTAAATATCTTGCAAATAGTAATCAAATTTAGCATTTAATATTTTTCCTAAGTAGTTTACACCTTGAAAAGCTTACACAAAATTTCTCATTATTTTTGGAGCTCTACAAAATTTTAAATGAAATAAACAAATATCAACACTATTCGCATTTTTGAAAAAGAAAAACAAAAACTCAACTCGGGCCGACTTCTCCTTTCTCCGGTTCGGCCTAGCCGAACAGCCCGCTCGCGCGTTTGCGCCCGCGCTTGCCCACTCGCGCAGCCCAGCATCGCGGCCCATCCGCACGGCCTGCTCGCGCGCGCACGTTCTCCCTCTCTCTCTCGCTGACACGCGGTCCCCACCTGTCATCGCCTACCTCCGTCTCCCTCGCTCTCTCCCGCGACTCGGCCATGCCCGCACGGTGGTCGGCCGGTGATCACAGCGTCGGTCGCCCAACCGAGCTGTTCAACGGCATCAGCACTTCACGGCGACTCCATTTTAACACCTAACGACTACGCTACGACTTCGGGAGGACCCTCCCGACGGCCACGGCGGACCGACGGTCACGGTGACCGGCGTCCCGGCGGTCTACTACGGTAACGTCTAAAGCAAAAGCATGGGGAGCAACAGGAGCTTACAGCGGTCGCAGTGAAGCCACAAGGAGGCGCTAGGATGCGGTGGTGGATGCTGGCCACGTGAGGGCGGCTCGGTCGCCGGAGTTGGGCACGGGAAGTGGTGGTGCGGTGGTTCGGGCGAGAAAACGGCTAAACCAGTTGGACCACGAGGTGCACGAGGGCGAGGCGAACTTGCTGGTGCGATTTGCGTGGCTGGTGGCGGCTCAACGATGGCAGCGGCGAGCGGAGGAGCTAGCGGCGGCGGCGGTGGCAAAACAGAGAACAAAGAAAAAGCCACGGTGACCTCGGTCATATATATAAGCACGACCACGGTGACGGTCACTGGAAGGCGCGCGTCGTCGCGCTGGCGTTTCTGGGCACGCGCGAGAAGGTCTTGGATGCCGCTCGGTGGCTCGTCGGCGCCCATGCCGTGCGGTGCCCTGCTCTGATTCGCCGAGCACTGTAGCTCCCCCCCAACTTTTATAAATTCAAACTGTTTTCTCAAATTACTCTCAAATTCATGTAACAACTCGAAAAATTCCCAAGATATGAAATCTTCATAATTTCAAGCTCTACACGTTTTGTATTGAACACTTTTTCAAATTCGAACTGGATTTTGAGATTTGAGGTTAAATTTAAAAGGGGACACTTTTTAGAAATTTGGTAATTTAGAAATTACTTTGGATTTTGTATTGAAACTTCAGAAACTCCAAACACCAAAGTTGTACATCTATCCAAGACCTACAACTTTGCTAACAAAACATTTTGAAATTCTGCCTCCATTTTGAAATTTGAGTTTGGGGATGAAAAGGGGTCAAATCTGAAATTTGCTTATTTTCAAAATTGCTCCACATTTTTCACTAAAACTTTGAAAACTCAAAACACCAAAGTTGTAGCCCTTGAAAAGTTATACAAACTTGGTTTTAAACTTTTTACGCAAATTTTGCTTAGATTTTGAATTATTTCAAAAGGGGTAAAACAGGGTTTTGGATTTTAGGGTTTTTAGAGGAATTTTTAATTGAAATTTGTTGCTACCTTGATTGGTGATTACTTAATGATCAAACCATCATCCAAGGGCATCATTTAGACAAGCATGACATGGTTGACAAAATGCCACTCTTGATTGACCAATTTAGCTTTTTGAAAATCTTTTAATATTTCCCCAAATTTGAATTCAAGTTCGAATCGAAAAACTTGCGACAAGTTTTGTATTCCAATTCAAGCTCAAACTTGGAGCTTCATTTTATGTGTTGTACTTGAGTTCATACCCTACACTTGACACTAGTGTGTAACACAGTCACACACCTCAAATTACGCAGGGCATGGACTAAGTATTTGCGGTGTCATTCAAAATTAGGGTTTTCGGTTCGAATCACACCACTGATAAGCACATACGATCTAGTAAGGTAAACTCATTTTAGCTAATGCATAACAGGGGTGACCTAATCATGGATGCTTTGCGATGCAGTATGATGACATGGCAGATTAATTAGCAACTATAACACCCGGGGTGTTACACCGTTGACCCAGCTCAACCTAAGGAGGGACTTCTATGATCTCAAGTTGAACACCATTAGGGCGTAGACCGAGATCACCTACTGACTGGAATTACGAGCTGTAGATCGAAGCAAATGGGTGTGGAATGTACCAAGAGATGGGTAAGCTCCTCGGTGGTGGTGGTGGTGGTTGGAGCGGTCGCCGGAGTTGATGGGGACGAGGGTGGATCGGAGAAGACGGGCGACGCAGCACCGAGACAGGGAAGGGTGGGTGGGGTAGTTGCCTAGGATAGACCTGCTTTGATACCACTTGTAACAACCCTTGGCCGCCAGCAGCGAGCTGTCGACGTGAGCAGTACAGTGGATCGCCGGATTCGGCCAAACCTCGGGTTCTCTGGTTGTTCTATTACGTTTAACAATATTCGATAATTGTCTTACAAGCCACGGTACAGAAATATAAGGAAAGATGCCGCCGGTCACTTGGACCCACATGTCATACGCTAGCTATTACATGATTCAATAATTACGCTTTCCTTTAACGAAGACGCCTTGGGTCTTGACGCCCTCACCCCTGTGTTGTTACACATAGATAACGAGAGCAGATTCTCTGGCGCACATGGCCATCCACCATTCAACCAACGGCTGCTGTCGCGCGTGCCAGATTTGTCCTAGCTAGGTACAAGTAACGATCTATGGAGCTTTCAATTGACAGTGTAGCTTGTGAGTTTATGACCAAAATTGTAAAACATCACTGTTCAGTATACAACGTATTCACGAGCTAGGACACATGGCCAAATGTGTTACATTCTTCTGTGGAATGATCCATTCCAGTGGATGTGGATCGTGCACGCGCTAGGGAATGATCCATTCCAGTGGATGTGGATCGTGGACGCACTAGGCGGCGTAGAGCTCAGGCTTGGACAGCCTCGGCGTCGGCACGGCCACCAGCGGCGTGGCCTTCTTCATGACGATCGCGAACTTCTCGTCCAGCTCCAGCCTCGCGCCGGTCGGCAGCTCCCAGTCGAACGCCTGCAGCAGCATGGCCAGCGAGTAGGCCGTCATCCGGTCGGCCATGGCGATGCCAGCGCAGATCCTGCGGCCGGACCCGAACGGGAGGTAGTCCATCTCGCTGCCGTTGAAGTCCCACTTGCGCCCTTCGCCTTCGCCGCCGGCGCCGCCGCCCAGGAACCTCTCCGGGATGAACTCCTGCGGGTCCTTCCACACTGCGGGGTCCCTCATGATCGCCCACACGTTGACGAACACGCGGCACCCCGCGGGGACGCGGTAGCCGCCCACCGTCGCGTCGGCGCTGGGGCAGTGCGGCACCATCAGCGGCAGCGCAGGGTGCAGCCGCAGCGTCTCCTTGAGCACCGCGTGCAGGTAGTGCAGCTGCGGGAGGTGCGACTCCTCCACCATCGCGTCCCTGCCCACCACCGCATCCAGCTCCTGCCGCACCTTGGCCAGCAGCTCCGGCTTCTGCATCAGCTCCGCCATGGCCCACTCCACGGTGTTCGACGTGGTCTCTGTGCCCCCAACCACCATGTCCTGCCGTTCGTTTCGTTGGACGCATTTACCGTATTAATTAGAGTAGTACTAGTGACGTACAGGTTGGTTAATTAGCAGCAGGTGCTCGATCAATTATACCATAAGCAGTGCCTTGACGTTGGTCATGGTGAAGGATGCCTTGCCGTCGCCGCCTTCCTTCTCGAGCTTGAGCATGTACTCCAAGAAGTCGGGCGCGGGGGGTTCGCCGCCGGCGCGCTCGGCGCTGACCCTCTGCTCTATGATCCTAGCGAACATCTGGTTGAACCGCTCCTTGAGCACGTCGGACTTCCTCCGGATGCCCTGCAGGTCGAAGCGCGCGAGCGCCGGGAAGAAGTCGGACACGTTGGGCGCGCCGAGCATGTCGGTGATCTCGGCGACGAGGTGCCTGAACTCCTTGCCCACCGCGGCGCGCTCGCTCTCGCTGCCGACGTTGCCGCCCCACAGTGTGCCCGTGATGACGTTCATGACGGTGAGGAACATCTGCGCGCCGACGTCGACGGGGGCCGCGGCGACGGCCTTCGCGTGGAGGTGCGCGAGCGTGGCCCTGAACTCGCGCGCCCGGAGCGCGTGCACGTTGTCCAGCCCCGCGGGGCTGAGCATCTCCCGGACGCACACCCGCCGGAGGAGCCGCCACGTGGGGCCCACGGGGTTCCACACGATGTTCTGCCCGCCGCCGTAAGAGATGGAGCGCGCCGCGTCGGGGACGTCGCGGCCGGAGAAGACGAGGTCCTGCTCGCGCAGCACCTCGCGCGCCAGGGACGGGCAGGTGACCACCACGCCCAGCTTGGAGCCCAGGCGGATGGAGAAGATGGGACCGTACCTGCCCGCGAGGCGCGCGAAGTAGACGTGCAGCTGCGGGTCCAGCGACGGCAGGCTGCCCACCATCGGCAGGCCCGTGGGACCCGGCGGCAGGCGGCCGCCGTTGCTCTTGCTCCCGCGGCCGCGCACCGCGGCGGCGACGAAGAGGAACGCCGCCAGGAGCAGCGCGCCGTAGAGGAGCGTGGTGGAGGCTGCGGCGGCGTCCATGGCTGAGGAGAGGGCGGGCAGACAGTCGTGCACGTCTGGGGGGCTGGGAGCGGGACGGGGTGCAGTACTGCAGTGTGATGGGCGGCAGAAATTATACCGGGCGGTGGCGGCCGTCCAGGCCGCGATATTTCCCAGCCCACCGGGACGGGGATGGCATCTCGGCCTGTGGACGGGGGCACGGAGGCGGGGCGCGACAGGAGATGCGGCGTTTGTCGCGTCCCGGCACGCCGCGCGCTCACGGCCGACGATCCACCGCAAAAACAATGTCGCGTGGCCGGCGTGGGGTGCGCGCTCACGGGATCGGCCTGTTCGCTCGACAGTCGTTTATTTTTAGTCAGCTAATAGTATTTTTTTATATAAATTAATCAATAGTACTTTCAACCGTTTATTTTTAACGAAGCGAACAAGCTGATCGCGTGGGGTCCTTGGACGCACACTCACCGGACCGCACCAGACGCGCGCAGGCGCATCTCCTGGCTCTCGAAGAACCGCAGCGTCGGCGGCGTGCTCGGGGAGACGGGGACGCTACTGGTTCAGATAGATAGAGTAGATAACATCTCTGTGTGCTATGTCACATTCTCATTTAATTTGGCATGTGTATTTTAAATTAAACATTTAAAATGGACGACGTCTCTCGCTTTGGCAGATATTTTCGCACGAAATCCGTTTCATTGGATTTGCTGGTTTGGGGGCGGTACGAGCTGGCCGGTGGGGTACGGTAGTAACGATGGGCGTGGGTTTGGACCTGTCGATGGAGTGTGCCCCTCCGTACTTGTCGCTTCTCCGGCCTTCACGGGGTAAGTACATTGGTGCCCTCTAATTGGTTGTCTCATAAATTACCACGTAATCTTGAGACGATCTAACAAACAACCTTCACACCAGATTGTCTTTTAAGTTGTTTGGTAGTAATTTGTGATTCCTACAAGTATGCATCGGTCAAACAAATGCTATGATTATTTACATCACAACTTTGTAGTTTACTTATTAATTACGCCATTGAGTTGTGTAGACATTATTCTATAAGAATAGAATATGCTAAATTACAGATGCCAAATTAACCAATCGATTCATTCTCTCTCAGAATTATAGAATGCATCCGAAACATTGAATACGTACCATTCCTTTTTTTTTTATTGAACTGTCAGAGGCACGCGGGACCAGAGGCAATTGGTGCAGGCCGTGCAGCGAATCCAGGAAAGAGAAAACAGCGATTCACAAAACAACGACCAGGACGTACAACGAAGAAAAGGCCGTGTTTAGTTCCCGAGTCGGTGCGTCCGACTCGGATGTTGCTGCTACAGTGTTTATGCCGGAACATTGTAGTAGCTTTTGTTTTTTAATGCAAGAAATTGTCCAAAAATTGATTAATTAGACTCAAAATGTTCGTCTCGCAAAGTACAACAAAACTGTACAATTAGTTTTTAATTTTATTTACATTTAGTACTCCATGTATTTGCCGATATTTTGATTTAATGGGAAATCTCCTTTTTTATAGTGAAATTTGGGGAAGAAATTGGGAACTAAACAAGGCCAAAGAGTTGTCTCGTCGAGCAAAAAAAACGTGGATGAGCTCGTTGTTTCGCCAGGCAACGGTTTGCCTCTCTCTTCTTTCTCTCCCTTCCAAATCATCAAAAATCCTACGTGGCTATGCATGAGACTACCTTCGAGACTAGTGACGTGTAACAACGTACCTCCTCTTAGTTCCAGTAAAGTTCTAGGTATCATATCAGATAATTACAGAATTCACCTGTAAATTGTGAGACGAATTTATTAAGACTAATCAATTCGTCATTAGCTCATGTTTACTGAGCACGATATTGTCTAATCATAGACTAATTAGGCTCAAAAAAATTTGTCTCGCAAAATACAAGCAATTTGTGTAATTAGTTATTTTTTAGTCTACATTTAATACTTTATGTATGTGTCTAAACATCCGATGTAATATGGTGTAAAGTTTGTGGGAGAAGCTAATAAAGGCCTTGTACTGGTACTTGTGATGCCCGACGGCCGGAGAAATCGACGCCGGCTGACCGCGCCACCACGCAGTGGAAGGTGACCGATGTGATTGCGACAGGGGTCGCTACGCACCGGCCGATGGCGTCGGATCTCGGTTAATTTAGACAGCGCTAACGGTGATCCTATTTAGTGCCTAGTACCTCGAGAACACATATTAACTAATAACCAATTAGGATATAAACAATATATTTTGTCCATAGGTTATTCGGGGATATTCATATATGTATTTATATTCATTTTAAATATGGATACAAATATCGATAGTGTGCTGTCCGATTTGATAAGGACAACGGTATTAACAATGATGACCATCCATCTCGAATCGCGGAAGGTCATAGGCTAACCAGGCATGACATCATAATTGTTCCACGTAGTATAAGAGACAAAGTTGAGCCGAAAGAAAAAGTTAAAGAACCAAAATGTACTTTATTAGTTCACGGATGAAATTATATAAAAAAATAAATTTTAAAGATTAAAATTGTTACTTTGATAGTTCTAGATGTAACTAGGCCTAAAAAAATTTAAAAATTGTCATTTTAAGAGTTTAGGAACGAAAACAGAGTCTTAGGCCATAGCTATGGAACTAAAATTATTATTCCGCACGCACGCACGTACATATTATCTTATCTTATTATGTGTCGTTATCATCATCGACAATGGAGAAACATAGTGAAAGGTGATGTGGTGATACGATGCAAGACATGGAGAAAGAAGACGGAGGCTGCGCGCCGACCGCGGGAATGCACGGGAGCTCACCACCGCACCGCGCGTACAATGTACAGGGTTGTGAACGCCCTGGAGCTGCCCTGCCGGCTGCCGCTGCCGGACGACAGAGAGGCGACGACCTTAGGTTGAGAGAATAACAATAGCCAAGATGCTCATGCTGCACACGCGTATTCTTGTTTTCTTCGCGTCACGCCGGCCACGCCACCGCCTGCGCTTGCAATTGCAAGGCTTGCATCTACTACTAAATTATACGTACATCGCCGATCTATCTATTTTATTTTAACTCTATAGAATGTGTATGGTTCTCGACAGGAAGCCGTGGCCACGTCGCCTTAAATTCTCTCCTCCGTTCGATCTCTCCATCCAACAGCTGCTGCTGCTCCCGCAAGATTCTTGTCCAAGCGGATTCCACCGAATTCTGCTTCTTCCCCTCTGCTTCTATACCGTTTTGCGACTTCCGATCCGGAGCCAGCCCACCAAATATATACATGGCTTCTGATTCTCCTTCTCACAGCCAGAGAGAGAGAGAGAGAGAGAGAGAGATCGACGCCTCTCCTCCCGACGTCCCTCGTCTTCCACGCGCTTCTCTGGCCCACTCGCCTCTCCCCACGCCGCCGCCGCCCTCCTCGCTCAACCCTGCCGGTGGCCGTCCCCTACCACGGAGCTGCGTCAACCGGCCCCGGTGGTGGCCGCCGGCGCGGCTTTCCCCATCGTTGAGATGCATGTTCGCGACGGCCCTGGCTGCATCGCGAGCCACCCCAGCGGCGCGACCGCGCGGCACGGCCAACCCTACCTGTGCGTGCCCTCTTCCTCACCGGCGGCGGCAGCGGCGGGTCAGCTCGGTTCGGTCCCTCCCCTCTCTTCTTATTTCTCCCTGTCTGATCTCCCTCTGCCTCACTCCCCTCCGCAATGGATCGTCCTATGCTACAGGAAACCCTAGCTACCTGCCTGTCCTCATCAATCTTCGCGGCGTCATCCCCATGCCGTCACTGTACTCCACAGCCGGGATGAGCCAACACTGATTCCATATGGTGCGTTGCTCTACTTCAGTCTCCCTTTTCTATTTTGATATGATGATTTTATTTGCCTTTTTGGTTCCGCGCAAACACAGCTAGATGAATCAATGGATGAGAGGTGTGGCGACGCCAAGATCAACGAGTGGCACTGCAGAATCCATGCCACCAGATGGCACCTGTTATGTGTTAGAAGTTTAACTTCGCCATCTATATTAACAAACGTAGATATTATATTAGATTTTTTTACTAATTTTGTCCTCCATTACTTAGAGAGTCAGGGCTAAATTGGTTGACATCTAAGAGAAAAAAGGCTCTAATTATTTTGCAACCTGTGTTTGCTTCTCTCGGCTAAGCTTTGCTTTCATGGCATCACTGCAGTTTGTCAACACGGAATGGTCTGAACAGGTTGTTCGGTTGCGATCTGCTATGCTGCATGTTTGCAACACATTGCTGGTATTATACTGAGCTATCTTAGCATAAATAAAATTGGTGCAGACAAAGAGGTCCATGTTATATTCATTTTTCAAATTTGCAGCGAGAGCCCTATCCGTTTATTGTTGTGGTTCATTCCCATGCCTTTTAGCGTCTTTGTGTATTTGCATGTTTATTCCATGACATATATGCACTAACAAAATCATCGACTGCTACCAAGGTACAGATTCAGGTTCATTTGTCTGCTTCCAGTTATTAAAGTAGGGTTTAAGGTTTTATCGCTGCAACTAGGTGTTGTTGCATAGTTTTGATTATTTCTACTGAGATCTTACCAATCCTAGGTGGCCAACAATGTTAACTATTCCTACTGACACGTGATAGTAGTTCAAGGTTGTTGAGAGTTGGAAATTTATCTGACCTTTTGATTCTGCTCCATCCCTTACCTATAGCTGCTAAATTGCTTTATGTTAAGAGAAAATGATTGTACCACAGTGTTCCTTTCCATGTTTTGTTTCATATCATAGTATTCCTTTGAATTGTAGTATGGTCAGGCCTAAACAGCTATACACATTTCCAACACATGCATATTGTGGTTTCTGAATGCATTTGAATGCTTTGCGGACCGGATACATCACCTGCATATCTGTTTTTTTTGCAGCAGGAAAATGCTACTGACATCCTCTGTTACGCGTTGGCAGTGAAAGCACCGCCATAAAAATGAAAGGAGACTTTGCACAAATTATCTAACTAGGTCCTGCCAACAATTTTACTGGACATTCCAGACTTCAGGTGCTCTCCTAAAACTAACATGGACTGCATTTTTTCAGTGTTGCTCTTCCTCAGTTTAGAGGTGAATGAGTGTTAAAGAGTTCTGAAATTCGTTTCAGCATTTTTTTAAAAACATTTTTCATAATTATGAATTATGTGCACATGACTCATAGAACACCAAGAGCTTCAAATCTATAAGCAGTACCATGTGAAAGAGACAGGAAACAGTTTAATGTGTAGAGACCACCTGCATTTTAGACGAAGCTTTGCCAATTGTCTAATTTTCTTTATATAACCTAGCATGGAGGATCTTGCCTGTGTTGCCCCGCCTCAGTTTTCAAACTAAATGAGTTTTAGGAGTTTTGAGATTCTTTTCAACATTTGTTATACATATTTCCCCTTAATTCTTCAATCCAAATAATGAAGACTCACAACCTTTTTATAGTAGGCCGCTGCCTCTCAAATGCATAATGACACATATACAAAAAAAACCTTGTGTTCTTGCTTTGTCTTCAGATAGGTTCAAAAACCAAGCTGTTCAGATATATCACCCCCACTCCCTCCACCCCTCACCCCCAAGTCACAGTAGATATGCAATAGTCACTCCAACCTATTCTACTTCAGCACAAAAAACTTGATGAGCTCAACAATATGGACCCATTTTTATTTTCCAGTATGCTTCTACCTGAATACATGTGATGCCACCTGTTTAGTCTATTTTAGGTTTTTGGCTGCGTTGTTCTACGCCTCGCAAATTATGTTACAGTTCGACTGCTGCGACCGAGAAAACAGAGGTGCCCTGTTATACCTCTGTTGTTTCATATCAGATTAATACCGATGATACTGCCTATTTGGCCTACAGGGTTTCCGAATAGATCTGGTATACACATTGAGATGGCTTGGTTTCATTAGAACATGGATATATAATTTCATTTGCCATGAGTGCTGCGGTTTGGTTGTACTAAACAACCTCCCTTTAAACGAACAATTTTGCTTAAATTTTATATGCATCTCACTTTCCTAGAATAGATGAAACTGCAATGCTGGACCAGGAACAACCTTAGTTAGCAACAGCCCTTAGTTCAATAGAATGAAGTATCCATTTAGAGTTGGCCATTTGGACATGCTTGTGCTTAATTAGCAACAGTCCTTAGTGTTTGAGTACAGTGTCGTACTGTGGCCTTTATACTTTTAATTTGTGGTTTCCTGTAAAGGCAACTTAGATAAGGTGTGTTGCGCTCTAAGATTATGAACAAGGGAAAGGCATGGATAATTTTTCAATCCATACTCCTAGCCAACCATTATACGTACGGAGTACTCCGTATATAGTGTTAGAAAAAGAGAGAACCAAACGAATCTTGCAAGTAATATTCTCTAATCTTCTCTGACCCATAAAAAGTCTCTCTTTTTTCTTGAGAGAACAGGAGAGGCCCAGGCCTCTACTGAAAAATTTTATTAACAGGTAACCAAGGTGATTAAAAAAAGAACCTAAAAAAACAGGAGCAGCAGCCAAAGAGGCCAGGGTTCAAGAGACAAAAAAAAGTCTCTTTTTTTTTATGTTTATCGTCACTTACCCCCACAAAATGCAATAACTCCTCCAGCAGAAGCCCTATCCACATCGACCGAAATGTTTTCGTCCGTTGGACCACCTGATCGGACGGCATAGGGCCTTCCCGCAGGATCCTTCTAGAGCCAACTTCTGATTATACTATGCGCATTTTACTGGCTCCTAGCAGCTTCTTCTTATTTAGTTCCACTTCAGTTTATGGTTGTTGCTCCATATAGTTTCAATCCAGCAAAATTTTCGTTCCACTACAGCCACGAGTCTCTTTGCTTGATATTTGAGGTTGTTGGCATTATTGTTCCCATGCTCTATGCAGGTATCCACATGGAATCCTTCGTGCTGGAACAACTGAGTGCTAAGTGGTCATCAATCGGTGGCCAGCAGAAGTGGCTGATCATCCAGGGTATGTTTTTTTTGCCCCTGTTGGTTCTTCTCTTCCAAACTTTTTGTATACATTTTAGCCTCTTTGTGCAGTTCATGTTTCCTCCTTTCTAAAAAAAATATCCATCCACTAATGCCTTATCTGATGGATCTTGGGATTAACCTTTGTTTCTCCATTTTCAAAATGTCAGGGAGTAGTGGATGGAGCAATTTCTGTAAATTGTTGCTTTTAGAATGTACCAGGTAATACAAGGCACCTATACTTGCTTCCCCAGTATTTATTTTCCGGCACTTCTCTCCTTTTACTCAAATGATATTCATTGGTGCAACTTGATATGGGTCAGCCTACATATAGCTACTGCAGGATTGCATGACACTTGGTCATTGTACTATCGGAACCACAGAAAATGTGAAGTTACGGTACAGGTTGCTGCCATAGATTAACACGTTTCTAGGCCTTCCCTTATGTTCAGATATATGATTCTACCATAAATCTCGGATCAGTATATACATAACTTATACATAATCTTGGTTCAGGCCTAGAAGAATTTTAGTTTCAGGCCACATTAAAATTTGGGTTTATCATTTTTTATTGAATCTACATCTTTTTTTAATTTGTTTCTCCAAAAATACAAATACCTGTGCCATTATACGCCATTTAGGTCCATAGAAATGATTCCAGTTATAGCCTAATTACGATGGCTTGCTGAAAAAACTGACTTATGCATTCCAAAAATTTCTCCACCTGCTGTGGAAGGTACAATATTTTCCGAGTAACTTTAGAAACTTGACTGAGAGAATACGCGACATATATTGTTTCGAGTACTCAGTAATTTTTCCAGTATTTAGCTGCAGAACATAGATCGAATGCATTCGTCAGCCATAGAGCGCGCTCTTGATTTCAATTCATCACTGCTAATTGCAAATCTAGGTTTGCTCAACCTTGATGCCTTTGTTTGCAACAAAAATATGAAATACAACTAGGCTAAAATTATGTGGTTCTTGGTTAACTCTACTTTGAATAACAGAGTACGATGTCCACTTTTAGATTACCCTTGAATATCTAATACAATGTCCATAGTTCGTTCATGACTTACAGTGGACCCCAACGAAGGAGAAACCAGGCACTGCTTTTGGAGGATGAATAAGGTGTTACCTTCCTATGCTACAAAACCCTCGTCTACTGACAAAGGACAAAATGCATCTCTGTCTATCCAGATTGTTGCCATCTGAACATTTTTTATGAAAGATATTTGTCTTCACATTACTCGCATGTTTTTAAAATTCCTCTGTGCTTATTCTTGTCTATCGAAAACTGACCATACATGTTCCAGGTATTTGCATGTGACCCGCTTTCCTTTTCGGTATTATGAGTTCTTGTTTTTGCACAGGCAAGCAGATGGGCAAATGGAGCCAGGAAGGACAGCCAGGTACGACAATAAATGGTGAGTTCTTGTTTAACCCAGCCACTTCAATTGTGTAATTCTTCTTTGAAACATGATAGCCTGGAGTGTATGGATTTCACTTTTCCTACATTTTGGTGTGCTTTGCATGAACAAATACTGAGATACGTCTTGATTTCTTATACACAAATGGTATGGTCTATTGTGTCGCGATTGCTGTTGTGCTTCTGTAACATAATCCAGAGAAACAAATAGATCTGTTCCTCAATTAACCTTTGCTAAATAAACCTGCATTGTTAATCATGGTGTATGCACTTGCCCCGATTATTTCCTATGCCACTTTAAGGTTTACTTCTTGGGCTACTGAACAGTGGAGAGGGATTTGGCGAACCTTAGAGGTTGCATTTTGGTCTGTTTTCCTGTGACTGCTCTGCTTGCTTGTGCAGTGCAGACTTCTCTATACCATCAGGTTGGAGACCAAATGGATGATTTCGACCAGGAGCTGCTGTCCTTTTTCTGCCTTCACATGCTGCATACATTGAGATTTAAGAGATCTACCAAAAACAGGAATACAGTTTGCCGATATTTTATTTTCGTGAATCTGATTATTTTTACATTGACTGTTTTTAACAGGTCTGATTTCTAATGGTCCGTTGTGTACCTCACCATATTGCATTTCATCAACTAAAGATCATTGTTGTGCTGTGAATCAAATGAAGATCAGCTGTTATGCTTTGATATACCTACCGTACTTCGTGGTTTAGCAAACCAGGTCTTTCTTTGTATATTACTCCATATTATGCATACGATGTAACGTCGAGTATACATTTCCGTGTCTTCGAATTTGTGCCCGCATTTGCGCGCGATGGCGCGCGCCGTGCCACTAGTGTAAATTATTATCGGAACCATGCACGCGCTCTCTGATAATATTCAGTCGCAACAACCCAGAATACGACGTGTCGTGCCCAAAAATAAATAAAAAAACGCGAGGGCCGTCAGACGTGAGGCCGTGGTTTTAATCTCTTCCCGACAGGAATTCATTACATTTTTTTTGAAACTCGTAAACAAAGAGCTTCCTTTGCATCGGTAGATACTATTTTTTTCGCGACCGTGCCTAATCGACACGTATTTGATATTTCATTAAGAAAAAAAATAGAAGTTTCAGTACAAGTGAGCCAACAGGTAATCTAGGGATTAGTACTAAACTCACAGAACAGTAAGACCAACAAGAAAAAGCGGGGGAAGGAACCCTTCGCCTCAAACCTAACCGATCGGACATGCGGAAGAAAAAAACACAATGGCAGGTTGCTGACACAGATAATGAAGCCGCGATGGCAAAGTATCCACCAACAGAAGACAAGACGAACATCCGGTAGCACGGCAGCAAAGCATCCGCCAGAGACGACAAGAGCGGCAAAGTATCCGCAAGCTGTGGGAGGCCATCATGCACTAAGCAACTGCATGAGAGGGGAGCCCAGAGCGACGTCGGTGGCAAAGTATCCGCCCAAACAGCAACGGCGGCAAAGCATCCGCCAAAGAGAGCGCTAGCGGCCAAGTATTCATTGCTAAGAACCAGTGCGGCAAAATATCCACAGGCAGTAGGGGCCATCACGCAGTCAGGGACAAAGCATCTATGAAGGGAGGCCAACGTGACATCGGCGACAAAGCATCCACCCGAGCAACAACGATAGCAAACCATTCGCCAAAAGAAGAGCGATAACGACAAAGTATCCGCTGCAATTAGGCAAACGACTACAGCAACACCCATCAACATAGCTGGACAGACAAAAGCCAAGGGAACTTAAAAGCACACACATGGAGCCACACTAACAAGAAGAGGAAGATGGAGTAGGGCACGATAGATACTAATTGTCGGGGACCATTTGAATTACAAAGATGAGCCTGTTCGCTTGTTCATATAAACCAGAATCAGTCAGTCATAGAACATTGTTTTTTTCTCACAACAAATCAGCCATACAAATCAGCACCAGTCAGAAAACGAACCAGCAAACAGGCCCTAAACACGTTTGAATCACCATAGGCAACTAAACATCTGTTAGAAACCGAAACTAAGCAAGTGGAAAACTTAGAAAGCAATAAACCTCGAATTTGTCTAAAACACAACCCCGTATGGATTTGGATTCTGGTCCCACTTTGATGTTTTGAGCACTTCACATGACTTAAATGTTTTCCGTACAAATCTTATGTTTTGAGCACTCAAAACATATGTTTTGAGATAAGTTTTGAGCACTCAAAACATATGTTTTGAGAACCCGTCTTCGTATAAATCTTAGTTATCCCAATGCGTACAACTCTTTTCCGTCTCCTTAAGTAGGGATAAAAAAAATATATGGAAAAAATCTCGTCCCGTCCCATGCTATTTTCTATTTTTTTCCCCATCGGTTTCCATATTTGCGGAATCTCCTTTTCCGGATTTGTGAGAACGTTCGATGTTGTTTTCATCATTTTTTGCAGAATCCCTTTTTAATACGGGATAGGCCCATATTTATCCTGTTTTCATCCCATTTTCAATCAACGCGTGATATATGTAACAATTACATTTTCTCGTGATATGTTAATACACCTACTAATCTCCAAACATGCATACTAACATGTTAACACACATGATATGAAAGTGAATATTCTATTAATCTTTATATGTGTTTAATATTGTGTGTGACTTTATACATGCATACTTAAGAAAACTAGATTATGTAATTTTAATTTAGTTTTGTCGTCTCTCTATCCGTATTTGTCCGTTTACGTATGTTCGCATATCTAGATTCCGTTTTTTATCCATGCTTTTCCGGATCTAATCCAGTATCTATAAAAAAAATAATATGGAAATAGATACGGAAGAGGGATTTATTCGTCCGTTTTTATCCATGTTTTTACCGTTGCTAGAGCCTTTACATGCAAGTCTGCAACTTCTCAGTCCCTACCTCAAGCACATTGCACATCTACACATTTCTTAGAAAAAAAACCCTTCCTCCATTGCCGGTATTCCGATAGAAAGAGGCATCAAGACTATGTAGTAGTCAAACGGTGGCGGCTTCCATTATGACCTTGTCTCAGCCTTGTTAATGTGGACACGTTCTGAATCTTCCCCAACCGCATCTGATGGTAAGCAATAGAGCTGCAGATCTTACACTTACAGGCCATTCTTTTTCCTGCATTAGCTTTGTTCCTTGCCAACCACCATTGCCACAGGAAAACCAGTATCTTGTGTTTCAACTCTAAGCATCTCCAACAACTCCTCAAATCAAGTTGCTATCCTTATAAATTTGGCAAAATCACAAAATTCCCTCTCCAACAACCCCTCAATCAAACTTGCTATTTATCTATCCAGAGGTGTCGCACGCGGATATATACGCGCGCGATCTCAACTTGCTATCGCGAAATTGTGCCGTCGCCGGCTCCCGTCCCGCGCGAGCGCTCGGTCTCCCGCGTGCGCGAAACACATCCGGTCCCCGAAAATCCCTCTCCCGCGCGAATAAAAGTCGAAGATCAGGCACTGCTGCGTCGTCTCCTCTTCCCGTCGCGCCGCCAGGAACTTCGTCTTCGACGTGAATTCTGCTGTCGCCAGATCCTCCGCCAGATTCTCCTTGTCGACGTGAATTCTTCGACCTGAACAGATCGATGAGAGAAGATAGTTACCTTGTTTTGGGAGGAGTCCGGCTTGGTGGAGAAGATGGCCGGCTTCACTTGAGTATTGATGATGGCCGGGCGGAGCAGATGAAGGTCGTGGAGGAGCAGATGATGGCCGGGCGATGTAGATGATGGCCGGGCGGCGTTGGACACGGCAAGAACGGCGTCCACAACAAGAACGGCGGCCTACGTCCTTCAAGGCAAGAACGGCGGCCTACGTCCGTCGTCCTTCACATTGCGCGCGAGGAGGCGGACAGTCGCGAGGAGGCGGCGCGAGGAGAAGACGGGTCGACAGGACGCGTCGCGATTAGATTTTTGGATGAAGGTGGGCCTACTTTTTCAATTTTATCAAGTTGGAATGATAAACTATTGGAGAGACTTTTTTTTCACTTGCCAAACAAGTTAGCAACTTGCCAAACTACAAAATTTGGTAAGTGAGTTTTACCAAACTCTTGGAGATGTTACATCCTTCAAGCAGAGCTTTTTCTTTCTCTAGATTCACGCCAGCACTCTTTGAACCTTGTGCATTTGAGAAAACGATGGCTACAATCTTCATCCAAATTATTATAGATCGGGCACACAACCGTCCCCATTGATTTTTTTCTGTAGATTTTCATTTTTTAGCAACTGTAGTTTTCATGGAAGTGGGTCATGTGTGCTAATTGGGCCGGTTTGTTGTCCATGTGGCTCTGCTTGGCCTTAGGCTCGCAAGCCAACTAGCTCGTTAATCACATGACTTAAATGTTAGGAGAATTGGTTCTATAGCATCGAAAGATCATGAAAATCAGAAAATACCACTGAAAAAGCTCTATCACGTGAAATACCATCAAAAGATGCGAGCGTTAACCGAAATTAGCATTCCGTCACGTTCAGTTAGTATTGGGGCTAACGGCCGTCAACACCACCCGCACGAGCATGCACTGTGAGTCTGCTGGAGCACGTGGGCGCCGGGCGTTCGCGCCGCCACCTCCTGCGCCTTGCGCACACGCCGTCCATGGTCAGCACCGGGTCCATCAGCACCACCTCGGCCTCGAACGCCCTCAGCACGGCGCGCCTTTCCATGCTCACCGACACCGGCATCGCCACGATCAGCCTGTACCCCTTGGCCGCCGCCATGAACGCCAGCCCGATGCCCGTGTTGCCGCCCGTCGGCTCGATCAGGACGCTCTGATATGAACACAGCATAAAATTCACTGGTGTCAGGCAGCACGAAACTGATTGATTCCATGCATGGCAGCATGGGTCATAGTTGTCGTTGATCTCCCTCACTCCCTCACCTTCCCAGGGGTGATGAGGCCCTTCTCCTCTGCATCGGCGATCATGCTGTAACCAATCCTGAAGGTGCACAGCACAGACAGTATATATAAGGCGCCTGATTGCATGCAGGAACAAGCAAACAGGCAAGCAAGCAAGCACCTGTCCTTGACGCTGGAGCAGGGCTCCATGATCTCAAGCTTGGCAGCGACACGCGCCTCGCAGCCAGCCACCACCTTGTTCAGGTACACCAACGGGGTCTTGCCAATCAACTGATGAACAAAGTTGCAGTGAAAAAGTTTACTTCACTAATTCAGATGGACACAGATACGAGTTAATGCCTGCAAACTAGTTTGTTTACGCACTTGGGTGACATTTTTCGCGATCTTTGGGATTTGGTCTTCTGCGGTCTTTGAGCCCTGATCCTGGACGGTCTCAGCCTGTGACTGCGACGCTCCTTCCTCCTCCTCCATCCATCTGCTGCCCCCACGCTCGCCAGCTGCGAGCAGCGTTGCCTCACCGTGCCGCCATCCGCACGTCAGCGAGCAGCGTCGCCTCACTGCGCCGCGCCGCCATCCGCATACCGTCCGCGAGGAGCTCGCGGTCGCCGGAGTCGAGGACGTGAAAACGGACTCGCGCTTGATGCTAGAGTTCATGGGCTTTGCATTGGTGCGCCGATGGAGGAGGTGGGGACAAGCACGGAGCGCAAGGAGAAGTTGCGCGTGGCGTCGCTAGCTTTGCAGTTTGCATTGGTGCGCCGATGGAGAAGCAGCCAGTACACGTGCGCGGCGTCGCGGGCTCGCGGCCGAGGTCGAAGTTGCGCGCGGCGCGGCAGGCTGACAGCGCAGCTACGGTGTCGTAGGGGTCATACACTCGTACTGGCACGCGCGGCAGCGACTCCGTGGCCGCGCACAGTGCCCACCTGCCTTGGGCCGCAAGCGCCGCACCGGCCAATGTGAGCCTGGAGAACGACGGCGCGGCGGACGGAGACGGGGCTGCCGCTGCGTTGGCGTTGCCTTCCGCCATGGCCTTCGGCTGGTGAGCTTGGGCGGCAGCAACTTCAATCGGCACTAAAACTGGCTAGCGGCTAGGCAACAGTTCCAAACGTGAGCTTGGCCAGGAAGCTCGCGCTCGTGGACGGCGCCAACGGGAGCAACAACGTGCTGCGGGCGTCGCCCATGAACTCTAGCATCAAGCGCGAGTCCGTTTTCACGACCTCGACTCCGGCGACCTCGAGCTTCTCGCGGACGGTATGCGGTGGTGGCGCGGCGCAGTGAGGCGACACTGCTCGCTGACGTGCAGACGGCGGCACGGTGAGTCAATGCTGCTCGCAGCTGGCGAGCGTGGGGGCAGCAGATGGACGGAGGAGGAAGGAGCGTCGCAGTCACAGCTCATGCTCGTGCAGGTGGTGATGACGGCCGTTAGCTCCAAAACTGACTGAACGTGACGGAATGCTAATTTCGGTTAACGCTCACATCTTTCGATGGTATTTCCCGTGACGGAGCTTTTTCAGTGGTATTTTCCAATTTTCATGATCTTTCGATGTTACATAACCAATTCTCCCTTAAATGTTTGGCTTAGCTCGAGCCGGGCCACAAATAAGCTGAGTTAAGCGAACTGTCGAGCTGTGAGTTTTTTATCCAACCCTACCTTGAACTACCAATGTAATCTGATTTACCTCCTTGTTGCTGATGTGGCGTCAAGTATAATGTCTGACGTAGCGCCACGTCAGACATTTGCCCTGTTCGTTTGGACTTATCAGCAGAATCAGCAGCCATCCAGCAGTGTTTTTCTCTCACAACAAACCAGCGAACAGTGCTTTCAGCACAATAAACCAGCGAAACGAACAGGCTGATTACCGCCTTAAAAATCACCCAAGCAGAATAAATAATCGGTTTCAATGGTTGCAGAGCCAAAACATCCGGTTTCTAGTTTGAGGAAGTAAATTAGACCACATCAATAGTTGAGGAAGGCCATGGGACTTTTTCCATTTCCATTATTTAACGGAACTGTTGGCACCTGAACATCTGGTCGGATACTGATCCATCGGACGGTACGTGGCCCATGCCGATTCGTTTCCCGGGCACGCCTGCACTCCGCGCCCGTGCCAACACGCCCCCCGCCTGCGCCGCCTGGACGTCGCCCGCGCCGCGCGCTAGCACGGGGACCGCTCGTGCGGTCGCGTCCCCTCTTGCTTCCTACTCATCTCATGTGCAACACACCAATCTACTTTTAAAATATCTAGATGCAACACTTGCAACATACGTCTGAAGACAGATGAAATACTTGAAACATACGTCTGGAACACTTGTAAAAACACCTGAAAACACTTAAAAACCGTTTCAAACCTACACAACATCCAGATTAAACACTTGCAACGTGTGTGTGAAATATATGCAACATTTGGATAAACATATTTCATCATACATCTGAAAAATAGATGAAACATTGGGGGATAGATGCTTGCAACATACGTATACAACCATGAACTAATTTAACATATGCAACATCCGTATAAAAATACTTGCAACATTCCTCTAAACATCTGAAACATTTAAAATGTACGCTTGTAACATGCATCATATCTTTGTGCGGCCTCTTCCGCTATCTGCATCGGGGCGCCACAACCATAGCAAGAGGCGAGGCCGAAGGACTTCCGCGCCAAGGCCCGGCGCTTCTCCTTGCGCCGGCGGCGCTTCTCGGCGTCATCGGGTGCGAGCATGCGCACGCCGACCTCGGGTGGCCAGCTCGCGGGAGAGGAAGCGGTCCCCACACGTGGCTGCAGCGGTGCCCACGCCGTCAGGCAGGGCGGGAGGCAGAGCAGGAGCAGCAGCGAAAGGAGGTCCAATGGAGAGGAAGGATAGCACCAAGCAGGCGGCTGGACGCGCTACAGCGGTCGTCGTGGACCATGCCGGAATCCACGGCAGCGCAAGCGAGTGGAGGTCTCGTCTGGGCGAGTGGATTTTTTTTTACAAACTTCCGGATTAGAGTTATTGAGGGCAAGACGCAGTGGGCCATTCGAGCCGGCCCAAACAACAGGAGGGTCCGGACGCCTGGACACACTAAGCAGAGAGCATTTCCGATTATCTAAAGCCGTCAACCCGTTAGATGAAGTCCAAAAACGTCCTCTTAAGCTCTACATCCTAGTCCTACAGGAAGGTGATCTAACGCGTTCAATGCCACATTCCACAAAGCTGCATGCCAGTTACAAGGATAAGATTCGCAAAAAAGAGAGAGAGAAGAAGAAGAAGAAGGAATAAGGAGATGATGCTGAGAATGTTACTGGAAGCCCAGGCCGTTTCAGATGTTTTTGCAGTGTAAAAATCTGAGGAAACTGCACAGGCAACTCAAAAGTCCTGAACAAACTGGTCGAATGGAGTTGGGAGAGGAAGGCGCCAACTTTTGTGCTTGAATAGTACACCACCGATAATTTTGTTACTAACCAAATTATCACTTGATTTTCTTTGTCAATTGAACAGTCACTTTAAGATGAAAACACAAGCAGAGAATATGGAGTCGAGACTACAGGCAAAGAAGGTTGTCGTGGCGTTTGCTACTTGGCTAGCAGGAAGAGACCAGGAGAGAGAACAAATTCATAGGTAAAGTACATGATAAGAAAACATATTTAAGAAATCAAAATAATAATATGTTCATATTTTGTATTAATAAACATTAGAATAGTAGGTATATAAAATTTGGTCACACACAATATTTATTTATTGGTTCGTGTTACATAACCTTCATTGCAATACACAGAAGTTAGACTATCATATTGACCATCATCAATACTTCAAAATTCATACTCTGTTTGCAATAAATCAGAACGCCTGTCTTGAAATAGTTAATTGCATTCATGGCATAGGATACGCATAGCCATGATCCAATATGAACAATATCTTAATATACAGGGAAAAAATAAAGAGAAATAGCAAAATACAAGAACATCCCTTCTCAATCAGAACAGTGGCACCAAAACCAAATTTGCCGTAAGATAAAGAGGAAAAGGAATAAAGAAAGGATGTCACTAATCAGATCTGACCAAACACTAAACATGACGTATCACATTGGAGTGAAAGATATCACAGTGGAAATCCCAAATTTCTGCAAAAAAGAAAAAGAGAAAAATACTCCCTCCATCCTGAAATACAAGGTATAATTTTAGGACTGAAAAAGAAGTCTAGCAAAAGACTAACCTGTCTTACACATGGATGGGGTTTAAAAGAAAGGAACACATTGATGGAATTGAGTAATCCAGAATACCATATAAGCTGGGACAAATTTTAAACATTAGATTAGATACCTTGTATTCCAGGACAAAGGAGTATAATAGTAACAAACATTGGATTGAAAACATTATTTCTTTGTTGTCTGTTTCCTCATCACAACCAAGATGATGTATCCCAATTCCCTCTACCACCACCATCTGTTTCTTATTTCCTCAACTACAAGATCTGAAACAAAAATAAGGTTCACTCCATATGACCTTTGTTCACTAAGCTTTAAGGCTGGCCACACTTGGTGACCGGTACCCCTGCTTTAGTGGGTTTTCCCCATGGAGAAACTGAAGGCCTGCCTCCTTTGGTACGCCCCTCGCCACCACCATGGGGATGATCCACAGGATTCATAGCAACACCACGGACAATAGGGCATCTGCCTAACCACCGGCTATGCCCTGCCTTTCTTAGTTTGCGTGTGCCATGGCTTGGATTGGAGACTATACCAATTGTAGCACGGCATTTTGAATCAACAATCTTCTCAGCACCTGAAGGAAGGCGCAGAACACACTGTGCACCTGGCTCCTGGACTACTTTAGCATATGTACCAGCTGCTCGGACCATCTTCCCACCCTGACCAGGACGGCATTCAATATCGTGTACCCATGTTCCAATTCTTGCATTCGCTAGTGGTATGCAATTTCCTACCTTTGAGTTGAGATCAATTATGTCAAACTGATTAGATGAGGAATACGGCGAAGAGGCTGGACCCTTAGAAGGTTTCGAGGAATCATAGTTCATCACTGTACTACCTGGCATGCATTGGTGACTGGCCAATATATAAGATACTGGTACACGATCATCCTTTCCCTTTGTCCCTTTGCTCATACCAATAGACTTTGCTGCCAAGCTACTGAAGCGGTTTGCCTGCGTCTGAACCAAATGTTTCTTCTTCAGATCATTCTGCCAAGAGAGAGCAGCTTGACGCTTCATTCTTTGTGCCCAAAGCGAATCATCCGTTGCCCATTTCTGAATTCCAGAAAGAGAGAGTGTCTGTTTTCCTTCTTCATTTCCTCTGACTTGAGCGAAGAAAGTGGGCTTGGCACCAGCTAAGGCTATCCTAGGTAAGCTCCCACCAGATTTCACAGATGCAATATCTCCATTGCCCAGAGAAGAGTACAGCGCAGAAGCTTCCTTTTCCTTATGCACTCTACCAGACAATGCCGCAAGGGGAAACTTACCGGAGATATCAGCAGTGACAGATTCCGGCATCTGAGGCTTGGCACTGAGCTCTTGCAGAGCCTTGAGGGGGCGGCGAAAATGCACCCCTTGCACCCATCGCACCAAAGCAATGCTAGAGGAGCGATTTGGGTCATACTCGATGCGCTTCACAATGCCCAGGGAAGAGGTGCCCCTCTTCACATCAACTTTCCTCTGCAACCTCTTGGCCCCTCCGCCGCGGTGGTAAGAGGTGATGCGCCCGGACGAGTTCCGCCCGGCCGTCTTGGACGAGCTCAGAGTCAGACGCTTCAGCGCTCCCACCTTCGCCTGATCTCTCATGAACGAGAGATCGGACTTACGTGCCATCTTGTTGACAGGGATGGTGATGGTGTAGGAGAGAGGAGTGGAGTCTCTCCAAACTAAGAAATGGCCCTCTGGTCTCTGCAACATTCAAAAATCAAAGACGAATTACAGATATGTCTAGATGTATAGATATGAAGCATTATATCCCCACTCCAATACACATCCCATCTGTCATGACTAGCACAACTTAGCAAAATATACATAATAACAAATTCATTTCAATTTGGTCTAAACTCACTAGAAAATTCCTGACATGGAAAAAAGAAAGTGACAAACAATCTAAATGATGCAGCTACATTATTGAATCAATAAAGTTTTGCCGGAAGGCTTTCAAAAAAAAAGAGCCAAAGCCACCGAAGCAGCACCAACAAGCACGCGCCAATCAGTTTTCACTTTGGAGGCAGACCGAGGAAACTCAGTCGAGCAAAACCTAGTCCCGCATCACTGTCGCTGGCAGGGGCGGCCGGGTGGGCGGGCACAGTAAAGGACATGGGTGTACACAGTAGACCCAATAATTTTGCATCATAAAAGAAGAAAATCGAAATTTGTAGGCATAATGCATGTATACTACTCCTGTAACTGGATGAGATCAGATCCGAATACAAATAGCCTAACCGCTTACGTGAGGGTTTGGGTGATCAGTTTTGAGCGTACCTGGTGGTGGTGGGTGCTCGTCACCGGCGAAGTGCCCGAAGCTGGAGACCTGGGCACCTGGTATAGTGCGGCGGCGGCAGAGGGCGCCCAGTCGTCGCCAGTCGCCACCAGAGACAGGGAGCGCGCAGGCGAGGGGCTTGGGAGTTGGGAGAGTAGGGGGTGGTGGGCCGCTGGGCCGGACGGGACGGGCTTGGGCTGCCAGGCCAGACGTGACATTTTCTCCTCCAAAGCTAACACTCGCTCGCCGCTCGCCGCTCGCGGTGCGTCATGGTCGTTTTCGTCAGGTCTCCGCAGCTGCGGTCTGCCTCGCCGTCACGACTCCCGGCGATGGGGATTCCCAGACGCCACCGCTGATGGATAAGCCTCCTCGTCGTCCACCTCCAGCCCTACAGTCGTCCTAACTCCTATCACGTGACAAAGCAAAGCAGCCATGAATCTTGGTTTGCGTCATCTTGAGCACGCATGGCATCACTTACCCGCCTTGACTCCATTTGGCCTGAACTCCTGGAGGCTGAAGCACCTGCCAGTAGCCCAGCACAGTTGACAGTACTCAAGAGTAACCAGCAGCCACACCCACAGCTTTCCGAGGGGCAGGCAGGCTGGACATGACCGCAACTTGACTTCATAGGCAGGTCACGCTTTCCCCCTCTCAAAGCAAGAACACTGATGACTCACTGAGCGTCCAGGGCCTACGCCCCCCAGGATAGCGACCCGCCGCCAACCAGCCTACTCCAGTCTCTGTCATGGCTTACGTACAATCATACCTGTGATGACGATATATACGTCTCTTTATTACTCCGGTAGTAACTGGGGTGCCTAGCTAGGAGGCATTTGGTCTGAGAAATCACCAGGCCATGTTTAGATCCTAAATTTTCCCCTAAATTTTACTATGTAAAAAAAAAGATTCCTATCACATCAAAATGCTAGCACATGTATGGAGTACTAAATGTAGATAAAATCAAAAACTAATTGCACAGTTTTGTTGTAATTTACGAGACGAACGTTTTGAACCTAATTAATCAATGTTTGGACAATTTTTACCAAATACAAACGAAATACTACAGTGCACTACAGTGATTCGGCCGGCGCCAAATCGGCCGAACTAAACAAGGCCCACATTCTTGATATAACGGTTCATAAGAGTTTGATTTTATGATTGCTCTTATTTGTTGGCACATGGCAGTTTTTGTTTAGCCATTGGTTCAGAGTCTCAGACTTAGTTTTGAATGATTAAGGGCAAAACTCATGTAGAAGCCGGAATAAAGAAATTCCCTTTTTATTTTAAAAAAGAATGAGATGATCCTATGAGTGTCGGCGGAATGACTTCATCTCTAATGTTTGTACTAATCATATGGCTTGTCAGGGGTGAATGATGATGGATCAACATATTCCATATTATTCAAACCAAACAGGGAAAAAGATGGGGAGTGAGAAAGTGATGGACCAATCCATTTCTAAAGCCAAACGTACACTCCCCTAACAGAAAACATCAAGTGCACATGGTCATATTGGTTAAACAAACTCAATCTTGGATTTCATCTAAATGAATGGTCCAAGTGAGAGGTAAAAGTTCCCTTTCTTAAGTTACACCAAGTGGGATGAATGAAAGGAGTTTAGTTTCCACTTCTCACTCGAGTCATCCAGAATCCAGAATATATTTGAAGCGTAAGGTTAAATTTCAGCATATATAGGGAGTTTTATTTATGAAGTTTGAAAAACCACCACCACGGGCCACCCCAGCTTCGCCGTGGGCCGCGCCGGCCCCATCGCCCCCCTTGTCCCTTTCCCGACCCGCTTCGCTTGCTTCTGTCACCCATGGAGCGCGGTTCGCCTTCGCGCCGTTCTTGGGCTGATGAGGTGGAGGAGGAGGAGGAAGCTGCTCGGGGGTCGCCTGGCCTCAGCCCCAACGCTGAGCCGTTCAGCTCGGGATCTGGCCTGGGGGGAGGCTATCCTTCTCCGACTCAGACGAGTACTCCGGCTCCGAGGAGCCACCGGCGGATGACAAGGGCAAGGCCCCGGCCATTGACGGTGCCCGTCGTCGACGTCTTCGTCATCATTGACGCCGGCCCTGCGTCGCGGGAGGCTTCAGGGCTGAGGCGCATCGTAGCCACCCCTACGCTGGGGAGGTGGTGGGGGCTGCACCTCGGATGTGGTCCGTCGTTGTGCACTCGGCGCGTCTTTCCTCAGTGCCGATGCTGATGGGTTCCACCCGGTGCACAGTCATCGTCGTTGGTGGCGCAGGCCCGCGGCGCGCCAGCACAAGCCGGTGCCGAAGGATTTCGTCGGCCTCTGCTTCAACTGCCTCGGGGACGACCACGCCAAGACTGATTGATGGTTCCCTCGCGCTGCCATACCTGCAGGCCTGAGGGCCACCGTGCTCACCATTGCCCCTTCGGTCCCACCTTCGCTGGGGCCAAGCGGGGGCATTCGCCGGCGCGCTCCGGCAGTGGTCATGGTGCACCTCGTCGACGGGCGTCTCCGGCGCTGTGGCATGGGGATACGGTGTTGGCATGCTCGGCCTCCACCGGCAGGCCTCCTTCCATCCCGTTCTACCGAGGCTGTGGAGCAGCCCGCCCCGGAGCCACGCTCGGTTGCTGAGGGACCTTCTACCGACCTGCCACCACCGCCACGAGGTGCCCGCCCTGAGCCACGTCCTCGGGCCGCTAGGAGCGGCCGTTCGTGGAGCTAGTGGTTGTGCCTCGCACGGCGGAGCTCCAGGCAGCAGAGGATGTTCTATCGCTAGCTCTCGTTGCGTTGGTCAGCGAGAACATGCCGGCGGTTTATCCGGCGATGGTGCGTGACCATATGCGTATCAACTTCAGGATTGATGACGATGTGGTCTCTGTCCAGCGACATGCTCCACAGGACTTCATCGTCCGTTTTCGTCACCGTGAGGACCTGGAGGCAGTGCTCGGCACACCGGTCGCGAGGGAGGCAGCGCCGTTCACACTGATCTAGAGGTAGTGGTCCAGATTCACGAACGCGTCTGCTGGTAGCTTCACGTTCAGGGTCTTGGTGGGCATCAAGGGCGTCCCCGCACATGCTCTCAGTCAGGCAGTGGCACAGTACCTGCTCGGCTCCTCGTGCACCAAGGTCGAGCTCGCCACTGCGGACATGGACGGCGTCGATGTCGAGGATGGTCATGAGCTATTCGTCGCTGCGTGGTGCGTTCACCTTGGCCTCATCCTGGTGATCCCAGAACCCGTGCAACCCCGCGATCCCTGTGGCATTTTGTTTCTCCGGGAGCATGAGAACTTCCACAACGAGCTACCGTCTCTCCACTATCTCGCCATGCGGGTGATTGAACTCCAGGACTTCCCAAGCGCGCTTGACGATGACGACAGCGGGGACAACAACTACAACGGCTACCACCCGTGGATTGACAAGCCGTCTAGGTCGAGGTCGAGGTCGTTCGGGCCGAGGACGGTCAGCTCGAGGAAGGCCGGTGGCACTTCATCATTGAGGGGCAGCGGCTCCGGGTTCTGCCTTCATGTTGCCATCGCGGATGCGCGGCTTCTTCGTCATCAGGTTGCGGTCAATTCACCTACTGCCGAGAGATGAGCACCACAGTGAGGTGGTCCCCCGATCCATACCAGATGCTACGGGAGGGGACTTTCGCTCTGTGTGGAAAGGCTTGGACCTGGTCAGGGCGACATCACTTCGGTCATGGGCCCCCCAACGCGAGATCCTGGATGTTGCGTCGCCGCGGCGTGAGCCTTCACGCGCCACAGAGATTCCTGACATGTCTGCCCATCAGCTTGGCCTTGGCGAAAAGGTGTCAGGGGATGTCCCGTCGCAGCAACGTGTCGCCCCTTCTAAGGTGGAGGGATTTGACTTCGGCAACCGGCGGCCTGTCCACGTGCCCCTGGATCACACAGCGGACCCGATGCAGCTCAAGGCTGAGATTGTCGTGGCTGATGCTTGCATGCCCCCCTTGACGGATAGCTGCTTCGGTCGCCTGACCTAACGCCGAAACGTTGGGCTATGGATGTTGGGCCGCTTTATGGCATGGCCTGCGTGCTTAGTAGCCCAGAAATCTGGGGTGGCACTGACAGGCCCAAGACGCTTGTTGAGGATGTCAGGGCAGAGCTTTGGGTGGTCTCCAGGGAAGGCCCATCGGAGAACGTAGCCCAGGACGGTGGGCTTTGGAGTTGGAGATGTTGGGGACGATGTGGGGAGCCCTGCCTCTGTTGCCACGGGTGGACGTGATGCTGGGCTCTGAGTTGGTCGAGGATGCTGGCGTTGACCACGTTGGTCAGGCCCCGTCACCGCAGCTTACCCCTATCTAGGACATCTTGGAGGACAGGTTGTGCCTGTCGCTGTAGACTCCGCTCATCCGCGGACTGCCCAAGCTACGCAAACCTAGGACGTCGATATCCCTTTTTGCCTTGCGGTGCAGCGAGTGGCTAGCTGCGAAGCCGCGCGAGCCGGACTCCACCAAGCAGGCGCAAAGTGTCCTTATGCAGAAGCTTGGCATTGTGGTCGCCTCACCGGGCATCGACTCTGCGACGGTGCGGAAATACAAGGCAATCTTCTAGGCGCCGTTGTCTACCTCCCAGCAGGAGGCGTTGTAGCTTCTCTTCGGCGGCGACTTCGATCCGGTGTCCATGAACCTGGACATGGTGGGGTTGGATGGGGTTGAGGCTTAGTGCCCCCCCCCCCGATATCGTGTTGCATGGTTGCACATTAACTTGCCAATGTCATCGTCGCCGAGTTGCTTCGTGTGGAACGTGCACGGCTTGAATGGTCGCGAGTGTCGCAATGTCGTTAGGGAGTTCCTGGCCCAGCAACAGGGTACGGTAGTGTGCCCCAAGGAACTCCGTCGTGGTTTTGACTCACTCTTTCTCCTTGTCAGCCGGCAACTTTGGAAGGAGAGGAATGCGAGGACCTTCAAAAAATGGCCACGTCACTGGCACAAGTCCTTGAGGTCATCGAGCAATATGTTTCCATGTGGTGCGCTGCCGGATACAAGCATCTAGGGACGCTTGACTCACGACGCCGTTACGCCTGAGATGGTAGACGTCCTGGTCGCAAAGTTGGTTTTCATGTAATTACAAGCGCGTGCGAGGGTTATTTCCCTACAAATGGTCTATTATGCCCCTCATTGATGTTTGTTGTATGTTTTGCAAATGAGTCGTACATAAGTGAATATTTTTGCCAAATGAAATCCACGTAAAATATAAAAAATTGCACTTAATTTTTCTTAGAAAAAAACAAAAAACAAATATTTTGGTTAAACAAATATTATGTCCATAAGGGAGTCTTTTTTCTTTTCTTTTGCGACTTCGCGTAAGGGAGTCAGATGGATGTAAAAAAATGAACCGGTATAGGTGATTAACGAGTGGCAAAGCATGTAATTACCCTCAACGGTATGTGGGAGTACAACACTCCAAAAGGACCTCTTGAGGTGCTAAAAAACGTGGAGTTAATCTCTAGCTCTATATGTTTTAGAGTTTTAGGAGCCAGAAGTGTTTGGCAAGATGAAGCTAGAGCGGAGTTGCAAAACTGGAGTGGAGCCATTCCATACATGTCTACCTGATATTTCACGAAGCGTCGACCTAACTGCACTACAAACAGACTCTAGCGACCCTATCCGTAAATTTATCTGGAGTACTTGAGATTGAGACTCAGACTTTCAGCGAGCGAGAGGGCCGGGTTTCCAAATTCTTCAGGAGTTCCCAACTTTCCATCACAAGCAGTGCAGCGGAGAAGTTCAAACAAATAAGGCAGTGCTGTGTGATTAGGATCACGCAACAAACCCGTCTTTTTCTACGCATACATGCGCAAGGCTTCAGTGCCAACTGCCAAAATACTGTAGGCTGAACCACTGGCGGAGCCCTGTGAGGGCCATAGGGGGCCATGCCCCCCCTCCCTCCGCTGAAGCCCCCTGTTCCTGCACGTGCTGTAATAAGTCTGCGAGTGAGCCAGCGACCGGCCAGCGGCCAGAGTCAGTCATGCATGCCCTATACATAGCAATCGTGTAGCATTCCCTCCATCCAAAAAATAAAAATACAATTGTGTAGCAGTGCTTCCACCGCCGTTACTACAGTAGCCTGTTTTATTTGCTTTTATTGCTATATGCGCCATTTTGATTCTGGTTGATTCTTCTATCCTTTTTCCTTTCTGATTTTTCAATCGGTAAAATCTACATAGTATGCGTACTGGAAGTGACTAATTGAGTAATATTTTCGGTGTTAATCGAGATCTTATGTTGCGATTTTAGATATTTTTTTATACTCAGCTATTTTATTGTCAAATGTATTTTGCATACTATGACTTAATTATAACTACTAACATTATTTTTTTTCACCTCTTATGTATTTATAGATTCAATTGACAAATTGCCCCCCCTATATTTCACTTCGAGCTCCGCCGCTAGGCTGAACGAACTCGCACCCGCCTGATAGCGTGGAAGGAAGCCAGCTTTCTAACAAGGGCCCGCCCCTTCGTGCCTTGTGAATTCGTAACGGCCTTGGGCTGTGTTTAGTTGAGAAAATTTGGGCGAAAAGTTACTGTAGCATTTTCGTTGTTATTTGGTAAAATTTATCCAACCATGGATTAATTAGACTCAAAAGATTCGTTTCGAACTTTACAGACAAACTATGCAATTAGTTATTTTTTTTACCTATATTTAATGCTTCATGCATGCGTCTAAAGATTCGATGTGACGGATGGAAGAGGAAATATTTTGGGTATGCATGGCAAGTGAACGCGGCCTTGGTTTCTCTTGGCATTTCATCGAAGCTGGAAGAAACACGTCAGCATTACGTGACTACAAACGTACGCCGTACGGATGGTTGGTTCACTGAACCCTTCTTTGGGTGTGTTTAGATGTGTAAAAAGGTGTAAAAAAAGTATTGTAGCACGTTTTGGCTTTATTTGGCAAATAATGTCCAAACGTTGACTAATTAGGTTCAAAACGTTCGTCTCGCAAAGTAGAACCAAGTTGTACAATTAGTTTTTTATTTCATCTACATTTAGTACTCCATGCATATATCGCAAGTTTGATGTGACGGAGAATCTTTTTTCTGCACAGTGTTTTTTTTGTGGAACTAAACACAGCCTTTAAGGTCTTCCGTCTTTGTCAAGGACATGGACGACAACGGAATAGGGACACCTTTGGCCTCTGAACGTTCATTTCATGGAAACTGGACTGACCTACTGTGCAATGGTTGTCGTGTTAGACTGTCTCCAACAATGAACGCATATGGAAACTCAAACCTAAAATGAGTTGCAAGAGACCTAAAATCAGCCTCCAACAGAGTACATATACGGAAGATCTATTTTGAGTTGCCTGAGACGGTCTCCAACAACCGCTACCCAAAATACAAGACCCATTCTACATTTGGGTAGCGCTACAAGCAAAGGGTTCAATATCCATAAAATGTCTTTTCCAACAACAAGACCCAAAAGAGAACCCTTTCTGTAAATGAGTATTCAGGAGAGATGATACTCAAATTTGGGTTATGCCTCTCCTGACAACTAAAATAGATCTTTCATATAGGTACTCTGTGGAGGCTATAGGTATCGGGTTGAAGACCTATTTTGGGTTTGGGTCTCCTAATGTGTCTCCTGTTGGAAAATATGAGTATCCTCTGTCTTTTAAAACTCATTTACAGAAATGATTCTCTTTTGAATTTTGCTGTTGGAAAAGATGCCGAATAGGTATTGAACCCTTTGCCTGTAGCGCTACCCAAAGAACGAATGAGTCTTGTATTTTGGTGCTGTTGTTGGATATAGCCTTACTTGTTGCAGAATCCAGGCAGGCTCTTGCTGATCCATGTACAGTCTTAGGTCTTATTTAGATGCACCCCAAAAGTTAGAATTTTTTCACTTTCTCTCCATCACATCAATCTTTGGACCCATGCATGAAGTAATAAATGTAGGTAAAAAAATAACTAATTACACAATTTAGTTGGAAATCACGAGATGAATCTTTTGAGTCTAGTTGGTCCACGATTAGACAATATTTGTCAAATAAGACGAAAGTGGTACTATTCATCGGGTTCAAAATATTTGCAATCTAAACGTGGCCTTAGGCATCTTGTTCATTTCATCTCTGGTACGCTGACTGCTTAAGCTTACCCAAGAATAGACTTAGACGTTGGCTGATACCTCGCTAAAAATTCAGAGCCTGTGCGATGAGTCTGATGTTGGAAGAGTTGACTGTTGGAAGGACACTACGTGTTGCTCCACAGTGCCAGGGACAGCAACAGGGAGATAGCAGAGATTTATGGCCTCTGGCTGGTGCTGATTTGTTGTGAGAGAAAAATATTGCTGGCTGGTATTAAATTGGTGTGAGAGAAAAGCACCGCTAGCTGGCTGGCAGCTAGCCAGCATACCTGGCTGCTGCACTGCTCAGAGCACAGCCTTGCACAGAAAATAGGCTATTTTATTCACTGCAACCAGCTGAGCATGATGACCCCGCGTGTCACATACTTTGTTCATAGGATGCCTTGCATGATTCGAACATTTGAATCTAGTTCTTCGGCTTCTCATACCGAGAAACATTAGGTTTCTACCAATACAAACCCCTTACTTTGAGGGGCAAGGTATCACTATTCTAGGGTCTAAATATGCTCCATGCCTATCTCTTCTCTCACAATCTTATTCGTGTAAGTACTGTATCCATTTTCTATACTGGGAGATGTGCAGTGCGCTCAAATTTGCAGTCTGTCTTCCTCCTCATTTTGATTGGCAGTCTTTCTCCGATCTTTAGAAGTTTGATCCATTTGAGGCGTGGAACATTGAATTGTCGACTGAGTTCGAGCTGCACATGCCAAAGTCTTGGTAGTCCAGCAGCCAGTCTGTTGTTCCATCCCATGGCAACATCCCCTCGACATTGCCAAGTTCATCGTTACTGCTCATAAAATTCAGCCATGGCTCATCCATCGACAGGTCTGTCTCTGACAGCCAATTCACCAGCAGTTCAGGGTCTTGATCACAGCCGTTGGTGCCTGACTCTGGCCAGCTGGACTGCTCCGATGAATCAGTGGACAGCGGAACCTCCCCATGGCAGTCATCCTTCAAGCTCAGCTCCTCTCTGAAGTCGCTGGATTTAGCAGATTCATCTGTAACTGTGGACTGTGAGGAAGCTGCCTTGGAATTGGCTAGAGGCTGGTGCGTGGCCGGGTCGATGCCCATCTTGATGAGCTTCTTCTTGATGTGCGTGTTCCAGTGGTTCTTGATCTCATTGTCTGTTCTCCCAGGTAACTTGGCAGCAATCTTGGACCATCTGCATAGGTTTAAGTCATTAGGAACGCACAAAGCGGTTGTAATATTTTGTTTCTGGAGAACGAAGCACATGAGCAGAAAGGAGCAGCTAACCCTTTTTACTAAGGTTTCAGCCAGCTGAATTTGAAGCAATTGCCTAAATTTACAAATTTTCATTATTTCCACAATTGTGTGCTTCATGGTTTAGAACTGGAGTTTGTGCTACAAGTGAAGAGGTTGAGAATGACCTGAGCGTGAGTGGTCCTATTACTACTGCCCTTCAATTCTAGTGTGCTCTTTAACTCACATGCAGGCATGAAGTCCACATCGGTGTATCAGTAATAACTACCAATGCAAAGTGCAACAACTAAGAAAAGATAGCCATTATATTTTTGTTGTTTTTTAGATAACCTGCCATTTGCAAGAGCACTGAAAGCATGAAACAACCAAGAGGTTACTGCAGAGTGCTAAACTAGGGACAAGGTAAAAAAATTATACCAGTTATAGGGTTATAAGATGTAAGGTGCAATAAACTCAATAACCATGAAAACCACTTTTCAAACTCTAGGTAAACTTGATTAACTGATCCTGGTATTGCAGGATTTATTTCTTTCTCAAAACTATACATTTGGATTGAACTTGGCCTTTGTTGATAGATGTGGAGCACCAGGGGGTTTGACAACAATACCACGTGCATGTGACTTTGTTGCTATTAAATTAATTGCACGAATTCAGTTGGTTCTAAACTTTGTGGCATCATTTTACAGTAAGTAGCAGCTAGCGCTGCTACACTTCGTGTAGACTTACAACACATATAAGTATAAGCTAGCTACTCTTAGCCAAGTATTCCATCAACATGTTCTGCGGTTTCCTTGGCACTTCAAAGCTTAACCAGGGGAATATTCACCCATGCCAAGGAACCGATGCAAATATAGCTTATTCTACCATAGCACAATAAAGAAGATGGATTAACATACAAAATGGAGTATATGCATCCATGCACACGTGTTATATATACCATGCAAGCTAGTATACCTATTTCCGAGCTTGGCATGGAGGTCAATGATGAGCTGCTCCTCGGCAGTGCTGAGGAGGCCACGCTTGAGGTCAGGGCGGAGGTAGTTAGTCCACCGCAGACGGCAACTCTTGCCGCAACGAAGCAGCCCTGCCAGTTTAGGCACTGCCCGCCAGCAGCATCGACCGTGTGTCAGGATGAAGCTAATGAGCTTCTTGTCCTCCTCCGCTGTCCAAGGCCCTCGCTTCACCCCCTGCTTGTCACAGCATGGCTGTCTCCCCATTGATCAATTTACTATCAGCTGGCAGCTTGTACTAGATTAAGCACTAAGTGAACAAGGCTATCAGTAAGCTTCTATTGCATTTTATATATGCTGTGAGCCACCAAACTCCGCAGACAAACATCAGACAAAACGGCTGTGAAAGCTCCATTGCAACTGCAATGGATGTCTGCCCGCAGATATGTATAGCTCCGTGCAATTTCACTAAAATAATGTCCTGTGCTTTCCATGCTTTTCTATTTGCTGATGTAGAAAGCGATGGTGATTTGGTTACTTTAGAGTAATCTTGAAGTAAGAGTTTAAGTCTGACCTATAATAAACTGTACCATGTTAAACCCTTGTTAAAAAACAGTTACCAATCGCACTGCAGCATCATGGGGTACTACTACTAGAGTCGATAATCATGTTCATTAAAATGAGATGTGTCAACATCCTTGACCAAGCTGATTATTGTACTTCAACATTCCAAAATATGGTACAGAGCGATAATATGATCTTAATTAACTAGCATACTGAAATGAACAACACCCTATTTGCAGATAGCTTAGCTCAAATTTTTAGTTAGCTATCCTTTTCTAAACACGGCAATTTGTTTGCAAATGATGCAACAGGAACTAAAGTATGATTATATCTAAGTATTGATGCTTCCATTCCCCACAGGGGTATATAAATGTGTGCCGCCCCAGTTGCCATCTTAAGCAACTATATCTCACCAAGCATTTTATCATTGGTGGTGCACTGTAACAAATAAAACCATGAGGAACAACTAGCATATGCTCTGCAAGCTGCATATCTAACATATGTGTATGGGCCAATGATGACATTGTGCACCATGATGTAATTGTTGCATTCTAATTTGTGAGAAAGCTGAAACATTCAGACAGTCAGCATCCTAGCTCACTGAGACTGGTGGTATCAACATGACGATCAACAGGTGAGCTTAGCCTCTGAAGAGTTTGATTTACATATCGAGCTAGTACAACAGATGAGAAAAGACAACAACTAATTAATTAGACATAGAAATCGGTGCATCGCCTTGGTTCTTTTCTTTAATGCAAAGACGTGCAGCTCAGTTTCATTTCATGTTTGCTAAAAAAAAGCACACAGCTTACTTTTGCTAATAAAAAAGCTCAGTTGCAAAGATGAAACTTTAATTCTGTAAGCAAAATGGTTATTCTGCAACTAGATGCAAAGAAAGGATAAGAATTAGAGTTTCTTAATCCACCGAACTCCCAAGAAAGTGAATATGGGAAAGGACCCATCTTACAACTTACTTTTGCTTAGAAATGACAGCAAGGGACAGCTTAAGAATCTGTGGGTATTCAAGATATCTGCCGACATGAGGAAGAAAACTGCGCTCTGACGCTCTGTAACCACAAAAATAATGTCAACTCAGTTATACATATTTGGAGTGTTGATATAAGAAGGAGCATCATCAATCAATCAACAGACAAACGTTTTGCTATTCAGATACTGTGCTGGGGCGCTGGGCAACAATGGACATATATTTTGGACAACTAAAGCCTACAGGGGCCAATTTATGCCGTGTCTGCAAGAAAAATGCTAGCAACTGCTGATAGAATAGCAGCAATCTTCTGATACACAATGCTAACTCATTCTTCTGCTGAATCTGCATATGCAACAAACTTCAATCTGTGAAAGGCTGTGCGCTAAAACTAGAGCATCTTGTTATTTATATAAACAAGTATAACACAAAAAGACAGAAACTTTAGCAGATTATCAATTCTAGACAAACACAATCCAATCCATGGAAGCTAATGTGTATCTCAGCTCTCAGGTATTGTGCCACAAAAGAGACAAACTTTGGGTTGAAAAAATGATCATCTCATTTCATCTAGAATATAGGCATCTTGTATAAAAAAAAATAAGAGAAAAAATGTCCATGCAAACAAAATGGCCACACCATAACAATTGCATCTGTTAAACTGTTACTCTCAGAGTTTGTGCACTGTTGCTATCCCAGGTAGTGATGTGTGTTCTGTGCTGAAAAGTTAAAGCAGTAAACAGAAGTTTCTTTTCAAAGAGAAGTGGCAGATGAAAACAGTATTTTCCTAGGTCATAGGTCTATTCCATCCAACCTTCCAATATTTATGCAATAAGCTATAAGTTGTGATGTGCATTTCCAGGAGACATCTAATGCGGATCATACACTAGCTATCATGACAAATACTATCATTTTGTTATTAAAACACAATATGAAAACTTCTAAAACAACTGTGAATGTAGTACTCAGAGATCTACCATCATACGAATTTTCAGTTTCACTAGAGAAAAAACCAAGGAGAAAAGTGTGTCAATCCTAAGTCCTAACTTCTGTTTGTAGCCTTTTCTTCTATTTATTTGCTAACATATATCTCACCCCTTTTCCCCTTAGAATTCATCAATAGATGGTGGTTAATTACATCAAGACAGCCACTTGCTTAATAACATTTGGCGGCAGTTTGTATATGCTCCTGACTGATTCCCTACACTTTTCCTAGCAAAAAGACTTGGTCTTCCTGAATCTTCTGCAAACATGATTACTGCTCACATTACGAAGAAGACCAACTTTTTTTTTAGCACCGAAGAAGAATAACTTTAGGAGATGCCGTTAGAAGAGAATGGGCCGGGTATCGCTACATCCCATCAGACTAATTCACTGAATGACAGCCTCGATTACCAACCTTCTAGCTACAAAACAGTGCAACTGATGTAGATTGACAAGAAAAAAGCCTTGATTAGGAGGAGACATTCTAAATATTCAGGCCTTGAAATATGATCTCCTAGACACTTTTATTTTGAATTATCCGGTCCTCAGTACCACATCCCACAAGCTTTTAGCACAAGGGTTGAAAATTGACCAGGCTTCCAAAAAAGATTGCACCTATCTCTTCAAAGAGAAACCAATTTTAAAACTCGCTAGTAAATGTAGCTTCTCTGAGCCTCCATTATTGGTTACCCAATTTTGCAGATAATTAATGAGTAAGGTTTTCCATTTGAAGAATTCAATGGAGCCGGCTATACTGACGTCTTCATGAAGAATGGATACCGACAACATCTGGTCACAATATTTGAGTTGGAATGTTCCTGTCATGCATTCATTCGTGCAGTATTTGAGGAAGCAACTGGTATAGTGGTGTTACACGCTTTGATTCAATCTCCCATCTGAATGCAGCACATGCTGGATTATCTGAGCACAGAGGTACAGGTTTTGCAATGAATCAACAGCACCACCAAAGGGTCAGGACCGTCCTAGTACCTACTTGATCACTCTCTGTGACCAAATGCCCTGACTTTGGGCAAGCTAGTCCGAACGAACTCTCATTCCAAAACGTGGTACGTACAACCCTTTTGCAGAACAAACACCTGACATGTCAGGACGTTGTTTTACCACAGCAACAGATAAAAGATGGGGATCCGCCAGCTAAGCATTGCAGGGAATTTTGGATCACTACCCAAAAAGCACAAGGAAGGCGCACATGACCTCAATTCGCAGCGATTACCGTGTCGGCCATACACGAACTGCGGAAGCGGAACTCCTATGGATCATCGATCCCTCTCCGCTAGGCATAACATCAGGTCTCGCTCGTCCCCACGAAGATTTGCAAGGACTCGAAAAAAGCGGGCTGGATATCGCAGCCCGCAAGCATGTGGCTGCAAGTAAATCCGGCGAGGAGACACAGAATCTTACGAAGGATCTCACACTGACGACACGGCGCGGGGACGGTGACCTCGCACCCTTCCCCCAATCCCATCTTGCACGGAGCCACGGACGGCCTCAGGTGAGTGGGACCCGGGCGCACGGACTCTACCGACCCCGCCTTATGGTTCCTGCTCACTCCGATGGCGATGCCCGGAGGCCGGAGGGCAGCCGAGCGAGCGGCGGCCGGTGGGGGAGGGAGGATTCCGTGGGTCCCATTGCAGCGAGCGCGTCTGGAGACGAGACAGACGGACGTCTATGTGAAAGGAGAGGAATCGCTACGGCCCAGCCCAGATAGCAGAAACTTGGGCCTTGGCAAATTGCAGAGCCGTAAGAGAGAACTGGATGTCGAATATTGGACCATCAATATAGCCCAGCATTGGGTTAGTAGCAGTTAAATCAGTGCTAACGCCTGCACTCTCGTCTCCCGTGCCATCCCGCGCATGCCTACATGGGCCCGTGGCGTCCCACTGCACGTGGGGAGTCCACGTTTACGCCTCCTCCGCTTCTCACACGCACGTACGAGGGCAGCAGGTGGCTACACCAGCGTCCAAAAGAGAGGGAGGGGCGGCACATGCCAAACCCCGCGTCAGGAGGAGGAACACTGAGGCAAAGGTGAGGTAGCAGGAAAGTGAAGACAGAGATGCAACATTCGATCTACTTTTGAAACATCCGGATGCAACATTTACAACATACATTTGAAGGCAGATGAAACACATGAAACATGCATCTGAAACAATAGCTGCAATATCATATCTACTTTTATAACATCTAGATGAAACACTTGCAACATACGTACGAAACAGCTGAAACACTCGAAACATGCGTATGAAACACTTGAAAAAAACACCTAAAACAATTCATATGTGTGAAAACATATGCGACATCCAGATAAAACACTTGCAAACATACGTTTGGAAAACGAGATGAAACATTTGGAACATACACTTAGAACATACGTGTATAGCACTGCAACATGTGCAACATTCCGATATACTTTTCCAACATCAAAATGAAACAACTGCAACATCGAATGAAACATCTAAAACACTTGAATCATACTCTTGCAATGAGGGCTTTGCTTGGACGAATGGAGACACGTCGCACGCGGAGGTTGACGGTGGCGCATGGACCTCGCTATGCAGCAGCGGCATGGGCAACTCGTCGTCAGGGGTGACGTCACACAAATCGTCGTCCCCCTCACCTGCTTGCAAGCATCCGTCGTGAAAGCTCGCCGGCACGGTGGAGGTATCGCGACGAGCAGGCCACCCGCCAGCAAGAAGGCAGCACGGTGGAGGCGGATGAGGCAGATTGGGCCTGATGGGAAACGCGACGCGGAGGAGGCCGCAAAGGATGGGCGTGACGTTGCGAGGGACCAGCGACAGCAAGGTGGAGCGGGGTGGGGCGATGGGCACGACGATGCAGGGAGGAAACGGTGCAACGAGCATTGGGACACACAGACGAGACGAGCGGATAGACTTGCTGAGCGAGCGATGCGTGCGAGACTGAGCGGTGGATGACGTCCGTCCATCTGAGGCATGTTAATTACTTCCTCCGTCCCAAAATAACTGTCGCCGTTGATGTGCGTGTCACAAGTTTGACTTGATTTGTAGAAAATACGTGCAACATTCTAAATAAAATTATTAAAAAACTAGATTAAAAAATCTTTCAATGATACTAATTATGTATCATAAATATTAATATATTTTAATATATATTTAATCAAAGTTATTTATTGGGAGGCGAAAACGACGTATATACCGGGACAGAGAGCATGACCTTGTTTGGCTGATCGGCTGCTGCTAATGTTGATGCTGATGCTGATTTGTTATAAGAGAAAAATAAGTTGAATGGTTGATTGATTTTGGCGGATAAGCTCGAGGCTAAATCGCACGGATCCAGAGTAAAAGAAAAGGGAAAATCGCACGCATCCAGCAGAGCGTGAAACTGGCCCGGCCGCCGAGCAGACCACCAGCTCGGCCGGCACCGCACGCCGGCACGCGGCACGCGCACGACTCCAGCCCGCTGTTTTCTCCGTGCCGTGCCGTGCGCCGCGTCCACCCCGAGCAGCACGGCGGGGCGTTTGCGCGTCCCGCGTTCCCGACTCCCGTTCGCCGTGCCGTGGCCCTGTTTACACAAGGTCGCAGTCGTACGGCATCGGGAGGAATTCCGCGCCGTGCGCGGCGGTCCCAGCTCAGGACGGTCGCTGTCTTCCGCGTGGATCGTGCGGTGCTTCTTTTTGTGCCTGACAAGCGACAACTGGTGATGATGGGATGAGATCACGAGGCAGCAGGCTACTCCGTGCAAGTGCGCAACGGTGCAGGCCGTGGTCGATGTCTTCGTGGATCGTGGTGGCGCCCATCTTCCACCGTCCACTCCACGAGGCGCATTAACAACCCGCACCGAGTCAAACACCGGGTAGATGCCCTACCCTACCCTGCCCTGCCCACATCGGCTCGAGACTCGCCACCGCTCGCTGGCCTGCACGCCGCCCGTCCTCGAACCAAACCACAAGGCTCTCTCTGTGTGCTCGGTCTGTCTCTGTCCCATGGCTTCCACGAGACCACGAACGACGTGTCGCAAGGATCGAGAGCAACCTCAAGCAGCCGTCGAGCTATGCGCCTATGCCCACGAGAATACTTACGAGACATTGATTATTTTATTTAGGTGATGCTGGTGATAATTGGCTGCCTATTTTTAACCTTGAACCATAATCTAACACGCGTATCTTATATCTGGATAAACATGCACTGAGGCACACATCTTAGCCAGAAGCCATTTTCTAAGCATTTCTCCTGAGCCACGCCGAATGGCGTGTCTAAATAAAGAAGGAAAAGGCTACACAAAGATTATAACAATCCTTTTTTTTAGTCCTGTTTCTTTAAGGTCCTATTTGGATCATGTAGATAATAGCTATTTGGATCTAAATGGGTGCAGTTAATAAAATAGCTAATTGTTAGTTGGACTTTTAGTAGCATTTTTTTGTTAGTTGTACATGTGAATGTCCTCCAGCTAATATAGGCTCCGTTCACTTCCCATGCAAACCCAAAATATTTCCTCTTCCACCCATCACATCAAATATTTGGACGCATGTATAGAGTATAAAATATAGGTAAAAAAATAACTAATTGCTAAGTTTGTCTGATTTTTGCGAGACGAATCTTTTGAGCTTACTTACTTCATGGTTGGATAATATTTATCAAATAAAAACAAAAGGTGCTACAGTAACTTTTCACCAACTTTCCACCCACTAAACACACCCATAGTTAACTATGAGCAGGTAGTGAATTCGGCTTAAATATATGAAAGAAAAAAAAAGATTTCAAAAAGATTTGCTTGCCAAGGGGGCCTGGGCCCACGGCGCAGACCATGAACGCCACGAATCGAAACAGCTGCAACAACCCGACCGGACCCGACCCGACCCGTCCATAACTCCACCACCCCCTCCGCCTCGCCTCTCCCGTCCCAGGCCCCCAACCCAGCTCAGGTCCTCAGACTCCTCACGCCGCGCACGAGCCGGAGCCGCCGAGGGCGCGCCCATCCGGACCCAGACAGAGCTCGCCTGCGCCTCCACCGATCGGCAAGCGGGGGGAAGATGAGGGGTTCGTCGCGGAGACCGGTGGCCGTGGTGATGGCCTGGGTGCGGCGCCAGCCGCCCAAAGTCAAGGCCTTCCTCGCCGTCGTCGCGGGGATGGCCGCGCTCGTCTTCATCCGCTTCATCGTCCACGACCACGACAACCTCTTCGTCGCCGCCGAGGCCGCACACGCGCTCGGGATCGCCGTGCTCATCTACAAGCTCACCAAGGAGAAGACCTGCGCTGGTTCGTCCCCCTCGGTTCCGCCACCCCCCTTCGTTCTTACCTTACTGCTATATAACCGCATCCCGGCGGCGCTATCTGCTCGATCCGTTGGGCTCGCTGATTTTTGATCCAGATTGCTGAAGTCATGCGTTTGTTTTCACGTCTATGGTGACCGAGCATCCGGTGGTCCTCCGTTTATAAAATTATACTTGTTAGATTGATCTCCTGACCGAGGAAGCCCAACGGCTTCTTTGGGCCTTGTCTCGCGCCCTGATCGGGGGCGCCCAGCCCATCTATGGCTGGAGGGCCCCCGTCGCACTGCGCATATAAAGAGAGGTGGGGGCCGGGGCACTCAGTACGAGGTTCACCTGAGCCGCCAGTTTCCCCACCTACAACCCTAATCCCGATCTCCAGAGAGGGGCGCAGCCAGCGACGGGAAACGCCTCCACGCCGTCACCGCCACTGCACTGCGCCGCCGGATCTCCACTGCGTCGACTTCCCTTCTCCGAACGCCGCTGCCCGTGCGCAGCCACCATCAACGTCCGTGATGGCGACCGGCTCGAGCTCCAACACCACCACCCTTCCTCCCGATGGTTTGCACTACCTCGATCTCTCCCTTTCTCTCACTCTCTCTCTTGGATCCGTTAGATCTTGTACTAGGAACTCAATGTTTATACACGAAATGCATAGATCCTACCCCACTGTTCTACTGCTATACGATCCTAAGGGTATAACAATGGTATCAGACGCCTATCTAGCTGTAGATCTAGATCGGGGTAGAGGATTGGAAAAGAAAGAAGAAAACACCACCGTTTTCAGATCGGAAAGAGATTCAACATTGAAACCCTAACCCTAGAAAGATAAGGACGGATCCGGGAAACCCTACCTGGGCTCTTCCCGCCGTCATGATCGCCGGCAGGCGGGATAGAAGCACCGTCGTCGCCATTCTTGGCGCGCGGACAAAGGCTCGGCTTGGCCAACAGAGGGCACCGCCCGCAAGGCCGCTCGATGGCGGCGAGCTCCGCCTGGGGCGAGCTCACGCGCCAGCGAGGGGCCCGGCGGCGGCGCCGCAACCTCCTTCTCCGGCGGCTCGTGGTCTCCATGGCGGCCGCCGCTCTACTGCAAAGTGGAGAGAGGAGCGAGGAAAAGAACGAAATGGCTAGGGTTTTGGGGAAACAGCCGGCTGCTGCCGTTTTTGATCCTCCGAGGAGCGCGCTCGACCGTCCGATTGCCTCCGACAGTCAGGATTCTCCAGGCGAGTTTCGGCCCAGGCGGGACCACGCGGTGCGGCGGATTCCCGGCCCAGGCCCAGGTTGCGGCCTGGGCGCGGGAGTGCTGGTGCGCGCAAGTGAAGCAAGCGTTGGACCGTTTTTGCTGGGCCATTTTGTGATGCCGACTCATCGAAGCAAGCCGGGCCACTAGGCTGCACTGCAGTAGCGCCCCGCTGGGCCAAGGGAAATATTGGGCCGAAATGGTCAAATACAAATAAATGGCTTTTATTGAAGTTTGTTAATTTCCAGAAGCATTAGTTGATGTTCTTTGATCATTTTCGATTTAAATTTGATGCAAATTTTCTGTGCAAATTTTTATCCAACGATATTATTTGTTCAGACAACAGTAAAGTGATTAAAGTGCTTCTGAAAAATATTATGAGACTGTTAAGAGTGTTTCCGCTGCGTACTTAAAGATGTTATTTCATTATTAAATTCGAACCAACGGGAGAATTTAATTTTGAAAAATGGATAAATTTAAAATATGATCATAATGTTGTTATTATTCTGACCAACGTTAATTAATAGCAGTATTATGATGTTATTATGATTTCCTCATGCATTAATTCTATTTCTGCCCAACGGTGATCTAGAATTAGTGTAAAAAGAATGTTTTTGTATGTTTTAATTTTGACCAACGTTGGAACTAAAGCATGCAATTATTCATGTTATAATTAAGTTCTCACTTTATATGACTTATATTTTCAGGAGGTTACTCTTTGATGGGGTTTATCAGAGATATCCCACCCCTCAAAGGTGACAACTATAATGAATGGAAAAAGAAAATAGACCTCGCCTTTGTTTTGGCTGAGGTAGACTGGGTGGTCACCACACCATGCCCCAGTGAACCTGTGGCACCGGTGAGGGAGGCTAATGAGTCTGATGCTGAATGGCAGAAAAAAGAGAGGGACCATGCTCCAGTACAGATGGCATATGACCTACAAAAGCAAAAGTGGGTCAATGCCAACAAAAAGTGTGTTGCTGTCATAAAGAACACAATTGAGCCTACCATAATGGGCTCAATCCAAGAGTGTGACACTGTCACAGAGTACTTGGAAAGGATAAAGAGTCAGTTCTATGGCTCTTCAAAGACATATGCTACTCAGCTGATAAAGCAGCTGGTGACAGAAAAATACACTGGAGGTGGAGGCAATGGCATTAGAGAGCACATATCAAAGATGAATCATTTGAATAACAAGTTAAAATCAATGGACCTGGCTCTTACAGAAGAGTTTCTTGTCCATCTGATTTTTGCTTCGTTACCAAAAGAGTTTGACACTTTTGTTGTCAACTACAACATTCAGCCTGAAAAATGGGATTTAGAACGTTGTATGGCGATGTGTGCACAGGAAGAAGAGAGGATAAAAGCCGCCAATGGTGGTACTCTCAATTTTGTTAAAGACAACAAAAGAAAGAATTTCAATGCCAATGCCAACTCTCCCTCAAAGCCAAAGGGCAAAGCTCCCATGCAGCATCAGCCTCAGCAGAACAAGTTTACAGTCAGCAAAGATCAGTGTCTTCACTGCAAGAAGACGGGACATTACAAGAAAGATTGTCCTGAATTCTTAAAGATGATCATGGCAAAGAAAGGTGAGAACATTATTACGTTCATAAATGAATCCCTGTATGTACAGTATTCGAAATCTACTTGGTGGATTGACTCAGGCGCAACTGTTCATGTTGCAAATTCTTTACAGGGATTCCGTTCGACGAGAACTACGCAAAGAAGCGAAAGGCAAATTAAAGTCGCAAATGGAGTCCAAGCAGACGTCGAAGCTGTTGGCGATGTCTCCTTAGAGCTTGCCGATGGATTCATTCTTTTGTTGAAAGATGTTTTATTTGTCCCGTCATTACAAAGAAACTTGATTAGTGTGTCATGTTTGGACAATGATGGATTCGATTGCCATTTTGGAGATGGCAAATGTGAAATTTTATGTAATAATGAATGTGTTGGCCTTGCTTTTCAAAAGCAAGATCTTTATTTGTTATCACTTCGTGAAAATGTGAATTCCGTATGTGATGCGAATGATAACGTATTCTCGTTTGTGAACGCAAATAGAAAACGAAAGAGAACTCAAGATGCGTCGTCGAAATTATGGCACTGTCGTTTAGGCCATATTTCGAGGGGGAGAATAGAGAGACTAGTTAAGAATGATATTCTTCCTCCATTAGAGTTCTCAGACTTTGAACAGTGTAAAGAATGTATTAAAGGAAAATACACAAAGCAAATTAAAAAGGATGCTAAACGAAGCACAGGAATTCTACAGATAATTCACACAGACATCTGTGGTCCCTTTCCTGTGAAAAGTGTGGATGGTTTTGACTCGTTCATCACATTCACAGATGATTACTCCCGTTATGGTTACATTTATCCAATTAAAGAAAGAAATGAAGCGTTGGATAAATTTAAAATATTTAAGGCTGAAGTCGAAAATCAGCATGATTTAAAGATTAAAGTGGTCCGGTCTGATCGTGGTGGGGAGTACTACGGTCGGCATACCCCGTATGGCCAAGTTCCTGGACCTTTTGCAAGGTTTCTACAGGAGAATGGCATAGTAGCCCAGTATTCTACACCGGGCGAACCTCAGCAGAATGGAGTAGCTGAAAGGCGCAACCGTACCTTAATGGATATGGTGCGTAGTATGATGAGTTACTCTGATTTGCCATTGAGTCTATGGATGGAGGCGTTAAAAACCGCCATTCATATTCTAAATAGAGTACCAAGTAAAGCGGTGCCCAAAACACCATATGAGTTGTGGACAGGAAGAGAACCTTCACTAAAACACTTGCGTGTGTGGGGGAGTCCTGCTGAGGCAAAAGTGTTTAACCCAAATATTGGAAAGTTAGATCCCAAAACAGTTAGCTGCCATTTTATTGGCTATCCTGAAAAGTCAAAAGGTTTTCGTTTCTACTGTTCAGACAGATACACAAAATTTGTAGAAACGAGACACGCTGTTATCTTAGAGGATGAAATGATGAGGGGGAGCATGGTGGCTCGAGAAATTGTTCTTGAGGAGAAGCGGGTATGTGTGCCCAATCCGATGATTCAGGAACCATTTTTTGAACTACCTGTTCTTGTTGCACCAACAGTGCCAGATACTGTAGTGCCAACACCTGTTGTCAGTTCTCCTGTGGTAACAATAAACAATGATGAGGAACCTGTTCTTCAGGAACCTATACAAACTGATGCCACAGATGAGGGGGAGCAACAACAGCCCCAAACAGAAGATGTGCCAAATGTGGAGGCCCCTAGAAGGTCCCAAAGAGTTAGAAGATCAGCTATACCCAACGATTATGAGGTGTATAACACTGAAGATTTTCAAATGGAGGGTGATCCCACTTCATTTGAAGAAGCCATGAGAAGCGATAATTCATCCAAGTGGCTTGAGGCCATGGAAGATGAAATAAAGTCAATGAGTACCAACAAAGTTTGGGACTTAGAGCCTATTCCTAAAGGAGCCAAGACAGTAGGCTGCAAATGGGTCTACAAGACAAAACGTGACTCCCAAGGGAATATTGAAAGATTTAAAGCGCGACTTGTGGCAAAAGGTTTTACGCAAAGAGAAGGGATTTGAAAGCATCTAGGCCCCAAGGTTTGGTTTCGGTAATTAATGACAACACTTTATTACCATGACTAACGTGTGTTTTGCAGAAACATTGGTAAGTTAGGTCATGGAGGTGATAACTGCTTTGAGCACTGTGGCTTCGTGTCCCTTGATGGAAATCGTTTCGGTTTTCAAAAGAGTGACGTCAAGATTAAGGACGGTTAGTTCCGGATGACGAAGTGTTGAGACACATTCGGAATAGTCGTTAGGATCTTCGTTTTTCTCTTTTTGCCGTACTATAAAGGGGGGCATGAATGGTTAGCTTGACCTAGGCAAGTCCTATGTTTAGGTGTGGTGCACACTTGTTAAACTTGGCGCTAGGCAACCCTAGATTGGCTCAAAGTTTCAGTTAGAAGCAACTTGGTTGAAGTTGCGACGCGTTTCGGGCTGTTTTCTAGGCACCGGACGCGGTCTTCGGGAACACCGGACGCGTCCGGTGTATACGTTACCGCGACTAGGTTTCGGCCTCGACCACCGGACGCGGTCCTCGCGAGGACCGGACGCGGTGGTCAACGACCGACACGTGTCACCGAGAGAAAACGCCCGTCGGACGCGACCTGGACTTGATCGGCGCGTCCGGTGCGAGTCCAGTAAGGTCCTGAGAGGACCGGACGCGTCCGGTCTTCAGGCATCGGACGCGGCCTCGCGTCCGGTGTAAGTCCAGTAAGCACCCTTGCACGTCGGACGCGTCCGGTGCTACCTGACCGGTGCGTCCGGTGTTTCGTTTCGAAATCGCGTTTTGACCGTTACGGGGGACCGGCGCGTCCGGTGTGTTGCACCGGCGCGTCCGGTGACCCCGTGCCAGAAAGTAACGGTTCGTTTTCTCTGAGGGGTGTATAAATACAACCCCCTCCACCTCTTTTAGAGGTCTCTTGCTCATTTGATCAGCTGATAAACACCTTTGAAGTGCAAGGTAGTGCAAGAGCACTAGTGAGGATAGAGATTTGAGAATCAAAGTTTGAGTTTCCTCACTAGTGATTCGAGAGTAGCAAGTGTGCATCCACCTCCTCATTTGGGCTCGTTGTGGTCAAGTGAGAGTTCTAGCTTGTTACTCTTGGTGATCGCCATCACCTAGACGGCTTGGTGGTGATTGGGAGTTTGGTGATCATCCGGCGGAGCTTGTGGATGACCCAACTCAAGTTGTGAGCGGTTTTGGGTGATTCGCCGCGACGGAGTGTCGAAGAATCAACCCGTAGAGAGCACTTGATCCTTGCGCGGATCAAGGGGGAGCGACACCCTTGCGCGGGTGCTCCAACGAGGACTAGTGGGGAGTGGCGACTCTCCGATACCTCGGAAAAACATCGCCGTGTTCCTTGTCCCTTTACTTTCAAGCAATTACTTTCTCGTATTTACTTTCATTGCTTGTTTTACATTCCTAGAATTGCCATGCTAGACTAGGATTGGAAACTAGGGTGCAAAACTTTTTATCGGTAGACTCTCTAGGAACACAAGTAGGCACTAGGGGTGAATTCCGGCTTATAGGATTTAATTCTTGCAATTAATTTTTAGAGAAGCCCAATTCACCCCCCCCTCTTGGGCATCTTGATCCTTTCAATTGGTATCGGAGCCGTGTTGCTCTTCTTTTAGGCTTTACCGCCTAGAGCAAGATGTCTAATGGGGAAGGACCTCCTCCCACTTTTGAGGGAGACGATTTTCCATATTGGAAAATTCGTATGGAGGCGTACCTCGAAGCCATAGATGTTGGGTGTCTTAGAGCCGCAACCGAAGGGCTTCCCCCCATAAGGGATCCCGCTAACCCAAGTGGTGACGAGGAGAAGTACGACCGGTGGAATGCAAAAGCCAAAAATGCACTCTACCGGGGCTTAGGCAAAGATATCTTCAATCGTGTGCGTAATGCAAAGAACGCCCATGAATTGTGGGAGAATCTTTGTGCTCTCCATGAGGGAACTAAGAGTGAGCGTGAGGAACGCTATCATATAGCTCTAAAGAAAATTAATTCTTTTGATATGCTTCCCAAAGAAAGTGCTAATGACATGTACACTCGCTTGAATGTTCTTGTAGAAGACCTCAATGCTCTTGGGGCTCACTAAAATGAGCCAATCGGATGTTGCAAGGAAGATCTTGAGTGTGCTTCCCGTTGAGAAGTATGGACATATTGTCACCGTACTTCACCAAAGTGATCTCTCCGCCGCAACACCGACTCAAGTATTGGGAAAGATCAATGCACATGAGATGTACATGCACATCACCCCGGAAGAAGGTTCATCATCTTCCAAGAAGAAGGACTTGGCCTTCAAAGCTAGTCATGACAATAAGAAGAAGAAGGGCCAAGCCATGATTGTGCAAGAAAGCTCAAGTGAAAGTGATGTTGATGATGAATCACTTGCACTCATGGTGAGAAAGACCACCAAGATGCTAAAGAAGCTCAACAAGAGTGGTATCAAGTTCGATAGCGAGAAGAAGAAATTCTTCACAAGTAGCAAGAGGAAGCCAATCTCGGAGATGGATTGCTACAATTGTGGTGAACTTGGCCACCTAGCTCATCGATGCCCTAGACCACCAAAAGACAAGTACAAGAACAAGAACAAGGGCAAGAAAAATGACTCAAGTGATGAAGAAGAAGAGAAGAAGAAAAATAAGCCATACAAGAAGAAAGATGGCAAGAAAAAAGGATTCTACAAGAAGAAGAAGGGAGGCAAGGCTTATATTGTTGGTGATTGGCTCACCGACATTGAATCATCATGTGAGTCCTCCGAAGATGAAAGCAATGATGAGAAAGAGAAGGTTGCCGCATTTGTGATGGGGCCATCATCTTCACCAACATCTCCATCACCACCTTCACCACCTTCTTCACCATCATCGTCCACTACTCACCTATGCCTTATGGCCAAGGGTGAACGAAAGGTACAAAACTATGATAGTAATAGTGATGATGATGATGATAGTGATAGTGATGATGATACACCTTCTTATGATGAATTAGTAAAATTGTTAAACAAATATTCTAGAATCATAAGAAGGACTAGAAATGAAAATGATGAGCTTCAACATGAAAATGAAACACTCACATCCAAACTAAAAGGTGCACATGATGATAGGGATAAGTTTAGAGTTCAAAATGAAGTAATGTCTTCCACTCTCAAGGAACTCAAAACCTCCTATAAAGAGCTTAAAGATCAACATGATAAACTTGAAAAGAAGCATGATGAGCTCATCACTAGATGCAATTCTCTAAAGGACAAATATACCACATTAAAAATTGATTATGATAGTCTTGTGGTTGCTAATGAACTTGCTCTTGAGACACATGATGCTACTAACCATGTTGTTAAGTGTGATATAGCTACATCATGTGATGACTTGATCATTGAAAGCATTGAGCAAGGTTCTAGTAGCAAAGGCAAGAGTGTGGTTGAGTCATGCAACCATGATGATTATGCCAAGCTCAAGTGTGAGAATGAGAAGCTTGCAAATGAGAACAAGAAGCTTAAAGGTTTGATGGCTCTTGAGAAGCAACCAACAAATGAGTCACTTATTGAAGAAAACAAGAAGCTCAAGCAAGAAAAAGAGCATCTCAAGACCGGCCTAAGCAAGTTCACAAGAGGCCAATATTTGCAAAGTGAGCTCCTCATGAACACCGTAATGAAGATGGATAGAAGTGGTATTGGATACTTGGCAAATCAAGAGAAGAAAGCAAAAGCTCAACAACAAAGCAAATCAAAGCCCAAGCCAAAGAGATGTGTTGAGTGTGGTCAAGAAGGTCACTTTGCTCATGAATGCAAAACTCCACCACCACAACCCTTGCCCAAGCATGCTAGACCCTTTGCATTCAATGCTCATTACATGCTAAGAAAAGATTCAAATGGAAAGATGAAAGTCATGTTTTTGGGTCCCCCAAACAAGAATAGGCCAAAGAAAATATGGGTTGCCAAGTCACTAGTTGAGAAAGTCAAGGGCCCCTCTCAAGTTTGGGTCCCTAAACGAAAAGCTTGATCTCTTGTGTGTAGGTGAACTACAAGACCGGTGGATCTCATTGGGTTATTGATAGTGGTTGCACTCAACATATGACCGGTAATCCTCGTATGTTCACCTCCATTGAAGAGAATGGGATATGTCAAGAGAAGATCACATTTGGAGATAATTCAAAGAGCAAAGTCAAGGGTATAGGCAAGATTGCAATATCAAATGATCACTCACTCTCAAATGTGCTCTATGTTGCTTCATTAAGTTTCAACTTGTTATCCGTTGGGCAACTTTGTGACCTTGGCTTCCAATGCTTGTTCACACCAAATGAAGTTGAAGTTTCAAAGATAGATGACAAGCAAGTGATATTCAAAGGCTTTAGATACAACAATCTTTATCTTGTTGACTTCACCTCCGAAGATGCAAATTTGATGACATGTTTGTTCACCAAGACCTCACTTGGTTGGCTTTGGCATAGGAGGCTTGCACATGTTGGAATGAGCACTCTCAACAAGCTATTGAAGAAAGAACTAGTAAGAGGATTGAAGGATGTGAAGTTTGAAAAGGACAAACCTTGTAGTGCATGTCAAGCGGGCAAACAAGTTGCAAACACTCATCCAACCAAGGCCTTCATGTCAACCTCAAGAGTGCTAGAACTTCTTCATATGGATTTGTTTGGGCCTACAACATACAAGAGCTTGGGTGGTAATCTCTATTGTCTTGTGATAGTGGATGACTACTCAAGGTATACATGGACCTTCTTCCTTCATGACAAATCCGAAGTAGCAAGTTGCTTCAAGAAGTTTGCAAAGAGAGCTCAAAATGAATTCGAAATCAAGATAAAGAAGATTAGAAGTGACAATGGGAAAGAGTTTGACAACACCAACATTGAAGCTTATTGTGATGAAATTGGAATCAAGCATGAAGTTTCTTCAACCTACACTCCTCAACAAAATGGTGTAGTTGAGAGAAAGAACCGGACTTTGATCACCCTTGCAAGAACAATGCTAGATGAGTACAACACTCCGGAGAAGTTTTGGGCCGAGGCAATCAACACCGCATGCTATGCTTCAAATCGCCTCTTCCTCCAAAAGTTTCTTGGCAAGACCCCCTATGAGTTGCTTAATGGGAAGAAGCCGGACGTCTCATTCTTCCGGGTGTTTGGTTGCAAATGCTACATCTACAAGAAGCGTCAACACCTAGGGAAGTTTCAAAGACGTTGTGATATTGGTTTTCTTGTTGGTTACTCATCAAAGTCCAAAGCATATAGAGTATTTAACCATGCCACCGGTTTGGTTGAAGAAACATATGATGTGGAATTTGATGAATCTAACGGCTCCCAAGGAGCAATTGAGAATTGTGATGATGTAGGTGATGAACCCTTGAGGGAGGCCATGAAGAACATGCCGGTGGGAGACATCAAGCCAAAAGATGATGAAGACGATGTGCAAATCATTGATCCACCATCTTCATCACGTGTGCCTCAAGATGATGACAAGAATGAGAGAGTTGAAAATGAAGATACTTATGTCTCTCATGAACAAGCCGAGGCACAAGCACAAGATGTTGATGCTCCCCATCCACCTCCTCAAGTGGTTGATAGAAGGAACTCACCTCTACTTCAAGCTCATCCACAAGAACTAATCATAGGGAGTCCTACAAAGGGAGTAATGACTCGATCTCAAAAGCTAGCTTCTTTCGTTGAACATCACTCTTTTGTCTCTTGTGTTGAACCTAAGAATGTAGAAGAAGCTCTTCAAGATCCGGATTGGGTGAATGCCATGCATGAAGAATTGAACAACTTCGCCCGCAACCAAGTTTGGACACTTGAAGAGCATACTAAAGGTGCAAGAGTCATTGGAACCAAGTGGGTGTTTCGAAACAAGCAAGATGACCAAGGCATAGTAGTGAGGAACAAGGCAAGACTAGTAGCAAAGGGGTTCTCTCAAGTTGAAGGCCTTGATTTTGGAGAGACCTTTGCACCCGTTGCAAGACTTGAAGCCATTCGTATCCTCCTTGCTTATGCATCACATCATGATATGAAACTATATCAAATGGATGTGAAAAGTGCATTCTTAAATGGCTTTATAAATGAACTAGTCTATGTTAATCAACCTCCCGGGTTTGAAGACCCTAGATATCCTAATCATGTTTATAGGTTGTCCAAGGCGTTATATGGGCTCAAGCAAGCCCCTAGAGCGTGGTATGAACGCCTTCGGGACTTCCTCATTGAGAAGGGCTTCACCATTGGGAAGGTCGACACCACACTATTCACCAAGAAGCTTAATGGGGAGATCTTCATTTGTCAAGTATATGTTGATGATATCATCTTTGGGTCAACAAATGAAGATTATTGCAAGGAATTTGGTGAATTGATGTCGAAGGAGTTCGAGATGTCAATGATTGGTGAGCTCACATTCTTCCTTGGTTTTCAAGTCAAGCAAATGAGAGAAGGGATTTTCATCTCTCAAGAAAAGTATACCAAGGATCTTCTCAAAAGATTCAAGATGGAAGAATGCAAGCCAATCAAGACCCCAATGCCATCAAATGGACATCTCGACCTAGATGAGGGAGGTAAACCGGTCGATCAAACTCTCTACCGTTCTATGATTGGTAGCTTGTTGTACCTTACCGCATCTAGGCCCGATATCATGTTTAGTGTGTGCATGTGTGCTCGCTTTCAAGCGTGCCCTAAAGAACCTCACTTAAGTGCCGTAAAAAGAATCCTAAGATATCTTAAGCACACCCCAAGTATTGGTTTATGGTATCCCAAAGGAGCTAGATTCCAACTAGTTGGCTATTCCGATTCGGATTATGCCGGTTGCAAAATTGATAGAAAAAGCACATCCGGAGGGTGCCATTTGCTTGGGAGATCACTAGTATCTTGGTCATCTAAAAAGCAAAATAGTGTGGCTTTGTCCACCGCCGAGGCGGAATACATTGCCGCGGGGGCTTGTTGTGCACAAATCTTATATATGAAACAAACCCTCCTAGACTATGGAGTTGTTCTTGAAAAGGTGCCACTTTTATGTGACAATGAAAGTGCCGTTAAAATTGCTAATAATCCGGTACAACACTCTCGCACCAAGCACATTGATATCCGCCATCACTTTCTAAGAGATCACGTTGCTAAAAATGACATATCACTAGAGGGTGTACGAAGTGAAAATCAATTAGCGGATATCTTCACTAAACCTTTGGACGAGGCTACCTTTTGTAGGCTAAGAAGTGAACTTAATGTGCTTGATTCAAGTAACTTTAAAAAATGAGCGCGTGTTGTCCCTTGCATTGCATTGTATCATATGTCATGTTTACCTTATCGCAATGCATTTAGGGCTTGGCTAACACGGTTACGATAACCCTCCTTTGGAGGAGTGAAGAAGCCTAACCGTGGATCAAACTTGACAAGCAACCTAGCTTTACTTTCTTGTATTGCATTGCATATGCATGGTTGTTTGTTTGTCGTTTCTTTTCGGTTTAGCTTTGAGCAACCTCTGTGTTCGTCCATGAATAGAGAGAGCATTTGACGCTCCTAAAGGTCCAAAAACTCTATTGCATGGCCATACGTTGCTCCTTGGGTGTTTATTGCCTATTTTCGTAAAAATAATACTAGCCTAAGGCAAAATATTTTAAAAAATTTGAGGGTTTGAGTGAGGTCACTCTTATCGGGTTCCAATTGGTGTTTATTTGTGTCTCTTTGGGTTGGAACTTGATTGGGAGAAGTCGCGTCGAAGTTCGGAACGAAGAATGGCGAAAAACAGCGACCGGACGCTGCACCAGACGCAGTGTTGCTGCACCACCGCGTCCGGTCCCGGCGTCCACCAGCGCGTCCGGTTTTCCAGAAGACAAAGTCCAGATCTAGGCACCGGACGCTGCACCGGACGCGCCTCTGACCACCACCGCGTCCGGTCCCGTCTACCACCACCGCGTCCGGTGCTCCACGATGAATTCCCGAGCACTCAGCCATCGGACTCTGACCGCGTCCGGTCTGTCCACACCGGACGCGCCCGGTGACTCCAGGCGCTTACTGGAGTGTCACCGGACGCTGCACCACCGCGTCCGGTGATTTTCACCACCGCGTCCGGTGCTACCAAATCGAGCGGATCTCGCCCTCATATAACCGAATCATTTTCTTTTCTTTTTCTTCAACCGCTCGAATCCGCCGCCGCCGTGCCCTAGTCGCCGTTCAGCCGCTCCCTCGCTTCTTCCTCGCCGCCGGCAAGCCTCCACGCGCCGCGCCCTTGCTCTCCGGCGAACCTCGCCGCGCCCTCCAGCTCTCCCGCGCTGCCCAGCCGCGCTGCGCCCGCAACCGTGCCCGCTGCTCGCCACATCGCGCCGCCGCCAAAAATCACCGCCGGCGAGCCACCACCCGCCAAGAGCCGGCCACCTGCCACCACTGTGGTATCCCCCAGCGCCGCAGCTCACCCCTGTGCTCCCGTGCCCTCGCTTCCTTCGGCCGAGATTTGAACCTAGGGTTTACCCCTAAACCCTAGCTTAGGGTTTCCTTCAACCCTAGGGCTTGTCGAGGTAACGGCGCGTCTCGATTCCGTTTTCGATTCAAGTCCTTTCATTTCTCTCGTTAGGGCTTGCCGTTTGACCATAACTATTCATTGCTATCTCGATTGGTCGTTTCAGTGCTCGATCGCCGATCTCGGGGGTTCTCGCGAACTAGGTCACCTCGTCCCTTCACCGTCGTCTCGTCGATCCGAGGTAGCCTAGCGTCGTTTCACTTCGTATCTCACGTGCTTGCTATCTAGGGTTTCGTATCTTTAGATATATATATGCTTATTGTATATCTCTCTATTCCATACGTGCAGCGAGTCAGTCGGTGTGCCGGGTCAGATCTGTTTGCTTAATCCGAGGCCAAGCCTGCGGATACGGATTGAGGCCAAGCCTCTCGAGTGTCAGTTCATCATCTCACAGAGGTTCTCAGGCAGTCAGTCAGCATGGTGCGTTGCAAGAACGCCGGAGGAGCTCCTGGTGACGGGGACAACAGTCCTCCCCGTCGTGATGAGATTGCGCGCGGTAAGCGCATCAAGATTGCAGCCAGGAAGAAGAGGAGGACACTTTCAGATGCAGAGGTTGCTCAGGCCGTGGCAGACGCCGCAGAGCAGGCAGAGAGAGGTGGCAGACGCAGTGGGTTACACATAGGCGAGCGTCGCTTTCATCTTGAAGGTCGACAGCTCGGCACTGAGGCCACTGAGGACACCGAGGCTACAGCACCTTCAGAGCAGATGTCAGTGGATCCACCCACAGAGCAGACAGAGGCTACCCAGGCTACTGAGGCTACCCAGGCTACTGAGGCTCCACAGGCCACTGAGGATACAGAGGAGCAGGCAGCTCAGTCTCCACCACGTCGTCGCTCCACACGTGCTCGTACTCAGGTGACACCTAGGCCAGAGGGCCCGCGTCGTGGTGCACGACCTCCTCCCAGAGTTAGAGGGTCACCCCCGGTTGTGCACTTAGACCTGAGGGGTGCTTCTTCACGTCAGGTGAAGAGCTTGAGGTTTGTGGAGGTCAGCCGATGGTTTCCACCTGTCAGAGATGCCAGTGCTTCAGAGGGTTTCTATACCCCACTTCAGGAGGACTTCTACAGGGCCCTAGTTGACAGTGGCATTGCTTTCAGACCTCAGAGGGTATGTCGACTAGAGGCATTGGTTGATGTTGTGGGAGAGCAGCTACGTCCGCACCTGTCCTATCTGCCTGGCTTATCAGATCTACTTGGACGGACAGGTGCTTACTGCGGCACATGGGTCAGGGAGTTCTATGCTTCTCTTTGGATTGATCCTACCCATGAGTTCATACACTTTGCTTTCAGAGGCCGCGATCACAGATTGTACAGCTCCAGAGCTCGAGAGATCCTCAGACTACCAGCTTCTGACACGAGGATCCATCAGTTGTGCTATGGTCAGACTCCACCTCCCAGACGCCCTCACGGCGGTTCAGTGCCACCCACCGACCTGGTTCGACCCTGCTTTCGCGAGCCTTTTGGCGAAGGGTCACGTCGTACTCCTGCCAGCCTGACGCCTCTTGCCCGAGTCTTGGATGCCATTCTCAGACGCACTCTACTTCCTAGACTTGGCTACAGAGAGGGACTGACGAGGATGCAGCTTTGGGTTGTTCACCACCTCATGACACAGCGACAGTTTGATATCTGGGATCTTATCCTGAGTGAGATGGAGGACACCATTGCTGAGGGCTTCAAGGGCAACCGTCAGCTTCCCTATGCCCACTGGATTTGTTTCATCATCAGATCAGCTATCCAGATGCCACCAGAGATCAGGGCAGAGATTGCCAACACCACTACATCATTCCCTGATTATGATATTCGACAGCTTTGGGCTTCTATCACTAGAGAGCAGGCTCCAGCACCAGGACAGCGTGAGCGCCCAGAGGTTCCTGAGACAGCAGCTGAGCAGGACGCTACAGTGGACGAGCTTGCCGAGGCAGAGCTCGCAGACCTTGACACTCAGCCTGCTGGGATACCTGAGGATGTCACTTCAGACAGCACTGATGAAGACTATCAGCCCATCCCCAGGTACCGGTCTCCTCGGTCTCACGACCACGAGGCCGGTGGATCTGGCTCAGCCTCCCGCTCAGACCCAGCCATGGTGGCTATCCTTGAGAGGTTGACCCAGGCTCAGGAGCAGCAGCAGCAGCAGATACAGCGCCAGGCACAGGATACAGCTGCAGCACTAGCACAGATTCAGGCTCGTCAGGACGAGTTTCAGAGACAGCAGCTTGAGATCCAGAGGCAGCAGGTTGAGATGCAGCGACAGAGTCAGCAGCAGTACATGGATCTCCTGCGCCATCTTATCACAGTTGGGGTTCCTCCGCCAGCTTCTGTCATGACTCAGGCTTTGCATTCCAGTGGTCCGTCGAGTCAGGGACAGCCGAGCCTTCAGTTTACATCTCCACAGCAGCAGGTTCCCCAGTCTTTTCAGTCCCCGAGCTTCACTCCTATACATACGGGGTTTACACCGTCAGACCAGCCTCGCCCGCATCTTCTGACAGGCACACCTCTTGGTGATTACAGTGCCACCTACAGCGAGTTGACTGGTCAGCCGACACCCTCGCACACTACTACGTTTCACACTTCGTCAGGGTTGTCAGCTTCCGAGGCAGTCGTTCCACCAGTGACAGGGACCGGGACTACAGAGACCCTCCCCTCTTCAGTTGCCTCGACAGATCCCCCAGCTACTGGCACGCTTCAGGCTCAGGTTACTCAGACAGATCCACTTGTTGCTACACAGTCAGTGCCTGTTCCTGCTCAGACCCCGACCGCTTCGCAGCCACGTGCTTCTTCAGAGGGTCTGCCAGATAGCTCAGATTCCGAGGGCGATTCACTTCACTTCGTGATTACTCCGCGCACCTCGGCACCCGACACGACTCCGTCTGTCCCCCCGTCAGATTAGATTAGTTTTGGCGCTTGATGCCAAAGGGGGAGAGAGAGTAGTTTCAGGGGGAGTTTGTGAGTGGGTTTTCGTTGTTTCGTGTGCTTCTTCATGCATATCTTGTTTATTTTCAGCATTGCATTCGTGTGACATTGTCGTCGAGTCGTAAACCTTAAATCTTAATGTGTTATTCGTCTCAGTGATTAATATTTGTCACCGTTTTAGCTATAGCTCTAAGGTTGTGCTTCCGTGCCTTACTCCGAATACTTATGAGCTATCCTTATGTGTACTAACGCTTTTTGTCTTATCTTATGAAGTACACTCTTTTGGCTTGGGGCACATAAGCAATTCCTAACCCCTTGTGCTTATTGTATTTTGCTTATGTGAACCAAGCATGCTTGAAAACCTTCACTCTAATCCATTGAAACTTAGTGTTGTCATCAATCACCAAAAAGGGGGAGATTGAAAGCATCTAGGCCCCAAGGTTTGGTTTCGGTAATTAATGACAACACTTTATTACCATGACTAACGTGTGTTTTGCAGAAACATTGGTAAGTTAGGTCATGGAGGTGATAACTGCTTTGAGCACTGTGGCTTCGTGTCCCTTGATGGAAATCGTTTCGGTTTTCAAAAGAGTGACGTCAAGATTAAGGACGGTTAGTTCCGGATGACGAAGTGTTGAGACACATTCGGAATAGTCGTTAGGATCTTCGTTTTTCTCTTTTTGCCGTACTATAAAGGGGGGCATGAATGGTTAGCTTGACCTAGGCAAGTCCTATGTTTAGGTGTGGTGCACACTTGTTAAACTTGGCGCTAGGCAACCCTAGATTGGCTCAAAGTTTCAGTTAGAAGCAACTTGGTTGAAGTTGCGACGCGTTTCGGGCTGTTTTCTAGGCACCGGACGCGGTCTTCGGGAACACCGGACGCGTCCGGTGTATACGTTACCGCGACTAGGTTTCGGCCTCGACCACCGGACGCGGTCCTCGCGAGGACCGGACGCGGTGGTCAACGACCGACACGTGTCACCGAGAGAAAACGCCCGTCGGACGCGACCTGGACTTGATCGGCGCGTCCGGTGCGAGTCCAGTAAGGTCCTGAGAGGACCGGACGCGTCCGGTCTTCAGGCATCGGACGCGGCCTCGCGTCCGGTGTAAGTCCAGTAAGCACCCTTGCACGTCGGACGCGTCCGGTGCTACCTGACCGGTGCGTCCGGTGTTTCGTTTCGAAATCGCGTTTTGACCGTTACGGGGGACCGGCGCGTCCGGTGTGTTGCACCGGCGCGTCCGGTGACCCCGTGCCAGAAAGTAACGGTTCGTTTTCTCTGAGGGGTGTATAAATACAACCCCTCCACCTCTTTTAGAGGTCTCTTGCTCATTTGATCAGCTGATAAACACCTTTGAAGTGCAAGGTAGTGCAAGAGCACTAGTGAGGATAGAGATTTGAGAATCAAAGTTTGAGTTTCCTCACTAGTGATTCGAGAGTAGCAAGTGTGCATCCACCTCCTCATTTGGGCTCGTTGTGGTCAAGTGAGAGTTCTAGCTTGTTACTCTTGGTGATCGCCATCACCTAGACGGCTTGGTGGTGATTGGGAGTTTGGTGATCATCCGGCGGAGCTTGTGGATGACCCAACTCAAGTTGTGAGCGGTTTTGGGTGATTCGCCGCGACGGAGTGTCGAAGAATCAACCCGTAGAGAGCACTTGATCCTTGCGCGGATCAAGGGGGAGCGACACCCTTGCGCGGGTGCTCCAACGAGGACTAGTGGGGAGTGGCGACTCTCCGATACCTCGGAAAAACATCGCCGTGTTCCTTGTCCCTTTACTTTCAAGCAATTACTTTCTCGTATTTACTTTCATTGCTTGTTTTACATTCCTAGAATTGCCATGCTAGACTAGGATTGGAAACTAGGGTGCAAAACTTTTTATCGGTAGACTCTCTAGGAACACAAGTAGGCACTAGGGGTGAATTCCGGCTTATAGGATTTAATTCTTGCAATTAATTTTTAGAGAAGCCCAATTCACCCCCCCTCTTGGGCATCTTGATCCTTTCAGGATTGATTACAATGAGACGTTTTCTCCAGTCTCATGTAAGGATTCCTTCAGAATTATAATGGCGTTAGTGGCACACTATGATTTAGAATTACATCAGATGGATGTAAAAACGGCATTCCTGAATGGGGATCTGGAGGAAAATGTTTATATGGCACAACCGAAAGGTTTTGTCGTAGAAGGAAAAGAACGAATGGGATGCCGCTTAAAGAAATCGATTTATGGGTTAAAGCAAGCTTCGAGACAGTGGTACTTGAAGTTTGACAGAACAATAAAGAATTTTGGGTTTAAAGAAAATATTGAGGATAATTGCGTTTATACAAAGTTTAAGAATGGAAGGTATATCTTCCTAATCCTGTATGTAGATGATATCTTACTCGCTAGTAGTGATATCAGTCTACTACTGGAGACAAAGAAGTTTTTATCTTCAAAATTTGATATGAAAGATCTTGGTGAAGCTTCATTTGTTTTGGGCATAGAGATTCACCGAGATAGAAATAAAGGGGTATTAGGACTATCACAAAAGGCATACGTAGAAAAGGTTTTAAAGAAATTCAGTATGCATAAATGTAGTGCCTCACCTGCACCTATGGTCAAGGGCGACAGATACGGAGATTTTCAATGCCCTAGGAACCAATACGAGCTCGATCAAATGAAAGTGGTTCCATATGCTTCTGCTGTCGGAAGCCTGCAATATGCTCAAGTATGCACGCGCCCTGACTTAGCTTTTGTTACCGGGTTGCTTGGCAGATTTCAAAGTAATCCAGGAATTGAACACTGGAAATTGGTAAAGAAAGTCTTGCGATATTTGCAAGGCACGAAAGGCCTCATGTTGACGTACAGAAAATCAGATTCTCTCCAAATAGTGGGGTATTCGGATTCTGATTATGCGGGAGATGATAGAAAATCCACGTCAGGATATGTATTCACTCTCGCAGGAGGAGCAATTTCATGGAAAAGCTCGAAACAAACCGTCACTACATCGTCCACAATGTATGCCGAGTTTGTAGCATGTTATGAGGCAACGGGGCAGGTGAACTGGCTAAAGAAGTTCATACCCGGTTTGAATGTGGTCGACAGCATACATAAGCCACTAAAGTTATACTGCGATAATGATCCAGCAGTACAGTACGCTCACAACAATAGGTCAAGTGGTGCTGCCAAACACATTGACATAAAGTATTATGTTGTGAAGGATAAAGTCCGGGATCAAATTATAAGTCTTGAGCATATAAGCACTGAAAAGATGCTCGCGGATCCGCTTACAAAAGGCTTACCACCCAACGTGTTCAGAGAACATGTAGCCGGCATGGGTTTAAGGGAAAGCCTATGACTCCTGGACTATAATAAAGGGCCCAAAGTTAAAGTAACTGTTTCAGATCAGATATGTGTATTGTAGCTGTCAAATCCATCGGCAATTGACCGTGACGATGAAATATGCTCTATACACTTATCTGTGATGGAACGAGTAAAGTGAAAGATATTGAAGTCAAAGTTTAAAGGTTTAAGTATATGTTGAGATCAAGGGGGAGAATGTTAGATTGATCTCCTGACCGAGGAAGCCCAACGGCTTCTTTGGGCCTTGTCTCGCGCCCTGATCGGGGGCGCCCAGCCCATCTATGGCTGGAGGGCCCCCGTCGCACTGCGCATATAAAGAGAGGTGGGGGCCGGGGCACTCAGTACGAGGTTCACCTGAGCCGCCAGTTTCCCCACCTACAACCCTAATCCCGATCTCCAGAGAGGGGCGCAGCCAGCGACGGGAAACGCCTCCACGCCGTCACCGCCACTGCACTGCGCCGCCGGATCTCCACTGCGTCGACTTCCCTTCTCCGAACGCCGCTGCCCGTGCGCAGCCACCATCAACGTCCGTGATGGCGACCGGCTCGAGCTCCAACACCACCACCCTTCCTCCCGATGGTTTGCACTACCTCGATCTCTCCCTTTCTCTCACTCTCTCTCTTGGATCCGTTAGATCTTGTACTAGGAACTCAATGTTTATACACGAAATGCATAGATCCTACCCCACTGTTCTACTGCTATACGATCCTAAGGGTATAACAATACTCAGTACTAAAGCATATTCTCGTATTTAGTGCGAGTTGTGTTGCCTGTTTCGATGGATTTGGTGTGGATTTCCAGCCTGATTCGTTCGAGGCAGTAGATGATTTCTCTGCTGTTTCGCTTAGGGTGTATGCATCGACAGGTTACGCTCGAGGTAATTGTTAATTTCTTAAACTGAATACAGCATGCGACTTGTGCTGTGGTGGGCATTGCAGTGGGAGGAGTTTGGTATGTGCTTGCTTTCTGGGGAGGACGTTTTTCTATGGCGCTGTCACTGGTTGAGCGTTCATTCAAACTGCTCCATGGTGATATAACTGGGTGAGCCCAAGAGGAGGATACGAGCTTGTGGCTGCTTGATACAATTGTTTCCTTTTCTTAAAGTCAACCATGTTCGACTGTTTAAGGGTTGTTTGGTTTATATTTACGGAACCACCTCGTTCTAGATGAGGCAATGTCGATCCCATGATTTTTGTGGAATGATCCCGGCACCCCGCTCCTCATCCTCTTACTAATTCTGAGAAATGAGGTTGTGATGAATCAAACCATTACATTCCACAAACCAAACAAAAAGGTGATGAGTGAGAAGATAAAGGTCCCCTTTTCCCAAACCAAATTAGTAGCCGATTCGGGCTACTTATACTTTGTTTCCAATTGTGGAAATGCAATAGCATTATTGGATTTATATGGCATATGGATGGGAAATTCTGCTCGTCTGTGCAAATTTGGGAAGAAGCATCAGCTAGGAGGATGCCACCATCATCCTCTGGTGCACTCATGCAGAGGGTGTTGTGGCTTTAGTTTCTTTTGGTACCTACATTTGCCTCATTTATGGAATTGTTGCTTTCAGCACCTTTCCTGCTTTTCGAAAGGATTATGTGCCTAAATGCTTTGCTAATGCAAAATCAAGGATTCATTGAGGTGTGTAAATCTAGAAATTTTGGCATATAAAAATAGGCAATGGACAATATTAGTCATGTGGTTCATATACATCATCATCATCTTGTAATTACTATATTACTTTGTATATAATGGTTGTCCTGCCGTAACAATATGTGGATGGCCTAAGAATCTATCTCCTTACATGACTTTTGACATTTATTATGTTTAGACAAAAGACTAGATTTGAGAATATGCACTAAACTGGCATATCAATTTATGTTGAAAATTGGTCCTAAGATACGCTCGATATCTTTGTTAGTTTGTTTTCATGGTTCATGATGTTTACATTTCTACTCATACTCTAATTTTGTACAAATTGTGTATCTCTTTCAGGATTGTCACTCAAGTCTCAGGATTTGACCGCATTGTTTCTAGCTGTTAGGCTGTATTGTAGTTTTGTTATGGAGTATGACATCCATACAATTCTGGATACAGCTACACTTGCAGCTACACTTTTTGTTATTTACATGATTCGGTTCAAACTGAGGTCAACATATATGCTGGACAAAGACAACTTTGCCTTGTACTATGTGGTAAGAACAATATTAATCTCTTAACTTCAAAGCAATGAGCATCTAGGGAGTAGGGACCTTATACTATCTTTTGCCCTGTACAGTATAACCTGTATTGTGGATATGGATCCAGAAGTTGTAGTTTCAAAATGGCTATGTGTTGTTTCACACTGCTCTGCTTGACCCAGACTTTGTACCACCTGCAAGAGCATTTCTGGTTGTATACTTTAGTCCGACATGATCAATATCGCTGCTTTGATTATGTAACTTGTGGAAAGAATTTTACCTCAGATCAGAAATTGCATCTGTGCTGCCGGCTATTTTTGGCCACTTTATCGTTTGCCTTTTTTTCTTGAAAGGAAAATGGCAAGGGAGGCCCCTGATGTGTTGTCTAAGTGTCTCCTATGGCCTATGGGCCACACATAGTATCTAATTACATTTCCTTTCCAGGTATTGCCTTGTGCTGTGCTAGCGCTACTTGTTCATCCTTCAACATCGCACAACATAGTGAACAGAATCTGCTGGGCCTTCTGTGTTTATTTGGAAGCAGTTTCAGTGTTGCCCCAGTTGCGCTTGATGCAAAATACCAAGGTAAATATCTAAACATGCATGGCGTTTGAAACAATATCCAAATATCCAATAACTGTATTTATCTGATGTTGTATTTCTATTCTTTTCTGCAGATTGTTGAGCCATTCACAGCTCATTATGTGTTTGCACTGGGTGTTGCAAGGTTTCTTAGCTGTGCACACTGGGTCCTTCAGGTTCTTTTCTTTCTGTCTCCCTTCCCTTTTAATTTTCTTTTAGAATAACTACCATGCTAGTTTCATCCTTTCTTACCAAAGAGTCAATTGGCCATCTATTTCTGAGGCCTTAATGTTAGTAGAGTATGAACAAATGTCTTCCCCGTCAGTTAGACTCTGGAGTCTGGACCATATTGTTGCAGGACTTCCAAGATATCCTAGGCTAAAAAGAATAGTATGGAAGCACAATTATACAAAACAGTTCAGCACATCATAGAGTATAGATGAGCAGTGATTAATGAAACAGCAAAGCATTTTTTTAGTTTAGGTGTGATTTCCTTGTTATTGATATCATCAGCTGTGTTTGTGTCCAATGCAAAATATGCTGGGAAGTACTATACTTTGTTCTACCTCATCCCATGATGTATGGTATTTTTCTCAGTATCTGCGGTTTCGGCTGAAATTTGTTACCTAGTATTTTACTGGTCGTTGGTCCTTATTGACTAGTAAATTTAGGTTTGAAGAACGCTTGGATTGACATTCCTTATGAATGTTTATGCACAAGTATCTCCAGTTCAAGGTTGTCTACTACTCCCTCCATTCCAAATTATAGAACGTTTTGGCTGTTCTAGATATATAGCTTTTGCTATGCACTATATCTAGATACATAGCAAAAACAAAGCCAAAACGTCTTATAATTTGGAATAGAGGGAGTAGGAAACTTGTGGTGTTCATGAATGGAGGAAATATCCTCCTAACTCATGGTTTTTAGATGAATGAAAGCTTTAATTTGTGTTTTTGCAGAGTTCAAGCTTTTGCTGAGTTCAGTCCATCTGATATCAGTTTCGATTACTCTGCTTTGTAGGTTTTGGATACCCGTGGCCGTTTGTTGACTGCTCTGGGCTATGGTTTGTGGCCCTCAATGGTGCTTCTCTCTGAAATTGTTCAGACATTCATCCTTGCAGATTTCTGCTACTACTATGTGAAGAGGTACATATGGTCCAGCATTTCTTATCACTTGCGCGAAAGCATTGAGCCATTGACTAACGACCTACTTCTCGTGGCACACGCAGTGTTTTCGGTGGGCAACTGGTGCTGCGGCTTCCGTCCGGGGTGGTGTGAAAACTGCAGCGAGATAGAAAAGCATACCGTTCGTTTCTTCTCTCTTCATCAGCATACAAAGCAACAGCCACTGTGCTCCTAGTGCCCAAACTTTTCAATCCTAAAGTGAATTAGCGGAGCCCAGTTCGCTCTAACTTTTTTGTTTAAGTTGTAAACTGTTTACGCGAAACCTGTACCAATACCGTGAAACGTAGGGTGTCCATCTGACTTTTTTCGTCCAGGCTAGAGTTGAAGCACGTAGCTTCCACACCCGACTTGTCTCATTTCCAGAGTAGAGGCCAGATTCTCCCATTTCAATGACTGTTTATCTTTCGTTCTCGTTCTTCTGGGTGTTGTACAAATAGACGGAATGCGAGGATGCATTGCAGTTAAGCATTGGCTCCAGCCTCCAGACGTCTGGATGGATATGCTTTGCTTCAGCATCATAGTTGGTGCTTAGATCTGGACTCTGCCGGAAGAAATGTGAAGCTGCAAGTCCAGCGATGCTTACGATTTGGGGCCTGAGATTACTTGTTTCCTCCATCATTCGGGCACCGGCTGGTTGCAGCCGATCTGTTATCGGCGTACAAGCGCATAGCGTAAGCAGAGGTTAACCCTCTGCCTGCAACTGCAAACGCCTCAAGAATGTCCATGGCGCATCCGTGCAAGAAACTAGTTGGCGCTCGCATGCTGATGCCGGCAAGCCTAGTAGCTCCCGTGCCGGCCTGTGCAGGCATGATCTACTTGCCGTGAGCCCACGGCCTGCTGCTCGCTAACTTCGCCAGCAAGGTAGAAGTCGACCACAAGTTTCAAACTTTCTATTGATGGGTGTAAAGTGGGTGTAAAATTTCTGTAGCATTTTTTATTGTTATTTGGTAAAATTTATCCAATCATGGACTAACTAGGTTTAAAAGATTCGTCTCGACATTTACAGACAAACTGTGCAATTAGTTATTTTTTTACCTACATTTAATGCTCCATGCATACGTCTAAGATTTGATGTGACGGAAAATCTCGTAAAATTTTTGGAATTTTGAAGAATCTAAACACTTGTCTTCCGTTGTCCGACGCTCTCTCTAGACGTTATGATGATTTCTTGCAATGCGTGCTCTGACTAAGTGAACCCTCTGTGGCCGACATGAAGGGCCCACCACCCACCGTTAGGGCCTGTTTGGTTACCTTTGGTTAAAGTTTAACTCCCATCACATCAATGTTCCCTTAAATACATGGAGTACTAAATATAGACTAATTGCATGTATGTCGACACAGATTAGGAGTAATTTACGAGACAAATCTATTAAGCCTAATTAGTCTAAGATTGAAAACTTTTTGTCAAATAAAACGAAAGTGTTACAGTGTTCGTTAAACTTTAACACCTCAAACCAAACACCCCCTTATATGAAACGCTGCAAGCCTGCAACACGCCGCCACGCATGACAGGCGGTGTGCCGTTGGGCCGGTTTAGTTGCCAAAAATTTGGCAAAATGGCACTGTAGCTACTTTCGTTGTTATTTGGCAATTAATGTCCAATTATGGTCTAATTATGCTTAAAAGATTTGTCTCGTCCATTTCGTCTAAACTGTGTAATTAGTTTTATTTTTTATCTATATTTAATGCTTCATATATGTGTCCAAAGATTTGATGTGACGGGAAATCTAAAAAATTTTGCAAAATTTCCTGGGAACTAAACAGGCCCGTTGTCTTTCTCGTCTCAACCGGGTCCCCTGTTTTAAATCGGAAGAACGCGACGCCACAATCCCACCGGCCACCACAACCCAGACCAGGCCGCCGCCACCGCTCTGCCCTTGTTCGCTGCTCGCCGCTTTCCCGACGTTTTTAACCCCCACGCGCAGACACCGCCTCCCCTTTCCTCCCGTCTCTCTCGAATCCCGCCACCGTGCTCAGCGCGATGGACGGCTCATCCAAGCGGATCGACGGTGGCGGCGCCGACAAGTCCAGCCCCGACGACGGCCAGAACCAGAACGCCAGCCCCAACGTCCCGGCGTCCGCCGCCGGAGACGACGGCGCCTCTGCCGCTGCGGCGGCGGCGGCCGCCGCCGCGCCGCCCGCCGAAGTGAGGCGGCCGTTCACCAGCCTCAGCCAGGAGGAGGCCGACCTCGCCCTCGCCCGCGTCCTCCAGGAGCAGGTAAGTGCTGGAGATCTCGCGGGGTCGGTTGCGCCCGGACCGATCGGGGCTTGCTACGAGACTTCGCCGCTGATTCCTCGTGCTCTTTGCAGGAGCGGGCGTACATGATGCTGACCGGCGGCGAGTACGCGATCTCGGACGCCGGGAGCTACGACTACGACGAGGAGGAGGGGGAAGACGACGACGATGGGAGCGACTACGAAGAGGAAGGGGAGGCGCTCGACGAGGACGAGCAGGTTGGGGACGCGCAAGCGGAGTGTTAACACTTTCACTCAGGCCCAGCCCAACACTCCACCACAGGGTCGGGCGTTCATGCGCTCGCGCCCCTTATAAGGCAGGAGGCCCATTCCTCCCAAAAGCCCGGACTGATGGGAGAGGGAAACTCCCCCTTATAAGGCGGTCACGGCCCCCTTGCCTGGGCGAGGTGGTACTAAGCACCTGAGGTGCTCACACCCCACCCCCCATAAGGTGAGGCCCGGCCCAGGAACCTCCCACAAGGCTCTGATACCAGTTGTTAACACTTTCACTCAGGCCCAGCCCAACACTCCACCACAGGGTCGGGCGTTCATGCGCTCGCGCCCCTTATAAGGCAGGAGGCCCATTCCTCCCAAAAGCCCGGACTGATGGGAGAGGGAAACTCCCCCTTATAAGGCGGTCACGGCCCCCTTGCCTGGGCGAGGTGGTACTAAGCACCTGAGGTGCTCACACGGAGGGGGCCGAGGGGGACCTCGACCTGGACCCTTCGCAGTACGAGGACGACGAGGCCTTCGCGCGCGCCCTGCAGGACGCCGAGGAGCGCGACGTCGCCGACAGGCTCATGGCGCTCGTTGGGATCGGTGATTGTGAGTGTATAGACTGATGTCGAAATTCAGGCACCTTTGATCCTTCTTTTCCCCTTTTTGTATGGTGATTAATCTGCCGCTGTGGACCAGTGCGAGCCATGGAGCAGGACGATGCTGGGGACGAGGAGGAGGACGAAGATGACGGGGTTCACACACAGGTGACATTTGCTATCTAATTCAGTTCATAAACAGGACGAATCAGATTATGTACCTTCGGATAGTTTCATAAAGAAATGCTAAGATTATTAGTGGTAAATAACACAAACACATGATTATTAGTGGTAATAATACAAACACATGATTATTAGTGGTAATAATACAAACACATGAACTGTTGAAGCTAGTGAAATATCTTACCACATCATTTCTTGGAGCTCAATATGGTGATAGTAAATCATAATCTTGTGGCGTTAATCAGAATTTCCTTCTTGCTGGTAAGAAATACTCCATTCCAAATTGGTAAGAAATACTTCTCCATTCCAAATTGTAAGTCATTTTGGCTTTTCTACATACATAGCTTTTGTTACATATCTAGATATACATTATGTCCGGATATAAAGTAAACACTATGTATCTAAAAAAGCTAGAACAACTTACAATTTGGAATGGAGTGAGTAGAATTTTAATCGAGTTTACTAAAAACAGTTTAATTGGGAGTGAGAATTTTTCATGTTACTGTTGATGATTGGCTGTTGAGAAGCAATCATATAACTGCTTCCGTTTGAAATATCATATTGAAAACAATTTCTTTTATTTGGAAATGGTTCTTATTTTCTTGATATAGCTGGTATCTGACATTTAATTGTTATGTTATTTCAAACTTTAGGATGCATGGGAAGATGTTGATCCAGATGAATACTCTTATGAGGCAAGTTATCTTTGTTGAAGAGAATAGGATGTTTTGTGCATTTTTTTCTTTCCATGTAAACCTGGAACCTGAAAGATGTGTTATTAAACATTCACGAATCTGATGATCTCAGGAGCTAATTGCATTGGGTGAAGTTGTCGGTACAGAAAGCAAAGGCCTTGCTGCTGATACTATTGCTTCATTACCTTCGGTGACTTACCAGGCACAAGACAAGCAAGATGGCAACATGGAACAGTATGAACACCATTTTCTTATGCTTTGTCCCTAAAAATGCTGTCTGTCTGCAGAGTGTTATCCTGATCTATCAAACTCATTTGCAGATGTGTTATTTGTCGTGTGGAGTTTGACGAAGGCGAGTCATTAGTTGCACTTCCTTGCAAACATCCATACCATTCTGAGTGCATAAACCAGTGGCTGCAGTTAAACAAGGTATAAGCACCACCCCATATATTTTCTGAAATCCTTCTCTAAATATGATGTTTAAGCTTTCCCAGAAACATCGGATTTCAGAATGCTTTTATGTTTCTATCCTTTTATTAAGATAAACCATTTAGCATGATAAAACAATCAAGAACAGCATTACTCTGAACGCAACTTGGACATACAATTGAATAGTGGATAAATGTCTGAACTGCATGAATTTGAGTATTTGACATATATCCTTTGACCGTGTCAGGTATGCCCGATGTGCAGTGCTGAAGTTTCCACCTCTGTGAACAATGTGAACAAGCAGGCATGACTTCAATTGGAAGAAAATAACGGCGGCTTTGATTTTTATCTGCCATTGGTGAAATGAAAGCAGCGCCAACTGTTGAATTGTTCAGATAAGCAAGGGAAATGGATGGGTCTGTTTCCCTGTTTTCTTCAGTTCAACAGGCTTAGTCCCCCCTGTACCTGCTGCTAATTTTTATGGCCATGCCGCTGGTTATTTATGCATTCAATTAGACGCTGATGATTCATTCATGATTCATTGCTTGTAGATGTAAAACAACTGTCATACCAATAGCCAATAGCCATTGTTTTAATATTTGTCTGATCTTTTCATGTTCAAAATGGTGGCATTTGTGTTCCCTTTTTTATTATTTTGAGACGGGGCATTTTGTTCCTGGAGATGCTGCTTGTGTTCAAAACTTCAAATGAGTTGAGTTGGCATTAGTTGTTTAACTGATCACTACTGATGCGTGAGATCGCCGTTGAAACGAGCAGGAATCCGTTAGTCAAAAGAGTATGCTGGGGTCTGTGGAAACTTTGTTTCTGCCGTTGTTTTTGCCGGGTATTGAAATTGGTTAGGTTAGATCAGGTACCATAGATTTGTACCTACATAGAAGTTGAAACGCGAATAAGGGCAATGTTTGGTAGTATAACTCATCTTCACTAGTAAAACAATTTTTTTAGGCTTCAATTTCATAAAGCAGCTTAACCAGTGAAGCTAAAGTTGTTTCTAAAAAACGTTTGGTAAAACAGTTTCTTAGTGAAGATAGTGGAGAGTTGGGAAAAGTTAGTATTTTTAGCTTCACCTGGTAAACTGTGCCTGTGAGAGCAGCTAAAAAACAGCTTTTATGGAGAAGCTATTTCATCAGGGCCTGGTTAGTAGAAGCTGAAAAACAATTTTATGAAGCTGGACAAAAGCCCTACCAAATTGACCCTAAGGTTGTTCTAAACAAATCTTACTGCATACAGTAAATGGGCCCACACTCAAGGCTGTTTAGGAAAAACTTACTCCTTCCGTCCTGTAATACAGTACATTCAAAAATTATCCTCAAATATAATGCATTCTAGAGGACAAAAACCAATTTTACATTAAATATTTTCCATTTATTAACCAATCACCATTAATTATGTTGATGATAGTGTCTGATTAGGAAATAAAATGAGGGTACATGCGTCTTTTATGTTCTCTCTTAATTTGTCTTAAAATTCCTAAAATGCACTATGTTACAGGACAGAGGGAGTACTGTACATTATACATAAGATTATTTTAGAACATGAATTTCATAAAAAATCGTGCATTTAATTAAAAACAAACACAGGAAATATGAAAACTCTTTCCTTCCAAAGGGTGCATAAACGAGCTCACACAACCAAGCCAGCGAAGATCTCATCTCGTGGGCCTGGCAAGGTTTCACTCTCGTGGGCCTGGCAACAATTTAGCTCCAGTGGACATGGGCTAGCTGTTGTCAAAGGCTCTAGGCCGAATGAAGCTGATTATATATATATAAATAATTTTTTTTGAAGGGAGCTCTGACTTTATTTATTCAATAACATAAGAATTACATACTTTATCGGGAGGCTCTAAAAACCAAACATGTCTACCTATTGATAAATTTACAGAGCTTCTAGCTAATAAGTGATCATCGACATTTAATTTTCGTCCTTCATGGACGAACTCCGCTCTAGTAAAGCTCCTTAATTTTGAAGTACAAAGCATCATTACTTCAAAAAAAAAAAGTAGCGTATCCGCGCTACCGTGTGTGTTTTCCTCGTGCATGCGGCGTGGCATCAAGAGTGGTATGTTTACTGGCACGTGCCTGGTAGGTCTCCAAAGTGTGCTCTCTACAGAAAATGATGCGTGTAGCACATACTCGTGGGAGTCATTGATCTACACGGCCGAGCATACTCGTCTGTCTCTAAATATCTTAAATATCTGTAGTTTGCGTTTCTCGAGAAACAACCGTAACAAAAAAATGTATTAAAATATATTAATATTTATAGTACATAATTAGTATCATCGGAAAGATCTTTAAATCTATTTTTTTAATAAATTTATTTAGAGGTACAAATGTTGCACGTATTTTCTATAAATCAAGTTAAACTTGTGACATGCATACCAACGACAATAGATATAAATGGATGAAGAAAGTATATCATTGCGCGCGACACACGAGTTTGGGTTCGGGGCGTGCCGGTGTCGGCGCGGATCCTTTCCCACGCTGTTCCTGTGTGTACACTCTCAGAAGCAGCTTTTGCTGTGCATGGATCGACAAAAGCCAACTCTTGGCGTGTGGTGCCGCAGTCGGCGGCGAACCGTCCATAGATGGCCATGTAGCCCGCAGCCTGACGGTATGGCCTGAAGCACGTTTTTTTTAGCCCCGTCCGAACACGGCTCGGCCCGGTGGTTGACAGGCCCGAGCTGGCACGGCCCGACTCTTAGTGTTGTGTCTGGGCCGCTCTCCTGGCACGACGAGCGGCACGGCACGACCCGGTAAAATATGCAAGGCCCGATGGAGGCCCAGTAAAATACGTCAGGATGCTTTAACTTCCACCCGCAACTTAGATGTCATCTTCTTTTCTTTCTCTAGTGCTGACAGTGGGCTCCACAGTCTGCAGTTTTATAGAAACGGCTGGCATCGCCTACGGGAAAACCATAGACTGGCACCAGCGCCTTTCGTCAACCACGCCCATCCCTTAGAAATTGGAATCCCCGTTCTCTCTCCTTCCCTTTTTTGTTTTCTTTATCCGAGACATCGAATCTCACGAGTCACGATTTCCTCCGCCGCACTCGCCACTTCCACCGTGTTTCCATCCCTGCTGCTCGCCGTCACCGTGGTTGTGGGCTGCTGGCTCTGGCTCCTCTCCTACGCGCCTCGGATGTGGCACTGCGTGGCCACGGGGACGCCTGGCGCTGGCCTCGAGCGTGCGGCAGCCACCGCCTCCGCCCCCCGGCTCGCGCCGTTGCCCCTACCGGACCTTGCCGGACCTCTTCCCTTCTCTCTCGCTCTCTCCTCTGAACATCTGTACCGGGCCTCGGGCTGGCCTGGCCCATTTGTCGCGGCGTTCGGGCTGGCCCAGCCCGAAAACCAGCCCCGCGTGCTGTGCTTGGGCTGACAGCTAGGCACGAAGCACAGTGTCAGCACGGCCCGGCAGCACGACGTGCCGTGCCTGGCCCAGTACCAGTGGGCCGTGCTTTTGTTGGGCCCGTGCCAGGTCGGGCCAGCCGCGGCCCGAATGGCCATCGGTTACCAGCAGCACCAAAATTCGCCGGAACAGGGTGGCGGTGGACGTGGACAGTGCAAGCCCCGCCCGGCTGGCATGAAGCACCGGTCGTAGGCTCGTAGCGCAGGACTGCAGCGGAAAGCAGATGCCAATGGCTCGACAGCGAGGTCAGGTGCTAGGTAAAACCCGCTGCTCTCATCAACCGCGCAAAAGTCGGGAACCGACCAAGTGGCAGGTCTCAACCGTCGGGCGGCGCCAAGAGGCAAACCCAAACAAGGTCGGCCGAGCGCCAACACCCGCAGGAATCCGAATCAAAACACGGGTGCTCCCGTCAATTAGAATCCGGGGGCCAACCGAGGCGGGCAGCGGGCTCACTCACTCCCTCGAGAATTTGGGGATTCCGCGGGCGCCGGACAGCGACGCGCCCCCAGGTCCGGGTGACGGACCCGGTGCGACGCCCACCGTGGCGCGGACGTGTCCCCCAAGCACACAGGACGACGCTGACGCGCACCCACCTCCTCATTCTTATCTCCAACCTGTCGAAAAGCCAATCCGCCGCGCGTAGAAAACCAGCTATAAGACGCGCGGACGCCAACGCCTCAACCACCTGTGACCTCCTCCCCTCATTCCTGTGTCCTCAGATCTTTGGATTCTCCGTCCCTCCGTCTGATGATCTCTGCGCCTCTGCGGGTGTCGGCGCCGAAGGCTGCCGTCGGGGGCTCGTCGTTCCTGTTCGGCAGCGCGTCCTCCGTCGAGTCCAAGTCCAAGCCCAAGCCCAGCAGGATCAAGATCCGGTGCGCCGCGGCGCCGCAGGCAGTGGGGAGGGGCGGCGCCGCTGCCGCCACGCTGTACGAGGTGCTGGGCCTGCGCGCCGGCGCGACGGGCCGGGAGATCAAGGCCGCGTACCGCCGCCTGGCGCGGGAGCGGCACCCGGACGTGGCTCCCGCGCCCGGCGCCGCCGCGGAGTTCGTCAGGCTCCACGACGCCTACGCCACGCTCTCCGACCCGGACACCCGCGCGCGCTACGACCGCGGCGCCGTGGCCGTGGCGCAGCGCCCGTGGAGCGGCGGCGGCGGGGGCGTCTACGGCCGGCCCCGCCGCACATGGGAGACGGACCAGTGCTGGTAGCAGAGACACGGGCCCGAGCCCCTACGCCGTTGTTGTCTGCCTGTAGAGTAGTTAGACCTCCCTGCCGCCAGCCATGCGGCCATGGCGGCTCACCTTGGATTTTTTTTTGTATCGGTGGCCATCCATGTAGCGTGATTTCGTCTTCCTTCTTCTACCTGCACTTGTACGTGTGTGTGATGTTGAGGAGCAATTGCGAACAAATTGACCTATGTAAATACTAGTACTTGGTGAGAGGTTTGAAGGAAGTAGCCCTGCCTCTGTTAAATCCTAATGTAAGCTGTTCTAGTCTCTCCTTATATGCCCGTGCGGTTCCAAATTTCCGGCGAGCCGTCTTCTTTCTTGGATGGCCAGAAGGGTCCATGGAACGTCGTGCTTCAGTCCCATTCGTCCGATGCCAGCGAGCTCGAAGGCACTAACGTTAATCGCAAGTGCAAGAAGAGCATGAATGTTCCATGCCAAGCCTAGCAAGTTGGAAGTCGGAAGTCGGAACTAGGAGTGGCGCCCAGAGTTAAAAAAACCGTTCGGTAAACCGCGGTTTACCGTGGTTACCGGCTCGTTCCGGTCCGGCCCGGTTAGGTATTCCCTAAATTCAAATTTAAAATTTTAAAAAAAATGCTGAAAAAATTCCTAAAAATAGTTCATGATTTATAGAAGCCAATGGTGTAAAATTTTTTCAAATTTGAGTTCGTTTAGTATTTATTTATATGTATAGAAGTTTGAAAAAAAGAAAAAAAAATCCCGGTCCTGCCCCGTTAAGGCCCCCAAATTCAAATTTAAAATTTGAAAAAAACAAAAAATGCTAAAAAATTCCTAAAAATAGTTCATGATTTATAGAAGCCAATGGTGTAAAATTTTTTCAAATTCGAGTTCGTTTAGTATTTATTTATACATATAGAAGTTTGAAAAAAAAGAAAAAAGAAAATTTCAAACTCAAACCGAGCGGTAAACCGCTCAAACCGAGCGGTTACCGCTCCAAACCGCCCGGTAAACCGGTGACAAACCGAACCGAAGGCGCGTTTGAATTCAAATTCAAATTCGACCGGTTACCGACCGGTTACCGGTAAACCGGACCGGTAAACCGGAACCGGAGGCCGGCGGTTTGGGGTGACCGGTCGGTAAAAAAAACCCTGGTGGCGCCTGTGCCGGTCTATGCGGTTTGCCTCTTGTCCGAAAGGTCAAGCATGCCAGTTGGAACGTCTTCTCACCTTACGTGACCTAAAACTCTCGTTTTAGGGCCTGTTTGGAACAAAGAACCGAAAAAATAGAAAAAAAAACACAGGAATAAGAGGAGAGTGGAAAAACAGAGGATTGGAAATCTACAGGAAATAGACAGAAAGAGGTGCGTGGAACACAGAAAATGAACAGGGCATGTTTGCAAGTAATAAAAAATCATTAGCGCTTAATGATATATTAATTAACATATTATTTTCCTTCCTATCCGGCGCTATGGTTCAAAAGCCCAAACGTCCAATCGACATAAAATCACATAACGGTACCTTCAAATTAATGTTAGACTACCCGCAGTGGGTACTCTAAAACGATACTCTAAAGCTTTAGAGTATGAATATAGAGTAAAAACTGCTGCACTGGATACTCTAAAACGATACTCTATCCTTTCTCTCCCTCTATATTTAGAGTGGTACTGTGCTTACTCTATACTCTATAGTGGCATGCCCCACTAGCTAAACAAAGAAAAAATGCTATAACTCACAAACCAAAAATTCAAATTAAATTTTGATTTCACCATTAAATTTGTCTCAATAAATCCTTCAAAACTAGATCACACATGGATATATTTAGATACAGTGACAAGTGAGTCCCATAGTGGATAGAGGATGATATAGGAGCCGTTCGGCTGGAATTATAAGCCGGCTGAAAAACACTGTTGGCTGATTTTTTGTGAGAGAAAAATACTGTTCCGGCTGAAAAAACAAGCTGAATAAGACGGATTATAAGCCAGATGAACAGGGCCATAGAGGATGGATGGGTGCGGGAGAATTAAGTATAGATGAGAGAATCTTGCTGACTAGGACGTATAGAGAATGAATATAGAGGTCCATGAGTGCGGGTAGTCTTAGTCAACTGCAGGCAGCCGAATTAATAAAATATTATAAGCTTGCGGCACTACAGCTATTACCAAAGCTGTTAGCTTCAGATGCAATGAGAAAGCAGCAAGTGGCCACAGGAAAGTTTCCCTTGGCTCAAAGCTCATTTTCAGATTTCTCCAAAAGGCTGTGTTTAGTTAAAAAAAAAACACTATGCAAAAAAAAGATTTCCCGTCACATCAAACTTGCGATACATACATGGAGTACTAAATGTAGATGAAATTAAAAACTAATTGTACATCTTGGTTGTACTTTGCGAGACGAACGTTTTGAACCTAATTAGTCAACGGTTGGACACTATTTGCTAAATAAAGCCAAAACATGCTACAGTACTTTTTTACACCTTTTTACACCTTTTTACACAACTAAACACACCCAAAGTACAACTTTCTAAACCTTTCCTCTAGAAAGTTTTGCATCACTTCTTACGTTTCAAATGGTGAGAGAGAAATCCTTTCCAAAGGAATGCAATTCCTGTACTTTTCCTTCAATTTTCCTTCAATCCAAACGCGCCCTTAGTTTAAAAAAAAAACTCTCGTTTTCATCACGTTGGCCTGACACGTGGTTTCAGGCTTTCAGCACTCAGCAGTGTTGGACTCACGTTGGATGCCTGACTGCCTGAGCAGTCGTTCAACAAGTTGGCTGGTTTTTAGAAGTCACCGGTGCGTGAATGCAGGGCCTGCTGCGTTGCAAGCCTTTTTTTTTGCCAAACCAAAGTATGGGCAAGTTCAAAAGATTTGGCGTGCGATTGATTTGGTCTTGTTTAGTTTCCACACTAAAACTTTACATCCTATCACATCGGATGTTTAGACACATGCATAAAGTATTAAATATAGACTAAACAATAACTAATTACATAGACTATGTGTAATTTGCGAGACGAATCTTTTAAGCCTAATTAGTCTATGATTTGACAATAAAGTGCTACAGTAACACATATGCTAATGATAGATTAATTAGACTTAATAAATTCGTCTCGCGGTTTACTCTGTAATTTATTTTTTTTATTAATATCCGAACACCTCATACGACACCCCCATGGGACACCTGATGTAACACCCCAAAACTTTACACCCTGAAACTAAACAAGGCCTTGGTGTCAAAACATTGGCAATACCTTCCAAAATTTTGGCAAAATAATATTTTTATCTCTTGTTCGTAGCAAACCAAGTATCAACATTGGTTGCCTTACTAAAATATTTTTACCCTAATATTGGTATACCCATATTTTGGCTTGCCTTAAAATTAGCATGGCAAAGATTGATGTTCAACCAATCAAGCTCACAGTCGCGGCTTGCTAGGAGGTGATTTAGACAGGCTTAGAAGAAGTTACTGGGCTCTACGTTGGCCCAGCAATAGACGCAGCGGATTAGCCTGCTAAATCATATCACTCCTCGCTTCGCCTCACACCGCACGCGGCACGCCCAACTCGCCTTTCTCCTGCTCCGGCGCACCTCCTTTCCAAAAAAAAAACTTTTTTTAAGCCCCCAAAGTCACTAGGGCGCGTTTGGGAGGGTGGGTGAGGTGGCCTTGGCCCGGCCGCCTGACCCAGGCCATGCCAGGCCAGCCTAAAGTGCTACAAGTGACCATGTTTGACAACATGTATCAAAGGGGTCAAGCCCAGCTGAGTTTGTGTTTGTATGCAAACATGCAACCCGGCTAATGAGCCAACTACCTCAACAACCTTACCGAGATTCTGTTTGGGTACTTTCGAGACTCGGCCATGCCCAAGGTCAGGAATGAGAAACATAGATGCATCAATAGAATCAACAAGACAATGAGATCCATGACAACAGGTTTGAACAAATTAACCATACAATTAGTGCAGGCAACAACACCTGGCCTCAAACATGTTTAGCATGGAATCATAGCTGTTGTAATTGAACAAAATTACTAAAGTACCAGGCCATACTAAGAACATCAGCAGACTAATAGTTAACAGCAGTCCTAGAACACCACATACTACAAACTTTACATGAATCAGTAAGGCATCACCAACTCTTCCATGTATTCTTACTCATCACAGGCCTAAGTGGGGCAATTGTAGGAGCCATTGCTGCCCCTCTTGAACCAAATGGCAAGCACTAAGATGACTAGAGAGGTGAGTAACACCTTCTTACCCAAACCAGACTTACTAGTGTTACCTAGAGGCTAGATGACGGGAGCAAAAGCATCATTAGGTGCCTGAAACTCCCTAAGAGCTTCTTCAAAGGTGTTGTACTTCTTGTACCTAGCACCTCTCACCACAAGAACAAGTCTACTACACTCAGCCCAACTTCTGTAAATCCTAGGATGGTCACCATTGAAAATAACATAGTACCCAGCCATACTCTGTGAAATGAAAATTTTCTTTAGCCTCAGTCAAATATAAGCCAATAAAGATGATTAACATCTATCCCTTCAAATATATAAGAGTTGACATCATAGGCAATGTAATTAATAGCTTGGTCTCAGCTATGTAATGTGGTGGTTGTGTTTCATTTCATATCATTAGTGGCTGCCATAAAAAAAGAACAGCAAACTAGGAAATCCAAAGTCATGGCTGCCATGGAATCCATGGGCACATCCATACACTGCCATCAGCACAGTAAGGAACTGGCTGTTGCAAAGGGTATGGATGTATCCCATAGATTTGATGGCATACATGACAAACCATAAGAAGCAAGTGCAAACCAAGGCAAATCAGCAAAGGCAGCCACCTCATGGAACTAAATTTTACATCATTGGCTTTTATCATCTCCCACAATTACCACCAATGAAAACATAGAAAACCATTAGCTCATATGCAAGAAAATAACTAACAACTGATCTCAAATGTAGTAGCCAATAGAGGCTACAAATAGTGTCTTACAACATGAAAGTCTTGCCCAACAGTTCTGGACCGAATTCCCCGTGCTAGCTACCTTTCATCACATATAGTTAGCCACCCTCCCAAGAAAGAACCCAAAAGAATAGGTGTGAGTCAGCTAAGTAACCTGCACAAAATACCTACAGCTGAACTGCAGCAAAAAGAGAAGAGAGTGGGTGAGGGAGGTGGAGGAACTATACATCTCAATAGTCAACCCCCTCATTGCACATGTTTGCTAACATGTGCAGGAACTACATGTAGTAGTTCTTGGCTAGATAGTTCCTCAGCCAAATATCCCTATGGGTGTTACTCATGCCAACAAAGCCCTTGCCTTGGGCCTTGTTGTCCAGCAGGTAGATGTAGGCTACTATCAGTGCCTCCTCAATGAAACCTATCATCTCCATCACAGCAAGGTATAGGTCAGCACCCACATGGGCTGGTCCAGTCTCCCTAAGTGCATTGGCAACATTGTTCACATCATCATTCAAGTTGATCAACATAAGCAGCTCATCCTCATTGAAGTGGCCTCTCTTCCTCTTGCCACCACCAACAACTAAGGAGAGGAGCTCTGTGGTCTTGCTATTGCAGCCTACATCAGGGTGGGTCTTCTGAGGGGGACATAGGTAGAGGAAGGAGCCTCCACCTTGGCAGCACAGCTATCAGTGCCATGGTTCACCCCTAGGGCTTCACCAGAAGCTAGTGCAAACCTACTAGTAGCCATGGCATAGCCAAAGATGGACTCCATCTCAGTGTAGAACCTTATAGGGTAGTTCAGAAACTCTGCATCCTTAGGATGGTCCTGCAATAGGGGAGAGACAGGGGAAGGATACATTCTTAGAAAAGTTTAGGTAAGTGAGGAAAAAGGACACATAGAAAAGAAATCACAAATTATACCTTGTAGTGACCAAGGTAATGGTCCTGATCAAGCATAATGGCATTGAGCTTAGAAACCCTAGACCACTTTTGCCTCCACTTCTTCAGGTGGTTATACACCTAAGTTGGGCTCACAACCTCCCCATAGTACTCCTTAAGGGCTTTGGCCACATGGTTGACATCTTTGTCCTTAAACACTTTGTTAGGCCCACTACTATCACTCACAGGCTGGGCTATCCTCCTAAGAACGAAGCCAGAGGTATTGTTATTCCACCTCATGGCTCTAGGACCCCTAGCAGCAGCAGTAGGAGCATCATCACCATCTGTTGTAGCAGCACCAGCACCATCTTGTGCTGCTGGTGCAGGAGCACCAGTAGCCCAAGCAACACCAGCAACACCACTAGCTGCTGCACCAGTACCAGCTGCTGCTGTAGCAGCAGCCACAAACCCACCAAGTGCATCAACAAGTTCTAGAGCCATCCTAGTTGGTTTTCTAATTACAAAGTGTGAACAATGACATCACATATTTCATTAAGGCTTTGCCATGGGACACAACCATACAACAGGAGCAATATAATATATGGTGCTACCACTGAATGGCTAAGTTTCATGGCCAGAGACCATGCAGTAGTCATACATGCTTAGAAATAGGAATATGATCAAAACAAGAAATGTTGGATAAGAAAAAATAATGATACAATAATAAGGTTGGTCTCAGCCATGTCCAACAAGTCATCACACCACAATTATACAATCATGAGTTCCATAGCAAGGTACATAGACTGAATGAAAGAACAAAGTTAATGCATCATCACACCCTAGAGGTACCCCTCCCTTCCCACATAGCATTGCAGATGGCATCCCTCCTTAGTGCCATGGCATTGGAGTCTTGGGACTGGCTCCCAGTCTCAGCCTGGCTGTGAAGTGGGTCAATTTGGGATCCAGTGAAATCCTCCTCAGGTGGCACTACTTGGTCCATTCCAAAACCTAGGATTAATTATGCAAAATACAGCAGGCCAATACAAGCTTGACCTGTCTCTTGTATAGGTGGAATGGCTTATAGTCTAGCATTCTAAACCTGTTCTTCAAGACACCAAAAACCCTCTCCACAGTAACACTAAGTGAAGAATGCCTTAGGTTGAAAAGTTCCTTAGCATTGATAGGGCGGTTCCTGCTTCCAAACTCAGTCAAGTGGTACCTGACCCCCTTATAGGGGAGTAGGAACCCAATTCGACATGCATAGCCAGCATCTACCAGGTAGAATTTACCTACACATGGACATCTACTATGAGTGTGTGTGCAAATGCTCTGGACATAAGTGCAGTGACTAGGTTGTGCAATTACCTTCAGGGATAGTGAACCCATCATTCCTCTCTATGGCATCTGCCAGGATAAGCGCATCATGGACAGAGCCCTCCCATCCAGCAAGGACATATGTGAACTTGAGATCAAAGTCCACTACTGCCATAACATTCTATATGGGGTTTGCTTTCCTACCCCTAAAAGCCTGCTAAATGTGTCTAGGCACCCTGGCCAAGACATGTGTGCCATCAATGACACCAACACAGTCCTAAAAACTAATTAAGTCAGATAAAGTGGTCATGTGAATATGGACATTTTCTAATCAAGTAACATGTGCTTCACAATTACCTTGAAGTAAGGATACCATCTATGGCTGCCAAGTACCTTTGGCTATGTGGCATGCTAGGAGGCTTGATCATCTCATTCCTAAGCTCACCAACCGCATACAGAATCTGGTGGAAGTGTATGTGTACTGTCTCAATGGACCTCCTAAAAGATTGGTGCATAACTCTAAATCTTTGGTTGTGACCTACCACATAGAGAAATATTGCAACCTGCTCCTCCACTGTCACCCCTTCTCTATCATTAACTAGGTTCCTGGCTCTAAACAGATTGCATAACGAAAAAAGGGGACTCTGGTCATCCTAAGCATGGCTAGGCACTCTGCATCACTGTAGTTAAATATTAGGTTCAGTGTGTGCTGCCTGCGTTGTTAAGCTTCATCCCTAAGTGCACGTGCAAGAGGGTCAGGTTCACTATCATATGCAGGACTTCTCCTTTTAAGCCTGCTGGAAACAACAGACACCAGCACTACAACCAGGGCAGCTGCTTGCCTACACATCATCTCACGGATCAAAGAGGGATCCATCTACATGCATTTAACAATGTAACAAAAGCTTAGATTATTATACCATGCCTGGCCTTAACATGAATGTACAATTATTCAATAAGAAAAATGAAGCACAGTTCATTTAGTTAAATGCCTCCAGGTGCTTAGGACAACATCATCGACCATATCATAAAAAATCATAACCAAACCACATCTTATATAAACTCAACAGGAATAACAAGCGACAACAAAGGTACTTAGGCAACAGCAATAACCGCGTCATGTATATAGACAACAACAAAGAACAAGCACATCATAGTACCAAAGCAAAATCATTGTAATAACTTGACTGACTTCTAACCCTAATCCATAGACGAACATCAAGTACTACTCAAATCAAACGAAGTAATAATGAACACCGTATGTGAAATGAAACCCTAACATCATCACAGTGAAGAAGGAGGGAGGATTGGGGGTCGATTTCACCTCGGGCTCGACGGCGACACAAACGAGGGACGGATCAGGAGGAAGAAGAAGACGAGGTAAGGTAGACGAAGCAGATCCGGCCAACAAGGAAGCAGATTGGGCTAGAACAGCTTCAACACCACCGTAGCCAAGGAAGAAGAGGGAAGAAGCCAGCCGCCTCCACGGAGTCCCCATGATTGACGGAGCAGTGCCGCGTCGTAGCACGTCCAAGGCGGAAGAACAACGATGGAGACCGCTAGGGGAAGATGCCGCCGCGACGCACACCAACTCAACACCGCCACTGGTCTCTCACGTGGCTAGAGGAAGGCGAAGGCCTCGAAGCGAAAGGAAGGCACCAAGCACCGCTTATAAAGGCGGAGGTTTTTGCCGGTGGAGAAAGCGCGCGTGGAGGTTTCCCTCTTCCCGCGCGAGCCAGCCGCCACCACCGAAATCACCCCCAAATCACCCGCCCTCCCCCCACCTTAAATGTCCTATGTTTGGTGTTGGTAATTAGTGACAATGCCTAAGTACTAATCCTATGCCTAAGTTGTATGTAGCATATGAGGATTAGTACATTCCAAGATTGGTGGTAAGATGGACATGGTGATCATGATGGCCACACTTGGATTTGTACACAACCCTACGTGACCAAGGCAAAGGTATATGCTTAAGGGTTGTGTTTTAGTAACCAAGACACCTAGTGGGTGTGGTTACATTATAGGATAGATAGCCGTACTATAAAGAGGGGAATGATGTGGCTATTGAACTCCTAAGTGCCTCTAGGTGTGCATTTCATAATCATATGTATTTGGATAGAATTAATAGCGCCTCGAAAAATGATTGTGAAAATGCTAACACACTCACACATGACGAAGATCACTTGGTGGTGTTAGCACGTTTGCGAAGGTGGTGGAGTTTGAGTGGTAGAGAGGGTTTGGGGTCCTCTCTCCCTCCCACCGAGCTTGCGAGGCGGGATTCAGGCATTTTTGAGGAAGTTGAAACGACTATTTTCCACTACGCCGGAAGTCGAAAAAGAAACGGAGGCGAACGGAGGTCACAGAGGTGACCGGACGCTGAACCGGACGCGGTCTCTGGTTGACCGAACGCGTCCGGTCAGCGTTCAGCGTCTGCGCGTGTTTCAGTTTGATGATCGGACGCGCAATGCGTCTGATCACTGTCGATCGGACGCATCCGGTCGTTCAGGGAGCTTACTGGACTCCAACCGGACGCTGGCACTGTGGCGTCCGGTCAGTTCTATAGCGCGTCCGGTCACTATTTTGTTGAGCGCTGCTCAGGCTTGACCAGCGCGTCCGGTCAGTCACGGGACTAGCGCGTCCGGTCGATCCCAGCGCGTCTGGTCTACGCGACTAGCGTGTCCGGTCGTTGCTTTGCAGCTAGCCGTTGTGCGGCCGGCGCGTCCGGTTAGTGTGACCAGCGCGTCCGGTCAGCATGACTTCGGCTGTCTGGTCCCGTGACTGACCGGACGTGCTGGTCAAGCCTGAGCAGCGCTCGACAAAACAGTGACCGGACGCACTATAGAACTGACCGGATGCCACAGTGCCAGCGTCCGGTTGGAGTCCAGTAAGCTCTCTGAACGACCGTACGCGTCCGATCGACAGTGACCGGACGCGTTGTGCGTCCGATCATCAAACTGAAACACGCACAGACGCTGAACGCTGACCGGACGCGTTCGGTCAACCAGAGACCGTGTCCAGTTCAGCGTCCGGTCACCTCTGTGACCTCCGTTCGCCTCCATTTTTTTTCTGACTTCCGGCGTAGTGGAAAATAGTCATTTCAACTGCGCGTCCGGTCATTGTGTTGTTGAGCGCTGCTCAGGCATGACCAGCGCGTCCGATCATTCACGGGACCAGCGCGTCCGGTCGTTCGCAGCACGTCCGGTCAGCGCGTCAAGCGCGTCCAGTCAGTGCTTCGTGACTTAGCCGTTGTGAGACCAGTGCGTCCGATCGTTTGGACCAGCGCGTCGTTTAGACCAGTGCGTCCGGTCAGTTGGACCAGCACATCCGGTCAGTGCTTTATGACTTAGCCATTGTGCGACCGGCGTGTCCGGTCAGTTGGATCAGCGCGTCCGGTCAACGCGATTTCGGCTGTTTAAGTTTCTAATGGCTCTATTCGAAGGGGTACGTCTATATATACTCGTTGGCCGGCTCAAGGCTCTCTCTCTCTCTCTCTCACATTTGACATACTTGTGAGCACTTTGAGCTAAGCAACTCCCCTCTCACTCATCTCTCTTGCTTCTTTGCATATTCGAAGTGAGATTGAGTGATCCAAGTGCATTTGCATTGTGAGATTGCATCTAGTTGGCACTTGGTGGTTGATTTGCTGTGGAATTCTTGTTTCTCTTGGTGGTTGCCACCACCTAGATGGCTTGGAGCAGCTTGGAGGCGTTGGCAAGAGTTGGTGATTGTTCTTGGCCACCTCCGGTGATTGTGAGGGGTTTGTGCCTACCTCGGTGAAGCGCCAAAGGCAACGTTAGTGGATTACTCGTGTCATTTGCAACCTTTTGCCATTTGGTAGGTTCTTGTGGCGCCTTTTGAGAGGCTCGGTGTGTGACCGATTAGCCACCGAACCACGTGGTGAAGAGGGACACAATGGGGACTAGCGTGCCGACAAGCACGTGAACCTCGGGATAAATCTTTGTGTCATCATTCTTATTGTGTTTGATCGATCCCGGTGGTTATGTATTGTGGTATTCATCTTTTGATCATATTGATTGGTTGGCTCAATACTTCGCCCCTCGGTGATACCCTCCTAACTCTCTCTTGTATTAATTTCTTAGTTACCTTGCTAGCTTGTTAGTGTTACTCTTAGCTTGTGTAGCTAGCTAGCTTTAGTTGTAGTTAAGTTGTGCGGTTTGACTTGTGCGGTTGAGTGCAAATATACTAGAATTGTGAATTGGTTAGGTGGCTTGTAAACACCCCATAGGCTAAGCAAAACTTGCATCTTGCTACTTGTTATATTGATAAACTTGTTTAGCTTGTTTTTGTAGAAAATTTTAAAAGGCTATTCACCCCCCTCTAGCCATCAAGACCTTTCAAGTGGCATCAGAGCCGTGGTCACCATTTTCAAGGCTTAACAACCTCGATGTAAGATGGCTCAAGTTGTGTTCAACCATGTGGGGGCAAGCCTCCATTCTTTGATGGTGTCACATCTTTTGATCATTGGAAAAGAAAGATCAATATCTTGGCTCTATTCATGAGAATGTTTAGAAGGTGACACACCATGAATATGCTATCATTGATCCCTACAACCTCACCAACAATGATCGCATCAACAACCAATGCAACACTATGACTCTCAATACTCTCTACAATGGGATTGATGCAAAGGTCTTTCAGCAAATCAAGGATCTTGAGATGGCAAGTGAAGTGTGGACAAGATTAGAGGAAACATATGAGGGCACTTCAACGGTAAAGAGTGCCAAGCTCTATATGCTCAAGGATAAGTTTACAAGCTTCAAGATGAAGGATGATGAGTCTATACCGGAGATGTTCTATAGGCTACAAGTTATTGTCAATGATCTCAAGAGCCTAGGAGAACATGTCAAGGACAAGGACTTCTCACATAAGTTCTTGATGAACTTACCTAAGAAGTTTGCTATCTTGAGGAAGATGATCCAAAGAGAGGGTTTGGACAAGGTGACTCCAAACCAAGTGCTTGGAGATATCATGACCGATGCTCAATATGATGATGATGAAGATGAAGATGAGAAGAAGGAGATCAAGGTCAAGCAAGAGAAGCCCATTGCATTCAAGGCTTCATCCTCTAAGGGCAAGAGCAAAGTGGAGAGCGATGATGATGATCCATTCGATGATGAGACCATGGCCCTCCTAGTGCACAAGATGGGGAGGTTCATGAAGAAGAAAGGATATGGTGCAAGAAAGAGAAGGGACTTCATGAAGGCAAAAGAGGTGTTTTGCTACAATTGCAATAGCCCGATCATATAGTGGCAAAGTGCCCCTATGAAGATAAAAGATATCATGATGGGGAGTTAAAGTTGAAGAGGAACAAGAAGGAGAAGAAAGAGAAGAAGAGCTTCACTATCAACAAGAAGAAGAAGGGTGGTGGCTATATGGTCACTTGGGTAGTGACAACTCCGATAGTGATGATGATGCAAGCTCTAGTGATAATGACAGGACCACTCAGCGAGCCATTGCAAACATCGCCCTCTCCAACAAGCCATCCATCTTCGACACTACATCGACATGCCTTATGGCCAAGCCTACCAAGGTAAAACATGATGATAGTGATGATGATTCTTGTGCTAGTGATGGTTGTAGGAGTGATGATGAGGAGGATGAGGACTACTCCAAGGATGATCTCTTAGGCATAATAGATCAAATGAGCAAGGGCTATAAGAGAACCACCAAGAAATATAAAATCTTGGAATAAGAGCTCATTGCCAAGAGCAATAAAAATGATGCCTTGATGGAGGAGCTTGTAGCTCTAAAAAAGAGTAAGGAGTGCAAAGGAATTGAACAAGAGCTCAAAGCTCTTAGGAAATTCTTTGATGAGCTAGAGGCCTCTCGTGAGTGTCTAAAGGAAGACCACGAGGACCTTGAAGTTGCTCACACTAGGCTTAAGGAAGCCCACTCCACTCTACTTGAGCTCATCAAGGAAAAGGACCTCAAGTTGGAGAAGTTCATGAAGGAAGCTAAGGAGGAGCAAGTGATTGTCACTTGTGATATTGGACTAACATGTGATATTATTGATGATTCTTTATTTGTTGGTCCTACTAATGCTTCATGTAGCTCATCATCATCCACCACAACCAACTCTACCTCTACTACTAGTGATTCATCACTTGTGGTTGAGAATGAGACTCTCAAGAGAGAGGTGGATGATCTCACCCGTGCATTAGGCAATGCCTATGGGTGGGATGCCCGCTTGCTAAAATGCTTGGGTAGCCAAAGGTTCTCTCTTAACAAAGAGAGTTTGGGCTATACTCCCAAGAAGGGCAAGGCGGCCTTTGCTACTCCAAAGTCTCGTTTTGTGAAGAGCAATGGTCGTTATTGCAATAGATGCAAGCAAGTTGGGCATCTAGAGATTAATTGCAATAAAATGAACAAGAACAAGAAAAATGCTAATATACCTTACATTTCTTTTGATTCTTGTTATGTGCTTACCAAGGATGAGAAAGGTATGCATGCTAAGTTTGTTGGTACACCAATTGTGGGTCCAAAGAAGAAGGCCATTTGGGTACCAAAGAGCTTAGTTACTAACCTCTAAGGACCCAAGCAAGTATGGGTACCTAAAAGACATTAAATTATTTTGTAGGTAAATTACAAGGCCGGAGGAAGGCATTGGGTGCTTGATAGTGGGTGCTCTCAACATATGACCGGTGATTCAAGAATGTTCAACTCTCTCAAATCAAATGATAGTGGCATTGATAGCATCACATTGATGACAATAGCAAGGGTGATGTAAAGGCTCTTGGAAGGATTGCAATCTCTAATGATCATAGCATTTCCAATGTGCTACTAGTTGAAAAACTCAATTTCAACTTGTTGTCGGTTGCTCAATTGTGTGATCTAGGTTTCAAGTGCATATTTGGTGTTGATGATGTGGAGATAGTTAGTGTTGATGGCTCTAACTTGATCTTCAAAGGCTTTAGATATGAGAATCTATACTTGGTTGATTTCAATGCTAGTGGCACTCAACTTTCAACATGTTTGCTCACCAAATCAAGTATGGGTTGGTTATGGCATAGAAGACTTGGTCATGTTGGCATGAAGTAATTGAACAAGTTAGTGAAGCATGACTTAGTTAGAGGCTTGAAGGATGTCACATTTGAGAAAGATAAGCTATGTAGTGCATGTCAAGCTGGAAAGCAAGTAGGCAGCACTCATCTATTGAAGAGCATTAGTACTTCCAAGGCATTTGAGTTATTGCACATGGATCTATTTGGGCCAACTACATACACAAGCATTGGTGGCAACAAGTATGGCTTTATGATTGTGGATGATTTCACTAGATACACATGGGTATTCTTTCTTGTGGACAAAAGTGATGTATTTGACATATTCAAAAAGTTTATCAAGAGAGTGCAAAATGAGTTTGAGACCACAATCAAGAAAGTGAGAAGTGACAATGGAAGTGAGTTTAGAAACACAAGAGTTGATGAGCTATGTGATGAGCTTGGAATCAAGCATCAATTCTCGGCCAAGTATACACCTAAATCAAATGGCCTAGTTGAGAGGAAGAATAGAATCTTAATTGACATGGCAAGATCAATGTTGAATGAGTATAATGTGAGTCATTCATTTTGGGCCGAAGCAATCAACACGGCTTGCTTCTATAGCAACCGCCTCTATTGCCACAAGTTTCTAGAGAAGACACCATATGAGATCTTAAATGGAAGAAAGCCCAACATTGCATACTTTTGGGTATTTGGTTGCAAATGCTACATCTTAAAGAAGGGCACTAGATTGAGCAAGTTTGAGAAGAAATGTGATGAAGGATTTCTACTTGGTTACTCAACTACTAGCAAAGCTTATAGAGTTTGGAATTTGGCTAGTGGTCAACTTGAAGAAGTGCATGATATTAAGTTTGATGAAACCAATGGTTCTCAAGATGAAGAAGATAACTTGGATGATGTGAGAGGAACTCAATTTACCAATGCTATGAAAGAAATAGATATTGGTGATATTAGGCCAAAGCAAGTGATTGATGTGGATGACAACAAAGATCAAGTGCTCCAAAGTCCAATTACACAAGCTAGTGGTTCTCTAATGCAAAATCAAGCTAGTACATAATCTCAAGTGCAACAAGATCAACAAGTGGCTAGTTTATCATCTCCAACTCATAATCAACATCAACATCCAAGCAATCAAGTCCAAGTGCTTCAACCAACTAAGCTATGTAGTGCATGTCAAGCTGGAAAGCAAGTAGGCAGCACTCATCCATTGAAGAACATTATGAGTACTTCCAAGGCATTTGAGTTATTGCACATGGATCTATTTGGGCCAACTACATACACAAGCATTGATGGCAACAAGTATGGCTTTATGATTGTGGATGATTTCACTAGATACACATGGGTATTCTTTCTTGTAGACAAAAGTGATGTATTTGACATATTCAAAAAGTTTATCAAGAGAGTGCAAAATGAGTTTGAGACCACAATCAAGAAAGTGAGAAGTGACAATGGAAGTGAGTTTAGAAACACAAGAGTTGATGAGCTATGTGATGAGCTTGGAATCAAACATCAATTCTCGGCCAAGTATACACCTAAATCAAATGGCCTAGTTGAGAGGAAGAATAGAATCTTAATTGACATGACAAGATCAATGTTGAATGAGTATAATGTGAGTCATTCATTTTGGGCCGAAGCAATCAACACGGCTTGCTTCTATAGCAACCGACTCTATTGCCACAAGTTTCTAGGGAAGACACCATATGAGATCTTAAATGGAAGAAAGCCCAACATTGCATACTTTCGGGTATTTGGTTGCAAATGCTACATCTTAAAGAAGGGCACTAGATTGAGCAAGTTTGAGAAGAAATGTGATGAAGGATTTCTACTTGGTTACTCAACTACTATCAAAGCTTATAGAGTTTGAAATTTGTCTAGTGGTCAACTTGAAGAAGTGCATGATATTGAGTTTGATGAAACCAATGGTTCTCAAGATGAAGAAGATAACTTGGATGATGTGAGAGGAACTCAATTTACCAATGCTATGAAAGAAATGGATATTGGTGATATTAGGCCAAAGCAAGTGATTGATGTGGATGACAACAAAGATCAAGTGCTCCAAAGTCCAATTACACAAGCTAGTGGTTCTCTAATGCAAAATCAAGCTAGTACATAATCTCAAGTGCAACAAGATCAACAAGTGGCTAGTTCATCATCTCCAACTCATAATCAACATCAACATCCAAGCAATCAAGTCCAAGTGCTTCAACTAACTAACATTGCAAGAGACCATCCATTGGATTCCATCATTGATGACATACAAAGGGGAGTTCAAACTATATCAAGATTGACATCATTTTGTGCTCACTCTTCTTTTGTATCAATGGAAGAACCCAAGGACATTGATAAAGCATTGAGAGATCCGGATTGGGTAAATACAATGCATGAAGAGCTCAACAACTTCAAGAGAAATGAAGTATGAGAATTAGTTGAGAGGCCTAAGGATCACAATGTTATTGGAACAAGATGGGTCTTTCGCAACAAGCAAGATCAAGATGGGATAGTAGTAAGGAACAAAGCAAGACTAGTGGCTCAAGGTTACACACAAATAGAGGGTCTTGACTTTAGTGAAACTTATGCCCCGGTTGCAAGATTAGAAGCAATTAGGATCTTACTTGCCTATGCTTGTGCTTATAATATCAAGCTATATCAAATGGATGTGAAGAGTGCATTTCTCAATGGGTACATCCAAGAGGAGGTGTATGTGGAGCAACCTCCCGATTTTGAACATGAGAATAAACCCAATCATGTCTACAAATTGAGAAAAGTTTTGTATGGATTGAAGCAAGCACCTAGAGCATGGTATGAAAGATTGAGAGACTTCTTGCTATCCAAAGGATTTGTTATGGACAAAGTTGATACAACACTATTCACCAAGAAGATTGGGAAAGACTTGTTTGTGTTGCAAATATATGTTGATGATATCATATTCGATTCAACCAATCAAGATTATTGTGATGAGTTTGGGAAAATGATGGCAAAGGAATTTGAAATGTCAATGATTGGTGAACTTAGTTTCTTTCTTGGACTTCAAATCAAACAAATGAAGGAAGGAACATTTGTGAGCCAAACCAAGTACATCAAAGATATGCTTAAGAAGTTTGGAATGGAAGATGCAAAGGGCATTACAACCCCAATGAGCACGAGTGGAAGCTTAGATAGTGACAAGAGTGGCAACATGGTGGATCAAAAGCTATATAGATCAATGATTGGTAGCCTACTCTATGTGACGGCATCAAGGCCCGATGTGATGTTTAGTGTATGCATATGTGCAAGATTTTAAGCCTCACCAAGAGAAAGTCATTTGAAGGCAACAAAAAGAATATTGAGGTACTTAAAGCATACACAAGATGTTAGATTGTGGTATCCCAAAGGTGCAAGCTTTGAGCTAGTTGGATATTCGGATTCCGACTATGCCGGTGACAAAGTGGAGAGAAAGAGTACTTCCAGGACTTGTCAATTGTTGGGAAGATCACTTGTCTCATGGTCATCCAAGAAGCAAAATAGTATTGCACTATCTACCGCCGAAGCCGAATACATCGCCGTGGGTAGTTGTTGTGCACAAATCTTGTGGATGAAGGCAACATTGAAGGATTTTGGAATCAATTTCAAGAATATGCCATTGCTATGTGACAATGAAAGTGCCGTGAAGCTAACCAATAATCCGGTTCAACATCAAAGAACAAAGCATATTGATGTTCGCCATCACTTTATTAGAGATCATCAACAAAAGGGTGACATTGCTATTGAGAGTGTGGGCACCGAAGATCAATTAGCCGATCTATTCACCAAGCCACTTGATGAGAAGAGATTTCACGAGCTAAAGAATGAGTTGAACATACTTGATTTCTCCAACATGAGTTGATGCACTGCATATATGACATGCCTCTCCTTCGAGCCCCAAGGTACAATTGGTTGACATGTCATACATTCTATGCTAAGGACTTGTTTAGTGCATCTAGTCATAATTTACATGTTCTAGGCTCATTCATGAAAATCAAATGAATTTGAAGTTTATATAGTGCCACTATTGTTTCCATGACTTGTATGATCTAGTGGTAGCATATAACTTGTTTAAGTAGCTTGTGATCCTAAGTGTTTAATCTAGAAAACTTGTCTAAATATTTACTTCAACATGGTGCATGATAACCCTTCTAGTGAGGTGTGAAGAAGCTTGCCCTTGGATCAAACCGAAGCATTTTATTTATGCAAGCAATCTAGGTTGAATCACAAACTTGATCCTCACCCCATAATTCAACATGATAATCTATCTAAAATTGGTTCCTTGTGGTCATTGGTGCCAAAGGGGGAGAAAATGTTGTTCACAAAGATAGAACTCAAAGGGGGAAAAGTACAAAGTGGGAGAAAAATGTTGCTCACAAAGATAAATTCTAAAGGGTGAGAAAATCCTAAAGGGGGAGAATTGATAAAAGAAGGGGATCAACTAAAATTTTGAGCAAACAAGTAGGGGGAGCAAGCTCTTAAACATGAATGTTGCATTTCTATGTGCACTTCATATGTATGATGCATAGTTATGCATTTCTTTTTCTCTGATACATTGCTTGTGTGGTGACTTGCTAGTATAATTTGAATGATGTATTGTGGTACTAGCATGAATAGGAAGTAGTTAGATTTTTCTTGCTTCATGTTTTTCAAAGTGGTACTAGAACCTTGCTTATAATGTTGATCTCACGAGGTTTCTAGTTATGTTTGTGCTTTTCCAAGTGGAATCTAACTACACAAGGTGCTAAGATGGTGTTTATCGCTACTCCGATGGTATCACGCTTCAAAGGTCTATAATCTTAAACACTTAGCACCTATTGGTAGTCAATGCTCCTAATCTTTCCTATCTAACATGTATGCTTCCAAAATCCAAACATATAGCATACATGTAGGGGGAGCCATTGCTATCAATTTGAATTCATGATCACATATCCATAATTCTTACACATGGTAATATACTTGGACAATGTGACATGGGTTCAATCAAAATTTTATCATAATATCTTTGTGAAAGGTTTGTCACCAATTACCAACAAGGGGGAGATTGAATGTCCTATGTTTGGTGTTGGTAATTAGTGACAATGCCTAAGTACTAATCCTATGCCTAAGTTGTATGTATCATATGAGGATTAGTACATTCCAAGGTTGGTGGCAAGATGGACATGGTGATCATGATGGCCACACTTGGATTTGTACGCAACCCTACGTGACCAAGGCAAAGGTATATGCTTAAGGGTTGTGTTTTAGTAACCAAGACATCTAGTGGGTGTGGTTACATTATAGGATAGATAGCCGTACTATAAAGAGGGGAATGACGTGGCTATTGAACTCCTAAGTGCCTCTAGGTGTGCATTTCATAATCATATGCATTTGGATAGAACTAATAACGCCTCGATAAATGATTGTGAAAATGCTAACATACTCACACATGACGAAGATCACTTGGTGGTGTTAGCACGTTTGCGAAGGCGGTGGAGTTTGAGTGGTAGAGAGGGATTGGGGTCCTCTCTCCCTTCCACCGAGCTTGTGAGGCGGGATTCAGGCGTTTTTGAGGTGTTGAAACGACTATTTTCCACTACGCCGGAAGTCGGAAAAGAAACAGAGCCGAACGGAGGTCACAGAGGTGACCGGACACGGTCTTTGCATGACCGGACGCGTCCGGTCAGTGTTCAGTGTCTGCGTGAGTTTCAGTTTGATGATCAGACGCGCAGCGCGTCCGGTCACTGACGATCGGACGTGTCTGGTCGTTCAGGGAGCTTACTGGACTCTAACTGGACATTGGCACTGTGGTGTCCGGTCATTTCTCTAGCGCGTCCGGTCATTGTGTTGTTGAGCGCTGCTCAGGCATGACCAGCGCGTCCGGTCATTCACGGGACCAGCGCGTCCGGTCATTCGCAGCGCGTCCGATCAGCGCATCAAGCGCCTCCGGTCAGTGCTTCGTGACTTAGCCGGTGTGCGACCAGCGCGTCCGGTTATTTGGACCAGCGTGTCCGGTCAGTTGGACCAGCGCATCTGGTCAGTGCTTTACGACTTAGCCGTTGTGCGACCGGCGCATCCGGTCAGTTGGACCAGCGCGTCCGGTCAACGCGATTTTGGCTATTTAAGTTTCTAACGGCTCTATTCGAAGGGGTACGTCTATATATACTCGTTTGCCGGCTCAAGGCTCTCTCTCTCTCTCTCTCGAACATTTGACATACTTGTGAGCACTTTGAGCTAAGCAACTCCCCTCCCACTCATCTCTCTTGCTTCTTTGCATATTCGAAGTGAGATTGAGTGATCCAAGTGCATTTGCATTGTGAGATTGCATCTAGTTGGCACTTGGTGGTTGATTTACTGTGGGATTCTTGTTTCTCTTGGTGGTTGCCACCACCTAGACGGCTTGGAGCAGCTTGGAGGCGTTGGCAAGAGTTGGTGATTGTTCTTGGCCACCTCCGGTGATTGTGAGGAGTTTGTGCCTACCTCGGCGAAGCGCCAAAGGCAACGTTAGTGGATTGCTCGTGTCATTTGCAACCTTTTGCCATTTGGTAGGTTCTTGTGGCGCCTTTTGAGAGGCTCGATGTGTGACCGATTAGCCACCAAACCACGTGGTGAAGAGGGACACAATGGGGACTAGCGTGCCGGTAAGCACGTGAACCTCGGGATAAATCTTCATGTCATCATTCTTATTGTGTTTGATCGATCCCGGTGGTTGTGTATTGTGGTATTCATCTTTTGATCATATTGATTGGTTGGCTCAATACTTCGCCCCTCGGTGATACCCTCCTAACTCTCTCTTGTATTAATTTCTTAGTTACCTTGCTAGCTTGTTAGTGTTACTCTTAGCTTGTGTAGCTAGCTAGCTTTAGTTGTAGTTAAGTTGTGCGGTTTGACTTGTGCGGTTGAGTGCAAATATACTAGAATTGTGAATTGGTTAGGTGGCTTGCAAACACCCTGTAGGCTAAGCAAAACTTGCATCTTGCTACTTGTTATATTGATAAACTTGTTTAGCTTGTCTTTGTAGAAAATTTTAAAAGGCTATTCACCCCCCTCTAGCCATCAAGACCTTTAACACCCCCACCCCTCACGCCGTACGTAGCCACGCCTTGGAGAAATGAAAGGCCAGGTGGTGGAGCTCATTTTGCTCTCACCAGTCGGGCCCCCAAGCGGGCCAAGGCCCCCAAACAAGGGAGTTGCAGCCTAGGAGCGCAACCGAGCTCCTGGGCCATGCTCCCAAATGCGCCCTAGATCCGCGATGACCATGCAGAGTGGCGGTGGCCGCCGACTCCCCAAGCCCTCCTTGGCGCCCTCCACTGCGGCCGAGGCCACCTCAGCGCAGCACGCCAGCGTCATCCACAGCCTTGACTCTACCTTCTCCCACCATGACTCCGACGCTGCTAGCCTCTGCAGCAGCGGCCCCACCACCAACTTCTACGACAGCGCCACGCAGATCGCTGCGCTCCGTGTCGTCAACACAATCCTCGCCCCCGTTGTCACGCTCTGTGGGCCTCTGCTCACCGCGGATGACATCTAGGCGCCGCTCCACCTCCTTGTCGACCATCTCCACTTGCCCCGCAATGACGCCACGTTCGAGGATGACCTCACCCAAGACCTTCTCCTTCTCAAGTGCCCCTACAAGGTCACTAGCTCCGCAATCAAGGCCCCCGGCACCCCGCACTCATGGCCGGTGCTGCTCTCCGTACTCCACTGGCTCACTCTCCTCTGCTACTCCCAAGGAGACGACCTGGATGCCCTAGGTGGCCCATCCAACGATCTCTTACTCTACACCACCCAGAGCTATTCCCACTTCTTATTAGGGGACGCCACCGCTGTCGCGGCCCTCGATGAGCAGTATGCCTCCAAAGCCCGAATGATTGGTGAGGCGTCCGTTGCAACTGTTCATGTCCTGGAGAAGGAGGCCGAGGAACTGGAGACCGAGGTGAATAATCTCATCTTAGGTCCTTCGTGTCGGGAAGCACTGGAGGCAGAGGTGGCCCTGATTGCTAATATTTAGAAGTTGAGGCAGTGGTGAGTGCTTCGAAGTATGAGGACGACGAGGCCTTCGCGCGCACCCTGTAGGATGCCGAGGAGCGCGACGTCGCCGACAGGCCCATGGCGCTCGTTGGGATCGGTGATTTTGAGTGTACAGACTGATATCAAAATTAACTCACCTTTCATCTTCTTTTTCCCTTTTTGTATGGTGCTTAATCTACCGCTGTGGACTAGGGCGAGCAATGGAGCAGGATGATGCTGGGGACGAGGAGGACGAAGATGATGGGGTTCATACACATGTGACATTTTCTATCTAATCTTTGCATGAGTCGATTGTGACTCGAATGCTAGGGATTGGAAACATGAACAGACACAAAGCTTATTATGTACCTTCGGATAGTTTGATAAAGAAATATTAAAGTTAGCTGGTAATAATACAAACACAGGAACTGTTTAAGGTAATGAAATATACATCATTTCTCGGTGCTCTGAATTAATACAATGGTAGTGTGTAGTCTTGATGATAAGAAATGGAACTTTAATTTATTTACTAAACAAATAGTTGAATTGGTAGTGAGAATTCTCATGTTCCTCTTTGTCGGTACCAATAGTACGGGGGTACCCACATCCATCGCTAATAAAAAACTAAAACGACTGAAACCGCAATAGAAGGCAGCCCGCCTCGACCGCGCATCCAGTCAGCCTCGTACGAGGCCCGCTCGACGGGGCGCCTCGACCGCACTCCGGCTCCGACTCGTACGAGGCCCGATCGACGGGGCGCCTCGGCCGCGCCCCATCTCGTACAACAAGGGACCTCGACGGTGCTCTAACCCGTGCGAGGCTTGTCCGCCCGCAGGGAAGAACTCCGACTCGCGTGAGCCCGGGTCGAGCGCCTCGACTCCTTCTCTTTACCTACCCCAGGACAAAAGCCATAGCATTTAATGCCGTTACCTACTACCACCTACCGCATGGCTGCAACCAGGATCGACGTGGGAACAATGCCCATGTCAGATCACACTGTTTTACCACCCATCCCGTGATGGGAGGTGAAACCCGTCACTATACCCACCTTACCGCACACTATTTACCATCGATCACCCTCGAGGGAGGATAAGACAAGTCCCGTCCTCCGCAATCTCGGGGATTCGGCCTTATCCATCTGGCCTCGACCCGGCTTCGACCCAACTCTGGTGCAATCACCCTTGTCCACTTTTTCCTCTCTTTGAGACTTGGGCTCGACGCCCTCTCTCACATGCTTGTAACCCCTACACGAGCACTCCGGTGCAAGGAAATACAAACTTCTTCCCCCCGCTGGACGTAGGGACTTCTTTTGCCCAAACCAGGATAAACCCCCGTGTGTTCTCCTTGCATCACCATCCAGGAAAGAGACAAGCAGCATTTACTCGTTGGTTTAGGACCCCCTCGGTCCGAACACCGATAGTTGGCGCGCCAGGTAGGGGATCGCTGCGTGCCAACGTCGCTTTCTCGCCTTTTTTCCTAGATGGCTGACCCCGAACGCCCTATTCCGTTGGCCACGGTGATCTGGTTCGGGAGTCTGGAGTTCATGTCGCTTGGCTATGGTTACGATATGGTCCTACTCCCACCCAGGCACCCAACCGACGAGGACTATGAGCTCTCCCAGCCCGGGGGAGCAATCCGCCGGTACCGTCACTCTAGGCGGGCGCGGGCCGCCCGACGACGACGAGCCCGGCACAACCACCGTCTTCACCTCGCGGAGGGTGATGGGATCCCCCGGTCCGGCACCCCCCAGCTAGGCGCTAGCCTAGACCTCCTTGTGGAAGGTTTGGGTAGGACGAGCTTGACTGAGGGTAACATGCCGACGGAGAATCCCACCGCTTCCCCGTCCGGTGAGACACCACTGCCCGGAGCATCCATTTCGGCACGGGCAGCAACATCTCCATCACCATTCCTGTTTGGGCTAGACTCGGCTGCCTGGGTGTACGCATCTTCCGTGAGCACTCGCATGAGTGCTTATGAGGAACTCCCCGGGCACCATCTATGCTCCACTCTGGACCTCGTTGCATCCACACCGGCTTCTAATTATCGGGACTCTATGGAGACACCGGAAACAGAGCCCCATGTGACTGCTTCTCAATGTCGCAACCTCAGTGACGATTGGCAACGGCCACACATTCCCCCGTCATACTACTACTTTGGCGCTCCTGACTCTGACTTGGCTGATGACACCTATGATCCGACCCGCGAATGCTTCAACATCGACGTTGAAAGCACTTCGGAATCAGAGGACGAAGAGCCAGTCGAAGGAAGGTACACGCCACCTCACGTCGAGCTTCCTGCTGAGCGAGACGATCCTCAGTTTCTTGCGGATCAAGGAGCGCAACTCGAGCAGATTCGCGAGTTGTAGGACAGACTTGACGAGGAACAGGAAAACCTGGATCTACTCCAACAAACCCTCGAGCGCGAGCATGCCGAACACGCACTTGGCAGGAGAGCTCGCGAAAGAGCTCGCGACATCAACCGTCGCATCGACGAGGACCGGGTGGTCGATCCCCCGGTTTTCGCTCGAGCCAGCCAGAACGTCGTCGCCGCCGCCATGCTCCTCCGCAACATGCCCGAGCCGTCAAACCCCGACGCCCGTCGGGCTCGGGATGAAATCCAGGAACTCCTCGAGACCGCCGCCATGCAGCAGGCCGAGAGCTCTGCCTCGAGGCGACGCGAGGCAGCCTCGGAGCGGATCATCAAGCCCTCCCGACAGGAGAGAGAAGCATCGGTTCACCCCGAGCCTGCCCGACGAAACCAGGTAGCTCCGGCCCCTGAGCCCACCACCAACGACCATGAGCCTCGAGACACCCGTGGCAACATCGTCGAGCGCCGCACGCGCAAGCACGGTGACGGCGTGCCTCGAGGCTACCACGTCCACAGGGGCGGAGCTACGACGGTTCGGAAGATCGTAGCCCTTCACCTGAGCCCCCGGGTCCTCGGGTCTTCAGCAAGGCTATCCGTGAGATGGTGCTCCCAGCTCGGTTTCGCCCCCCCACGACTCTCGCCAAGTACAACGGCAAAACCAAACCCGAACTTTAGCTCGCCGATTTCCGCTTGGCGTGTCAGCTGGGCGGGGCCACCGACGACCGGGTCATCATTCGACAACTCCCCCTGTTCCTCTCCGACACCGCCCGAGCCTGGCTCGAGGATCTCCCGCCTTGACAGATCCACGACTGGGACGATCTCATCAGGGTGTTTGAGGGAAATTTCAAGGGGACCTATATGCGCCCCGGCAACTCATGGGACCTCCGGAGCTGCAAGCAGAAACCAGGTGAATCCCTCCGGAATTACATCCGGCGCTTCTCCCGGCAGCGTACCGAGCTCCCCAACGTCACCGACTCCGACGTAATTATGGTCTTCCTCTCCGGCACCACCTGTAAAGAGTTGGTCCAAGAGTTGGGCCGTAACACTCCACTCACTGCCAACGGGTTAATGGACATTGTCACCAACTTCGCCGCCGACGAGGAGGCGGTTGGTGCAATCTTTGGTGGCGACCCGGAGAGGGGGGAGCAGAAGGTCGATGATCCCGCGAGCTCCACCCGGGGCTCCAAAAGAAACAACCGCAAGAAGAAGAAAGGCCAGCAGGGCAAGCTCAAGGCCCCGACCGACGAGCTCGACGCTGCTACCGAGCACAAGAAGCCTCGAGGCCCCCCCGGTGGGGGCGTCTTCGACAAAATGCTCAAAGAACCGTGTCCCTACCACAAGGGACTTACTAACCATAACCTCGAAGACTGTCATATGCTTTGTAGGTACTTTGGGGGTGCCGGCGTCAAGAAGGACGACAAGAAGGAGGACCCTAAAGGTGACGACAAGGATGGGGAATTCCTCGAGATCCACGACTGCTTCATGATCTACGAAGGGCCCTCGACCCGCCTCTCGGCGCGCCAGCGCAAGCGAGAACGGCGCGAGGTTTTCTCCGTACAAACGGCAGTTCCCCGCTTCCTTGATTGGTCTGCGGTGGCCATCACTTTCGACCGTGACGACCACCCAGACTACGTCCCCAACCCAGGAGTCTATCCGCTCGTTGTTGACCCCGTCATCGCTAACACACGCCTCACCAAGGTGCTCATGGACGGCGGAAGCAGCCTCAACATCATCTACTCCCAGACCCTCGACCTTCTGGGGGTCGAGAGAGCGCGCCTCCAACCTAGCGTCGGGGGCTTCCACGGAGTCGTGCCAGGAAAATGGGCGGAACCCCTCGGACGGGTCGATCTACCTGTTTGTTTTGGCACACCGGCCAACTTCTGAAAGGAGACTCTCACTTTCGAAGTGGTCAGATTCCGTGGAACGTACCACGCTATCCTGGGGCGCCCATGCTACGCCAGGTTCATGGCAATCCCAAACTACACCTACCTCAAGCTCAAAATGCCAGGCCCAAACGGTGTCATCACTGTAGGGCCCTCGTACGAACATGCCTACGAGTGCGACGTCGAGTGCGTCGAGCACGGCGAGGCTGTTTTGGAGTCGGCGATCTTGGCTGCAGACCTCGACGGTCTCGCCAATGCGATTCCCGACCCAAAACGCCATGCCGGCAGCTTCGAGCCCGATGAAGATGTCAAACTCGTACCCCTCGACCCCGCTGATCCCAAGGGAAAGGCACTGAGCATCAGCGCCACCCTCGATCCTAAATAGGAAGCAGTGCTCATCGACTTTCTCCGCGCAAACATCGACATCTTTGCGTGGAGTCCCTCGGATATGCCAGGCATACCCAGGGAAGTCGCCGAGCACGCCTTGGAGATCCGGGCTGGATCCAAACCGGTGAAGCAACGCCTGCGTCGCTTCGATGAGGAGAAGCGCAGGGTCATCGGCGAGGAGATACACAAACTGTTGGAGGCCGGATTCATCAAGGAGGTTCATCATCCCGAGTGGCTAGCTAATCCTGTATTAGTTAGGAAAAAGAGTGGGAAATGGAGGATGTGTGTAGACTACACCGGTTTAAATAAAGCATGTCCAAAAGTTCCCTTTCCTTTGCCACGCATTGACCAAATCGTTGATTCCACTGCGGGATGTGAAACTCTCTCATTCTTAGATGCATACTTCGGCTACCACCAAATCAAAATGAAGGAGTCCGACCAGCTTGCGACTTCATTCATCACCCCATTCGGCATGTATTGCTACGTTACGATGCCCTTCGGTCTCCGGAACGCGGGGGCTACGTACCAGCGATGCATGCAGCATGTTTTCAGAAAGCACATCGGGTCGACCGTCGAGGCTTATGTTGACGACATCGTTGTCAAAACCAAACAAGCCGACGATCTGGTCAACGACCTCGACGTTGCGTTCAAATGCCTCTGGGCAAAAAACATCAGACTCAATCTAGAGAAATGCGTCTTTGGCGTCCCACGAGGTATGCTTTTAGGGTTCATCGTGTCTAAACGTGGCATCGAGGCCAACCCTGAAAAAATCTCTGCAATAACCAAGATGGGCCCCATCTGAGATCTGAAGGGCATACAGAGGGTCACAGGTTGCTTGGCGGCACTCAGCCGTTTCATTTCACGCCTCAGCGAAAAAGCACTCCCTCTGTACCGTCTCTTGAAGAAATCGGAGCATTTTTCCTAGACCCTTGAGGCTGAAGAGGCTCTCACAAAACTCAAGGCCACACTTTCTAACCCACCAATCCTCGTCCCTCCAACACCGGGGGAACCACTCCTACTCTATGTCGCCGCGACATCATAAGTAGTCAGTGCTGCCCTGGTTGTCGAACGGGCCGAGGAGGCACATACCTTGCTCGTCCAGAGGCCGGTCTATTTCATTAGCGAGGTACTCTCAGAAACCAAGATTCGATACCCACAGATCTAGAAACTGCTATACGCCGTCATCCTGACACGACGCAAGCTCCAACACTACTTCGAGGGTCACCCGATTACTGTGGTTTCTTCTTTCCCCCTAGGAGAGAGCCCAGAACCGGGAAGCCTCGGGTAGGGTTGCCAAATGGGCAGTCGAACTCATGGGCGAGACCTTGTCCTATGCACCGTGAAAAGCTATCAAGTCACAGGTGTTAGCAGATTTTCCTGGCTGAGTGGACCGACACCCAACTCCCCCTGCACAGCTTCAGGCGGAGCTGTGGACCATGTACTTCGACGGGTCATTGATGAAAACAGGAGCAGGCGCGGGTTTGCTCTTCGTCTCACCCCTCGGGGTTCACATGCGGTACGTCATCCGGCTTCATTTTCCTGCGTCTAACAATGTCACCGAATACGAGGCGCTCGTCACGGGATTAAGAATCACCGTCGAGCTCGGGGTCCGACACCTTGACGTTTGAGGCGACTCCCAACTCATGATTGATCAGGTCATGAAGAGCTCGAGCTATCGTGACCCCAAGATGGAAGCCTACTGCCAAGAAGTACGGCGCCTCAAGGACAAGTTTCACGGCCTCGAGCTCAATCACAACGCACGCAGGTATAATGAGGCCGCCGATGAACTGGCAAAAATCGCGTCCAGTCGAGCTACGGTTCCACTGGATTTTTTCGCAAATGACCTTCAGCAGCCATCCGTCGACCTCGGGCCAGACGGAGGGGTTGACGGGACGTCACTCGACCCTCCACCTGAGGCAGAAGCCCCCTCGACCGGGGCTGAAGCCATACAGGTGGAAGACTTGACCCCACCGTCTGACCTTGAGCTTGACTGGCGCGTCCCGTACCTCGACTACCTCCTCCAAGGGGACCTCCCCTCAGATAAGACTGATGCTCGATGGATCGCACGTCGGGCCAAAACCTTTGTAATCATGGGCGACAGCAGTGAGCTCTACCGCCGTAGCCCTACTAGTATCCTCCAACGATGCATCACAAATGAGCAAGGCAGGAACCTGCTCAGCGGTCTCCACTCAGGGGCTTGCGGTCACCACGCATCACCTCGAACCCTCGTAGGAAATGCCTTTCGACAAGGATTCTATTGGCCGACCACGGTCTCCGACGCTGTCAAGCTAGTACGCTCCTGCAAGGGTTGCCAGTACTACACGAGACAAACCCATCTTCCGGCACATGTCCTGCAAACTATCCCCATCACATGGCCGTTTGCTGTTTGGGGGCTCGACCTTGTCGGACCATTGAAAAGGACAACTGGTGGCTTTACCCACTTGCTCATCGCAATCAACAAATTCTCCAAGTGGATCGAGGCCCGCCCTATCACCAGCATTAGGTCCGAACAAGCTGTGCTCTTCTTCACCGACATTATTCATCGCTTTGGGGTCCCCAACTGTATCATCACAAACAATGGCACCCAGTTCACTAGCAAAAAGTTTTTGGATTTCTACGACATCCACCACATCCGAGTGCTCTGGTCAGCCGTGGCCCATCCAAAAAATAAACGGTCAGGTGGAACGTGCCAATGGCATGGTCCTATAAGGCCTAAAGCCTAGAATCTTTGACAAACTAAATAAACATGGCAAAAGATGGGCTGCCGAGCTACCCTCGGTCCTATGGAGCCTAAGAACAACGCCGAGTCGAGCCACGGGGTTCACTCCGTTCTTCTTAGTCTATGGGTCTGAGGCTATGCTCCCAACTGATATAGAATACGGATCCCCAAGGTTGAAGGCCTACAACGAAAGAAATAATGACGCCACGAGACAGGACGCCCTCGACCAGCTCGAGGAAGCCCGAGATGTGGCTCTGTTGCATTCTGCCAGGTACCAGCAGGGTCTCCGACGCTACCACGACAGACACGTCCGCAAGCGTGACCTCAACGTCGGCGACTTGGTGCTACGGCGAAACCAGAACACCAAGGGACGGCACAAGCTCACGCCACCATGGGAAGGGCCGTACATCATCGTAGAAGTACTAAAGCCGGGCACCTACAAGCTATCCAATGAGAAGGGCGAAATCCTCACCAACGCTTGGAACATTGAACAGCTACGTCGCTTCTTTCCTTAAAAAGCCTCGAGGCTCTGTAATTTCTTTTTCGTCAATAAAGAATACAGCGATGTTCAAACTTTCGTTTCACGATGAGGAAGGATCAACTCTGCACTCCCAGAATCGACCCTCCCTCGGGGGCTACAAGGGGGAACCCCCCAGTCCCTAAAAAAACTTATGCTCTTTTTTAAATTTAAGAACCGCTTCTTAGATCGACTTCGCTGCAAGAGCACCCTAAGGTTCAAAAGGGCCCTCGAGTCAGGAGTATCACCTACGCCTCCGAGGCTACAGTACCTCCACTCACCCCTAACACCTTTTAGTGGTGCGACTTCATGCTAGGGAGATCTAAATAACGGTTCCTAACTTTGAAAAAGAACATACCCCCTGTCGCTTAGATCAGACTCTCACACGATTTACAAGGCCGCAACATCACCCTGAAGCTCGAGGGCAGTTGAGCTGGGAGATCACTTACGCCCCGAGGCTACGGTACCTCCACTCGCTCCCTTACGCCAAAGGTTGCAACTGCGTGCTAAGTAAATCACGCGAGAACACGATCCAAGCGATAAAGGGAAGAAAAGCTCGAATAAAACTAAATTAACCACGAACCGGTTTATGTTTCGAGTTTTTAGGGCCTTCGAGGCCACCACGACAAAAATTCAAAATACTAACTTATTACATGGGCCTTCATGCCCAGATTTGGCTCACAGGCCCTCATCGTCAATAGGCGGAACCACCTCGGCTTCGAAAAGCGAGGCCAGACGACTTCCAGGCTCTTCGGCGGCTTCAATCAGCTCCACGCAGGCATCCTCATTCTCCTCGTCTTTCCAATCTGGGTCTGTAATGAAGCCCTCAGTGATGAGCTTCATGTGGAACACAAACCCTGAACGGACGATGGCTAGCGCCCTCTTCACGTCATGATGGAGGTCGTTCCGTATCTTCTCCCGGGCAAGGTGACCCAGCGCCACCATCCGACGGGCGAAGGAGTTCCCCAGAACATCTTCCCCGGTGTCGGCATCGGGCTCGACCCCTAGGCCGTCACACACAGTGGTAATCACGCCCTGGAGCAGCTGGGTCCTCCGGATCTCGGCTTTGAGGAGGCTCTGGAAGGAGTTGGCAGAAGATTGGGCCTCTCGATTCTCCCTCTCCAGCTCTGAAACACGATAAACAAATTAATACCCAACATGGGGCCCTCAATGTCGTGGCCATAACAATCACACTTACCCTCAATATGGGTCTGCAGGCCCACGACCTCGTCACGAAGCCCCCCGCACGTCCGCTTGAGCCCTCGGAGGGCGCTGTCCTTGTCACCGACGGTCGCCTTTAGCGCCTCGATCTCTTGCCGAGCAGCCTCGAGAGCTGCGTCCTTCTCTTGGACGGCTCCCTTCAGCGTCGTGACCTCGTCTTTCAGAGCATCAGAACGAGCGGCGGCCTGCTCGACCTCGACGTTGAGGGCGTCGCGCTGATGGCTAACCTGGGAGACATCCTCCTCGAGCTCCTTCACCCGTGCCGACAGGGGCTCGAGATCTCTGCGAGCCTAGGCAGCCTCCTCCCGAGCCTAGTCCATGTCAGTACGCATCACGGCTTCGGCCGCCCAAGCCTGCATCGCCTCGTCGTTCACCACCGCGTACGCGACGCGCAGCTCAGCCATTTCGGCGTTCCGATCGGAAAGCCGTTTCTAGGCCTCCTCGACCAGGACCCGTTGCTAAGACAGTGCGGCCCACACGCCACTCTCATCCCGGATGAAGAGTGACTTGTGGCGCGAGTACTCCTTCAGCTCCTGAACGCAATCCGAATAACCAAAAAGGTTAAAAAGCCGAGGGAAAAAGACACCAAGAAAACCACGGAAAAGACGACGGGTCGATCATACCTCGGTGGCATCCCGCGTACTGCGCACGGCCTCGGACGCCACTCCGAGCAACCGATCAAGGTGCCGGCGGACGCCCTCAAGGTACTCCCATCGGTGCACCTCATCTTTGTCGTTCAGGACAAAGATGAGCTCGGTGTCGGGGTTCGTGACGTCCCTAAACTGAAGGGACGGCCCCCCCACCTCGGTATCTCCGCCTCTGCCCGCGCTATCGCCAGCGCGGTGATGTCGGGCCATGACAACGACGACCCGGTCGGGGCGTCTCCCGGTCCCGCGGAAGGACCGGCCTCTCCCACAGTTCCCGCATCTCCAACGGCCGTCGAGGCACCGGCCTGATCTGCGGCCTCGCCCCCCTCGACCCCCATCACTTGTTTCCCTTTGTCCAGGGGGGTATCATCGAGGGTAAGGTCCACGGTCATGGGTGCCCGTCCTCCTAGGGGAACTGACCCCTCAACCGCCGGCGCCTCCGGAGCCTGCGCCTCGACCAACGACGGCTCCACTACCCGCACCTCGACCGTTGGCGTCCCCACGGACGGTGCCTCTTCTTCCAGTGCTCCGGTCAGGGGCTCGACCACCCCGCCCTCCACCGTACCCGCTCGCTGCGTCGACGGGTCTTGCTGCGGCCGCGACCCCCTCGCCGAGGCCGCCTCCTGACCCGACGCCGACGCGACCTCCTTTATGGTCATGTCAGCACCCACCCGCTCCACGCCACGGACGGGTGCCTCGCCCGTCACGACCTCGACGGCGGCCTCGGCCGTCGCCGACGACCTGGGCCCCGCCTCGACGGCACCGAGCGCCACCACCTCCATCGGTTTGGACCCCTCCACGGTAGGATTAGGGCCAGCAACCGCCGTAGCATCCACTGCCCCCTGCCGTTGTCGCAGGCACCCCTTCGCGGCCTCGACCTGCCGGACCCAGGCCGCATCCTGCTCCGGCGTCCGTTTAAGGACAACGGCGCTGGCCCGCAGTGACTTCACGGGGGGTAAGCCCCATCGGCTCCGCCTTCCACTTTAACCTGCAAAATGAGAAGAAATGTCAGCCAACAGACCCCGAGAAAAGGCAGAACAATCGAGCAGAGACGCTTACCCGGAAATCGGCACCAAGGGCCTCGACCCTGTGCGACCCGAGCCCCCCGGGGCGGCCGATTGTGGCCTCGCAGCGGCCTCACCCACAGGCTGGGCACTCCTTGGGGCCCCGACCGACTCACCGCTCTGCGCCTTCTGTGCCTTCGAGGCCAGCTGGCCTCGGGTTCTCACGCCTACCGACACCGCCGCCGATGACGACGCCGGTACCGCCGTCCCAGCCCCTGCCCGAGCTTGTGGGGCCTGGGCTGGTGCGGATGTCCCCGTTGACCCCTCTTGCTGGGTCCGGGGTAAAACGGCCCCTCCCGTCGAGGGGCCCGTCTCCTTCTCCGTCTTCTCCTCCTCCTCAGGCGCCTCGACCACGACGACCGAGGAGAACGCCCCCCTGATGGGCTCCAGCAGGGGGCGAATATCGGGAAGGCCCTCAGTCCGGTCGCGGTCTCATACCGCGACAGGGCGTCATCGTCTTCGCCGCTGCTGTCGTCATCCTCCCCTGAGATCGTCTCGGAAGGCGACGAAGCTAGGGGGACCCCGTCGATGGTCTGCTGGCGCCGGAGCCTCTTCAACGCCTCCGCCTCTTTGGCCTTGCGGTTTGCCCGCTTCTTGGCCGTCTCCTTGGTTTGCTTCTTCTTGGAGGCATGCTGGCGTCGAGCCTCTCGGGCGGGCCGGTCCTCTGGGACTGGCGGACGCGTTTTCCGCAGCGCCGACAAATCCTACGCGTCGGCCTCGACCAAATCAGCGAAATCCGAAAATAAATGAAATTAACAAACCTACTAGCCCTAAGATACATACCACGGGCTCGAACCCTTCGGTAGGTCTCATAGGGACCCGGTTGGCCTCCTCCACCTTGAAGTTCCCAACCATCCGGCGCGCTCGCCGGAGGACCTCCTCGAGGGCAAGGGATTCATGGGACATCCGGGTCCCCTCTAGAGATGCCTCCAGAGTCATCTGGTCGAGGCAGAGACGACGCCGGCACAGCGGCATCACCCTGTGGTGATGGAAGGCCGCGGCCACCGCCGCAGCCGTCAAGCCCCGGAGGCGAAGCTGCTGCAGCGCCGCCAGCAGCGGGTCCAGGCGCGGCTTCTCGGCTTCTGGCACTCCGTACGTCCAGCGATCCTCTCGAGTGGTCAGCACGCGGCCGGTGTACCTCGGCAACTGATTTTCATCGTTGCGGAGGTAGAACCAACCCTCGTGCCACCCGCTGTTCGAAGAGATGAGGCGAGCCGGGATGTACAGATCTGCCCGGCCCGACCTCACCTATAGGACGCAACTCCCTACTCGAGCCACGCACAGGACGCCCTTCTCCCCCGCCTTCTTGGCGAAGGGCTCGGCCTTGAAAAGGTGAAGCCACAGGTTCCATTGCGGCTCCACCCCAAGGTAGCCCTCGCAGACCGCCGCGAAGATGGCGGCCTACGCGACGGTGTTGGGGGCAAGGTGGTGAAGCTCCACCCGGTAGTAGTGGAGGAGCGCGCGCATGAAGACGGACGCCGGCACGCCGAACCCCTGCTCGTGGAAGCAAACGAAGCTCACCACGTACCCTTCAGGGGGCGCCGGCTCCCGGTGGCCAGGAGGCGGCGCGATCCACTCCGGCTGCGACCTGCTTGTCCTTGGCCACAGCAGCCCGTCCTCGACCAACTCTTCCAACCTCCTCTTCGTCACCGAGGAGGCGGCCCAGTCGTCGGCGGGGAGGATCTAGCTCTTTCCTGCCATCGGTGCTGTCGGAAGGGGGATGGACAAAGAGGATGCGGTGGCGGCAGCGATACGGGCGGAGAGCGCGATAAGGTAAGGGTTGTCTGAGGCAGAAGAATGCAGGAGCACAAGGGAATGGTGGGGAATGCAGACCCCCAGGCCTTGATTTTATATGCCCAGGCAGAAGCCCAACGGCCGCGCGAAAAGGTAGGAACAGTTTCCTGCATTAAAGGCGCCCACCTAACCGTTTCCTTACATCTCGCAGGTGTTGGGCATGTGGCCGTCCCCCACGTCGTAACCGTACGCCACGTCGCCCACTACCGCGCCGATCTCGCCTCCCCTCCTAAAAAGACGCGCTCGGCTAACGGGCGGGGGAGGGATCCGCGGACGGATATTCCCAGATACCTGGGAAACGGGCCCCGAGCCCAGTATAAGCCTCGAGGGAGCGGAAGCTGGCCCTCGACCAGGGTTCGACAGCTGCCCTCGAGCAACAGAGTTAGGGACGACCAAGGGTGCGCCCGTACATGGCCAGGGCTCGAGCCACGCTCCCGAGGCACCCTAGGACGTATTCGAGGCCGAAGGAGGCGGTCCATGTAGGAATCCCCCCGGGGGAGGCACCGAGCCCTCGAATCCTGTCGAAGGGAATCGATATCCACACAACCACTTCTTGGCATCTTTGAGAGCGCCTTCGGGCCACTAGCCGACCCCTAACGACTAGGGCACGGGCTCTCACTCGAATTCCCTCGCTAGCAGCTCACCGGAGATCGTCGGAACTCGCCCAAACGAGGGTAGTACCGCGTTCTCCACCCCTCCTCCTTTTTTCGGAAAAGGAGCGTGAGGGTCGCACAGCAAAAGATGGCCGGGACTCTGATCGACCTCGTGCGCGCGAGGCTCGGGGTCTCGACCGCAGAAACGGGCCCCGAGCCCGGTATAAGCCTCGAGGGAGTGGAGGCTGGCTCTCGACCAGGGTTCGACAGCTGCCCTCGAGCAACAGAGTTAGGGATGACCAAAGGTGCGCCCGTACATGGCCAGGGCTCGAGCCACGCTCTTGAGGCACCCCAGGACGTATTCGAGGCCGAAGGAGGCGGTCCACGTAGGAATCCCCCCGGGGGAGGCACCGAGCCCTTGAATCCTATCGAAGGGAATCGAGATCCACACGACCACTTCTTGGCATCTTTGAGAGCGCCTCTGGGCCACTAGCCGATCCCTAACAACTGGGGCACGGGCTCTCACTCGAATTCCCCCGCTAGCAGCTCACCGGAGATCATCGGAACTCGCCCAAACGAGGGTAGTACGGCGTTCTCCACCCCTCCTCCTTTTTTCGAAAAAGGAGCGTGAGGGTCGCACAGCAAAAGACGGCCGGGACTCTGATCGACCTCATGCGCGCGAGGCTCGGGGTCTCGACCGCAGAAATGGGCCCCGAGCCCGGTATAAGCCTCGAGGGAGCGGAGGCTGGCCCTCGACCAGGGTTTGACAGCTGCCCTCGAGCAACAGAGTTAGGGACGACCAAGGGTGCGCCCGTACATGGCCAGGGCTCGAGCCACGCTCTCGAGGCACCCCAGGACGTATTCGAGGCCGAAGGAGGCGATCCACGTAGGAATCCCCTCGGGGGAGGCACCGAGCCCTCGAATCCTGTCGCAGGGAATCGAGATCCACACGACCACTTCTTGGCATATTTGAGGGCGCCTCCGGGCCACTAGCCGACCCCTAACGACTAGGGCACGGGCTCTTACTCGAATTCCCCTACTAGTAGCTCATCGGAGATCGTCGGAACTCGCCCAAACGAGGGTAGTACGGCGTTCCCCACCCCTCCTCCTTCCTGAAGGAGGAGCGTGAGGGTCGCATAGCAAAAGACGGCCAAGACTCTGATCGACCTCGTGCGCGCGAGGCTCGGGGGCTTGACCGCAACGAATCATTCCCCAATAAAACGAATACAAGACCTCGGAGGAGTCTCAACACTCCACCGAGGCCTCGGGGGCTACACCCGGCGGGTGCGCTCGTGCCCCCCCCACCGGCAAAAGACACAACAACACGACTCCTGTTCAAACAAACCTCTAGGAGAGTGATCACACACTCACCCAAAGGCTCGGGGGCTACTGTCGGTACCAACAGTACGGGGGTACCCACATCCATCGCTAATAAAAAACTAAAACGACTGAAACCGCAATAGAAGGCAGCCCGCCTCGACCGCGCATCCAGTCCGTCTCATACGAGGCCCGCTCGACGGGGCGCCTCGACCGCGCTCCGGCTCCGACTCGTACGAGGCTCGATCGACGGGGCGCCTCGGCCGTGCCCCATCTCGTACAACAAGGGACCTCGACGGTGCTCCGACCCGCGCGAGGCTCGTCCACCCGTAGGGAAGAACTCCGACTCGCGTGAGCCCAGGTCGAGCGCCTCGACTCCTTCTCTTTACCTACCCTAGGACAAATGCCATAGCATTTAATGCTGTTACCTACTACCACCTACCGGCATGACTGCAACCAGGATCGACGTGGGAACAATGCCCATGTCAAATCACACTGTTTTATCGCCCATCCCGTGATGGGAGGTGAAACCCGTCACTGTACCCACCTTACCGCGCACTGTTTACCATCGATCACCCTCGAGGGAGGATAAGACAAGGCCCGTCCTTCGCAATCTCGGGGATTCGGCCTTATCCATCTGGCCTCGACCCGGCTTCGACCCAACCTCGACGCTCCGCACAGTTCAACCGCAAGGGAAGGACGGTGTGGCGCGACGCTCCGGGTCATTTCGCCGTCTCGTCTCCCACGACGCCATGGTGTCCAGGGATGGCCGACCATTCCCAGAGCACGTCGCTACGGTCAGCTCAACAGGAATCGACAAAACATCACCTCAAAGCTCCCCGTCGTCTTGGCCTCCTCTCGCCCTATAAAAGGGCAGGCCAGGGTTCTACGGGGAAAACGAACAAGGGACAACGAACGAAGAAAAACACGAAACAACAGTCAAGACACTCCGGTGCAATCACCCTTGTCCTCTTTTTCCTCTCTTTGAGACTTGGGCTCGACGCCCCCTCTCGCATGCTTGTAACCCCTACACGAGCACTCCGGTGCAAGGAAATACAAACTTCTTCCCCCCGCTGGACGTAGGGCCTTCTTTTACCCGAACCAGGATAAACCCCCGTGTGTTCTCCTTGCATCACCATCCAGGAAAGAGACACGCAGCATTTACTCATTGGTTTAGGACCCCCTCGGTCCGAACACCGACACTCTTGGTGATTGGGTATTGAGAAGCAATCATATAGCTGCTTCCATCTAAAATGCATATTGAAAACAAATTCTTCTGTTTGGAAACGGTCCTTATCTTTTCTTGGTACATTGATTGAAAAATCTCCTTGGAATAAATATGGTATCTGACATTTAATTGTAATGCTATTTTGAACTTTAGGATGCATAGGAAGATGTTGACCCAGATGAATACTCTTTTGAGGCAAGTTATTTTTGTTGAAGAGAACATGATGTTTTGTGCCTTTTCTTTCTACTTTCCATGTAAAGCTAGAACCTGGATGATGTGTTATTTAACTTTAATGAATGTGGTGATCTCAGGAGCTAATTGCATTGGTTGAAGTTGTCGGTACGAAAAGCAAAGGCCTTGATGCCGACACTATTGCTTCATTACCTTTGTTAACTTATCAGGCACAAGACAAGCAAGATGGCAACATGGAACGGTATGAACACCATTTTGTTATGCTTTGTCCCTAAAGATGTTATCTGTGTGCAGAGTGATATCCTAATCAATCAAACCATTTGCAGATGTGTTATTTATCGTGTGGAGTTTGACGAAGGTGAGTCATTAGTTGCACTTCCTTGCAAACACCCATACCATTCTGAGTGCATAAACCAGTGGTTGCAGTTAAAAAAAAGGTATAATCATTGCCATATATCTTATGCAATCCTTCTCTAAATATGATGTTTAAGGCTTCTCACAAACATCGGATTTTGGAATGGTTTTATGATTCTATCGTTTTATTAAGATACACCACTTAGCATGAGAAAACAATCAAGAACAGTGTTATTCTGAACACAACTTGGACACGCAATTGAATAATGGATAAGCGTCTGAACTGCATGAGTTTTTACATATATCCTTTGACTGTGTCAGGTATGCCCGATGTGCAGTGCTGAAGTTTCTACTTCTGTGAGTAAGCAGACATGACTCTTCCATTGGATAATATCACATGACTGTGTAATTTGTATTTACATTATGCTAGCTAACCAGTTTTCTCACATGAACAACTGAATGGCTTGTATTCTCTAGAGATATGATATATTTGTTATAAAGCATTGTTATAAATATTTTAATTGCAGAATAGTTCTGGTTCATATTAAGAAGATATGATATATTTGTGTTTTTTTGTGAGCAATATATTTGTGCGTCTTAGAGTTTTCATGGTTCATTAAATTTCTTAATGAATCTTCGTTAATGCTCCAGAATTACCATCCAGAACAGGCCAATTATTTAAGCAGGCCACATGAAAGTAGAGTTTTGGTCAGTACAGTGTATCAACTAAAGTAATGATTTGTACATTTCAAAACTCAAGTACAACATCAGTGGCAATAAACAGTGAAGCAAGTATAAGGAAGAAGTTCCATTGAAGTTATATTATTATCTCCTTTATATTGCCTATTACTTACTTGCATATAATTGTTTAATTGCTTCTGCAGGATCAATAATGATCTCTACAATATCAGTGATTCCATCTAAGGAGGTAGATATTTACCTCTATGTGAAATATGAAAAATGAAGCCATGAAGAAAAGTGAGTTTTCGTAGTGATTTTGAGAATTTGATGTAGTTTTTGCCCCTTTTGAGTATGTTGTGAGGTTTCTCTTGAATGAGTTACGTGTAATGGGCTTTGTCTTCTGAACATGGGACCATAAATGCGATTTTAAATGAAATAGAGAGTTTGCTACGTTGTGTTGACCCGCTAACAGGTTTCATTGTGGTATTACGCATACGCATGTAGCTTGCTTGCTTAATATAAAGTCTGACCAGCACTCTTTGTAGTATAGTATGTAATTTTTATTTGTCCGTAGCAAAGCACGGACACTCGCCTAGTAACGATGAAAGTGCTAACGGGATTTTTTTTAAAAAAAAATGGCATCCCCGACCCAGTTTTCAAACAAAAAAAAAACCCAGCCCCCAAATTCACTAGATCCGCGGCGACCATGCGGCGTGGCGGCGGCCGCTGGCTCCCCAAGCCCTCCCTGGCGCCCTCCACCGCGTCCGAGGCCACCCCAGCGCTGGACGCCAGCGTTATCCACAACCTCGACTCCGCCTTCTCCCGCCGCGACTCCGACGCCGCCAGCCTCTGCAGCAGCCGCCCCGCTTCCACCGCCGGTGCGGGCGTCGGCGCTGCCCCCAACTTCTCCGACCGCCCCACGCAGGTCGCCGCGCTCCGCGTCGTCAACGGATTCCTCGCCCCCGCCGTCACGCTCCGGGGGCCTCTGCCCGTCGCGCGCGACATCCAGGCGGCGCTCCGCCTCCTCGTCGATCGTCTCCAATTGGCCCGCAACGACGCCACGTTCGAGGATGACCTCATCCAGGACCTTCGCATTCTCGGGTGCCCCTACAAGGTCACCCGCTCGGCACTCAAGGCCCCCGGCACCCCGCACTCGTGGCCGGTGGTGCTCGCCGTACTCCACTGGCTCACCCTCCTCTGCTACTCCCAAAGAGACGACCTGGGTGCCCAGGGCGACCCATCCAACGATCTCTTGCTCTACACCACGCAGTCCTACTCCCACTTCTTGTTGGGGGACGACGACGCCGTCGCGGACCTCGACGAGCAGTACGCCTCCAAAGCCCGGATGACTGGTGAGGCGTCCGTTGCAACAGTTCGTGCCCTGGAGAAGGAGGCCGAGGAACTGGAGACCGAGGTGAATAAGCTCATCTCCGGTCCCTCGCGGCGGGGAGCACTGGAGTCAGAGAAGGAAGCCTTCATTGCTGATATTTTCAAGTTTGAGGCAGTGGTGGATGCTTGGAAAATTAAGATCAACGAAAAGGAACAGGCGTTGGGGAATTTGGATAAAGAGTTGGAGGCAAAAGTGTTGGACACCCAGCGCTCTGCAGCTGAAGTTCAGGATCTATTGAAACAAGTGGATGCTCAGCCGGTGAATGTGAGGGGTATGGATAGAATGCGTAGGGAGATGCAGGTGATTGAAGATGATATTGCCAATGCCGAGAAGGGGAAAGCAGCACTGGAGGATAAGGTCTGGGAAGTTGAAGCTAAGCTGGTTACCAAGCTTGAGGAGCTTGAGAAGCTTGCTGAGCAGTGCAACCAGGCCCTCAAAAAGTATGAATGTGCTGCAGCATCTCCTATACTTTCTTAATTTTATTTCTCTCCATTCTAATAGAAATTGTCTGTTGCTACACCTAGGAACCAATGCTAACCATACCATTCTTATTTACCTATTGAATGTTGATTCCTTTGTTTTGGTAAAAAAATAAACCTTTCTGTCCTGATAAAGAAAACTATATATAATCATTCATTTGAATATTTTTATAGTCAAGTGCCATGCTCTAGATTCTTGTTAAAATTTATTAGCTCAGAATTCTTTGTATTTTGGGAGAATCATTTTGCTCTGTATAGATCTTTAGGCCTTATATAGTTATGGTTCTAAAAATTTATTAATTTTCTTTTTTTTGTTTCAAATATGTTTTTGTTTCGGTGCTATTTGTGCTCATCACAGTTTACATTGTTACTCTTGTTGTTGGCATGCCTCTTTATTTGTGCTCATTGTAGTTCTGTATGACTTATATAAATTAGTGTAGGTTAGTTTGTTCCCGTTCACTTGTATTTATGAATCTGAAATTTCATGAGTGGTTTTATTACACATTTGAATGCTTGATTTTTCAGTTATCCTTGAGTTTTGTTTGGTTTAAATTTACAGTGCTACTATCTATCTGCAATCAACAAAATATCAAATGCATGAAAGATTAATCAGCTTGGCTTTATGACTTTGGTGTTGATCTATTTTGATGTTTTTCCTGATCACAATGAATGGTATATAAATCAGAGAACCACAAAGAACTTAAAATCAAAACCATTGTAAATAAAGTCAATGCACAATGTGAAAAGTAATTTATGTACAAAGTATGTTAGTTTCTTATATATTTTCTTAAAAATATTTAATGTCTGGTCCTTAAGACCTCAAAAAATTGAATAATGCGGACTGGACATGGACATTAGTAATAGGATAATTTTGCTAGACAAACGAATTGAACTTTCTGGAATATGTGCGAAACAGTGAATATTGTAATTTTTTACGCTGAAAATTTGATTGTTGAGTCCAACGATTACTTTCCATAGATTTTTTTGGGGAAAAAAACATTTCACTAAACTTTTGGGGCCTTTGAATAGCCAGCTGACATCATGTTCTGTTTGCTGTTGTTGTGTTCTAAACAAAAAGGCAAACAAAGTTTGAAATGTTTTTTTTTAACTGTGGTTCTGTTGTTTGTATGTGCTCTACTAGCTCCTTTTGTTAGTTCTGTTTGTATTATGTGCTCATTTTTACACTTCTGGCCACTTTTCAGGTTGAAACCTACTGTTGATTTTCAGTACATGATAAATTCAAAAGGATCTTCTCCTGCTGACATGCTGGGTACTGGTTACAAAACAGTACTAAAACCTGGACTTGTGGCTCATGCTGAGGAGAACAAAAGGAGTTGTCTCTCAAATCTTGAAAACCTAAATGATCTACAGAAGCAGCTGCAAGGAAATGTTAAGGTTCTAGAGGAGGAAAGGAATAATATTTCCAGTCTCCAGGCAAAAAATGACGAGGTCCGTCCATCTTTCCAAGCATTAAATTACATTTATAGCCTGTAGAACAAATGTGATCTGAGATTATTTTGTCCTTCCTCTTTTATTTGTTATGCTTATTCTGAAATTACTTTGCACTATTGGCCAAATGATAGAACCCATCACATTTTTGGAAAGAGCTGTGCTACAATTTTCTGTATATGTTTAATGGGTAACGACCAGACTATTAAAAAAATCATCAGGGAATTGCTAGAGTTCCCAATTTTTTTCAAAAATAAAAATCGGTTACTTCAGCTACACATTTTAGGTGACCAATGTTTTCTAGTGATATTGTGATGATATATCAATAAGACAATTTGTCAGATGTTGATGTAGTTTCTAGAGTCAGTTGGTTCAACTTGATGAAGCTTTACTGCTGGTCCTTTTAGTAATTTATTAGCTGGATGAATCAAGCCTTTTTGAGCTGATATTTACTAAAATCAGGAAGAGTGGTGCTTTTTTCTAAATGGGCTGTGCCCTGGGCATATTCGCACATCAAATTTGTGGCAAAACAGGCCCCAAGTATTTGATTTCGACTAATTATGATTAATTGGTGCCGTTATTGAAAATTGCAGTTTGGATTTTAGGTCATGGATTATACTTTGATGTGTTGTGATTTGACTGGAGGGTTATCTAATCTATTGCTGTTCTAATGCTATGCCTTTTGATTAGAGAAGCGAGACAGTGGGCGTAATGCCATCATCTATTTGCTAAGAATTAGGCAGATGTCCGACCCTCCGTTTATCTCATTTTATATTTACGCATGAAACTTATGATGAAGTTAGCATGAAATGAAAATTCATTTGCGCTGTTAATAAATTGGATTTTGAATTTGTCTTGGATTATACTGGTATATCTTGTGATTAGACTTGAGAGCTACTAAATCAAACTTCTCTAACTTTGACCGAGTTTATAGAAAAATGCATCAACATCTGCAACATCAGATTTGTTTCATTACATTTTCCATGAAACGTCTTTGTGTCTTTATTTGAATTTGTAGATGTTAACATATTTTTCTAAAAACTCGTTCATAGTTGGAGAAGTTTGATATAAGACAACGCCGAAGTGAACTATAATTTGGAATGGAGGGAGTAAGTGGATGCCCTCCAACCTTCATCTGAATTTAGGACTTCTATGTATGCGGAGTTGACAAGTATCTTGAAGACAATATCAAATTTAGAGCCGCAATAAAACAACGAATATGCCGATCAGTCAAGTGTTGGAACAGTTGTCAAATATTTGAAATTGGATTCTTTCCCCCCTATGTAGGAGCATTTAATTGATTTATTATTCCGGTTTGCATCCTTTTTTGGGTGTTAATGAATTTCTTGTCCCACTCTCTTTTCATGGTGATTCGAGTCTAAACAATTATTGATATGCACAAGTGCTTGGCCTGGCTTTTACCATACAGCTCAAGTTTGTCTTGATTCTTACAGAATAATTATTGCAAAATAATAAAGTCGAACCTCTTGTATCTGTTGTCTAGATGGTTGCTTGTTTGAATTCACTGGCTCGTGAAATTATAAATGATGACTCAAGATTCACATCTGAAGCTGGACAAATGAAAGATGAGTTGGAGAAAAAGAAGAATAGTTTGATTTCTCTTGAAAAGCAGGCAGACGATTTTTTCAAGGTACTTCTGACCTTTTGTTTTGTTAATACTTAAAACACATTCCTTTATTAGTTTGGCACATTATAGTAAGACAATTCAAACGAAATTTGATTTGATAGACGTCGGAGAAGAGGCTCCAAGATGCAACACGTAAAGTTGAACAAGAAACTGAGGCGGCTGCTAAGGACCTGCTGGAGCTTCTTGATGGCATGGCTGAACATAAAGAGTTCATTGAAACAACAATTGCTCAGAGGAGGACGGACCTCTATGAAACTGCTGATTATATAGCCGGCCTGTTGGGCTGACGTCATCACCTTTTAGAGATGCAACCGAGCAGCAAATAGATGTCCCAAGAATTTTGATCCCTAGCAGGAACCACCATGGGCGCAGCCGCCACATCTGTACAAGCCTTTCTGATTCTATATTCTGATGCATTTTGTGCTTAGTTTCCTGTACAACTTGCGTTTTCTAGCTACAGCTAGTTCCGTTGAAGTGATCCAATGATTGTTCAAGGTGAACAACGAGAGCTGTTTGTGTTTGTGTATGTAAAGGTAACTACTAGTTTCCTGCTGCTTTCCTCCAGCTCAAGACGGCGTCCTTGCCGGTGAGCCTCTGAACGAGAGACTTGAAGTCTTCAGTGGTGTCAGCCTCCATGACAATGTCTCGATGATTATCATGTTCATGGGCTTGGGGTTTCTATCCTCCCTCAATGACATTGCAGCATGGCTCAAGTCTTGGTTGCAGGCTAACTTGTTGAAGAAAAGAGAGAAGAAAGTAGTCGGAGCCTGGAAGTAGCTAGCTAACTGGGATGTCCATGGCACAAATTTTACTGTGCCAGGAACAGGGCACGGTGGCGGCGCCACTGCCGAGCGGGGCAGAGGCCTCAACAAGGCCTGCCGAGGTTAAGTGGCGGCGGCGCCCTCCGAGCACCAGCGCTTGCAGCTAAAAGCATGCGTCGTGCATCTCGAACCCGACGGTTCAGGCATAGAACGTAATGATGTTCGAGTGGGGCTTTAAACGAACCCAGCAACTCAACGTGATGACGAGGCCTTCGATAGGTACCAGGCGACCCTTCCAGCACCACTGTCAGCCTCGAAGCGTGAAGCCATTAGGACGCTGTTGTCGTCAGAGATCGGCCTGGGGGAGGAGTCGGTCCTCCTCGAAGGGTTGGAGTTGGATGCCCTATGACGGAGACGGTCCTCGTCGAAGGGGTGGAGCTGGATGCCCCGTGACTCCCCTCCTTTGGCTGGTTGATGTCGCTCTGATGTTTTCTTTATGGCATCCGGAAACATTTTTTATATGGATTGATGTGTGCAGGCTGAATGGCCATGCACGTCGCTGTGTGGTGAGAGGATTTGTGGCACAAGAGTGCGTCTCTCTGGTGAGGTCCGTCGCTTCCCAGGAACAAGGTGTGTCATGTCGTGGTGGATGCGCTCAAGGAAACAGGTGCCTAAGGTAACCTTTGTTGACTTCCGTCATGATCACTCGGCAGTGCTGGTTTAATTGGTACTCCCTCCGTTTTAAATTATAAGTTGCTTTGATTTTTCTAGTACATCCATTTTGTTATGCATCTAGATATAATATTATGTATAGATACAGGGCAAAATGGATAAATCAGAAAAGTTAAAGCGACTTATAATTTGAAACGGAGGGAGTATGTACTTTTTGTTTGCCATTGAGGCCTTGTTTAGTTGCAATTTTTTTTGCAAAACGACATTGTAGCAAATTTCGTTGTTATTTGGCAATTAGTATCCAATCATGGTTTAATTAGGCTTAAAAGATTCGTCTCGTCCATTTTCGTCTAAACTGTGTAATTAGTTTTATTTTTTTATCTATATTTAATGCTTAATGCATGTGACCAAAGATTCGATGTGACGGGAAATCTGAAAAATTTTGCAAAATTTTTTGGGAACTAAACATGACCTGATATTCTGCAGCCACCATAGTAGTTCCTACCCTGCATGCTCTCCTTCCCAAACAAATCATCTCTAATCCCACTCCCAGCGCCCTGTTCTTGATGAGAAGACATGTGTCTCACTGACACAACAATCCGAATTTTTGGTCAGCCAATCTGCCCAAAAATCCCCTGCCGAGCCGAGACCAGGAACCCCATCTATTTGTTTAGTTACCCAAAAAAATTTGTCTTCTACAGTAAAAGAGCATGTTTGTACACATACATGGAGTACTAAATATAGATGAAAAAAAATAATTGCACAGTTCTCAGGGAAATCGCGAAACGAATCTTTTAATCCTAATTAGTCCATGAAAGCCTTAAGTGCTATAGTACCCGGATGTGCTAACGACAGATTAATTAGTATCATTAGATTCGTCTCACAGTTTCCTGATGGGTTCTGTAATTTGTTTTTTATTAGTATCCGAAAACCTCTCCCGACATTCTCCTGACACATCCGATGTGACATAGAAAATTTTCTTCTCTCCAGCTAAACAAGACCCTAGCGAAATTGGACTTTTGGTCAACCAAACATCTCCAGACGATGTTAAACAAAGTTGCACCTGCAAGGCCTGCCTGCGTCTGCATGTTGGTACACAACAGGTAACACTCCCGTTGCACTGCCAAAGCGTGCGCGACATTGGGTTTCACGAGGCCATCCATCTGATCTGATGCTCCTGCATTGCATTCGGGCCGTCTGTGCTTTTGATCCAACGGACTCTAATCCAACGCCGCCGGAGGATACGAACGGAACAAACTGGCTGGCGCTCGCGCGCGCCCCTTCCCATTCCCCGCCCGCCTCTTCCCCTCCATTCCATGGTCGCAGCTCGGAGCCTCGGAATGGCACGACCTCGCCATATTGGGCAGCAGGCCAGCCGGCTCGCTCCCACCCTTCCTCCTCTCCCATTCCAAATTTAGCTCGTCACCTCCGGCATCGCCGTTCTCGTGTTCCCCTTCCCGCCGCCGCCGGACGACGACAGCCGGCCGGCGGGCCGGCCGCGACGCAACGCGGCGCCGAGGGCTACTCCGATCCTCGTTCTTCCTCGCTCGCACGCGGCATTGTCCGACCGATCGATCCCTTCCACTGAACTGAACGTGAACGTGAACGTGAACGGCTGGGGCTCGCGCGGATGGACGACCTGAAGGCGAGCCTGGCGCGGCCGATCCAGCTCGCGGAGCAGGTGATCAAGTGGGCGGACGAGGCGCAGACGTGCCGGCAGGAGTGCCAGGACCTCAAGGCCAAGCTGGAGCGCCTCTCCACGCTGCTCCGGCAGGCGGCGCGCGCCGACCTCTACGAGCGCCCCGCGCGCCGCATCCTCGAGGACACGGACAAGGCGCTCGACAAGGCCGCCGCGCTGCTGGAGCGCTGCTGCGGCCACGGCTTCGTCCGCCGCGTCTTCACCATCATCCCCGCGGGGTCGTTCAAGAAGGCCTCCTACCTGCTCGACAACTCCCTCGGGGACCTCACCTGGATCCTCCGCGTCTCCAACTACGCCGCCTCCGACGAGGACGAGGACGACCACATCGGTCTGCCCCCCATCGCGCAGAACGAGCCCATCCTCTTCCTCATCTGGGAGCAGATCGCCGTGCTGCAGTACGGCGGGCTCGAGGCCCGCGCCGACGCTGCCGCCAGCGTCGTCTCCCTCGCGCGCGACAACGACCGCTACGGCAGGCTCATCATCGAGGAGGACGGCGTCCCGCCGCTGCTGCGGCTCATCAAGGAAGGACGCGCCGACGCGCAGGAGAGCGCCGCGCTCGCCATCGGGCTCCTCGGCCGCGACCCCGAGTGCGTCGACCTCATGATCCTCGCCGGGGTCTGCACCTCCTTCGTCAAGATCCTCAAGGACGCGCCCATGAAGGTGCAGGGGATGGTGGCGTGGGCGGTCTCCGAGCTCGCCGCCAACCACCCAAAATGCCAGGACGCCTTCCTCCAGCACAACGTCATCCGCCTCCTCGTCTCCCACCTCGCCTTCGAGACGGTGCAGGAGCACTCCAAGTACGCCGTCGCCTCCAAGATGTCCATCCACTCCGTGCTCATGGACAAGAAGAGCAACGACAGCTCACAGGACCCCTCAGGCAGCGGAGAGAAAGCCGCCACTGCCACCGCCGCCGCCGCCGTGGCCGCGGCGAAACCAACCGTGGGCGGTGCCGGCGGGACAGGCGCCAGTAGTTCGATGAGCGCGACGGTTCCCGGTCCCAGCGCCAGACCCGTGGGCATGGCCGGGATGAGGCTGCACAACGCGTCCATGTCCGCCACGAGCACGCGGGGGAGGGAGTACGAGGACCCGGAGATCAAAGACTACCTGAAAGCGCACGCCGCCCGGGCGCTGGGCACGCTGGCCACGGGCAACCCGGCCATCTGCAAGAACATCACGGAGTCAAGGGCGCTGCTCTGCTTCTCGATCCTCCTCGAGAAGGCCACGGGCGACGTGCAGTACAACTCGGCAATGGCGCTCCTGGAGATCTGCCGCGTGGCCGAGCAGAACGCCGAGCTCCGGCGGTCGGCGTTCAAGCCGACCTCCCCCTCGGCCCGCGCGGTGGTGGACCAGCTCCTCCGCGTCGTGGAGAAAGCCGACTACGACGACCTCCTCATCCCCTGCATCACGTGCCTGGGGTGCCTGTCGAGGACGTTCCGGGCGACGGAGACCAGGGTCATCGGCCCGCTCGTCAGGCTCCTCGACGAGCGGGAGGCCGACGTGAGCCTGGAGGCCGCGGCGGCGCTGGCCAAGTTCGCGTGCATGGACAACTACCTGCACGTGGACCACTGCAAGTCCATCATCGCCCACAGCGGCGCCAAGCACCTGGTGCAGCTCGTCTACTTCGGCGAGCAGGTGGTCCAGACGGCGGCGCTCGTCCTCGTCTGCTACCTCGCGCACAACGTCCCCGACAGCGAGGACCTCGCGCAGGCCGAGATCTTGACGGTGCTCGACTGGGCGTGGAAGCAGGGATACATGTCACAGGATCCGGTGATCGAGAGCTTGCTGCCCGAGGCCAAGATTAGGATGGAGCTCTACCAGTCCAGAGTAGGATACTATTGATCAAACGCTGCTGTTAACTTGTGTTATTACAAGGGGGGAAAACAGAAACAGAAGGATGGCTGCCGCTTCACCTTCACATCAACTGACTACTGTATATAGATCATTCAGGTAACTTTATTCATAGTCTGGTTAACCTTCTTATGTTCAGAGAAAAAAAGAAACTTTTTTGAAGTAATCCGTGTGGTTTTGATGTTTGGTTGGGACCTAGGTTCTTGATACTTGGAGGCGATCGTAAAGTTTTGTTTTGAGGATTTAATATATCAGAAGGTTACCCTTTGTTTTATAGGTTTCCCTAAACCTGTATCTCATTCGATGGTGAACAATGTGGTATAACCCTTCTTAGGGGAGATAATTAGCCCATGATAGTGGAGGCAAACTCAGTAATTTTTTATTTGTGGATATCAGCATCAGCTTTAATTCCTTAACTGTATCTCTTTTGGTGACTAGCACAGCCACATTTTTGGGGGCAGATCAGCTTATTGTACTCTCTCTTGTCACATGACCCTGCTCATTGATGTATATTAGGCTTTACTCATTTACTGAAAAAGAATTTCTTTGACATGAATCACGTGGTTTCTTTGCTGGCTCTAAGGAATCCATCCTTCAACCATATACAGCGCTAAATATTTATGCTGATCTCTGTTGGACAAAAGGAAATTGTATCTTCATTTGTTAATTGGGAAATATTAATAGTCCTCGCCGTACAGTAGGCGCATGCGTCAGGGCCGGCCGACATCGCACAGTAGGCGCATGCCCGTGATGCAGACTTTCCGCCCTCGCCGTTACTCACCGGAACGGAAATGCCGTTTGTCACTGCCACTGCCAGACGAGAGACGGCGTGTCGTCGATCGGTCCGTGCGTTGTCGAGGCCACATCGGCGCGCGTGGACGCCACCTCGGCTGAAACGTACGTACCGCCTTGACCCAGCACCAGCAGGTCCAGCCGCCGGCCGGTCGGCACGGCACATCGCGTCGTTGGCAATGGTGGAGTCTGGAGTGGAGGACGACGCATGCTGAGGCCAGCGATACTTTTCTTTCCTCGCGTTTTTTCCCTTTTCATTCAGAAAGGAAAGGGGAGGAGATAGGGCAAAGGGGCAGGCAGACAGGCAGGCCGATCGGGTCGGCCCACCGTGAGGATTGGGAAGAGCTGTGAGGCGGCGGCTGCTGCTCGTGGTTCGGAAAGACGATCGCGGCTGCCTTTCCACGGCGGCCTCCTCGCCCAGTCGTCCTCGTGTTGCCACTCCTGACTGTCACTCCCGCAGGCGCCCGCGCGTGTCCCGTCCTAGACACGATCCATCATCGGTCCGTCGGTTTGCTTACGTGCGAAGAAACGGCCTCAAGAAGACCTACGCGGACCGCACGTGGATCCCCAGCCTTTCTCGCTGTCGCGTGCCTGGCCCTGGGATCGCCGATCGGACCGCTAGCGGCCAGGCAGCGAGGGCACCGCGCCGCGCGCCCCACTTCCACGTTCGGAGAGCACGGGCTCGCAAACGTGGTGCCAAACCCAGTCAGACTATGCATATGCGTCGCGGGAGAAAAATTCACCGGCGGTTTCCGAAGTTGGCGGCGGATGTCACTTAGGTCCCCGAACTTTAAACAGTGTATTTCTGGGTCTCTGAACTTAGCTTCAGGTGTCATCTAGGTCCCTGAACTTGGCTTGAGGTGTCACTTAGGTCCCCGAACTTTGAACAGTGTATTCTGGGTCCCTGAACTTGGCTTTGGGTGTCATCTGAGTCCCTGAACTTGGCTTCGGGTGTCATCTAGGTCCCAATGCTGATGTGGCGCGGTCCTACATGTGGGGCCCACATGTCAGTCGGTTATATTTCTATTTCAGGGGTACTGTAGCTACCATTTCTAAAATATTTCAAAAATTGTATCTTTTTCATATGATCTCGGATGAAGATGATTTTTATATGAAAAATGTAGCTCTCGACGAGATCTACAACTTTCTAGTTTTGAGTTTTTTTAATTTGAGATCATTAAAATGCTTAAAAAAATTAAACAAATTTTCAGCAGTATATTAATCGCGTACAAGTGCTTGTCGCATTGGAAAAATTATATTTTTTATATGCTGTCAAATGGAGATGATTTCTATATGTCGATGAGATCTGCGACTTTCTAGTTTTGAGTTTTTTAATTTGAGGTTGCTAAAATGCTCAAAAAAATTAAACAAATTTTCAACACTAGAAATCATTTTAGCTACCTCAAATTTTAGCTACCTCAATTTTTTTTTGAACAAATTTTAAACAAAATTTTTTGAGCATTTTAGCTACCTCAAATTTAAAAACTCAAAACTAGAAAGTCGCCGATCTCATCGAGAGCAACAACTTTTATATAGAAATCATCTCCATTTGACAGCATATAAAAAAGATATAATTTTTTCAATGCGACAAGCGCTTGTACGCGATTAATATACTGCTGAAAATTTGTTTAATTTTTTTAAGCATTTTAATGATCTCAAATTAAAAAACTCAAAACTAGAAAGTTGCAGATCTCGTCGAGAGCTACATTTTTCATATAAAAATCATCTTCATCCGAGATCATATGAAAAAGATACATTTTTTGAAATATTTTAGAAATTGTAGCTACAGTACTCCGAAATAGAAAATATAACCGACTGACATGTGGGCCCCACATGTAGGACCGCGCCACGTCAGCATTGGGACCTAGATGACACCCGAAGCCAAGTTCAGAGACCCAGATGACACCCAAAGCCAAGTTCAGGGACCCAGAATACAATGTTCAAAGTTTGGGGACCTAAGTGACACCTCAAGCCAAGTTCAGAGACCTAGATGACACCTGAAGTCAAGTTCAGGGACCCAGAAATACACTGTTTAAAGTTCGAGGATCTAAATGACACCCGCCGCCAACTTGAGAGACCGCCGGTGAATCCTTTTCGTTCGTTCGTGTATACAAGTACAAAACCGCCGAATGAGGCAATGACGTGACGTACGCTCCCGATGCGTGACAGCGCCAGCCAGGTATTCTACGCAGCGGAAGCAGACAAGAGGGTGAGTCGTCACCAGCTACTCTACTCGCCACACCAGTCACCAACGCTCGCTACTTCTGCAAAGCCAAACTAAAATTGGCAATCATCAGGCAGCCACTGGTCCCGCCTGTTCCCACCCATGTCATGCTCGTGCTCCCGGAATCTGTAGCTACCGTGCTGTATTTCTTTCTCTCCTCTGGAATTTATTAATTTGCAAAAAAAAAGAGTTTTTCAAACATGACTGCATGACAGCATGAGCCACGACTCATGAACGAATGAATGAATGAAAAAGGACGGTGAGCCATGCCAGATCTGTTTTGTCCTTTGAATAGGACCCTTGCAAATCGCTGATTGCTCGGAGTAGCTAGACCCATGAGACGAGACGTGTGAGGAGTCGGAGCACTCATCTCCAGTATGAATTGACTGGTTTGCTGCCGGTGCCGGCCGGTCCTCCCCGTCCCCCCGGCGGTTATAAAACCGGCAAGCCACGCACGGCACGCCTCCGGCTCCCGCAGCCCCAACCCCCACATCGGCGCATCCCCCGTTACTGCCCTCCACACCCCACGCCAAACCACCCCCACACCACCACCACCACCCCCCTCCCCGGAAGCCAAGCGAGGGTGAGGCGAGGTGGGGATACCGCCGATACGGGCCGTGCGGGCCGCGCCCACTTCCCCCTCCACCTCCACTCCACTCCACTCCCCAAGCGCCGCCACCACCGCCGCCTCCTTATTACCCGGCCGCACACGCCCCGGCGCCCCAGCTCCTCCTCCCTATCCCTCTAGCTAGCACGAATCGCCCATCCAGTCTCACAATCGAGCTCCCCGACCACCAGCACGCCTCGCGCTCCAGCTTCCCTCCCAACGACGTGCTAGCTCCTTCAATGGCTTCTCGGGCGCGCCTGCCGGGCTCGCCGGCCTCGATCGCCGTCCTCATCCTCTCCTTCTTCCAAGGTACGTACGTGGCGGCTCCGATTCATTTCCCCCGCCTTGGATTGATTGCTTGGATTCGTGGGGGGATGGACAAGCCGCAAGTGTGTGTGACTGAACCGCGTCGGTTGTTTCCGGTGGCGGGCGCAGGGTCGGTGTGCGGCATCACGTTCACCTTCACCAACCGGTGCGGCGACACGGTGTGGCCGGGCCTGCTGTCGGGCTCGGGGACGCCGCCGCTGGAGACGACGGGGTTCGCGCTGTCTCCAGGGCAGTCGCGGTCGCTGTACGCGCCGCAGGGGTGGTCGGGCCGCTTCTGGGGCCGGTCCGGCTGCGCCTTCGACGGCTCCGGCAAGGGCTCCTGCGCCACGGGCGACTGCGGGTCCGGCGAGGTCGAGTGCCGCGGGGCCGGGGCGTCCCCGCCCGCCACGCTCGCCGAGTTCACGCTCGACGGCGCGGGGGGCAAGGACTTCTACGACGTCAGCCTCGTCGACGGCTACAACCTGCCCATGCTCGTGCAGGCCGCCGCGCCCGACTGCCCCGACACGGGGTGCCTCGTCGACCTCAACGAGCGCTGCCCCGACGAGCTCCGCGCCGACGACGGCCGCGCCTGCCGCAGCGCGTGCGAGGCGTTCGGAAGCCCCGAGTACTGCTGCAACGGCGCCTACGGCAACCCCAACACCTGCCGCCCGTCGCAGTACTCGCAGCTCTTCAAGTCGGCGTGCCCAAAGTCCTACAGCTACGCCTACGACGACGCCACCTCCACCTTCACCTGCAACCACACCGATTACACCATCACCTTCTGCCCCAAATCCACTCCGACGAGGTTAGGTTCTTCTTATTACCTCTTGCTCAAATCAGATGATTCATTGATTTCATTCCTTAGTTCCTTCACTTTCAGTTGCAATTTCGAGCTGCAATGCTTGTTTGACATAGATTACGTGAGAAGGGCGAGGTCTTGATTCGGAATTCTTAGGCTTGGAGCAAAGCAAAGAAGCTTTGATTTGTACTCTTCTCTTTCCCATCTTTTTTCCTTCTGTCCCCACTCGGCACCATGCCACCTTGTGTGCTGTGTGACTAGAAAGTCACAATTGCCGAGTTGGAACTGCAAGGAACACATCAGACTGATCGGGTCTCACATCTGTTGCTCTTGTTGACGAACTACTAATATACTGTGCGGACTTGATCAATATTTCTTTTGACATATTTGCAGCGACAAATCCAAACATTCGCCGCGGAGGCCAAGCCACGAGCAACTGGAAGATTCAGTGTGGCTCGCATCCTTGAAGGCAAGTGACGCCAGCGCTCTGAAAATAACGTCATGGTGGTCGGCGTCCATTGTGCTCCGATCTGCCCTGGCAATTGCAGTGGTGACCTTGCATGTTGCACAACTTGCACCGTATCATACTATGGTCAGCTTGCTATGATTCGGCAAGGTGCGATCCACAAATTATTTTTCAGACTGGAAGAGGATTAGAGCAGCAGTAGTGATCAGCAATGGGTTGAGAATATTCTGTAGGCTTTTTGTTTGTGGATAGGTGCTAGAGAAGGAATGATGTGTTCAAGTTGGCAATCGGAATTCCATGAATCCATTGCATAAGCTCATTGCCTTTCGGAAACATTTCTCTTTGCATTATTCTCTTCTTTGTGCACTGTTTTTCTTTGGGGGGCGTGATCGACGCCGCATGCTGACCCGGTGTCACATTGGAATGACAACAATATGGGATCTGATATCTCAAATGGATATTGTAACCATTTGATCTGGACAGGTGCACAGAGTGATGCGATTCAGGTTGCCATGTTGTCGTCGGGTCCCTTTTTTCTATTTTTTCAGTAAGGCGCATAAAAAATATATCAGATGGATTCTGTAACCATTTGATCTGCAGAGGTCGACAATCGACAGAGTAATGTGATTCAGGTTAGAACTCTACACCATCATGGTTGTGTTGTCACTTTGCTTTCTCCTCTAATGTTGCGTGACTAGTTTTGCATTTTGAATGATATAAGCAAGTTAGTGACAGGTCTGATCCAGAAAAGGAATGATGTGTTCAAGTTGGCAATCGGAATTCCATGAATCCATTGCATAAGCTCATTGCCTTTCGGAAACATTTCTCTTTGCATTATTCTCTTCTTTGTGCACTGTTCTCTTCTTTGTGCACTGTTTTTCTTTGGGGGGCGTGATCGACGCCGCATGCTGACCCGGTGTCACATTGGAATGACAAGAATATGGGATCTGATATCTCAAATGGATATTGTAACCATTTGATCTGGACAGGTGCACAGAGTGATGCGATTCAGGTTGCCATGTTGTCGTCGGGTCCCTTTTTTCTATTTTTTCAGTGAGGCGCATAAAAAATATATCAGATGGATACTGTAACCATTTGATCTGCAGAGGTCGACACTCGACAGAGTAATGTGATTCAGGTTAGAACTCTACACCATCATTGTTGTGTTGTCACTTTGCTTTCTCCTCTAATGTTGCGTGACTAGTTTTGCATTTTGAATGATATAAGCAAGTTAGTGACAGGTCTGATCCAGAGGAAAAGTCTGACAGCTCAATATGACTAGTTTCCCTGTTTACAAATTTTACTAAATCTGAACACGAACACTGCATAGAATGCCTTACATTTCAGCACAAATTTTGGGAGTCATAGTGCACTATTTATTAGAATCTAGAATGGATATATGAAACAAAAAGGACAAAAGGGAAATTGATGACTTTTTTATTGAAAAAGAAAAGTCGAAGATAGAAAGGCGATCAGTAGTGATGCCTTTGGACAAAGAATGGGCATCCCCGCACTTACTGTCGTGCCCAATCCAAAGAGCTCACCCTCCCCGTAAAAGCTGCCCACCCTGCCTCCGCATCAGCATCAATGCGGCCGCCGGACGTACCACCGGTAGCTGGTTGTTCGCAGCGCCGCCGTCCACAGTACCGAGTTTGTTTGCTATGTGGAAGCCTACAAAGCTGCATGCCAACATTGCATCATCTTCCTTGCCTTTGCCGCATCATCTTCTTTGCCTTTGCCTATTAGCTTGTACTATACAGTATACTGCCAGTATTTGGAAGATCTCGAAAGATCTTAAAATATCATAAATAATAATAATAATAAACATTCGAAAGAACAAAATAAGCCATTACTTGTCATAATATACATATTGGCGGCTTATAATAATGACAAATTTGCTCAAATCATATCTTCAATAAATAGTCAATCCATAGATACCTACACAGAAGACTAGCAACCCAACATTTTAATCCCAAGGAACAATCGCGAATCTCAATGAACAAGTGCCCAAACACAAATTCTGCATTCTTTACTCATCAGCAAGAGACCACCAAGATTAAGGGTGGGCAAAATACTCGATACCCAATTCCCGAACCCGAATTACCCGAACCCAGGCCCGAAGTACCCGAACCCGAATTACCCGATCATAATTTCGGATATTGATCGTAAAAACCTGAAATTAGTTTGGGTAATTCGGGTAATGCTTTCCGGTACCCGAATTACCTGAAATATCTCAAATATTTGCTCTTCTATTCCTAATATGAAGACATGAGGTAGTTCAATGCCATATAAATATATTATTTGGCATGAATTAATGTAGATTTATGCTAACTTGATAAGTGATTTGTTGGTAATTGATATAAAGGCATGATGTGATTTAAAGGACTATTGTTTATTGCTTTAAAATGGTATTTGAATTCTTCCAAAATGGTTGGTTTTGTCAATTTCGGATATATCGGGTAAAACCCGAACCCGAATTATCAGGTACCCGAAATTTCGGGTAATGTTTTTTCGGGGCAAAAATCGGGTAGCAATTTTCAATACCCGAATTTCCAACTACCCGAATTACCCGACCCGAAATTTTCGGGTAACCCGAATGCCCAGCCTTACCCAAGATGCTAGAAGTTTTATTCTAACATTGAGAATACATAAGCTAGATAAAATATAGGAACTAGATGGAGCAGAGAACAGTAACTCTGCTTCTATCATGATCAGAGTACAAAAATTATTTCTGTGACATCAAACACCTGCAGTCTTAAAGAAAGGCAGTCATTTACAAAGTGGAACAAATTATCAAGTGCTAGAGAATGTGATTCAATTAATTAGGGCTAACCCTAGAAGGGTAGCTATATAGGTTCCATACATGGGCCTTAGCCCCATGGGCCTAAACACATACTCCAACACCCCCCGCAGTCTGAACTACCGGCGCAGCGGAGTTCAAGGCTGAACAAGAAAGAACACACATAACCCCCCACAGACGCAACTAGCCACCGGTGATGTTGAGGCTGGAGCGAAACTCGGCGAAGGTCGAGGACGGGAGGCCTTTGGTGAAGATGTCCGCGAACTGGGATGTCGTCGGAACATGAAGGACCCGCACCTCGCCTATGGCCACCCGATCACGGATAAAGTGGAGGTCGATCTCCACATGCTTCGTCCGTTGGTGCTGGATGTGGTTGGTGGAGAGGTAGACCGCACTGACGTTGTCGCAGTAGATCAGTGTGCTCCGGGAGGGCGGAGTGTGCAACTCCGCAAGCAGCTGCCTGAGCCAGGCGGCCTCCGCCACGCCGTTAGCAACGGCGCGGTACTCCGCCTCGGCGCTGGACCGGGAGACCACCGGCTGGCGCTTGGATGACCAAGACACCAGGTTGCCGCCCAGGAAGACGACGTAGCCGGAGGTGGAGCGGCGAGTATCCGGGCACCCGGCCCAGTCAGCGTCGGTGTAAACGGTGAGGTCGGTGGAGGAGGCCCGGTGGAGGAGGAGGCCGTAGTCGAGCGTGCCCCGGAGGTAGCGGAGGAGGCGCTTGAGAGCCATGAGGTGAGGCTCCCGGGGGTCATGCATATGGAGGCAGACCTGCTGAACTGCATAGGTGATGTCTGGCCGGGTGAAGGTGAGGTACTGAAGGGCCCCGGCGAGACTCCTGTACGCAGTGGGATCGGCCACCGGTGGTCCCTCAGCCTCAGACAGCTTGCCCTGAGTGTCGACCGGAGTGGAGCAGGGATTGCAGTCAGTCATCCCAGCCCGCTCCAGGATGTCCCGAGTGTACTGTCGCTGGTGAAGTAGGAGCCCGGTAGGACGGTGCTCAACAGTGACACCGAGGAAGTGGTGGAGCTCACCCAGATCCTTCATCGCGAACTCCTGCTGGAGAGCGGTGATGATCCGGCAGAGAAGTGGCTCACTGGAGGCGGTGAGGACAATGTCATCAACATAGAGCAGCAAGTATGCAGTGTCGGCTCCATGGTGGTAGATGAATAGGGACGTATCAGACTTAGCCTCCATGAACCCCAGGGTCAGCAAGAAAGCGGCGAACCGGTGGTTCCACGCCCGAGGTGCCTGCTTGAGGCCGTAGAGGGACCTGTTGAGCCGGCAGACCATGTCAGGACGGGTGGTGTCGACGAACCCCGCCAGCTGACTGCAGTACACCGTCTCGGTAAGAAGGCCGTGGAGGAAGGCGTTCTTGACGTCCAGCTGGTGGACGGGCCAAGACCGAGCAAGCGCCAGCGATAGCACGGTACAGACGGTGGCCGGCTTGACCACTGGGCTGAAGGTCTCATCATAGTCGACGCCAGGGCGCTGAGTGAAACCCCGGAGGACCCATCGAGCCTTGTAGCGCTCGAGAGAGCCGTCGGCCCGGCGCTTGTGGGTCCAAATCCACTTGCCGGTGACGACGTTGGAGCCTGGCGGCCGGGGCACCAACTCCCACGTCTGGTTGGCGAGTAGCGCAGCGTACTCCTCTTCCATCGCGCGGTGCCCGTGAGGGTCCAACAGGGCGTCGCATACGGAAGAGGGTACCGGAGAGACCACCGCATCGCCGGTCGAAGCCTCGAGGGCACGAGGCGGCAATGTGTCAGCCGCGTGTCGTGTCACCATCGGGTGAACATGCCGCGGGTGTCGGTGAAGCAGCGGCGGGTGGTAGACCGGCGGGGCACCACGAGCCGGCGGGGACTGTGGCGGTGGTGTCGGTGTCCCCGGTGGAGAAGGGAGCGCGAGCGGCCGCGGCCGCGGCCTGCGCTGGTACACCCGTACCGGCGCAGCGAACCTCGACGGAGGTGCCGGGGCAGGTGCCGGGACAGGATCCGGCATCGGCAACCGACACGACCCCCGGGGCAGAAGCGGGGGACGAAGGCCCCGGGTCTGCACCAACCGGAGAGGACGGGGCCGCGCCCGAGGACGACGGGCCCGGACCTGCTGGGGATCTGGGACCGGGGGCCGGGCCGGCGCGCAGCGAAGCGGTACCCGCAGGAGGCCACAAAAAAGGTGGCTGGACCACCGGGTCAGTGGGAAACAGGTAGGGTGGGTCAGGTACCGGAGGGGTGGTAGTGCTGGAAAAGGGAAAGACGGACTCATCGAACACCACATGGCGAGAGATGAGAACCCGTCGGGAGGTAAGGTCAAAGCACCGGTACCCCTTGTGATCCGGGGAGTACCCGAGGAAGACACAGAGCGTGGAGCGAGGGTCGAGCTTATGGGAAGAAGTGGCAGCGATGTTGGGGTAACACACACACCCAAACACGCGGAGGTGATCGTACCGAGGCGGGGTACCGAAGAGGGCGTGGTGAGGAGTGGGAGCGGGGCAGGTCGCGGAAGGAAGGCGGTTAAGAAGGTAGGTGGAGGTGTGCAGGCCCTCAGCCCAGAAAGCGAGCGGGAAGAGAGGCCTGAAACAGAAGGGTACGCACGGTGTCGTTGGTGGTGCGAATCATCCGCTCAGCCTTGCCATTCTGGGAAGAGGTGTATGGACAAGACATGCGGAGCTGAATACCGTGAGAGAGAAAGAAGGCACGGGAGGCGGAGTTATCGAACTCACGACCATTGTCACACTGGACGGCCTTGATGGTGAGGCCAAACTGTGTGGACACCCAAGCGAAGAAGTGGAGAATGGCGGGAAAAGCGTCAGACTTTGCACGAAGAGGAAAAGTCCAGGAGTAATGAGAGAAATCATCAAGCAGCACAAGATAGAACTTGTAGCCAGAAACGCTAATGACAGGAGAGGTCCATAGGTCGCAATGGATAAGATCAAAGATGTGAGCCGCCTGGGAAGAAGAACTATGAAAAGGAAGACGGACATGACGGCCCAGCTGACACGCATGACACAAATGCTCATCGTGAGTCCGAGGACACCGAATGTCAGAACTACGACTAAGCTGCATCAGGGCATCACGACCAGGATGGCCGAGTCGCCGGTGCCAAGTGGTGGAGGAAGTAGTGGTGGCGAAAGCAGCTGACAAAGGGGTCGGCGAAGAAGACGAAGGAGACGCTGGGAAGCGAATGGTGTAAAGGGGACCCGTGCTGTCACACCGAAGCAGAGGACGGCGGGAAGCCAAATCTCTGACAGTGAGACCGGAAGAGTCAAACTCCATAGAACAGGAATTGTCAACAGTAAACCGACGAATAGAAAGAAGGTTGTGAACCATAGTAGGTGCCGCAAGAACATCAAGAAGACGAAAGGAGCCATGAGCGCCGGCGGCACCCACGGACGTGACAGGAAGGCAAGACCCATTAGCGACCATGATGGATGAAGGGTGATAGGAAGAAGGAAGTTGAACGGAAGAGAGAATAGTGGGGTCAGGAGTGGTGTGGTAGGTGGCACCCGAATCGGCGATCCACTGTGGGCCGACAGGAGTTTTCGGGGCCATCGTGCTGAAGGAGTGTGCCAAGGCCGCCGAGTCCCAACAGGGCGAGGCGCTGGAGGGTGTAGCCCACGGGAATGTTGCTGGTTGAAAACTGGGAGAAGCAGCAGCGAGCATGGCGGCGGCCGGCAGGCGAGGCTCACCCTCGGGAGCCTGGAAGGACAACGACAGGTCGTGGAACCCAGAACCCCCACCACTTCCCCGTCCGCGACGACGGTGTCCGCCACGGCCCCCACCCCCGCTCGGCCCGGGGGGGAGGAGAACCCACAAGAAACGACGACGGTGTAGGGGACGGATGCGGTGCCCAGGCCTGGCCAGTGCCCGCGCCAGAGGTGAGCGGCGCGAGTGGGTGGCCCGCGCCGGCGGGCAGCGCTGTAGGGTGGCCGAGCGATGCCGGGGCCACGCCAAGGGCGGCCGGAGCCCAGGAAGGAGAGGTGGTCGGGGCGGCCGGGAAAGGCGCAGTCGCGAGGGCACTGCCGGCAGCGAAAGCCATGGCCTGCGGTGCCCATGTCGTGGGAAAGAGGGGCGCAGAGGCGGAGGGGGTGGGCGAAGGCAGCAGCGCGGGTGGGCGGGCCGCACCAGCAAAGGGAAGGGCGGTCCCGACGGTCACACCGGACGCAAGGCAGCAGCCAGCCTGCAGGCCAGGGGTCGGCCATGCTGCGGGAGAAGAAGGAGCAGCAGCCGGCAGTGGCGCGGTGGCGGCAGCAGGCAGCCCGCCAGAGGCCGGCCAAGCAGCAGTAGATGGAGGAGCAGCAGCCAACCGTGGCGCGATGGCCGCGTCAGGTGGGGGCCAGATTGGGCTTGCACCCGCGCCTGGTGCGCCGATGCCGTGGTGTGGGGAAAGACCGCCAGACAGGGCCATCTAGAAACCCACCACAGTAGCAGGAGCACCGGCAGGCGAGAGAGGGAGATCGGCAGCAGTAGCCGGCGGCTAGAACCCCGGCGGTGGGCCGGCAGGAAGTGCCACCGGCGGAGGAAGGACTGCCGCCGAGGCTGTGAGCCCATCCACGGCGTCCCCCACCGCCCCAAGGTTGGGGGTGGTAGCCAGGGCGTGAGCAGCTCCAGTGCCCACGGCGCCAAGGGTGGGGGCAGCGGTTTCTGGAGAAAGAGAGGTGTGGGTGGCTCCAGAGCCCATGGCGGCTGCAGGGGGCAGGGAGGCGCCAAGGGTATGGCCAGCGGCTGTAGGAGGAAGAAGGCCGGGCCCTGTGGCAGCAGCGGGCGGAAGAGGTGGCGCCCCGACGGGAGGAGGATGCCCGACGGCCATGGTGGCGCCTGGAGGCGCGGCAGCGCCGCCTGGAGTGGGCGCGCCCCCTGGAGACGCAGCTGGTGGTGGAGAAGAAAGAACCTGTGCCCAGGAGGTGGTAGAGAGGGGAGGAAAGCAGTGGTAGAGAGATGGAGGTGGAGGAGGAACGCCGGCCATGGCGCTGGGCCGGCGGCGGCGGCCACCAGAGAGCTGGCGGCGGCTGGAAGAGGTGGGGAGAGGGAAAACCTAACCCTAGGCTGCTGATACCATGCTAGAGAATGTGATTCAATTAATTAGGGCTAACCCTAGAAGGGTAGCTATATAGGTTCCATACATAGGCCACATGGGCTTTAGCCCCATGGGCCTAAACACATACTCCAACATCAAGCTCACTGCTCACTGCATATACTATGTGGTTGGATATTGCAGATATTCTAGGATAATGTTAACTAATATGTACAAATCCAAGTACAAGAGGGTGCATCCAGAAACCTTCCGCCTCCTTGATGAGGACCTATATTTCTCTCCTGCAGAGACAACATAAGCATACCATTAATCAGCAGTCACCACTGAGTCGTACACAGATTCAACGCATCGTATCTCAAAATGTAGAAAACAAAAATCATAGCTCACTGAATAGGACAAAAGAGAATGCAATGCAACTGCAAATATACTATAAAAAAATGTAAAAGCCCGAAGAACCAATGGATTAATGGAAAAACATTACTGGTCATAAATAATATATATAAACAGCTATACATCACAAAAATTCAGACAGGCAGCTCCAAGATGCACCATTATTCAGTTCAGTCAAGCACATAGCAAGCATATGGGATGCATGTATATATATAAATTTGTCAGCCCAGTTGGAAATACTATTCTTGCATGCCAAACAGTAGGTTCAGTCAAGCATATATGAATTATGTGTATGATACTTGCTAATCTCAACTTACAATGGTTGAGACATAAGTAGTGACTGATGAACAGGGGCTGCTGCGTAATTTACACACAAGTTGCCATTATGATTGATTCAAAATATAGACAAAACTTGCTACATAGTCGCCATTATTAGTAGGCGGATCTAATCTCAGGCTTGTTATTACTAGCTAGGGAGCACTTGCAGATCATGGTCCCAAGAGTCGACAAAACACAAGTGCTGGCATAGACTAGTTAAGAAATTACCAAGGAGAAGCCGACTGCAGCGGCAGAGGTGTTGGTAGGGTTGGATGACGCCTTGACGATGCAGGGTACGACAGAAATTACAAGGGAGATCGCTGTAAGTCCCTTTGTCGGCCAAGAGAAACCAATGGACGTGGAAGAAGTTAAGCAGAAGTGAGGATACTAACTGTAAGCTAATTGAAGCAGAACATACATTTCTTTGGATTGAGCCTGGTCAGCCATGTAGATCAGAGTCCATGCCGGGTTCTCTCGAATGGAGTAAGCCATGCTACAATGCTAACACTCAACTGAATTTGATTTGGATGTGCCTATAGAGATGATGAGATGGAAAAAGGATCTTTTCTTCAGTGGCAGGTGTTAGATGCGCCAGCCATTCAAAAGGCAAGAGAAGTAAAAATACTGACGCTTCTTCTTTTCACGTTCACCTATTGCAAAAAAAGCTCATGACCTACCAAAGGACATTGGTGTTATGCGAGCAGTGGCTGCATGGTATGACATATTAGATATGTAATATCAAAATAACACAAAAGAGGTTATAAGATGAATTCAAAATATTGATTCTTGCCTCGAAGAAACATCCATTGTCAAAGCAAAAGAGGTCCTTAATTTGATGCAATCCTTCTGTCCATTCACAACTGAACCCTTGGAAACTTCATCCCCATTTCTCACTCCAGTCTGAGCAAACAAAAGAACATGATTTATCATTAGTTAACTAGATAGATTTTTTTTAAGATAAAAGTGAACTAGATAGATCATTGCAACAGATGAGAAGATAAGAAAACTGCACATCTAATTACCTCCCTTCTAATATATAAACTCATCGTTTCAGGAAAGAAAGGTGTAATTATCTAAACATTCTGATAAACAACTTGTATGTTAACTGTGACAAGAATAAATATTTCTTGACATAGCAATAAGGTATTCACTAATAATCACACACGAATGCAATCGAAACCACATGTTCCTAATCTTGCTTCTTCTCCACTAATAGTGTAGTAGTTAAATATAAACAAACAAATAAGTAGACACAGAAGCATTCAGTCTAATCAATAGAGTTGACAGTATGCGCATCCTTAGTGAGTACCATTAGCTTCAGGTTCTGTTTATTTGCTCAAACTGTTACTGATTGGTAATAATTGAGGAGTTCACAACTCCATAGTAATTCTCACCTTCTGCAGCATTTATCAAGGTTGTTTCAGTATCATTCATTGTATTTAAGTATAAAACAAAAATAGTAAAAAAAATGATAGCAGAGACAGAAGCAGATTTTGAATTGCCCACATCCACCAATGGTCACAAATAGGATCTCATCAAGTATCTTGAAGACGAGTCAAGACGTTAAACTAACTTAGTACTAACAAGGCAGTACAGTTAAACAAAAAAAAGGCATCACCTACGAATCGGAGAATCCTCAACAAAATCAACAGATACAGCAATCGCTATCTCAAGCTACAACAAATTAAGGAGCTAAATCAATTTTTGGCGTGTTTGATCATGCATCCGGCACCATCATCTCATTGCAACAAGTCAAAACCAGGCACCAAATCAGACAAAGAGTTCATGAAAGCGAAACAGTTATCGTCCTCCACCAGCCCGGGCAAGTCCTGATCATTGCCTGCTCCTGCGCCCTCCCCATCAGCAGGATTGGCATTGACAACATCAGCCACCACCACAGGAAGAGAAGTGACGTACTCGGCCTGTGGTGCAAGCGGGTACTCACCGATGAACAGGGTAGGATCTTCCTCTGCAGCAGACCAGGTAGTGGCGTCGTCCAACACCAACGCGGGCAAGTCCTGATCATCCCTGCTCCTGCACCCGATCCATCAGCAGGAATGGCGTTGACAACATCGGCCACCGCCACAGGAAGAGAAGTGACGTACTCAGCCTGCGGTGCCAGAGGGTACTCACCGATGAACAGGGCAGGGTCTTCCTCCGCGGCACACCAGGTAGTGGCGAGGGTTGCATCATCCACTTCATCATCGTCCTCGTCGTTGCTGCCCTTGACACCGCGCTCTTGGAAGTTGAGACCGTACTTCTCCCACTCGATCTCCTTGGTGCTGCCGCACACGCTCACGCGCATGCGCTTCTTGCTTTCCTTGCCTTCTTCCTCGCGCTTCCTCTTGCCCTGTCCTTGCCAGGTCCCGTGTCCCTCACAGGTCCGCTTCTGGCGATTGCCCTTGGCGTTCATGGCCTGCCCCACCGCGAAGAAGAAAGCTTCCTGCTTCCGCCCATGCTTCTCGAGGAGAGCCCACGGCGGCGCGCTCAGCGGGTCGTCCACGATGATGTCGTTCCGTGGTTGGGGGCTGGTCCAGGATGCAAGGGAGGAGGTGAAGCCTGACCAACTCCTCATCAGTTGGCACAAAACGGTAGCCAGGAGGAAGACCAAGCTGCGCGGCCATGGACGGTGACTCTATTGCTCCGGCGGGCGGCGGCTCGCTAGGGATTATTGGCGGGCGTGGCGGCAGAGAGGAGAAACGCGAAAGGATCGGCGCTAGAGGAGATGGGATCGGGGGATTTATGAAACCGCGGGAAGAAGGAGGCGAGAACCCAAAACGCGTTGTGGATCCAGCCTTCTCCAATCCGACTCCGACCCTGCAGCGCGGGAACTTAAGACAATCCAACCAAGTGCCAACTTGCCCCTCCCGCTGGCATTAATTCTAGGTCGAATTGCAAGCTGTAAGTCCAAATTCCCCAAAACCTGAAACCCTATAGCAGGCAAAATCCCCAATTTTTAGAAGCACCGAAATCCAAATCCAAATCCAAATAAAAGGAAAGTTCATGTTTGTCGACGTACTAGTTCGTCATCCGCGTGGCCACCATCTGAGCACGACGAGGCGGGCTCTGTCGTGGAACCATCCGCCACCCGCCGGGCTATGCTGCACCTCCCGAAGACGGGGCAGTCGTCGCTGCACGCGGCGGCGAAGAAGAAGGGCTCACCGACGAGCCGTCCCCTTTCTCGTGGCCACCGACGAGATCCTCGACGGAGCCAGGCGCGGTGTTGGCCGCACGCGCGCTCCGGCGAAGAACTCGTTGGCGGCGGCTAAGCTCCAGCGTCGCGCGGCCCGCCGCCGCCGCCCTCACTCGCGCAGGGGCACCACCGTCTTCTCGTCATCGCGCGCCCTGGCGTCGGCTGGCTGCTGCAGCGCTGCTGCGCGAGAAAGACGAGGAAGGAGAAAGAAGTGAACCAGGAGTCCAGGAGTCCCCGCGGCTCCTAAATGAGCTGCAGGAGTAAGGAAGTTGCAGCCCAAGCTCAGGTTGTTTCGGCCTTAGTCCATTCGGCCCAACTGTAGGCCATACTGAACTTGTAGCCCAGTCGGAGCGCGCACACATCGGAGTCGGTGGTCGGCTGGCCGCAGTCGGAAGAAAGATTCACACCGGCGGCCAGTTAAGGTCGCGAGCAAAAATAGCGATGGCCAACCGCCGGCGAAGCCGCTCTCCTCCGGCTAACCGCCAGCGAGGCTGCCCCCCTCCACCCACCGCATCGTCGCTGTTCTTCCCGCCGGAGCTGATCCCCGAGGTCGCCAAGCGCCTCACGAACCTCCAGGACTTCTTTGCTCTCCGCGCCGCCTGTCGCGCCTACCGCGCCCTCCTCCCGCTGACCAAGGCTGGAGCTGGCTCGGCTCGTTATGACTCGTTATACAAACGAGCCAGAAAGCTGGCTCGGCTCGGCTCGTTAGCGAGCTCGAGCCAGTTCGTTTGGCTCGTGAGCTAAAACTCATTTTTTTTATTTTTTATTTTTATTTTTTTATTCTTTTTATTTTTTTTGAACCGGATAGGTAGAGATTATAACCACAAAGCAACAACAAACACATCACATGCATATTTAAGGTGAAATAAATAAAATACATATGAATTTTACAATGAAAAATATAAGTATGCTATCATCTATGAACATGATCATCAGTTGACTGATTCTATTGATCCATATATATGAAAACCATATAGATTAATTTGGCTCGTTATGGCTCGCGAGTCAGCTCGAGCTGGCTCGTTATAAAACGAGCTAACTCATTATAAAACGAGTCGAGCTCGAGCAAGTCATTAACGAGCGAGTCAGGCGAGCTAGCGAGTTACGAGTTTTTCATCCAGCTTTACCGCTGACCGCATCCAGCCTCGCCTCCCAGGCGCCGCTACTCCTCGTTGCCTTCGACCGCACCCGATCCCATGTCCTCTTTCGCCACCCCACCCTCAGCGGGATCCACCGCTTCCGCCTCCCAAGCGCGGCCGTCGACGCCAACGGCCACGTTCTTACCCAATTCCACCTGCTCGGCTGCCGCCTCGCCATCTATGCAACCAGGGGAGTCACGCAGAAATTTGAGCATCGTCCACCTCCTCACCGGCGAGCGGGCCTACCTCTCTTGCCCCCCGGATCGCCTCTCCCGCGTCCTCCAATACGGTAACTTAGTCCTCACCTGGAAGTACTGTGGACACACCATCCAGTATTGCCACCTCGAAGCCACTAACTGGCGCGTTGCGGAAATCTGTCAACCCTACTTGCTTCAGGATTTGATCTATGTGAATGACACCCTCTATGCACTGGTTATCTCACATGTTACCCGTGGTTATCGTCTCGCTGCTGTGGAGTTGTCAGAAAACAAGAATTTGGTGGAGTTAGTGTTTCTCGGAAGCCATTGGCATAGACCGACTATGGCCATGTTTAGATCCAGATTCCGGGCTCAATTCGTTTGTATTTAGTAAAAATTATCCAAACTTTGATTAATTAGGCTCAAAATGTTCGTCTCGCAAAGTACAACAAAATTGTGCAATTAGTTTTTAATTTCATCTACATTTAGTACTTCATGCATGTGCCGGCATTTTGATGTGATAGGAATCTTATTTTTTGCATAGTAAAATTTGGGGTAGAAATTGGAAACTAAACAAGGCCTTGTTTAGATGCCGAACTCGGTGGCCCAAATTGGCGCCTACTGCTACAGTGTTCATGTCGGAACACTGTAGCAGTTTTTTGTTTTTTAGTGCAAAAAATTGTCTAAAAAATGATTAATTAGACTCAAAATGTTCATCTCGCAAAGTATAATAAAACTATGCAATTAGTTTATGATTTCATCTACATTTAGTACTTCATTCATTTGCCGGCATTTTGATGTGATGAGAAATCACCTTTTTGCATAGTAGAATTTGAGGATGAATTTAGGTATCCAAACAAGGCCCAAGACCTATGCAGGATATGCATGATATGCACCTTGCATAGTGCTGTGGTGAGCTGATACTCGTTTGCACTTTGGTATTTGGAATGTACCATGTTTTCAAGTGGAAGTTTGAGGAGGCGAAGTGGGCCAGGTAGCCTTGGTGGGTGCACGCTGTTTCTTGCTGCAGATAATCATTTTGGCCTTGTTTAGGCCCTGTTTGGTTACACATGTTAAAGTTTAACAAACACTGTAGCACTTTCGTTTTATTTGACAAAAAAATTTCAATCTTAGACTAATTAGGCTTAATAGATTCGTCTCGTAAATTACTCCTAATCTGTGCCGACATGCATACAATTAGTGTACATTTAGTACTTTATGCATTTGCCACAAATTCGATGTGACGGGAGTTAAACTTTAACAAACGAAAACCAAACAGGGCCTTAGATCCCCAAATTGGGGTACCCGAATTACTGTTTGACACCGTAGCATTTTTATTTTTATTTGGTAATAATTGTCCAAACATTGATTAATTAGACTCAAAATGTTCGTCTCGCAAAGTACAACAAAACTGTGCAATTAGTTTTTGATTTCATCTACATTTAGTACTCGATATATGTGTCAGCATTTTGATGTGATGTGAAATCTTCTTTTTTATAGTAAAATTTGGGGATGAATTTGAGGAACTAACCATGACCTTTGTAGCGTGCCTCGGTCCTAATCATAGGGGCATTCAAGGGGACTTCATATACGCAGCAGCAGATAATGCTGGGACCTGGTGCAAGTATTCGTTGGATGACGGTTCTTTGGAAATAGTTGATGCCATACACCGAGGAGGGGAAACTTATCCAGCAGCTTTGGCTTGGGTCTTTCCAAGAATGTGTTAATCTGTTGATTCTTTTGTATGGATTCAGGTACACTTTCCCCTATATTTACTTGGCATTATAGATTAGTCTTATGCTTGTGCTAGCTTGTGGTTTCAGCTTGTATATGAATAGGCAGCTTACTAAGGGCACTCCTAATACAGACACCATCATAGTTTCTATGGACATTAATTGTACTGTCACCTAAACATTTTACTAACGTGGCAAGGTCGTTATTGAAGAGAGAGAGAGAGCAAAAATAATAGAAACTGGATCTAAATTAGAAACCATGTCTACACGAAAACCAAGACATGGAGGGATGTGATTAGTAAAGAATGTATGTGATTGGATAAAAAAAATATTCCGTAGAAACTATCCATTGGGACCATGGTTTCTATATCTAGTGTCTATGAAAATTAATAGATATAGAATCTACATATAGTTTCAAGCATTGAGACTGCTCTAAGTTGTCGAAGTATTCGGATCAATAATTTGTAGATTTCAATATCAGTCTTAACTCTTAAGCATGTTCCACTTCTTCAACAACTGTTCCTATATGTGGTTCATGCATTCATCTACCAGTAGTACTCACATGCATGAATAATATAATATGACTACCTAGTATGTAAATTCGTAATGCAGCAATAGGTGCATCCTTTTCATACCCAGTTCGCTAGGCTTTAAACGACTCGTTCTGCCATGTGTCCTGGAAACATGTTTCTGGCTGAAGAAAAATCATACAGCTCTACAACTATCAGGGGTAGCACGTTATACAAGTTGATGATAAATTTTCTTTCTTAAATATAGAAACCAGTTTCTTGTACCTGATTGAACTTTGTAATTTTTTTTTACTTTATTGAAGTTTCTAGTTTACTCATGCAAATTGTACCAAACTTGTTTCTTTATATCACAAATGGCACTGTAAAACACTAATATATAAAGCTACACGCCACCAATGATAACCTATCTTGATTACAGAATTTGTTGACTGAAGATCATCTCTGGCAGTACCTTGGTGTTTTGCCTTTCTGATTGCTCCTTCATATGCTCCCATTGACATCTTAACAAAAACAAATAATTATGGGCCTTAACTTTGTTGGGCCTCAGACTTTGATGGGGCTTAATATGAACAATAGTGTAGCATTCCGAGGATTTGTAGTTGTGCAGCATCTGGACCTGACCTGACTTGAAAATACTTTTCTGCTTTTGGTTTCCAAGATGTATATGTTTCCTACATTACTGCCTTTTATTTATCTTTCTGTCCAGTGATTGCCATTCGGCACGTCTTTGCTCTATATTGATTGTGTAAAAGTCAATAATTCAGCCTCTGAATATGTTTTCTTGTAACATATTATGTTTATACTACTGGGGACGAACCTTGCTTTATAATTTCTAAATTTCAAGGGGTATAATTAGTCTATTTATATTAGCATTTTCCAAACAAAGTACCTGTTCTTTTGTCATGTGGGGCCGACATTATAGCCGCTGGTCCGTCGAGCCAAGTCATGTCTTGATTTTCTCCACCTAGATCACATGACTCAATGTCATGTTTCATGTGCAATGAGCTCCTTCATCACATGTGTGAGCTTTGCAACATCTCCGAGCCATCTTCACCGTCATGGCATATGTTGCTCACACACATGTACCTGTGGACTAATCACCTGTGTATCTCACATAAACACAATTAGTCTAGTTAAGGTTGTCACTCAATTACCAAAACCAAACAAGGACCTTTCACCCACGCTGGTCGCGATTAAGGAGGAGATCGCCTCTCCAACCAGCGTGCGGCGCCCTGGTCCATCGTCAATGGCTTGGTGGCGTTCTAGGGGCACCTCTACGTCCCACCTGGTGCCCCATTTCTTCGGGAGCTCCTCGCCGCTATTCACGGCGACGGCCATGAAGGGGTCCAGCGCACGCTCCATCGCCTCCGCCGTGACTTCCACTCGCCCAACCTGCGGGCGGTGGTCCAGGACTTCATCCGCACATGCGCCACCTGTCAGCGCTACAAATCAGAGCATCTGCACCCCGTCGGCTTGCTTCTCCCTCTACCCATGCCGGTGTCCGTGTGGGCAGACATTGGGATGGACTTCATTGAGGCCTTGCCACGCGTGGATGGCAAGTCGGTCATCCTCACCATTGTAGACCGCTTCAGCAAGTACTGCCACTTCATTCCGCTGGCTCATCCCTACTCGGCGGAATCCGTGGCACAAGCTTTCTTCTCCGACATCGTGCGGTTGCACGGCATCCCGCAGTCCATCGTCTTCGACCGCGGGTCTAGTGTTCACGTCGCTGTTCTGGAAGGAGCTCATGCGCCTGGCCGGCATCAAGCTCCATATGACGACGGCGTTCTGCCCGCAGTCTGATGGCCAGGCTGCCAACAAGGTCATCATCATGTATCTGTGTTGCCTTATAGGTGACCACCCCCGCCAGTGGCCGCACTGGCTGCCTTGGGTGGAATACATCTACAACACCGCCGACCAGTCCGCGCTCAAGACGACGCTGTTCCAGATCGTCTATGGCCGCGACCCGTCCTCCATCCGCTCCTATGAACCAGGTGAAACTCAGATCGCTGCGGTGGCCAAGAACATGGCGGAACGCGACAAGCTGCTGGCAGACGCTCGTGCCCGCATGGAGCAGTCCCAAGCTGTCTACAAGCGCTTCTATGACAAACATCACCGCGATATCCGCTACAACGTCGGGGACTAGGTCTGGCTGTGCCTCTGACACCGCGCCTCAGCCTCTCTCCAGGGGTCACCAAAGGCAAGCTGCGACCCTGGTTCTATGGGTCGTACCGCGTCGCGGCCATCATCAACGATGTCGGCTACCGCCTCGAGCTTCCTCCCCGCGCTTGCATGCACGACGTTTTCCATGTGGGCCTTTTGAAGAAGTTCGTGGGCACGCCATCAGCAGCGCTAAAAGTCCTATGTTTGGTGTTGGTAATTAGTGACAATGCCTAAGTACTAATCCTATGCCTAAGTTGTATGTAGCATATGAGGATTAGTATATTCCAAGGTTGGTGACAAGATGGACATGGTGATCATGATGGTCACACTTGGATTTGGACGCAACCCTACGTGATCAAGGCAAAGGTATATGCTTAAAGGTTGTGTTTTAGTAACCAAGACACCTAGTGGGTGTGGTTACATTATAGGTTAGATAGCCGTACTATAAAGAGGGGAATGACGCGGCTATTGAACTCCTAAGTGCCTCTAGGTGTGCATTTCATAATCATATGCATTCGGATAGAACTAATAACGTCTCAAAAAATGATTGTGAAAATGCTAACACACTCACACATGACGAGATCACTTGGTGGTGTTAGCATTTCAGGCGTTTTCGAGGAGTTGAAACGACTATTTTCCACTACGCCGGAAGTTGGAAAAGAAACAGAGGCGAATGGAGGTCACAGAGGTGACCGGACGCTGAACCGGACGCGGTCTCTATTTGACCGGATGCGTCTGGTCAGCGTTCAGCGTCTGCGCGTGTTTCAGTTTGATGATTGGACGCGCATCACGTCCGGTCACTGTCGACCGGACGCGTCCGGTCATTCAGGGATCTTACTAGACTCCAACCGGACGCTGGCACTGTGGCGTCCGGTCAGTTCTGCAGCGCGTCCGGTCATTGTTTCGTTATGCGCTGCTCAGGCTTGACCAGCACGTCCGGTCAGTCACGGGACCAGCGCGTCCGGTCTGCGTGACGAGCGCGTCCGGTCGGTGCTTCGCGACTTAGTCGTTGTGCGACCGGCGCGTCCGGTCAGTTGGACCAGCGCGTCCGGTCAGCGTGATTTTGGTTGTTTCAAGTTTCTAACGGCTCTATTCGAAGGGGTACGTCTATAAATACTCGTTGGCCGGCTCAAGGCTCTAACTCTTAAACATTTGACATACTTGTGAGCACTTTGAGCTAAGCAACTCCCCTCCCACTCATCTCTCTTGCTTCTTTGCATATTCGAAGTGAGATTGAGTGATCCAAGTGTATTTGCATTGTGAGATTGCATCTAGTTGGCACTAGTGGTTGATTTGCTGTGGGATTCTTGTTTCTCTTGGTTGTTGCTGCCACCTAGACGGCTTGGAGCAGCTTGGAGGTGTTGGCAAGAGTTGGTGATTGTTCTTGGTCACCTCCAGTGATTGTGAGGGGTTTGTGCCTACCTCGGCGAAGCGCCAAAGGCAACATTAGTAAATTGCTCGTGTCATTGCAACCTTTTGCCATTTGGTCGGTTCTTGTGGCGCCTTTTGAGAGGCTCGGTGTGAGACCGATTAGCCACCGAACCACGTGGTGAAGAGGGACACAACAGGGACTAGCGTGCCGGCAAGCACGTGAACCTCAGGATAAATCTTCGTGTCATCACTTTTATATTGTGATTGATTGATTCTGGTGTTCGGTTGTCTTGGTATTCATTGTTGATCATATTGGTTGGCACAATACTTCGCCCCTCGGTGAAACTCTCCTAACTCAACTCCGCATTACCTTCTTAGTTATCTTTGCTAGCTAGTTAGCTTTGCTAGAGTAGCTCTTTTGTGTAGCTTGCTAGTTGTAGGTGTAGTTTCCTTCTCGGTTTGACTTGTGCGGGTGAGTGCAAATACTAGAATTGTGAATTGGATAGGTGGCTTGCAAACACCCCATAGGCTAAGCAAAACTCGCATCTCGCTATTTGTTATATTGATAAACTTGTTTAGCTTGTCTTTGTAGAATTTTTTAAAAGGCTATTCACCCCCTCTAGCCATCAAGACCTTTCAAGTGGTATCGGAGCCGTGGTCACCGTTTGCAAGGCTTAACAACCTCGGTGCAAGATGGCTCAAGTTATGTTCAATCATGTTAATGGCAAGCCTCCATTCTTTGATGGCGTCTCTTCCTTTGATCATTGAAAAAGAAAGATAAAGCAATACCTAGGCAATATACATGAGAAGGTTTGGGATGTGACCAAAGAAGGATACATCATTCTTGATGAGGAAAATCTTACTCCCAATAACCGCATCAATAAACAATGCAATATCGCGGCACTTGACACAATCTACCGTGCCATTGATGACAAAGTATTTGAGCAAATCAAAGATCTTAAAAAGGCAAATGAACTTTGGATAAGGCTGTAACACCCTCGGTGTTACCACGCGTTTCAGTGCAGCTAAGCTTGGCATGAGCATCTTTTCTTTTGTTCGTTTAGTGTTGAAGTGAGTAGAATCATCTGGTAATCCTAATAGTTGTAAAAATGTTAATTGGAAAAATTGACGTGTTAACCGGAAGATAGCAACTTAGGTTGGAAACAAATTTTTTTATTGAACAAAACTGTTAGAAAACATATAGGTGAACCCTAAACAAAATGCGAAGCGCAGAGTGTGTAGATGTTGTTACTTCTGGTGTGGTCTAGTAATGTTATCGCTAGCTAGTTTTCCAGAAGCCCGAAAAGCGATCTCGCAACGTGAATTAGCCCTAGCCTTAGAGCGTTTTTCAAGTCGTTAGCAGCTTGGCAAGGCCGTGTTGGCAAGTTCGTTCCGTGAAATCTAGTTCTAGGGTGGCAGCATGTTTTGTGATATTCATCTCTTTGGGTTGGAGGCGGTCGTTCAGTTTTTAGCCCAACCGTTTAAGTGTTGCTAAGGCTTTAAAATTCGTGCTCGCGTACGGCAGCGTGAAAGGTCTTGATGGCTAGAGGAGGGGTGAATAGCCTTATAAAATTTTCTACAAAGACAAGCTAAACAAGTTTATCAATATAACAAGTAGGTAGATGCGAGTTTTGCTTAGCCTACGGGGTGTTTGCAAGCCACCTAACCAATTCACAATTCTAGTATATTTGCACTCAACCGCACAAGTCAAACCGCACAACTTAACTACAACTAAAGCTAGCTAGCTACACAAGCTAAGAGTTACACTAACAAGCTAGCAAGGTAACTAAGAAATTAATATAAGAGAGAGTTAGGAGGGTATCACCGAGGGGCGAAGTATTGAGCCAACCAATCAATATGATCAAGAGATGAATATCACAATATACAACCACCGGGATTGATCAAACACAATAAGAATGATGACATGAAGATTTATCCCGAGGTTCACGTGCTTGCCGGCACGCTAGTCCCCATTATGTCCCTCTTCACCACGTGGTTTGGTGGCTAATCGGTCTCACACCGAGCCTCTCAAAAGGCACCACATAAACCTACCAAATGGTAAAAGGTTGCAATGACACGAGCAATTTACTAATGTTGCCTTTGGCGCTTCGCCGAGGTAGGCACAAACCCCTCATAATCACCGGAGGTGACCAAGAATAATCACCAACTCTTGCCAATGCCTCCAAGCTGCTCCAAGCCGTCTAGGTGGCGGCAACCACCAAGAGAAACAAGAATCCCGTAGCAAATCAACCACCAAGTGCCAACTAGATGTAATCTCACAATGCAAATGCACTTGGATCACTCAATCTCACTTCGAATATGCAAGGAAGCAAGAGAGATGAGTGGGAGGGGAGTTGCTTAGCTCAAAGTGCTCACAAGTATGTCAAAAATATCCAAGAGGGAGAGCCTTGAGCCAGCCAACGAGTATATATAGACGTACCCCTTCGAATAGAGCCATTAGAAACTTAAACAGCCGAGATCGTGCTGACCGGACGCGCTGGTCCAACTGACCGGACGCGCCGGTCGCACAACGGCTAACTCGTGAAGCACTGACCGGACGCGCTGGTCCAAATGACCGGACACGCTGGTCGCACAGTGGCTAAGTCGCGAAGCACTGACCGGACACGATTGACGCGCTGACCGGACACGCTGCTAACGACCGGACGCGCTGCCCCGTGACTGACCGGACGCGCTGGTCATGCCTGAGTAGCGCACAACAACACAATGACCGGACGCGCTGGAGAAATGACCGGACGCCACAGTGCCAGCGTCCGGTTAGAGTCCAGTAAGCTCCCTGAACGACCGGACGCGTCCGATCGACTGTGACCGGACGCGCTTCGCGTCCGATCATCAAACTGAAATACGCGCAGACATTGAACACTGACCGGACGCGTCCGGTCATGCAAAGACCGCGTCCGGTTGAGCGTCCGGTCACCTCTGTGACCTCCGTTCGCCTCCGTTTCTTTTCCGGACTTCCGGCGTAGTGGAAAATAGTCGTTTCAATTCCTCGAAAACGCCTGAATCCCCCCTCTCTACCGCTCAAACACCACCGCCTTCGCAAACGTGCTAACACCACCAAGTGATCTCGTCATGTGTGCGTGTGTTAGCATTTTCATAATCATTTTTCGAGGCGTTATTAGCTCTATCCAAATGCATATGATTATGAAATGCACACCTAGAGGCACTTAGGAGTTCAATAGCCGCATCATTCCCCTCTTTATAGTACGACTATCTATCCTATAATGTAACCACACCCACTAGGTGTCTTGGTTACTAAAACACAACCCTTAAGCATATACCTTTGCCTTGATCATGTAGGGTTGCGCCCAAATCCAAGTGTGGCCATCATGATCACCATGTCCATCTTGCCACCAACCTTGGAATGTACTAATCCTCATATGCTACATACAACTTAGGCATAAGATTAATACTTAGGCATTGTCACTAATTACCAACACCAAACATAGGACTTTCACAACGCCTGCTACCTCCCTAAGCGCGGTCACCGCTCGTGGTTGCCGCGCAGAGCGTCGGTCGTCTCTGTCCGCGCGTGGCGTGGGGATGCCGCCCCCCTTGTTTCTCACTGTTGCGGTTGACCCCCCTAGCCACTCGCGTGTGCGTTTGGGCTTTGCTGCCGCTGCCTCTCTCTCCGTCCCTGTTGTGCTCGATGCCATGCTCGCCATCGGGGTCACCGGATGTCGTGTCAGCATCGACCCCAGCGTCGCCACTGGCTGGTCGATGGCCACGCAAACACGCCACGCTACTCCTCCGTCTGCTCTCGCGCACCGCCGTGACCCCACTTCGGTTTTTGGTGGAGACCTGAGCGCTAGCGCGTTGCCCCCCATCCTTTTCCCCTGTCCGCCTGGCCGTCGAGGCCGCTGCGGGTAGGCTGGTTGGAAGAGGCCGCCTTCGGCCAATCATCCACGCCAGGAGTTTCATCACCCAGTGACCCCGCCGAGCGAGCTTGCCTCCCTTCCATTTGACCCCACCATGCTCCAGTTGGGATTGCCGTTCCGCCTTGTTTTTATGGGCGAGCTCGGTTGTGCACCACGTTAGCCTACCCAATTCGCCTTGTAACTCAAATTGGTTTCACCGTGAGCCTCGCATCATCAATCGCTTCACCCTGTGCCAGGTCTCGAGCCCTCGGTTCCCTTGGGTTTTCGCTGACGTGCTCGCGCCGTCGCAGAGCGCTGCTGGACCCCCCCGGGTGCACGTGGCTGGCTCGGCTCAGGTACCCTCCAACCTTGTTGTCACTGCGGTTAGGTCCGTGGTGAACCCCTAAAGCTCACCCACCCCCTTGGCCGTCCTTGCAGAGCTCTAGCCCTATGGAACGCCATCACCGCCCTCGCCGATTGGCCGCCATCGTGGGAAGGCCGCGCCACCTCGCCTCCGGCCTCCGAATCGCTGCCCCGAACCTCGCGTCTGCACCGTGGTGAGCATCTCCCCCTCAACATAGCTGTAGTAGCTCCCCTCTGGCTGGCGCAACCGGTCAGTGCCAGCCAACGCCGCGCCGGTGTGCGGAGACGCGTCGGGGACCGCCCGGTGGTGAAGATAGTTTTTCGGAAGGGTTTTCTTGCAAAACCCTTGAGGATGGGAAAAGTGCCTAGGTTGGTCGTGGCATTAGCAATCAGTTCGGGGGTTTGTTTGAAATGTTGCCACGCACGCGGGCTTCCCCAGTCGTGGGCTGTGTGAAACGACCTCAATTTCCGCGAAGGGAAATCCACAGAGTCAAAGTGTAATAAGACCGTGATAGATCTTATTACCCAATTTCCAGTCGAATATCTCATCCATACAACGATAAAATCAGAGTACAAATAGTGCGGAATTACATAATTTATTATGTCGCCGCATTGGCGGAAACAAAAGTAGCATTCATTCAGAACAGCTTGAAGACAAGATCACCAAACTCGAGCGTAGGCACGAACCCCTCAACCATCAAACTCCTCGGAGCTATACTCCTCAGCCAAACCTGTGCCAAAAATTTATCAGTACGATTTGTACTGGCCACTCCCATCCCTATGAGCATTGCTTTGTGGATTTGGATGCAACATGGTTGTATTCAAATGAAACCGATAGGGCTGGGGTTTCCTATGCAGTAGCATATCAAGTGTATAGTATAGTTGATCAAGTTTTAACACCATTCCCACACTCATTCCACTCCATTCCCTTTTCTGAGCCAGGTTACGATCCTGGGATCAACATACCACCATCTCCACACCATTACCACACCATCGCTCAGTCGACAGGCCAACTCCCTCTCGGAACTATCTCAAGGCCCGTAGCCCCTGGCTACGACCGACACTCTCTCACGGGAGAAGAAGAGAAGGACTCATCTCACTATCTAGTTTAAGTGAAACCCAGGAAAGGTCCATAGCTGATAAGTCGGCACATGTATCGATCGATCAACTACACACTCTACAGAGGTTTTACATAACCACAAGATCCGCCTTCCTTGCTGACCGTCATCAACTGGGCAAATTCTAGCTGCTTGCTAGCCTAGGATATTGCCACTTACCATTCAGCCCTGGTTCACCCCAAGTCAAGTCTGGGGTGGCTAAAACTGTGAGTCATGAGCCGGGTCCACAAGGTCTCCATGAAGTCTCGGAAGGGTGTGGGGGAAATCCTCTGCGCCTCGTACCTCCTTACACTTTCCGCTATCAACCTAGCAGTAGTGGCAAAACCCTACCAAGTAGTCCAGCCGTCCCGCACCATATAGGGCGAGTGGTACGTAAGGTTTCCTGGTGAATCTGAGTACTAGTAGGTCCTTAGGGATGACCAAGCCAGAATGTCTTCATTAGGGTTTCCATTTACCGTGCCACCACAATACCTCCATCTCGGGCTCCACCCATCATAGGTTCACACCCAGGTCCACCTCATATACCATTTACCCATCACAGGTTTACATTTCTAGGGGTGCCCAGGTAGCATCCCATAGTAAGACTTGCCCTAGGCTCATCGTATACTCCAACTTAGTCGACACAACCCTCACCCTCCACACACCCAAGTCACACACGCAGCACTCTCCCCATAGTCCAGGTAACACCAGTTTCCACCACGCACGTAGTATAAGCATAGTAGAAGTATAAATAAGGAAATATATAGCAGTAAGCGTGTGTCTAGCCTAATAGCAGGGTATGCAGGGGTAAGGTTGCATCAAGGTAAAGGCTTTCAAGCAAGCATACTACCATGCAGGTCCTAGCATAAAATAATTGTAGTAGCAAAGTAAAGCGATAACAGTTCTATATTAGTCATGTGTAATAGGTGCTACGAGATTGGGTGGGATGTGGCACCTTCAGTGTAGTCATCTCCGTTCTCCTCACGGTACTCATGGTCCTCGTCCGTCATGTTCTCCTCCGAGTCTGCATCGTTTGCATTATAGTCGCGTTAGCGACGTCTATAGAATAGCACAAAGAAGCAATGGAAATTCAAAAGAGCCAAATGTACTCAAACATGGGTTTATTGCGTAGAGCTTGATTTTAGATGAATTTTGGTCCTGGTTTTGTATTTTTCTGAGGTCGTATGAGTTAGTTATGAATTTTTGAAGTTTAAATCATTTCTGAAATTGGATAAAGGCTGAATTAAACCTGGGCTGACATGTGTCGTGCTGCGGTTGGTCCACGTGGCTTGCTGACATCAGCATGACGTTGTCATAATGGTTCCGAGCCGACAGGTGGGGTCCAGCTGACGTCAGCAACGTCATCAGTTTTGACAAGTGGGTCCAGGGACTCTTGGGTCACTGACATGTGGGTCCAGTCAAAGTCAACGTCAGTCAACGGTCAATAGTCAACGGTCAATGGTCAGGGTCACTGACGTGTGGGCCTGGTCCGCTGACGTCAGCCGCTGATGTCAGCATGACGTCAGCATGACATCACCTCGGTTGTGCTGGCTTCTGACATGTGGGTCCTACGTGATGTCATCGTGACGTCAGCGTCTGACGTGTGGGTCTAGGGTGTCTGTGTCACTGACTGGTGGGGTCGAGGTGCTAACGTCATCATGACATCATCATGATGTCACTGTGGCAGTCTCCACTGCTGACATGTGGGTCCCACGTGACGTCATCACGACGCCAGTATGACGTCACCATCTGACGTGTGGGTCTAGCAACACTGTGTCGCTGACTTGTGGGGCCAGGTCAACAGTCAACATTCAATGGTCAACGGTCAATACGGGCCGGGTCCTAACTGGGTCGGTTGGTCTTCGGGTCGGGCCGGGCCGAGCCAGACACGTGGCAAGCTGTGACGCTGCCATGTCACGGCCGTGGGCTCTTATTGGGCCTCGTGTTCAGGCTGTGGGCGTGGGCTCGGCTCACGGTGGACCCAAGTTCATGGTCCATGGACCGCAGACTGGTCTACGATGAACCGAGTCCACTAACTGTTTCTTTTGGCACGGCTCATATGCACCGAGTTCACTCAGGAGTGTCAGCGAGGGGGGTGTTCCCCTGTTTTTCTCCCGCGGTGGTGCTCCTACCGGCGGCGAGCTGGCTGTGAGCCCCCGCGCCGGCGCTGGTGTCCGATTGGTGTGGGGAAAAGCTTCCCCGGGCCACGGCGACCGTGTCTGCGGGGTCAAGGTGGTGACTAGAGCTTCCCAAGGTGCTGGCCATGGTGAGCGGCGGCTCGGCAGTGCTCGCCGGTTGCGGGGTCGCGCACGCCGGCTCTCCGGTGGCTAGTGCTGGGCAGATGGGGCTTCTACGGTTTTGTGGTGCACAGTGAAGGCGTCCTGGGCTCATGGCGAGGCTACGGGTTCCCAGGTGGCCGGTAGAGACATCCCGGTGGCCACGGCGGTCATGAAGACGACGTCGAGGTGCACGGGTGAACCACGGGGCTCTAGCGGGCTGGTCACGGCGTGGTCATAGACGTGAGCGTGGGTGCGGGTGTTCCCAGCGGCCGAGATAGCCTTGGCCTACACGCTCCCGGTGTGGAGCGCCATGGCCGAACAGCAGGGTTCGGCGATGAGCAGAGAGACCGGAAGGGGGGCTCATCGTAGGTGGCATGGAAGAATGGATGGTGATGCCGTGACGATTCGAGGCCGTGTAGCTCCGATAGCCGTGCAGTGTCGCCCGCTCCGGCTTGATCCACGACGAGGCTTCAAACCCTGACGTGCTCTCGGTCCTCTTCCTGGCAGCGGCTCCGCCCTCCTCTCCTGAATTCTCCCACGGCCCTCTACTCTCAGTGCGAAGTGGTTGGCCACCAAGTGGCGGCGGGTAGTGGGACGAGCGCAAGGGCAACCGAGGGCTAAGCTTTATAGCCGAGCGTCGAGCTCCGCTGGCGGACGACAATCGAGCAATGGTGGCGTGATCAGTGGCATCCAAGGGCTCACGTGCGGTGGCGTAGGCGCGGCGCAAGGGTCGCGTGGGTGCGGCGCCAAGGAGACATGGCCATGCCCCAGGCGTGACCCCTGGCCCACCCCTGCCACCGCTGTCAGGCGACGGTCGCGTAGGCGATTGAGGCGTGGGTGGGGAAGACGACACTGTAGACGGGGGTGGCTGACATGCAGGGCCCGCGTGGCAGCGGCTGAAAGTGAAAACAGGAAAACACGCGGGCGTGGGCGACGTGCGGCTGACGCGTGGGGCCAAGCGGCAGCGGCAGCTGGCGGGGCTAGGCGCATGAGCGTGAGCGGTTGCCTGGGCCGGCTTGCTGGGCCACGTGCGCGCGCTAGGGCTGGCTGGGTCGAGCGGCTGGGCTGCGAGGCCTTCTTCTCCCTTTCTTCTTTTCTTTTCTGTTTTTCATTTCTTTTCCATTATTTGAATTCAAATTTGGTTTGAAATTTGAATTTCAAACTGATGTAACTTATTCATTGGAGTTTAGGGAATTTTGTTAGCTATTTTGTATATCAACATAGGTGTAGTTTGTTATATATAGGATTGGTTTTTCTTTTATTACACATTTATCCTTGGATTTGATTAGTGGTTACTTTATGGTGTGTTTCTTAGAAAGAGTTGTTAAGCATAACATAAAGCAAAAGAAAATCAAAATCACAATTTGAGTTAACAAAGTATGCAACATTTCATTTGTTAGAATTTAAATAAACATAATTAGTTAAAGGCATGCCAGGCTTATGTGCTAACTTGGGTTGGGGTTAGACCTAATACATCTTTTAGGTTGGGTTACTATACATGACACTCATCATCACATGGAAGTTTTGAGAAAAAAAATTGTATTTGGTATTTTTGGTGTGTGGATTTTTGGGTTGTTACAGTCCTACCCTCTTAACAGAATCTCGTCCCTGAGATTACATCATAACGTACTCTTCGAAGAGGTAGGGATATCGTAGCTGGAGGTCAGACTCTTTCTCCCATGTTGCTTCTCTCTCACTATGATTACTCCATTGGATCTTGCACATCGGAATAGTCTTGCTTCGAGTCTCTTTGGTATCTCTATCTAGAATTCTGATAGGATGTTCTTTATACTCAAGTGTTTCTTGAATGTCAAGTGCACCAGTTGGGATTGCTTTATCGGGTACTCTTAAACATTTGCGTAGCTGGGATACATGGAATACGGGATGTACACCCGTCAATTCCACAGGTAACTCAAGTTTGTAGGCGAGCTTACCAATTCTCTTGCAAATCTTGTATGGGCCAACAAATCTAGGGGCAAGCTTGCCTTTCACATGGAATCTGACCGTTCCACGTAGCGGGGATACCTTGAGATATACGAACTCCCCCACATTGAACTCCAGTTCTCTTCTTCATTTGTCTGCATAGCTCTTGTATCGACTTTGGGCAATTCTCAAATTCTCTCTTACCTGAGCAACTCCTTCTTCTGCATCTTGAATCTTAGCAGAGTCAAAGAATGATCTTTCTCCCGGTTGGGACCACATCAAAGGTGTCTTACAAGGTCTGCCATATAGAGCTTCAAATGGCGACATCTTGATACTGGCTTGGTAGCTGTTGTTGTAAGCAAACTCTGTATAGGATAGACATTTCTCCCAATCAGAGCCGTAATTCAGTACACTAGCGTGAAGCATGTCTTCTAAGATCTGATTTACTCGTTCTGTCTGTCCATCTGTCTGTGGGTGGTAAGCGGTACAGAAATCAAGTTTGGTTCCAATAGACTTGTGCAGAGCTTCCTAGAATCGGGACACAAATTGAGGACCACGATCAGATACAATACTAGAAGGAGCTCCATGCAACCTGAGAATATGCTCAATATATAGATCTGCTAATTTTTCTACATTGGTCTTGGTCTTTACTGGTACAAAGTGAGCAATCTTGGTTAAACGATCAACAATCACCCAGATGGAATCATTGCCTTTCGGTGAACGGGGTAATCCAACTATGAAATCCATGGATATGCCCTCCCATTTCCATTCCGGGACGTCAAGAGGCTTTAGCAATCCTGCAAGCCTCTGATGTTTAGCCTTGACTCTATTGCAGGTGTCACATCATGCCACGTGTCTTGCAATGTCTGTCTTCATACCTTTCCACCAAAAGTGTTTCCTCAAGTCTTGATACATCTTTGAACCTCCAGGGTGAATACAATACTTAGAATCATGAGCTTCTGACAAAATTTCCTCTCGTAGGACTAGATCAGAAGGTACACATATTCTGTCCTTGAACCAAATGGTTCCTTGTTCATCTTCATGGTGGTTGGTCTTATAGCCTAGTTTCATCAAACCACGGAGATATTCAATCTCCTTACACATTTTCTGAGCTTGACGAATGCGATCCGTGAGATCATACTGTATGCGGAGCTCATTCAGCAAGCCATGTGGTTGTATCTCAAGTTGGAAATCATCAATCTCTTCCTTGAGCTCAGGTGGTACGGATTCAGTGATCAAAGTGTGACAATAACTCTTGCGACTAAGAGCATCTGCGACTACGTTAGCTTTTCCCGGATGGTAGTGAATTTCCAAGTCATAGTCCTTGATCAACTCTAACCATCGGCATTGCCTCATATTCAGATCCTCTTGAGTGAAAAAGTACTTCAAGCTCTTGTGATCGGTGTAGATATCACACTTGTTGCCTATCAAGTAGTGCCTCCAGATCTTTAAAGCATGAACAACTGCTGCTAACTCAAGGTCATGAGTAGGGTATCGGTTCTCATGTTCTTTCAGCTGTCGAGAAGCATAAGCTATCACTCTTCCATCTTGCATCAATACACACCTAAGTCCTTGACGAGATGCATCACAATAGACCATGAAATTTTTGCCAATATCGGGCAATGCTAACACAGGAGTTGTGGTAAGTTTCTGTTTTAATTCCTGGAAGCTTTGTTCGCACCTGGGCATCCATTCAAACTCCTTAGTCTTCTTCAGAAGGTTGGTCATCGGACGGGCTATCTTGGAGAAGTTTTCGATGAATCGGCGATAATACCCAGCCAATCCTAAGAAACTTCTGACTTCTGTCACATTACGGGGTTGTTCCCATTCCTTCACAGCCTCAATCTTAGCTGGGTCCACTGCAACACCTTCAACTGATAATACGTGGCCTAAGAAGGCAACTTCTTGTAGCCAGAACTCACATTTGCTAAACTTTGCGTAGAGCTGATGTTGGGCTAGTCTCTCAAGCACCATTCTTAGATGATGTTCGTGTTCTTCAGCGGTGGAGGAATAGACCAGGATGTCATCAATGAATACTACCACAAACTTATCCAATTCGTCCATGAAAACCTTATTCATCATATTCATGAAGTATGCAGGAGCATTTGTGAGTCCAAAGGATACCACGGTGAACTCGAACTGACCATACCTAGTCACAAAAGTTGTCTTCGGTATATCACTCCCTCGAATCTTCATCTGATGATAGCCAGATCTGAGATCGATCTTGGAGAAATACTTGGCACCTCGAAGTTGATCAAGAAGATCATCAATTCTCGGCAGGGGTACTTGTTCTTGATGGTGACTGCGTTCAAGTTTCGGTAATCTATGCACATTCTCATTGAGCCATCCTTCTTCTTAACGAATAGAACAGGGGATCCCCAGGGTGAAGCACTGGGTCTGATATATCCCTTCGAGATGAGCTCTTCTAGCTATTTCTTGAGTTCAGCCAGTTCATCAACTGACATGCGATAAGGTCTCTTGGCAATGGGTCCTGTTCCCGGCAAAAGATCAATGATGAACTCTACATCACGGTCCGGTGGCATACCCGATAATTCTTCAGGGAATACATCAGGATAGTCTCTGACCACAGGCACATCATGAACTGTCTTTTCCTCCTTTAGTGATTCTGATCTTGCTTTAAGGGCACATAGGATAGAGGTGGACCTTCCGAACTGGGGTTCACATCTAATGACTTGGCCTGATGGGTGGGTCACTTGGACATATCTAGGGGAACATGATATGATGCCTCGGTGAATGGTTAACCAATCCATGCCTAAGATGACATCTAGGTTAGTGGAAGGTAACATGGTTAGATCGGCTTTAAAGATAAGACCCTCGATGGTAAGACTCACTCCCTTACAGATGTGGGTGCTTTTTAGGTCTCTTAAGGGCGAGCTGGTAATGAGAGGCTTTTCACGTGGGGTTATGGGCAGGCCATACTCTCGTGCAAACTTGGTTGATATGTATGAACAAGTTGCTCCAGAGTAAAAAAGAACTGATGCAGTATTGCCATTAACTAGAAACATACCGTACACGACGTCCGGAGCAGCCTATGCTTCCTCGGCATCCAGATGGTTGAGACATCCACGGGTAGCAGACCCCTTGAACTGAGACTTCTGAGCAGCTGAATTCTAAGGGCATTCAGCGGCCTTGTGACCCGGTTGGCCACAAGCGAAGCAGGTGAAAGGTGCACCGCCTGTGGGGGTTGGCGCGGGTGCCTTCCATTTTCCATTACCTGGTGCGGAGCGGTTCTGTGTTGGGCGTTCATTCACAGAGCGGGAATGGTTGAAACGGTCATGGGTGTTACGATCCTGAGCATAACGATCTCGGGTGTAACGATCCTGAGCAGGGCGGGAGTATTTGGTGAAGTAGCCCCCACTTCCCCTACCTGATCTAGGGTTGTCATCCCTGTTGTGGTGAGAGCGTTCCCTGGAGGGTGCATCTCCGCGGATCCTCTTGCGATCACGGCCACGGAAGGACTCCTCAGGCTTTCGCTTTCTTTCCCTGTACTCTTCTCTAGCTTCATCACGGTCCTTCTCAATCTAAATGCAGCGATCTACCAGAGCACGTAATGTGTTGCTCTCAATACCGCCAAATTTTAGTTTGATGTGTGGGTTAAGCCCCTTGCAGTAATAGTACAACTTCTCCTTTTGAGAGTTCACAACATAGGAAGGCGCATAGTGCAGAAGGTTTGTGAAACGAGTAGTGTACTCGATCACCCTGTTTTTTCCCATCTTGATGTTGCGGAACTCCTCAGCTTTGGCCTCCATGATACCCTTGGGAATGTGGTACTCAGTGAATGCTTCGGCGAACTCTTCCCACGAGATGTTGGCAGGGTCCTCATGGGAGTCACTGAAACTGTCCCACCAGGCGCGTGCTACACCTGTGAGCTGGTGTGCGGTAGCTCCAACACACTCATCGTCGGTGAATGTAGTGAGATCAAGCTTATTCTCCATTTCCTTAAGCCAGTCATCGGCTACCAGCGGGTCAGGGTCGGTGCCATCATAGGTAGGTGGCCTTAGCTTCAGGAGACCTTCTAGCTTCCTCTGGAAATCATTCTGCTGACCTCCTTGGCGACGGTTTGCTCCTTCAACAAGAGCTGCCAGAAGCTAGGTCTGCTGTGCCATCACTTCCGCTAGGTTTGGTGGTGGTGGCGGTGGAATGTTCTCCTCAACAGGTGGTGAGGTATTCTCCAGGTCAAAGGGTATCCCTCCACGTCCATGGCCACAACCACGGCCACAGTTGTTGTCACCACGGCCCCTGTTGGGTTCGGGGATGGGCGCACGCCCTCGATTCATTAGGCGATTAGAACGGCAGTTCGGCATCTGTAACATGGATCATTGAAATTTTAGTGCTTGTGCCAAAGTGCTTATAATTCAATATGATTACATGATTTTGAGGATTTAAAGTAGAACAGTCACACTATCCAACACTCATTACAAAGAAGCGATAAGATCCAAAAGATGCCATAAGATCCAAAAACATTCATTACATAGGTTCAATTGCACAGCATCATCTTTAGTAGCTACACTAGAAGACGTGCGAGAATTGTGCTACGCATAGAGTCTCATAATACATCTCATAAGGAGTACAACTCATGGAAACTTCAGACATAACTCATGACCACGCAAGGTCACCTACTCTAACTCGTACACCGCAGCTAGGATACGACTGTCCTCGATCTCGATCTCTTCGTCAGACTTGTGGAGTCGAGACACGTACTTCAAGGCCTCGGCGAGCACCTCAGTAGCCTTGGCTCTAGATAGGGTAGGGCAGGCGTCTAGGTTGAGGCGAGTCGGGGCTAACTCAAACTCCTCTATCCTAGGCTTTGTCTTGTTGTGGATCTCCTTGGGTAGCTGATCCCACATACCCTTCATTTCCCTGAGACGTTTCCTATCAAACTGCTGCCAAGCCTGCCAAGTCCTCTCACACTTGTCCTGTAGGTACTCGGTCTGCCTGAGTGCCTCGATCAGGTGACCCTGGTTGCGAACGGCCTTCTTCCTGAACTCCTCTAGCTCCTGAGTCAGGGTCTTGTTCCGAGATTGGATCTTCAGCATACCAATCCCCTTGGATCTCTCTCTGTCTCCCTTGCGGTTGAACTCGGCCTTCTTGTCATCCAACTCACTCTGTAATTCCAAGACCCTGCTATCGAGGTAGCAATTCATGTTGCCTAGGTCGTCTGCTTTATCCTGTAAGTCAGCGACCTCGGCTCTGTGGTCCTCCTCACGATGGTTGAGCTCGTCCTACAGCTTGGCAACTGTCTCCAGTAGTCTAGCTTGCTCATGTGCTCCCTGCGAGTCTCGCTCCTGGTACTCCCACCGGAGGGCCTAGTCCGGATGTCTCCTCTGCTCTAGCTGGGTCACGTACCTGTCCTGCTCCAGAAGGTGAATAGCTAAGACACGAAGGCATCTGTCCTCCTCAGCAAGGATAACTCTGCCTGCTGTGAAACTCTGCTCACTGGGGGTAAGGCTGAGGTCGAGGGCCTGGGGAAGTAGACGGAACTCTATCATCTTCAGGTGCTCGTAGTGGTCTCTCATTACTCTGCGAAGTGCCTTGTGTGAGATAGCTCGCAGTCCCTCCTCGACTGTGTCCTCTATCGTCAACTCGGTGAAAGCTGGGATAGAAGGTAAGGTAGTGCTAGCTGGGAACTCCACTGAGGTGACAATCGGTCCTTCGATTCCTCCTTCCTTAGCTGGCTTCCTAGTGCAGGTGACCTTGACAAGCTCGTCGGGGACACCTAACATGATGAGAACTCGGCAGAGGGTCTGTGCAAAAGCCCCGAGCTCATGTAGGTCAATGGTAAGCTTGGCGTGGTCCAGAGGTAGCGGTCCTAGTGGTGGCCAGTCGATGTTCGTTGTCATCTGCATGTTTCAAGAAAAATAGGTGTTAGCAGGTCCAATAATAGAAAAGCCTTGCATAAAAGTAGATGCAGGGTCGGTATATAACCGAAAGAAGGTTTGTTCACGTCCTATTCTATCGTCCATTTCTAAGGGTTTCATCCTAAGGTCAAGTATGGCGCTGATACCAACTGAAACGACCTCAATTTCCGCGAAGGGAAATCCACAGAGTCGAAGTGTAATAAGACCGTGATAGATCTTATTACCTAATTTCCAGTCGAATATCTCATCCATACAACGATAAAATCAGAGTACAAATAGTGCAGAATTACATAATTTATTACGTCGCCGCATTGGCGGAAACAAAAGTAGCATTCATTCAAAACAGCTTGAAGATAAGATCGCCAAACTCGAGCGTAGGCACGAACCCCTCAACCATCAAACTCCTCAGAGCTATACTCCTCAGTCGAACCTGTGCCAAAAATTTATCAGTACGATTTGTACTGGCCACTCCCATCCCTATGAGCATTGCTTTGTGGATTTGGATGCAACATGGTTGTATTCAAATGAAACCTATAGGGCTGGGGTTTCCTATGCAGTAGCATATCAAGTGTATAGTATAGTTGATCAAGTTTTAACACCATTCAAACACTCATTCCACTCCATTCCCTTTTTCGAGCTAGGTTACGATCCTGGGATCAACATACCACCATCTCCACACCATTACCACACCATCGCTCAGTCGACAGGCCAACTCCCTCTCGGCACTGTCTCAAGGCCCGTAGCCCCTGGCTACGACCGACACTCTCTCACGGGAGAAGAAGAGAAGGACTTATCTCACTATCTAGTTTAAGTGAAACCCAGGAAAGGTCCATAGCCGATAAGTCGACACATGTATCGATCGATCAACCATACACTCTGCAGAGGTTTTACATAACCACAAGATCCGCTTTCCTTGCTGACCATCGTCAACTAGGCTGATTCTGGCTGCTTGCTAGCCTAGGATATTGCCACTCTACCATTCAGCCCTGGTTCACCCCAAGTCAAGTCTGGGGTGGCTAAAACTGTGAGTCATGAGCCGGGTCCACAAGGTCTCCATGAAGTCTCGAAAGGGTGTGGGGGAAATCCTCTGCGCCCCATACCTCCTTACACTGTCCACTATCAACCTAGCAGTAGTGGCAAAACCCTACCAAGTAGTCCAGCCGTCCCGCACCATATAGGGCGAGTGGTACGTAAGGTTTCCCGGTGAATCTGAGTACTAGTAGGTCCTTAGGGATGACCAAGCCAGAATGTCTTCATCAGGGTTTCCATTTACCGTGCCACCACAGCACCTCCATCCTGGGCTCCACCCATCATAGGTTCACACCCAGGTCCACCTCATATACCATTTACCCACCACAGGTTTACATTTCCAGGGGTGCCCAGGTAGCATCCCGTAGTAAGACTTGCCCTAGGCTCATCGTATACTCCAACTTGGTCGACACAACCCTCACCCTCCACACACCCAAGTCACACACGCAGCACTCTCCCCATAGTCCAGGTAACACCAGTTTCCACCACGCACGTAGTATAAGCGTAGTAGAAGTATAAATAAGGAAATATATAGCAGTAAGCATGTGTCTAGCCTAATAGCAGGATATGCAGGGGTAAGGTTGCGTCAAGGTAAAGGCTTTCAAGCAAGCATACTACCATGCAGGTCCTAGCATAAAATAATTGTAGTAGCAAAGTAAAGCGATAGCAGTTCTATATTAGCCATGCGTAATAGGTGCTACGAGATTGGGTGGGATGTGGCACCTTCAGTGTAGTTGTCTCCGTTCTCCTCATGGTACTCACGGTCCTCGTCTATCAGGTTCTCCTCCGAGTCTGCATCGTTTGCATTATAGTCGCGTTAGCGACGTCTATAGAATAGCACAAAGAAGCAATGGAAATTCAAAAGAGCCAAATGCACTCAAACATGGGTTTATTGCGTAGAGCTTGATTTTAGATGAATTTTGATCCTGGTTTTGTATTTTTTCGAGGTCGTATGAGTTAGTTATGAATTTCTGAAGTTTAAATCATTTTTGAAATTGGATAAAGGCTGAATTAATCCTGGGCTGACACGTGTCGTGCTGCGGTTGGTCCACGTGGCTTGCTGACGTCAGCATGACATTGTCATAATGGTTCCGAGCCGACAGGTGGGGTCCAGCTGACGTCAGCAATGTCATCAGTTCTGACAAGTGGGTCCAGGGACTCTTAGGTCACTGACATGTGGGTCTAGTCAAAGTCAACGCTAGTCAATGGTCAATAGTCAATGGTCAACGGTCAGGGTCACTGACGTGTGGGCCTGGTCTGCTGACGTCAGCCGTTGATGTCAGCGTGACGTCAGCATGACGTCACCTCGGTTGTGCTGGCTTCTGACATGTGGGTCCTACGTGACGTCAGCGTCTGACGTGTGGGTCCTGGGTGTCCGTGTCACTGACTGGTGGGGTCGAGGTGCTGACGTCATCATGATGTCACTGTGGCAGTCTCCACTGCTGACATGTGGGTCCCACATGACATCATCACGACACCAGTATGATGTCACCATCTGACGTGTGGGTCTAGCAACACTATGTCGCTGACTTGTGGGGCCAGGTCAACAGTCAACGTCCAACGGTCAACGGTCAATACGCGCCAGGTCCTAACTAGGTCGGTTGGTCTTCGGGTCAGGCCAGGCTGAGCCGGACACGTGGCAAGCTGTGACGCTGCCACGTCACGGCCGTGGGCTCTTATTGGGCCTCGTGTTCAGGCTGTGGGCGTGGGCTCGGCTCATGGTGGACCCAAGTTCACGGTCCATGGACCGTAGACTGGTCTACGATGAACCGAGTCCATTGACTATTTCTTTCGACACGGCTCATATGCACCGAGTTCACGCAGGAGTGTCAGCGAGGGGGGGTGTTCCCCTGTTTTTCTCCCGCGGTGGTGCTCCTACCGGCGACGAGCTAGCTGTGAGTCCCCGCGCCGGCCTGGTGTCTGATTGGTGTGGGGAAAAGCTTCCCCGGGCCACGGCGACTGCGTCTGCGGGGTCAAGGTGGTGACTAGAGCTTCCCAAGGTGCTGGCCATGGCGAGCGGCGGCTCGGCAGTGCTCACCGGTTGCGGGGTCACGTATGCCGGCTCTCCGGTGGCTAGTGCTGGGTAGATGGGGCTTCTACGGTTTCGTGGTGCACAGTGAAGGTGTCCTGGGCTCATGGCGAGGCTACGGGTTCCCAGGTGGCCGGTAGAGACATCCCGGTGGCCACGGCGATCATGAAGACGACGCCGAGGTGCACGGGTGAACCACATGGCTCTAGCGGGCTAGTCATGGCGTGGTCATAGACGTCAGCGTGGGTGCGGGTGTTCCCAGCGGTCGAGACAACATTGGCCTACACGCTCCCGGTGTGGAGCGCCATGGCCGAACAGCAGGGTCTGGCGGCGAGCAGAGAGACCAGAAGGGGGGCTCACTGTAGGTGGCGTGGAAGAATGGATGGTGATGTCGTCTCGATTCGAGGCCGTGCAGCTCCGGTAGCCGTGCAGTGTCGCCCGCTCCGGCTTGATCCGTGATGAGGCTTCAAACCCCGGCGTGCTCCCGGTCCTCTTCCCGGCAGCGGCTCCGCCCTCCTCTCCCGAATTCTCCCACGGCCCTCTACTCTCATTGCGAAGTGGTTGGCCACCAAGTGGCGGCGGGTAGTGGGATGAGCGCAAGGGCAACCGAGGGTCGAGCTTTATAGCCGAGCTCCGAGCTCCGCTGGCGGACGACAATCAAGCGGTGGTGGCGTGATCAGTGGCATCCAAGGGCTCACGTGCGGTGGCATAGGAGCGGCGCAAGGGTCGCGTGGGTGCGGCGCCAAGGAGCCAAGGCCATGCCCCGGGCGTGACCCCTGGCCCACCCCTGCCACCGCTGTCGGGTGACGGTCACGTAGGCGGTTGAGGCGTGGGTGGGGAAGACGACACTGTAGACGGGGGTGGCTGACATGCAGGGCCTGCGTGGCAGCGGCTAAAAGTGAAAATAGGAAAACGCGTGGGCGTGGGCGACGTGCGGCTGACGCGTGGGGCCAAGCGGGAGCGGTAGCTGGCGGGGCTGGGCGCGCGGGCATGAGCGGTAGCCTGGGCCGGCTTGCTGGGCCACGTGCGCGCGCTAGGGCTGGCTGGGCTGAGCGGCTGGGCTGCGAGGCCTTCTTCTCCCTTTCTTCTTTTCTTTTCTATTTTTCATTTCTTTTCCATTATTTGAATTCAAATTTGGTTTGAAATTTGAATTCCAAACTGATGTAACTTATTCATTGGAGTTTAGGGAATTTTGTTAGCTATTTTGTATATCAACATAGGTGTAGTTTGTTATATATAGAATTGGTTTTTCTTTTATTTCACATTTATCCTTGGATTTGATTAGTGATTACTTTATGGTGTGTTTCTTGGAAAGAGTAGTTAAGCATAACATAAAGCAAAAGAAAATCCAAATCACAATTTGTGTTAATAAAGTATGTAACATTTCATTTGTTAGAATTTAAATAAACATAATTAGTTAAAGGCATGCCATGCTTATGTGCTAACTTGGGTTGGGGTTAGACCTAATGCATCTCTTAGGTTGGGTTACTATACATGACACTCATCATCACATGGAAGTTTTGAGAAAAATTTTGTATTTGGTATTTTTGGTGTGTGGATTTTTGGGTTGTTACACCATGCCCGTGGGTCGCGTGTGCGGGCACGCGCTGCGCGCGGTTTGGGCCACGCGGTTGGGCCGTCCGGGAGGATGCTCTTCATGTTTTAGCGATTTTAGAAATGCTTTTGTAATTTAGTTTTGAGCCAAACTTTGATTAATTTTAGCAACTTGGGTAGATGTCCAAAAACCATGAAATCACTTTAGTTAAGTTCCTAAATTCATGATCTATCAAGTGGTACCTTCCTTTCATGTGTTGCTGTGATGTTGTTAGGTCGATTAAATCAATGCGTAAGATAGTGAATTTTAAGGCAACCAGTCTTGTAGGAATTTTTGTGGCTAATCTAGGGTAGCTCTAGCTCTAAAACTTTTACAGTAGCTTCGTGATGTCATTAGATGCTTGCTGTAAATTTTCTTATCCTTGGAATAGCTTGTTTGTTAGGGTAGCTAAGTTCCCTAGTAGTGTTATGCAGTAAATCGGTAATCAAGAGTTAGGGTGCTGGTTGGTTGCTAGAGTTGGGATACATCAGCCGACCTTTGTTTAGTAGAAGTAATGGTAGCTTAGCATATTAGCCTTTAGAGCTAGCTAGTAGTTGGTGGTTGTTGTTAGAGTTACCGTTGTCACCTTTTTAAGTGTGGTGTTATCATTGCATGCATGTAGATCACGAGGTGGTTGAGTACGTGGCTGTGGAGGAGCAGGACTTCGAGTAAGTCATCGAGGAGTACGAGGAGGAAATCTTTGTACCAGAGGAGTTCTAGGAGCCGCCCGCGACTGACACCTCTGACTTTGCGCCTGCCCAAGGCAAGCCCCGGTGCATAACCCTTATTTTTGCAAATCTAATATATATTTAAACGTTGTGCATTTAAGTTCAAGAATTCTATGATACCCACATGCATATATATATATACCCATGAGTCTTACTAGTACAGGATCGCATAGTTGCTTTGCTTAGGATCATCGGTAGGGTGAGTGACCTGTCGTTACTCACAATAGAGAGTTACTCTTATGGATATTGCATTTTGGATAAAATGGTGGAAAGGAATTGGCGACCGGGTAGGGATGTGGTATGGGTATTGGTGGGTGTAGCAAGTTGTGTCCCGCGGCCACGGGACATAATTGGGTTGCACTGTTTCCCTGTCCATGTCAATTAAGGACCATTCGTTGCATGGACCCTGGTCAAGTCACAGATCTTCTTATCCTAAGCATATACTAGCGGATGGGGGCTAGGAAGACTTGTTACTCTCTTGTCATGGGCTCCGGCTCTTTCTGGACCGACTGATTGGAGGCGGGGATAGGTGGAGGTCTTAGCACCGTATTGAGGCCGGGCCTCAAGTACGAGAGCTAGGAGTCCAAGTTTGGACGGGGACCTAGAAACCCGTGACAGGAGGCGAACGGGTTGGTCTTGCTTGTGCCTGGGGTACAAGTGAGGCGTGTGTTTTTCGGGGTACCCAGCTGGGCACATTGATTCGTGAATCGCCGTTTCTGCGTGACGGTACGGCTTGGCTACGCTCTGGCATCGTAGTAAGAATTGGCAATTGAAAAGATGGAGAAATGGTCCTGTTTTGCTCAACTCTAGCTTGATTATAGCATAGGTGCTTACATAGATTATTGGTTAATGAATAAAATACGGCTTCTAAAAGTTCAGAATTAAGGACACACTCTTAGTGCTACTTCTCGCAAATAAGAAAACCCACCAGCCATAAAGCCTATCATAATCCTTGAGAGTCAGGAAATATAATTTCCAGTCGGGTAAGTCTTGCGAGTATATTGTGTACTCAGGGTTTATTTTACCCTTGTTGCAGGTGCACCTTGAGCAGGTAGGCCTTGTGTGGAGAATTCTTCTGGTGGGCACAGACGGATTCTAATCTCGCTCCGTAGACGTTTATTTAATTCCGCTGTTAGTTTATTGCACTCTAAACCTCTGGTATTGTAATAACTATTTCTGAGACTCTGTGTTGTATGAAATGGACTAAGTAATGTAAGTTTGTACTCATTATTGGATCCTGGGGGTAAAATGTGGAGTGTTCGAGTTCTCCCGTTGGGTGTGCTCGACGGAACCACCGGGTTTAGCTCACTTTCAGGGCACTTAGTGTCTAGTGGAAGGCAAGTGCCCCTGAAAGCATGTTAAACTGGGCGATTCCGCCACAAAGGCTTGAAGAAACATATGAAGGCACTTCAACGGTAAAAAGTGCCAAACTATATATGCTCAAGGACAAGTTCTCCACTTTCAAGATGAAGGATGATGAATCTATTCCGGAGATGTTCTATAGGCTCCAAGTCATTATCAATGATCTTAAGGGGCTTGGAGAGAAGGTTGAGGACAAGGACTTCTCACACAAGTTCTTAATGTGCTTACCCAAGAAGTTTGCCACCTTAAGAAGAATGATCTTTAGAGAGGGATTGGATAAGGTCAAACCAACCGATGTGCTTGGAGATATAATGACCGATGCCCAATACAATGATGATGAAGATGAGGTAGATGAGAAGGAGACCAAGGTCAAGCAAGAGAAGCCCATTGCATTCAAGGCTTCATCTTCTGAGGGCAAGAGCAAGGTGGAGAGCAATGATGATGATCCATTCGATGATGAGACCATGGCCCTCCTAGTGCACAAGATGGGGAGGTTCATAAAGAAGAACAAGAAGAACAAGAAGGAAAAGAAAGAGAAGAAGAGCTTCACTATCAATAAGAAGAAGAAGGGTGGTGGCTATGTGGTCACTTGGGATAGTAATAACTCTGGTAGTAATGATGATAGCTCTAGTGATGATGAGAGGATCACTCGGCGAGCCATTGCAAGCATCGCCCTCTCCAACAAGCCATCCATCTTCGACACTACATCGACAAGCCTTATGGCCAAGTCTATCAAGGTAAAATATGATGATAGTGATGATGATTCTTGTGCTAGTGATGGTTGTAGGAGTGATGATGAGGAGGATGAGGACTACTCCAAGGATGATCTATTAGGCATAATAGATCAAATGAGCAAGGGCTACAAGAGGACAACCAAGAAGTGTAAGATCTTGGAGCAAGAGCTCATTGCCAAGAGCAATGAAAATGATGCCTTGGTGGAGGAGCTTGTTACTCTCAAAAAGAGTAAGGAGTGCAAAGGAATTGAACAAGAGCTTAAAGCTCTTAGAAAATCCTTTGATGAGCTAGAGGCCTCTCGTGAGTGTCTAAAGGAAGACCACGAGGATCTTGAAGTTGCTCACACTAGGCTTAAGGAAGCTCACTCCACTATACTTGAGCTCATCAAAGAAAAGGACCTCAAGTTGAAGAAGCTCATGAAGAAAGCTGAGGAGGAGCAAGTGATTGTCACTTGTGATATTGGACTAACTTGTGATATTATTAATGATTCTTTATTTGTTGGTCCTACTAATGCTTCATGTAGCTCATCATCATCCACCACAACCAACTTTATCTCTACTACTAGTGATTCATCACTTGTGGTTGAGAATGAGACTCTCAAGAGAGAGGTGGATGATCTCACCTGCGCATTAGGCAATGCCTATGGTGGGGATGCCCGCTTGCTAAAATGCTTGGGTAGCCAAAGGTTCTCTCTTAACAAAGAGGGTTTGGGCTATACTCCCAAGAAGGGCAAGGCAGCCTTTGCTACTTCATATCCTCGCTTTGTGAAGAGCAATTGTTGTTATTGCAATAGATGCAAGCAAGTTAGGCATCTAGAGATTAATTGTAATAAAATGACCAAGAACAACAACAAGTTTCATGCTAAAATGGATTACATCCCTTTTGATTCTTGTTATGTTCTTACCAAGGGTGAGAAGAGTGTGCAAGCTAAGTTTGTTGGTACACCAATTGTGGGCCCAAAGAAGAAGGCCATTTGGGTAGCAAAGAACTTAGTTACTAACCTCCAAGGACCCAAGCAAGTATGGGTACCTAAAAGACATTAAATTATTTTGTAGGTAAATTACAAGGCCAGAGGAAGGCATTGGGTGCTTGATAGTGGATGCTCTCAATATATGATCGGTGATTCAAGAATGTTCAACTCTCTCAAATCAAATGATAGTGGCATTGATAGCATCACATTTGGTGACAATAGCAAGGGTGATATAAAGGCTCTTGGAAGGATTGCAATCTCAAATGATCATAGCATTTCTAATGTGCTCTTAGTTGAAAAGTTGAACTTCAATCTTCTCTCAGTTGCTCAATTGTGTGATCTTGGTTTCAAGTGCATATTTGGTGTTGATGATGTGGAGATAGTTAGTGTTGATGGCTCTAACTTGATCTTCAAAGGCTTTAGATATGAGAATCTATACTTGGTTGATTTCAATGCTAGTGACACTCAACTTTCAACATGTTTGCTCACCAAATCAAGTATGGGTTGGTTATAGCATAGAAGACTTGGTCATGTTGGCATGAAGCAATTGAACAAGTTAGTGAAGCATGACTTAGTTAGAGGCTTGAAGGATGTCACATTTGAGAAGGATAAGCTATGTAGTGCATGTCAAGCCGGAAAGCAAGTGGGCAACACTCATCCATTGAAAAGCATCATGAGTACTTCCAAGGCATTTGAGTTGTTGCACATGGATCTATTTGGGCCAACTATATACACAAGCATTGATGGCAACAAGTATGGCTTTGTGATTGTGGATGATTTCACTAGATACATATGGGTATTCTTTCTTATGGACAAGAGTGATGTATTTGATATATTCAAGAAGTTTATTAAGAGAGTGCAAAATGAGTTTGAGACCATAATCAAGAAAGTAAGAAGTGACAATGGAAGTGAGTTTAGAAACACAAGAGTTGATGAGCTATGTGATGAGCTTGGAATCAAACATCAATTCTCGGCCAAGTATACACCTTAATCAAATGGTCTAGTTGAAAGGAAGAATAGAACCTTGATTGATATGGCAAGATCAATGTTGAATGAGTATAATATGAGTCATTCATTTTGGGCCGAAGCAATCAACACGGCTTGCTTCTATAGCAACCGCCTCTATTGCCACAAGTTCCTAGAGAAGACACCATATGAGATATTGAATGGAAGAAAGCCTAACATTGCATACTTTTGGGTATTTGGTTGTAAATGCTACATCTTAAAGAAGGGCACTAGATTGAGCAAGTTTGAGAAGAAATGTGATGAATGATTCCTACTTGGTTACTCCACTACTAGCAAAGCTTATAGAGTTTGGAATTTGGCTAGTGGTTTACTTGAGGAAGTTCATGATGTTGAGTTTGATGAAACAAATGGCTCTCAAGATGAAGAAGAAAACTTGAATGATGTGAGAGGAACTCAATTGACAAATGCTATGAAAGAAATGGATATTGGTTATATTAGGCCAAAACAAGTGATTGATGTGGATGACAACAAAGATCAACAAGTGGCTAGTTCATCATCTCCAACTCATGATCAACATCAACATCCAAGCAATCAAGTCCAAGTGCTTCAACCAACTAACATTGCAAGAGACCATCCATTGGATTCCATCATTGGTGACATACAAAGGGGAGTTCAAACTAGATCAAGATTGGCATTATTTTGTGCTCATTCGTCTTTTGTGTCAATGGAAGAACCCAAGGACATTGATAAAGCATTGAGAGATCCGGATTGGGTAAATGCAATGCATGAAGAGCTCAATAACTTCAAGAGAAATGAAGTATGGGAATTAGTTGAGAGGCCTAAGGATCACAATGTCATTGGAACAAGATGGGTCTTTTGCAACAAACAAGATCAAGATCTGATAGTAGTAAGGAACAAAGCAAGACTAGTGGCTCAAGGTTACATACAAATAGAGGGTCTTCACTTTGGTGAAACATATGCCCTGGTTGCAAGATTGGAAGCAATTAGGATCTTACTTGCCTATGCTTGTGCTCACATTATCAAAATATATCAAATGGATATGAAGAGTGCATTTCTCAATGGGTACATCCAAGAGAAGGTGTATGTGGAGCAACCTCCCGGTTTTGAAGATGACAAGAAACCCAATCATGTCTACAAATTGAGAAAAGGTTTGTATGGATTGAAGCAAGCACCTAGAGCATGGTATGAAAGATTGAGGGACTTCTTGCTATCCAAAGGATTTGTCATGGGCAAAGTGGATACTACTCTCTTCACCAAGAAGATTGGGAAAGACTTGTTTGTGTTGCAAATATATGTTGATGATATCATATTTGGTTCAACCAATCAAGATTATTGTGATGAGTTTGGGAAAATGATGGCAAAGGAATTTGAAATGTCAATTATTGGTGAACTTAGTTTCTTTCTTGGACTTCAAATTAAACAAATGAAGGAAGGAACATTTGTAAGCCAAACCAAATACATAAAGGATATGCTAAAGAAGTTTGGTATGGAAGATGAAAAAGAAATCACTACTCCAATGAGCACTAGTGGAAGCTTAGATAGTGACAAGAATGGCAATATGGTGGATCAAAAGCTATATAGATCAATAATTGGTAGCCTACTCTATGTGATGGTATCAAGGCCCGATGTGATGTTTAGTGTATGCATGTGTGCAAGATTTCAAGCCTCACCAAGAGAAAGTCATTTGAAGGCAACAAAGAGAATATTGAGGTACTTAAAGCATACACAAGATGTTGGATTGTGGTATCCCAAAGGTGTAAGCTTTGAACTAGTTGGATATTCGGATTCCGACTATGCTGGTGACAAAGTGGAGAGAAAGAGCACTTTCGGGACTTGTCAATTGTTGGGAAGATCACTTGTCTCATGGTCATCCAAGAAGCAAAATAGTATTGCACTATCTACCTCCGAAGCCGAATACATCGTCGCGGGTAGTTGTTGTGCACAAATCTTGTGGATGAAGGCAACATTGAAAGATTTTGGAATCAACTTCAAGAATGTGCCATTGTTATGTGACAATGAAAGTGCCATGAAGCTAACCAACAATCCGGTTCAACATCAAAGAACAAAGCATATTGATGTTCGCCATCACTTTATTAGAGATCATCAACAAAAGGGTGACATTGCTATTGAGAGTGTGGGCACCGAAGATCAACTAGCCGATCTATTCACCAAGCCACTTGATGAGAAGAGATTTCACAAGCTAAAGAATGAGTTGAACATACTTGACTTCTCCAACATGAGTTGATGCACCCCATATATGACATGCCTCTCCTTTGAGCCCCAAGGTACAATTGGTTGACATGTCATACATTCTATGCTAAGGACTTGTTTAGTGCATCTAGTCATAATTTACATGTTCTAGGCTCATTCATGAAAATAAAATGAATTTGAAGTTTATATGGTGCCACTATTGTTTCCATGACTTGTATGATCTAGTGGTAGCATATAACTTGTTTAAGTAGCTTGTGATCTTAAGTGTTTAATCTAGAAAACTTGTCTAAATATTTGCTTCAACATGGTGCATGATAACCCTTCTAGTGAGGTGTGAAGAAGCTTGCCCTTGGATCAAACCAAAGCATTTTATTTATGCAAGCAATCTTGGTTGAATCACAAACTTGATCCTCACCCCATAATTCAACATGATAATCTATCTAAAATTGGTTCCTTGTGGTCATTGGTGCCAAAGGAGGAGAAAATATTGTTCACAAAGATAGATTCTAAAGGGGAGAAAATCCTAAATGGGGAGAATTGATAAAAGAAGGGGATCAACTAAAATTTTGAGCACACAAGTAGGGGGAGCAAGCTCTTAAACATGAATGTTGCATTTTCATGTGCACTTCATATGTATGATGCATAGTTATGCATTTCTTTTTCTCCGATACATTGCTTGTGTGGTGACTTGCTAGTATAAATTGAATGATGTATTGAGGTACTAGCATGAATAGGAAGTAGTTAGATTTTTCTTTCTTCATGTTTTTTAAAGTGGTACTAGAACCTTTCTTATAATGTTGATCTCACGAGGTTTCTAGTTATGTTTGTGTTTTTCCAAGTGGTATCTAACTACACAAGGTGCTAAGATGGTGTTTATCGCTACTCCGATGGTATCACGCTTTAAAGGTCTATAATCTAAAACACTTAGCACCTATTGGTAGTCAATGCTCCTAATCTTTCCTATCTAACATGTATGCTTCCAAAATCCAAACATATAGCATACATGTAGGGGGAGCCATTGCTATCAATTTGAATTCATGATCACATGTCCATAATTCTTACACATGGTAATATACTTGGATAATGTGACATGGGTTCAATCAAAATTTTATCATAATATCTTTGTGAAAGGTTTGTCACCAATTACCAACAAGGGGGAGATTGAAAGTCCTATGTTTGGTGTTGGTAATTAGTGACAATGCCTAAGTACTAATCATATGCCTAAGTTGTATATAGCATATGAGGATTAGTACATTCCAAGGTTGGTGGCAAGATGGACATGGTGATCATGATGGCCACACTTGGATTTGGGCGCAACCCTACGTGATCAAGACAAAGGTATATGCTTAAGAGTTGTGTTTTAGTAACCAAGACACCTAGTGGGTGTGATTACATTATAAGTTAGATAGCCGTACTATAAAGAGGGGAATGACGCGGCTATTGAACTCCTAAGTGCCTCTAGGTGTGTATTTCATAATCATATGCATTTGGATAGAACTAATAACGTCTCGAAAAATGATTGTGAAAATGCTAACACACTCACACATGACGAGATCACTTGGTGGTGTTAGCACATTTGCAAAGGCGGTGGAGTTTGAGTGGTAGAGAAGGTTTGGGGTCCTCTCTCCCTCCCGCCGAGCTTGCGAGGCGAGATTCAGGCGTTTTCGAGGAGTTGAAACGACTATTTTCCACTACGCCGGAAGTCGGAAAAGAAACAGAGGCGAACGGAGGTCACAGAGGTGACTAGACGCTGAACTGGACGCGGTCTCTGTTTGACCGGACGCGTCCGGTCAGCGTTCAGCGTCTGCGCGTGTTTTAGTTTGATGATCGGGCGCGCATCGCGTCCGGTCACTGTCGATCGGACGCGTCCGGTCGTTCAGGGAGCTTACTGGACTCCAACCGGACGCTGGCACTGTGGCGTCCGGTCGGTTCTGCAGCGCGTCCGGTCACTGTTTCGTTGTGCGCTCCTCAGGCTTGACCAGCGCGTCTGGTCAGTCACGGGACCAGCGCGTCCGGTCAATCCCAGCGCGTCCGGTCTGCGCGACGAGCGCGTTCGGTCGGTGCTTCGCGACTTAGCCGTTGTGCGACCGGCGCGTCCGGTCAGTTGGACCAGCGCGTCCGGTCAGCGCGATTTCGGCTGTTTTAAGTTTCTAACGGCTCTATTCGAAGAGGTACGTCTATAAATACTCATTGGCCGGCTCAAGGCTCTAACTCTTGAACATTTGACATACTTGTGAGTACTTTGAGCTAAGCAACTCCCCTCCCACTCATCTCTCTTGCTTCTTTGCATATTCGAAGTGAGATTGAGTGATCTAAGTGTATTTGCATTGTGAGATTGCATTTAGTTGGCACTTGGTGGTTGATTTGCTGCGGGATTCTTGTTTCTCTTGTGGTTGCCGCCACCTAGATGGCTTAGAGCAGCTTGGAGGCGTTGGCAAGAGTTGGTGATTGTTCTTGGCCACCTCCGGTGATTGTGAGGGGTTTGTCCAAAAATTGATTAATTAGACTCAAAATATTCGTCTCGTAAAGTACAACAAAATTGTGCAATTAGTTTATGATTTCATCTATATTTAGTACTCTATAAATTTACCAATATTTTGATGTGATGAGAAATCTCCTTTTTGCATAGTAAAATTTAGGGGTAAATTTGGGTATCTACACAAGGCCTTGCTTGCTGCAGCTAGAGACTGCAAGCACAGCAAGATTCTCCTCTTCAAGCCGTGTTGCTCCACTCGATCATCAACTTCCTCGATCTGATCATGAGATTGATTGGTTTCCCATGTGGCTTTAAAATGGTCATCATCGTTCACCTCGATGCCCACTTGCATCCATAGGCTTAGGGCCTGTTTAGATACCTAAAAAGAGCCAAAAAAATTTATACAGTAACTGTCACATCGAATCTTTAGACGTATGCATGGAGCATTAAATGTAGGTAAAAAAATAACTAATTGCACAGTTTATCTGTAAATGTCGAGATAAATCTTTTGAGCCTAGTTAGTCTATAGTTAGATAAATTTTGCCAAATAACAACGAAAAATGCTACAGAAACTTTTCCCCAAAATTTTTCACATGCTATGTGAGGACAGGACATATCCTAGAACTTGCCTAATCCGTGGCGGACGTGCATTGCCGGCTCCCCATAGTGCATGAATGACATGAAATGTGGTTGCAATAGTTTCAATGGATACAACATTCAACCAGTATTATCTTATATCTTATTTAGATCCATAGAGCTAATAGTTAGCTGCTAATAATTAGCTTTTTAGATTTAAACAGGCCTAGCTAATAGCTTAGTTAGTTGTTAGCTGAATAACCAAATAACAATTGTTTCACTGGTTAGACTAAACTAGCTAATAACAACTAATATTAGCTGTGAACTATTAGCGGCTAACTGATCCAAACAGGGCCTCATAGAAGGAAAAAAAACATACAACAGGTATACATATTACGTTGAAGAAAGAAAAAAAAGAGAGAGTTGATTGTTGTGGATATTGTGCCTGTCTACGGCATTGACGGTTGCAACATATATATTCATGGTCTCAGTTCATGTTCCTGCCTGTGGCATTGATGGTTGCAACGTACGTGCATCATCCAATGACTAAAAACTATGTTATGTCGGGGAAAAAATGTGTGGGTAGATATTCATATGCTTGCTGCATTGCCGATAACATATATGGTCCCAAAAGCTAAATAAAGTTCATTTATATGAGGAAGAAAAACGAAGAAAAAAGTTAAATTATGGATGTTGAAATTAAGTGCTTGTTCCACAAGCTGGTTGTCATGATTTGTCGTGACCGATAGCTGGACAATGGGGTGGGCTAGCAGCCTGGCAGTAGCAGGTATAGGCTGTGTTTATGGTGTGTGTGTTTAGTTCGCAATTTTTTTTCCTTGGGCTACTGTAGCACTTTCGTTTGTATTTATCAATTAGTGTCCAATTATGAATTAATTAGGCTCAAAAGATTCGTCTCGCTGTGTAATTAGTTTTTTTCGTCTACATTTAATGCTCCATGCATATGTCCAAACATTCGATGTGACGGGAAATCTTAAAAAATTTTGGGAACTAAACATGGCCTTAGTTCCCACCTAAAAAAATTTTCATCACATCACATCGAATGTTTGTACACATACATAGAGTACTAAATGTAGACGAAAAAAAATAATTGCACAATTTGGTTGGAAACCATGAGATGAATCTTTTAAGCCTAATAAGTCCATGATTAGCCTTAAGTGCTACAGTAACGCACATGTGTTAATAACGGCTTAATTAAGCTTAATAAATTTGTCTCGCGGTTTTCTAGCAAGTTATGTAATTAGTTTTTTAATTAGTATCCGAAAACCCCTTACAACATTTCATGAAACATCCGATGTTTAAAAAAAAAATCTTTCACCAACTAAACAATGTCATCTCCTGCCCTCGTGCCTAGTAGAGTAGTAGCAGCAGGGGGGAGAAGTAGATTGTTGCACACGACTTGCTTGGACTCCTTTTTTTTTGATGAGTTGGACTCCTTTTGTTGCAAGTACGTAAACAATAATCTCTTTGGTGCACAAGTAAAGGAGACTGGTGTCGATGGCCCTGGTTTTAGGGTGGACAGGCTCTCGCTGCAGGCGTCCGCTGAACTAGGGCCATGTTTAGTTTGCAGATTTTTTCAATCCGATAAATAGTACCATTTTCGTCTTATTTGGCAAATATTGTCCAAATGTGGACCAACTAGGCTCAAAAGATTTATCTCGTGATTTTCAACTAAACTATGTAATTAATTATTTTTTTACCTACATTTAATACTACATGCAAGCGGCTAAAAATTGATGTGATGGAAAGAGTGAAAAAATTCTAACTTTTGGGTGCAACAAGGCCTAGGCACCGTTTAGATGCCAAAAATTTTGCTAAAATTTTCAGATTCCCCGTCATATCGAATCTTTGAACACATGCATGAAGCATTAAATATAGATAAAAAATAAAACTAATTACACAGTTTAGACGAAATGGACGATACAAATCTTTTAAGCCTAATTAGACCATGATTAGATAATATTTACCAAATAACAACGAAACTGCTACAGTAGCGCCAAAAATTTTACCAACTAAACAGCCCCCTAGACGAACTGAGGCAACTGATGAATCAAACACAGCTTACGGATGCAGAGGACGCCAGACGTGGAGCATTTTGTCAGCGGAAAGTTCCTGTAGCACTTTTCGTTGTTATTTGACAAAATTTATCCAATCATGGACTAACTAGGCTCAAAAGATTTGTCTCGACATTTACAGACAAATTGTACAATTAGTTTTTTTTATCTACATTTAATGCTTCATGCATGCGTCTAAAAATTCGATGTGATAGTTACTGTGCAAACTTTTTTGGCCTTTTCACCAACTAAACAGGCTCTTTGACTCCGGCGGACTGTACAGATTACTCAAGTCGCGTGATGGAACCCCTGTTCCTGCTGCTGCCTTTGTTTGGGACAGCTGTGCACAACAGAGAGTTCAGCTTTTTACATGGCTCCTCGTTCAAGGAAGGATTCAGAGCCGAAGCAACTTGCTGCGCAACAAGATCATGGGCAATGCTAGTATTTGTGAAGTCTGTAATCAGGAGGAGACAGCGAAACATGTGGTCATGGGGTGCCCTTTTGCAAAAAATTTCAATCGGCTTTTCTACTCCCATTCTCTCCTCTGGTAGGTTGGGTGACATCCACAACATTTGTTGCCCATCTTAACCTTCCTCAGAAACATTTAAACACATTTGTTGCGCTATGCTGTTGGCAGCTTTGGAAGCGTAGAAATGGAGTCATCTTCAGGTCTGAAACAACTAGCCTCCAACAGACGTTTTCAGCATGTATGTATCTCTGATGCCAATCTATGGAAGCTTAGGCTACCTTGGAAGGACAGGAACCTTGCCGATCTACGGGCAGTTTTCAGAGCTGCAATGTAAGAAATTGATCACTTGAGGATCAAATGATGTAAAATTTTCTGTAACTCAGTGCCAACGGCACCATTCAATCAATACAAAAATTCAGGTGGGGATCCTTTCTCCACCGGTGACAAAAAAAAAACAACAAAAAAATCCTGTGACAGCATTTCTGGTTCTGAATCTGCCTCCCTTTGGAGTTGTTGTCTGCAATGGACAGGAGGACCCCTTCTCTCGGGAACCCAACTAATTAGTAATTGACTATAGGTGTGTTCACTTCCCATACAAACCTAAAATATTTCCTCTTTCATCCATCACATCGAATTTTTGGACGCATGCGTATAGTATTAAATGTAGATAAAAAATAACTAATTGCATAGTTTGTCTGTAAATATCGAGACGAATCTTTTAAGCCTAGTTACTTCATAGTTAGATAATATTTATCAAATAAAAACGAAAGATGCTACAGTAACTTTTCACCTACTTTCCACCAACTAAACACACCCTATAGTCTCTGGCCGGCAGCAAGCTACGCTACTTCTCTCCGTGTGCCAGAGTTCTCACTTCTGGCCTCGAGAAAACACGAGTCACCTTGTTTCTAGGTGGGTAAAGTCTCGCGGTCTCACGTCGAATGTTTTATGGTATATTGAAAGGGATGTTTAGGTACTAATAAAAAAAATAATTATAGAACTCGCATGTAAACTGTGAGACGAATTTATTAAGACTAATTAATTCATCATCAGCATAGGTTTACTGTAGCACAATATTGTCTAATCACGGAGTAATTAGGCTCAAAAAATTCGTCTCGCAAAATACACGTGATCTGTATAATTAGTTATTTTTTAGTCTATATTTAATAATCTATGCATGTATCAAACATTCGATATAATATGGTGTAAAATTTTGAGGAAGAACTAAACAAGCCCTCAAGCTGCTAGCCCTGCGGCAATAGCATGAATGTTTTTTTGAGCATTCAATAGCATGAATGTAGCCATGCATGTAGGAACTGCCGTAGTGCCGTGTGCACAACCCCAAAGAGCTCTAAACTTTTGCTACGGAAACGGGACGTTTCAGAGTGGAACCTCGACTCTCTCTCTCTTAGCTCTCATGTACAAATATGCTAGTGGGGTGTCAAACTGTCAATAGTTCTATGGCAACTGAGGCCTCGTTTAGTTCGGTGAATTGGGGAGAAAAACACTGTATCAGAATTTTTGTAGCATTTCGTTTGTATTTGATAAAAATTATCCAAATTTTGACTAACTAGGCTTAAAATGTTCATCTCGCAAAGTACAACAAAACTGTGCAATTAGTTTTTCATTTCATCAACATTTAGTACTCCATGCATTTGCCGACATTTTAATGTGACAGGGAATCTTCTTTTTGCATAGTAAAATTTGGGGAGAATTGGAGGAACTAAACCAGGGCTGAACGGATAGCAAGTGCGGAAACAGCATGTGTATATTTGTGAGTTGACAAGATGATTTACTAAGTCCTTATCTTTTACATAGTTCCGATATATAACTGTTTTGGAGGGCTATTATATTTTCCCCTTTTCTAAAAAGACAAATAAGGGAGTTTGTTTCAAAGAGCTCCTAGAGATGTTCTTGCAGTCTAGCAATTTGTTATGTCTGAGTAATCAAAGATATACGGGGAGACCTTCCAGGACGAAAAATGGCCCTCGCGTCGCCCCCTCCAGGCGACTCGGGGGGCTCCCCACCGGCGCCGCCCCAGAGCTTCCCCCCCACCGCCTCCTCTTCGTCGCCGCTGCCGCCCTCCGCGGCCGCCCTCCGCGTGTGGCGGCGGCGGCCCGCGGCGCCGTCGCGTCCACTCCCTCCCCCTCCATCCCTCCTCACCCTCCCACTCCTCCACATCGTCTTCCCCGAGCTTCCATGGCGGGGTGGCCGGCCGGCGGGCCAGATCCGGGCCGCCCGGGGCCGAATCCATCCTCCCCCTCACTGGATCCGTGCCTCGGCGACCGTGTGGGGCGAGGGCCGCGTTCTGATGCACGCCTCCGCGCGTGAGGAGGCGTTCGCGCTCGCGCGGGTGCTGTGGCCTGGGCCGGCTACCCCTCCCCCATTCACCTCCCCTCTCTATGGTGGAACGGGTAGGGTGCTGGGCGGCCCGGCCGCACCTCCCTGTGGCCGATGGATCCGGGCCAGATCTGACGTCCTTGCTGTGGCGGCAATGGCCTGGTGGCACGGCATCTCCTTCGTGATCGGGCGTGGGTCAGGGGACCGTGGGCATGCGCTGGTGCGCGGGTCGTCAGCACGGCTTCCCCCCCCGATCAAGCGACGGCTTCGGCATGGCCCCCTGGTCAGGCGGTCACCGTACGCGTGGGGGCGCGCGTCGGTCAACTTCGAGCTGCGCCTCCTGCGAGCAGGCTGGACGACGGGGCTGTTCCACCCCTCCCCGGCTCGGAGCGCTCGGGGACGGCGGCAGTGACGGGCAACCATGGCGGTTGTGCCTTCGGGCAGCCGCGAGCACCTTCCCTCGCCGGATCTGGGCCGGACCTCGGCACCTTTGGCCTAGGGGGTGCGGTGACCTACTGCCTCGGCGGCGACCTCAGGTGGCTGTGGCCTCCTGCTCGGCGGGGTCGGGGTCAGTTCGCCGGCTTGGGGCGGCGGAGGGCCTTGCTATGCTCCTGGCTGGTCCGTGGCTGTAGCCGGTGGTGACTGGCTTCCTCGGCTGGCCTTCCATCCGTGGCTGGGTGCGGCGGTCTCCGGGGGCCTGGCGCCCGGGTGGCCGTTGGTGCGGTTGCCGCGGGTGCAGCAGATGGGCGGCTCCTCTCGACGTACAACATCTGGGTGAAAACCCTGCCTGGATCCTCCAGGCCGGCGACGGTGGCGCATCCGCGTCAACTACCTTCTTGAAGGCGCCGTCGAAGACCATGCTCGTCGGAGCGGGCTGGGGTCGTAAGACCTACCCTTGTGTTTCCAACGTTGTTGGCATCTGCGGGTGTCAAGGTCCTTCCTGAAGGCTTCGTTGGAGCTCATCTGCTGCACTTTGGGCGTCACCTCCTTCTTGAAGGCGTTGCTGAACAATCTTCTACTGCCGTCGCTCCTCCCGCGTGGTCGCTGTGCTGCACCTAATTGTGGTTCATGTCCTCCTCACTTTGGTATGCCTAGCTGGTGTTTGTTGTAGCCGTAGTCGTCGCTTAGGCCCCCTCTTATGCAGATGCTTTGCTGCTGGGAGCGTGCTGGCCCCATCCGCGGATACTTTTGCCGCATTGATGATCTTTTTGCTTGGGCGGTTGCTTTCGTCGTCGGTGTTGCTCAAGCCCCCTCGCATGCAGATGCCTTGCTGCTGCGAGCATGTCGGCCCCATCCGCAGATGCTTTGCCGTGTCGATGGTCTTCGTGCTTGGGCGGATGTTGCCGTCCGTGTTTAGGCCCCCTCCCATGCAGATGCTTTGCTGTTGTGAGTGTGTCGGCCCCATCCACGGATGCTTTGCCGCGTCGATGGTCTTTGTGTTTGGGCGGATGCTTTGCCGCCTGGATTTGTCGCTGTTATCACCTACAACTTCACTTTACTGCTGGCTACCATAGGGTTGAGTTCTTTTGTATTAGTTTCAGTTAGTTGGGGCTGTCAGGTGGAGGCCTCCCCCCTCATGTTTCTTGCTTTTTGTTTGTGTTTTGGACTTCTTTGGTAATCCATGGATTACTTGCGAATCCTTGTATCAGTTACTTTGCCGTTCTTTCGGCGCTTCTTCTAACTTCTCTTAATGAAATACGTGCAGCGCACGTTCCGAAAAAAAATCAAAGATGAGATGATATGGAAGTGTATATATATATATATATATATATATATATATATATATATATATATATATATATATATATATATATATATATATATATATATATATATATATATATATATATATATATGCAGCGCACGTTCCGAAAAAAAATCAAAGATATATATATATATATATATATATATATATATATATATATATATATATATATATATATATATATATATATATATATATATATATATATATATATATATATATATATATATATAGCGTGCATGCGGCATGCCGCCCATCCCATTTGCAAATTGCAATGCTGCGCCGATCAGCCCCGCTAGAATGCCACATAGGAGGAGTAGCTTTGTGCTCTTGCAGTCTGAAGGCAGGTTCCCCGATTTTTTTGTTTTTTTTTTGCCCTTTTTTAAAAAGTTTTTCACGTATAGCTAGCCGTTGTGCAATCCCCAACGATAGATGGCTTTTCGTCTTTGCATGGAATGAAACAAACACCAGATCTCGTCTATTATGGCCTTGTTTAGATCACAGACTCGGGGTGACTGATTCGGCATAGTGTCACCCTCGAGCACTGTAGCATTTTTTGTTTTTTTTAATAATTGTCCAAATCTTGATTAATGAGGCTCTAAATGTCCGTCTCGCAAAGTACAACAAAATTATGCAATTAGTTTTTTATTTCATCTATATTTAGTACTCTATATATATGCTGGCATTTTGATGTGACGAGAAATCTTCTTTTTACATAGTAAAATTTAGAGGTGAATGCTATGGAAACTAGCTTCTTGTGGAAACTATGAAAATTGTAATCAAGCTCACATGATTCTAATCCGATGGTGTCAGGTAAAGGTGGGTCATTTAATCACTTAAATCCTTCCACCAATTCATCCTAATCAATTTTTTTTCAAATCACCCCCAGGCAGCGGCCCGTCTCCTCAACTCCTGTTACGGTGCCTCCGTTACGGCGCCTGGAACTTCCGTCTCATCGCGCAGAGCGAAGCCAATCGCTCGTGGCTGCCGCCGCCGCCTCGCGATCCCGCCATGGAGACGCGGACAAGGCGCAGTCCAACGCAGGAGATGGAGCAGCAAGGCTCCCTGGCCTCCGCGCGCAGCCATGGAGAGACAGCTCCGCCATGGAGACCGACACGGAGCTGCACGCGGAAGAAGCTGGCTGCCCTCGGTGGAGCGCCGGGCCGTGGAGATGAGCAGCAAAATAAGGCCTTTGACTCTACAGAGAGGATGTCTAATGCAACTAACTTTCAGAGGACAGCGGACAACAAAGATGCAATTCTTTCGCCACATGCTACTACCTCCGTTTCTTTTCTCGTGAAATGGAAGAAGCTTACCATTTACTAATGACAGCATTTACGAATGACAGCATCCAACACATGACATGAGGACAGCATACTTCACACAAAACTTTCTGAATTCTCACGTGGATACGAAATTGCATACATATTCCTTCCAGATGTGGATGAAGTCTATATATCCTGTCACGAGCCAAGGGGCGGGGGTTGATTTGAAAAAAATGATTAGGATGGATTGGTGGGAGGGTTTAAGTGATTAAATGACCCACCTTTATCTGAGACCATCGGATTAGAATCTTGTGGGCTTGATTACAATTTCTATAGGTTTCACAAGAAGCTGGTTTCCATAGCATACGCTCCCATATATATATATATATATGGAGGCAGTGGTTTCGAAACTTTACTCTCAAACAACACCACCTTTCTTATATTAAGTTACGAGAAAAAACACATTTCATTTGCTCATGTCCTCAACCATACACCTTTTAATATAACTTTTTAGAGAATGTTTTGTGGGCACATATTACTTAAATGGAATGAATTGGTTAGAAAGGTTGCATTGGTGCACCACGATGGCCAAAAAGATTCCATCAAATGGTCTTTTACTAATCAAGGGATCTTCAGTTCTTCACAGTGCTCTCAAAGTATGAACATTTAGTAAAAGGAAATGGTATTGCCTCTCAATAAGTCTCTTTTTAGATGTTAAATTACCTCTTAAAACCAAAATCTTTGTTAGGTTTTTTCTTTTACGGAGTCATTTTAACAAAAGACAATCTCATAAAGAAAAATTAAAATCGAGATGACATATTGTTTTTGCAATAAGAAAACAATCCAACACCTATTTTTTTAATTGTCTTACAAGATTTATTTGGAGAGTCCTTCAAACCACATTTGGTTTAGTGCCACCAAGTAATATGACAAGTTTTCTAGGATTTTGGCTTCACCTAGTAGACTAAAAAATTACGATTTCAAATTAGAGTGAAAGCGCGCGCAATTTTTTTTTTGTCTATGGGGTTTAGTATAAATGATGGATAGCCACTTTGAGTTACGATAATTGTTATGCTAATTTACGGGATTATAGTAACTCCTTATTATGTGATTTACTATAACATTATGGTAAATACCTACATGTGTTATAGTAATTCAACTATCGTAAATATATACTGACATTGTCGTAAATTAGTATATAAAATTATCGTAAATGAAGGTGGCTACAGAATAACTTATTATGTAGCTAGCTATAGAGTATACTCTCCCTATATATATATATATATATATATATATATATATATATATATATATATATATATATATATATATATATATATATATATATATATATATATATATATATATATATATTATACCCTGGGTACTGAATAATAATCAGTACCCGAGTCTAAATCTCCGACCCCGAACCGAGCCAACCACGGGCGCTCCCCGCGCCGGTTTCCCCGCTCCCACCTCCTCCCGGACCCGAGCTGGATCGTATCGAGTTTTTTTTCGTTCTACTAATTTATGAGATCGTGGGAGGAGACGCCGGTTTCTTCTAGCTCGCCGCCCCCTCCGCCAGTTTCTCCCAGCTCGCCGCCCCCTCTGCCGATTGATCTAGCTCGCCGCCCCCTCCGCTGCACGAGCCCAGCTCGCCCCCCCCCCCCCTCGCCTCCGCAGCCTCCGAGGCGGTTTCCGCGGCCTCCGATGTCTCCGAAGCCTTCGACCGCTGCCTCTGAAGCCCCAGCAGCGGCCTCGTCGGTGGCGCTGCGGGTCTCCGGTTTCTTCTATCCGCTGCCGTCGCAAGCACATATCGCCTGTCATCCCTGCCGCTCGAGCCTAGCTCACCGCCGCCGCCGCCGCAGACCCCAGAACGTCGCCGCTCTCGCGCGGCCTCAGCTCGCCGCCGCCCCTGCTCCTTGGTTCGGCGCCGGCCAGCTCGCCGTACCTGGGCCCGTGGTTGCTACAAATTGCCTTGTCGCCCCCGCTGGTCCACCCCACAACCCCGTACTCTCCTCACCTCATCAGGTTGCCGCCGCCACGTGCCGATGTCGAGATGTCTAGGTGATGGGCGGCCGGAGAGCTGGTTGTGCAGGCAAGAGGGACTCTGCTGGCCTTGGCGTGGTCAGCCCCCTCCTCGCAGGTATCATATCCACATGATTTGTTTTAATTTTTTCTTTAATCTTGGCTAGATCTTAGGAGAGAGAGTTGTGATTTTCTCATATATTATGATCTGACATGAAAATTGTGTGGCGTCTGCAGAATCCATGGAGGGAGGCAATAGACATCATTGGTAACGATGTATGATGATGTCCATGCAGCGAGACAGATCAGCCCCCTCAGCTGTAATCCTGTATTGCCTCACATGATTTGTTTCCGAAGGTTCATTTGATACATGGAGAGGGAAGATTTGTTCTCATATGCATTCAGCTTGCCATTGTTAGGACCCATGCAAGAGGGCAGGAGGCTATGGGAGAATCGACATGCAATCCATGAACATGCACATGCACAACTGATTTGAAGGTTCTCTAGGTTAATTAGTCCACACATGCTACAGCCGAACCAGAATTCATCAAATGTGCCCTTGCTTTTCAAGTGTCAGGCTACTGGAGTGGAAGAGGCGAGCAGCTTAGGGGTTTGATCCTGGATTCTTTCTCTGTTACCATGGTCCAGCCATGGGTTTCTTTATTTGGTTTGATATTGATTTTGCAACAATATAGCATTTTTCAGATCTGTGATGACAGGCATAGAAATAGATCAAGGTGACTATTTTGATCTTGTCACTGTATTTGCGGTCTTATGTACTTATGAGTTTGCTGAAGTGGTCGTAATAATAATCACACCTAAGGAGACACTCACCTAAGAAACTATCGTGCATTTGATTCCTAGCAATTATTTTTGGTAGAACACATATTCTCAAATTTGAAATATTACCTAATCAGTGGTGTGTCATTATGCGCAATAGCCAATAGGTATTGCCTCTTGTGCTAGTTAGATCAAGTTTCTGGTGAACAAGCATAAATTATTTTTCTTAACCACAGTTCTCTGTAACTGAACTGAATCTTCTTAGCTTAAGGAATATATCAGTATTTTTTCATCTCAGCAGAGCTAAAATGTTTGTTGCTAAGACCTGATCAGCTATGCAATGCAATATTCAAATGTCATATCATGAAACTTTTATATGATAATTTGCTTTCACGTGAACTCTCAACTTATATAAATAATGTTTGTCTGGATGTAATCTCAGATGGGAAGCTGTATTGCAATATATATTATTTTTCATGCGATGGTTTTTTCTTAAAATTTCTTGTCAGTGTCCGGAGGCCAGGAGAAGTTATTTATCCTCTTTTCTCTCTCTTTGTTTTTTTGTGCAGATCCCAGGCGCTCGCCATCAAAGCATCCTCCATGTACTCCCCATGATTACTCACATAGGTAGTTTCTTCTAGTATTATTGATTTGTTTGTGTGTCTGTGTGGCTAATTATGCTTGAAGATTTACAAGAGTATAAATTTTGCATTTGTTTCTATTCGAAATTAGCTTCTTTTTCAGCCTTGCTAATTTTCCAATTTTACACATTTAATTTATGTCTGCTGTAGCTTCCAAATCATTAGCACTAGTTATTTTTATTTTTTATCATTTTAGTTAGCCTTCCACCAGTATGAGACGTCTGCTTCATCTGCACTCCATCAGCAACAGTGGCGTGCTGCTATGCTCTACACTTTTTTGGACTTATCACTGTCTCCACCGGTCATAAATTTGGCATTGATTTTATGATTTATCTATCTTGATATAGGTATGCACTTGTTGATATTACAGATTTAAGGTTTCTGACTGTTAATCATTGTGGTATGATTTTTACAATTGCATGTGTGAGCACCTGATGCTCATATGCTCTTGAATCCCAAAGCGGATCATTGTTGTCCATATGCTCATGTATTCTAAAATTGTCGTATCCTATTATGCATGCCACTTTGCTTCCTGCAAGACCATTTGTATACTGCTCATATGCTCATCTTTAAATATGTACATGCTGTATCTTGTCACTTTGATTCCTGCAAGACCATTTGTATACTGCTCATATGCTGTAACTTCATGGTGGATGCACATTATATCGTATCAGATTCTGTTTGGTTGCTGTTCAAGTTCTTAAATTAATTATCTAGCAGTCCCTAAAAGTATTTCTGCTATCTCAGATAATTCAAACTAGCAGATAATTAATTATCTAGCAGTCCCTAAAAGTATTTCTGCTCATATGCTTCATGACAGCTAGTTGAAACATTGTCGATGTATTTAATACCATACAGTAATTGATTTGTTGTTTAAAATTACAGGTTTATTAGCTCTTGGTAGTTGAATCTTAGTCAAATTGGTGTATGTTGAATTAATGAATTATATGAAGGCGCTGCTAGCTTGCTATGGATGACTGCTTTTTAATAGTAGGTACCATCTTCATTCTTTAAGAATTAAATTTGTCATATATTATCCCTTCGTGTGGGATATCAATGAGAATGTGATGTGCTTATGTGATTTTTTTATAATATTAGTTATGTGTTCACGTTCTGCCCCAGCTAAATTTTGGTTGAGCTCTGCCACTGTCTGGCTCTGCCCTGCTTTGCATCCTCCTCAATGAAGATGATGGTGGCACCTTGCCTTGTTGTCGCTGGACGCAGTATGTGGCAACAGGTGCTGGGTGTTGGCAAAGCTTGGGCTCTACCAGGCATCGTTAGATGCTGGCCCGCTCCACGTCAACCAACCCACGCTAGCCATACCTGAGAGTCATGGCAAGAATCTGAATGCAGCTCTTCCCTGCAGGTAGTTTTCTGCTGCCTATGTTTTTTTCCACTAAAATTGCAGCCACCAGTCAGTGATATTTGTGTGACTAAAACTAACCGAGTTAATTCGCATCTTCCAATTCTGGCCCAGAGGCTGCTCTTGACCAAATTGGATTTACCTTTCATATTCACGTTGAAGATATTGTAGGCAATTCAACTTACCTAGCTGCTCCACCTCGCGAATTCATCTACATTATCAAGTGTGTTGCCTCCTTTTTCGTGGAGGCAAGCCTATGGGCTTTTCATTTTTCACATTTCTGTTAGAACATAAGAGGATTATGCAATATGTAATTGTCGTTTTTTGTGCAAATGTGCTGCTTGGGGGAACATTAGCGCCAGGAACGCCTATGAATTTGTCCCATCCTCCCAATGCTGCAGGCCTTCTTTGCATCCTTGTCTCCTAGCCACTGGTCTTCTTTGCCTGATCCGAACCATGCATGAATTTGATTTTTGACATAGATTCATACATCCTCATTGGTTTTTGATAAAGGGTGTGGAAGCAACAAAAGTTCAGGAATCGTGTCCCCTTGGTGTAGTGCACTAACCTTTTTCCTATCGCTGTGCCGATTGTCTTTAGGGTTGATAATTTTTTTTTCTCTAATTTTGAATTCATATGAGATTACCAGAAGATATGGCATAACACTAATAGGGTAGACAAAAGCTTGATTTCGAGCTAGAAGTGAATCTTTTCTTTCCAGAAGCTAGCATATGCATTTCAGTATTATCTCATATGAGTACAACTAAAGCCTTCATTCCTTCAACTAGCTTTTAAAATTTGTATTCTTGAAAATGTTGCTTAAATTTTCTATTAGCGATTCCATAGTTGTAGATGGTACCAAGATGATGATGATATAAGATTATTACAATTAATTATTGAGGTGCATCGATTTCTTGATTGTAAGAGGATCGTGGTCTGATCCATTTTGTGGTAGATGTTGCTAACATCAATTGATATGTTGGTTGTATGCTGGCTGAGGAGCATAATTAGAGATATTTTATTATGTTGCTAACATCAATTTTTATGTTGCTAACAAAAAATGGGCAGTTTTCTCGAACTCGATTGTGATTTTGTTTCACTGAAACTATTTGTAAAAAAAAGAACTACGATATGATACTGGTTCCAATAGTAGCAGCTGATCCCCGTCGAGTCCGGTTTTATCAGTCACTTCTCCCGCCACCACAGATGCATCTAGTCCTCCAAGTTGTCTTCCCTTTTGTTTTCTTTGCTTGACTTATTTGGACATGCTGTTGATTCATATTTTTGTTTAGTTAGAGATTGTATCATTAAATCAACTTTCTTTTTGTGTAGTCAGTTAGTCACATCTATGAATTAGACATGCATGTGATTTATGGTCAGCGTATGGACATCGCACCCATGACAATTTCTGTTGTTTGTGTGCATTATTTTGAATGCAACTTTTGTCAATTCAATTTCTGGACAAGATAAACTGTATATAGATTTATTTCAATCACTAGCAACTTTTTTTTTGTTGTAAGGATCAACACTCGCACTGTTCCAATACAATTTTTTTGTGACCTTAAATGTATGTATGTGCTATCTGTTATCCTATTCCAACAAACTACAATGTTTCACCAGCTTTTGGTATGAACTCATGTTTTGTCAAATGCCACAGATCTCCATCCTATTTTTAAAATCCACTTTACTCTGAATATTATTAATTATGCTTCCTCTGGTTTGAGCTAATATTTTCATCATTTTTATTTATCCTCTTTCTTTCTCTTTGTTTTTTTTGTGCAGATCCCACTTGGTCACTAGCGCTACCACTTGTGGTGTCACTAGAGCTACCACTTGTGGTGTAATATCTTTCACTTGCTGACCATCAATCTATCTATCAGCCCAAAAGAGAGTCTTTGGTCTCTTTCTTGAAGATTGCATTCTATGTGAAACAAAGCCAGAAGCGGGATTAGAGTCTGCTAGAGAACAACAATCTGGATATCTCCTACATGGTCTGTGAAAATATAAGCACTGCTACACAAATTTTGCATGCCCACAACCTGTTTGATTGATTTCCTCATGGATGGAAAACTTATTCCTATTAATTCAATCTTTCTGCAAGGTATGAGTTGCATGGAAAATGTGCACATCTCTTTATCACATTTGTTAAAAACCTTCATTGAACAACTTTGTAAACTCATTTTCTTCAGCTCCTTGTGTCCCATGGTAAAATCATACATGTTATTGTGCTGATAGTTTTTTATGCTCACAATACCTCTGGAGCACAAATATTCCCACTCTATTTAAATATGCATGTCTCAAGTTAGTTGATGCTGCATTTTGCCCCATGCTACTAGATATGTTGTTCCTTTCATTACTCATTAGGCATTAGCTAGGGCTACGATTATTTTTTTATACAACATAGAGGCATTGCATTATAGTCAAAAGTTAACAGCGACCTAATTTGGAACTCATTCTTTGCTGAAATTGATCTTTCTAAGAAACTAGAATTTTAGTTTGCTTATATGTGTACCATATCCATTTGCCCATATTTATTTGACAAACATAATTTTGCTCACCCAAATTAACAATATTCTTTCGTTGGGTATACCTAAGTAGTGAGAAAATTGGATTCTATCCTATCTAAAGATAATAGTTGCAAAATTTTGTAATTAGGCATAGCTGTACTTCTGGGAATACCATTTTTTAATTTAAATCCCCCAAATAATGTAGTGAGGCTAAGCTATACTTATTCACTGCATTCAAATCACTGCATTTTCATACTTCGTGGCACTGCTAAATCATTTTGGAATAAATAGAGTTAGTGCATTTCCTTGTTTACACTGCTGTGAGTTTATGTTTCCCTCAACACTTGATTTTCCCTCAACCGTGTCATATGATGTAATTGTTCTTTTTTTCATGTGTGTGTATGAAAGTTTGGCCTCTAGTTTCTATTCATACTAAATTTTTTGGGGTTTCCACTCATGAGCAGTTTGCCTATGCTGTTTCTTTTTGAAAGTGTACTGTTAATTTGATGTGCAAGTGTATGCTACTATCAATTCATTATAGAAGATTCACGATTTATATCAGTATAATGCTTTTGTTGCCAGATCTCTTAACAGATATGAAGGTTGAGCTGCTGAATTACCTACCTTTCCATCAAGAGAACCAGGCTCACACGATACCGAAAAATTTGATGTGAAAGTGTACTGTTAATTTGATGTGCATTTCCTTGTTAATATTATTATTTAGTACCCGACCCCCTCCGCTCCACCGGCGTCTCGCGCACGTCCGCAGTCCGCATGAGGCGCGGTTTTTTTTCCTTCCGCAGGCGTGGCCGCTGTTTCTTTTTGGCGTGGTTTCTTTTTTCTTCCGCAGGCAAGATTTTCTTTTGTGTTGACTGAGTTTATGTTTCCTTTTTGCGTAGACTTTTCATGTTTTTTTTGCATGTTTCTTTTTTGTGTGGCGTCCTTTTTTGCGTGGACGTTTCACGTTCTTTTTTTTGTATCTCTTTTGCGTGACTTTTTTTTCATTTTTCTTGGCAGTGCTCAAGCTATATCGCCGTCAAGAACAATGAATTTTTATGTTTTTATATATATATTTATTCTCTCCTTCTACCAAGGATTAGTGAAACTATATACTTCCTATAATCGCTGCAACTGATCCATGATAACGAAAACAGACTTTCCTTTTGATCGACACAATCTGCTATTTGAATGGGTGAAACTTATAATTACTATAAATTTTCAGCAAGATCAAGTACTCATAACAAATTACTGTCAAATATAATAATTCATTATCCAAACCAATAATTCATTATCCAAACCACAAATACATTATTTGATCATTTGCCTTGCAAGATACAACTATTTGATCTACTCATTTTTCTTCCCACCCATGACGAAACTTGTCAAATATAATATTTCATAATCCAAAACATAAATACTAATTTAACTAGATTATTGCATTGTCAATCCTTAAGACAAATAAATTTATTTAGACATTATTCAAACCACAAATATTTCCTCCAGAATATTCAACAACATGATGGTGTTGGTCATGAGCAGCACCATCGTAAGATGCTGATCACAACTTTCTAAAAGTGACCTTGCTGATCAAACTTTCTAAAATGAGACTCTTTCAAGGCAGAATTAAAGAAATTTTTCGGTATCGTGTGAGTCTGGTTCTCTTGATGGAAAGGTAGGTAATTCAGCAGCTCAACCTTCATATCTGTTAAGAGATCTGGCAACAAAAGCATTATACTGATATAAATCGTGAATCTTCTATAATGAATTGATAGTAGCATACACTTGCACATCAAATTAACAGTACACTTTCAAAAAGAAACAGCATAGGCAAACTGCTCATGAGTGGAAACCCCAAAAAATTTAGTATGAATAGAAACTAGAGGCCAAACTTTCATACACACACATGAAAAAAAAGAACAATTACATCATATGACACGGTTGAGGGAAAATCAAGTGTTGAGGGAAACATAAACTCACAGCAGTGTAAACAAGGAAATGCACTAACTCTATTTATTCCAAAATGATTTAGCAGTGCCACGAAGTATGAAAATGCAGTGATTTGAATGCAGTAAATAAGTATAGCTTAGCCTCACTACATTAAGGGGACTCCTGTTTTGGGGGATTTAAATTAAAAAATGGTATTCCCAGAAGTACAGCTATGCCTAATTACAAAATTTTTGCAACTATTATCTTTAGATAGGATAGAATCCAATTTTCTCACTACTTAGGTATACCCAACGAAAGAATATTGTTAATTTGGGTGAGCAAAATTATGTTTGTCAAATAAATATGGGCAAATGGATATGGTACACATATAAGCAAACTAAAATTCTAGTTTCTTAGAAAGATCAATTTCAGCAAAGAATGAGTTCCAAATTAGGTCGCTGTTAACTTTTGACTATAATGCAATGCCTCTATGTTGTATAAAAAAATAATCGTAGCCCTAGCTAATGCCTAATGAGTAATGAAAGGAACAACATATCTAGTAGCATGGGGCAAAATGCAGCATCAACTAACTTGAGACATGCATATTTAAATAGAGTGGGAATATTTGTGCTCCAGAGGTATTGTGAGCATAAAAAAACTATCAGCACAATAACATGTATGATTTTACCATGGGACACAAGGAGCTGAAGAAAATGAGTTTACAAAGTTGTTCAATGAAGGTTTTTAACAAATGTGATAAAGAGATGTGCACATTTTCCATGCAACTCATACCTTGCAGAAAGATTGAATTAATAGGAATAAGTTTTCCATCCATGAGGAAATCAATCAAACAGGTTGTGGGCATGCAAAATTTGTGTAGCAGTGCTTATATTTTCACAGACCATGTAGGAGATATCCAGATTGTTGTTCTCTAGCAGACTCTAATCCCGCTTCTGGCTTTGTTTCACATAGAATGCAATCTTCAAGAAAGAGACCAAAGACTCTCTTTTGGGCTGATAGATAGATTGATGGTCAGCAAGTGAAAGATATTACACCACAAGTGGTAGCTCTAGTGACACCACAAGTGGTAGCGCTAGTGACCAAGTGGGATCTGCACAAAAAAACAAAGAGAAAGAAAGAGGATAAATAAAAATGATGAAAATATTAGCTCAAACCAGAGGAAGCATAATTAATAATATTCAGAGTAAAGTGGATTTTAAAAATAGGATGGAGATCTGTGGCATTTGACAAAACATGAGTTCATACCAAAAGCTGGTGAAACATTGTAGTTTGTTGGAATAGGATAACAGATAGCACATACATACATTTAAGGTCACAAAAAAATTGTATTGTAACAGTGCGAGTGTTGATCCTTACAACAAAAAAAAAGTTGCTAGTGATTGAAATAAATCTATATACAGTTTATCTTGTCCAGAAATTGAATTGACAAAAGTTGCATTCAAAATAATGCACACAAACAACAGAAATTGTCATGGGTGCGATGTCCATACGCTGACCATAAATCACATGCATGTCTAATTCATAGATGTGACTAACTGACTACACAAAAAGAAAGTTGATTTAATGATACAATCTCTAACTAAACAAAAATATGAATCAACAGCATGTCCAAATAAGTCAAGCAAAGAAAACAAAAGGGAAGACAACTTGGAGGACTAGATGCATCTGTGGTGGCGGGAGAAGTGACTGATAAAACCGGACTCGACGGGGATCAGCTGCTACTATTGGAACCAGTATCATATCGTAGTTCTTTTTTTTACAAATAGTTTCAGTGAAACAAAATCACAATCGAGTTCGAGAAAACTGCCCATTTTTTGTTAGCAACATAAAAATTGATGTTAGCAACATAATAAAATATCTCTAATTATGCTCCTCAGCCAGCATACAACCAACATATCAATTGATGTTAGCAACATCTACCACAAAATGGATCAGACCACGATCCTCTTACAATCAAGAAATCGATGCACCTCAATAATTAATTATAATAATCTTATATCATCGTCATCTTGGTACCATCTACAACTATGGAATCGCTAATAGAAAATTTAAGCAACATTTTCAAGAATACAAATTTTAAAAGCTAGTTGAAGGAATGAAGGCTTTAGTTGTACTCATATGAGATAATACTGAAATGCATATGCTAGCTTCTGGAAAGAAAAGATTCACTTCTAGCTCGAAATCAAGCTTTTGTCTACCCTATTAGTGTTATGCCATATCTTCTGGTAATCTCATATGAATTCAAAATTAGAGAAAAAAATTATCAACCCTAAAGACAATCGGCACAGCGATAGGAAAAAGGTTAGTGCACTACACCAAGGGGACACGATTCCTGAACTTTTGTTGCTTCCACACCCTTTATCAAAAACAAATGAGGATGTATGAATCTATGTCAAAAATCAAATTCATGCATGGTTCGGATCAGGCAAAGAAGACCAGTGGCTAGGAGACAAGGATGCAAAGAAGGCCTGCAGCATTGGGAGGATAGGACAAATTCATAGGCGTTCCTGGCGCTAATGTTCCCCCATGCAGCACATTTGCACAAAAAACGACAATTACATATTGCATAATCCTCTTATGTTCTAACAGAAATGTGAAAAATGAAAAGCCCATAGGCTTGCCTCCACGAAAAAGGAGGCAACACACTTGATAATGTAGATGAATTCGCGAGGTGGAGCAGCTAGGTAAGTTGAATTGCCTACAATATCTTCAACGTGAATATGAAAGGTAAATCCAATTTGGTCAAGAGCAGCCCTCTGGGCCAGAATTGGAAGATGCGAATTAACTCGGTTAGTTTTAGTCACACAAATATCACTGACTGGTGGCTGCAATTTTAGTGGAAAAAAACATAGGCAGCAGAAAACTACCTGCAGGGAAGAGCTGCATTCAGATTCTTGCCATGACTCTCAGGTATGGCTAGCGTGGGTTGGTTGACGTGGAGCGGGCCAGCATCTAACGATGCCTGGTAGAGCCCAAGCTTTGCCAACACCCAGCACCTGTTGCCACATACTGCGTCCAGCGACAACAAGGCAAGGTGCCACCATCATCTTCATTGAGGAGGATGCAAAGCAGGGCAGAGCCAGACAGTGGCAGAGCTCAACCAAAATTTAGCTGGGGCAGAACGTGAACACATAACTAATATTATAAAAAAATCACATAAGCACATCACATTCTCATTGATATCCCACACGAAGGGATAATATATGACAAATTTAATTCTTAAAGAATGAAGATGGTACCTACTATTAAAAAGCAGTCATCCATAGCAAGCTAGCAGCGCCTTCATATAATTCATTAATTCAACATACACCAATTTGACTAAGATTCAACTACCAAGAGCTAATAAACCTGTAATTTTAAACAACAAATCAATTACTGTATGGTATTATGTGATTAATACATCGACAATGTTTCAACTAGCTGACATGAAGCATATGAGCAGAAATACTTTTAGGGACTGCTAGATAATTAATTATCTGCTAGTTTGAATTATCTGAGATAGCAGAAATACTTTTAGGGACTGCTAGATAATTAATTTAAGAACTTGAACAGCAACCAAACAGAATCTGATACGATATAATGTGCATCCACCATGAAGTTACAGCATATGAGCAGTATACAAATGGTCTTGCAGGAATCAAAGTGACAAGATACAGCATGTACATATTTAAAGATGAGCATATGAGTAGTATACAAATGGTCTTGCAGGAAGCAAAGTGGCATGCATAATAGGATACGACAATTTTAGAATACATGAGCATATGGACAACAATGATCCGCTTTGGGATTCAAGAGCATATGAGCATCAGGTGCTCACACATGCAATTGTAAAAATCATACCACAATGATTAACAGTCAGAAACCTTAAATCTGTAATATCAACAAGTGCATACCTATATCAAGATAGATAAATCATAAAATCAATGCCAAATTTATGACCGGTGGAGACAGTGATAAGTCCAAAAAAGTGTAGAGCATAGCAGCACGCCACTGTTGCTGATGGAGTGCAGATGAAGCAGACGTCTCATACTGGTGGAAGGCTAACTAAAATGATAAAAAATAAAAATAACTAGTGCTAATGATTTGGAAGCTACAGCAGACATAAATTAAATGTGTAAAATTGGAAAATTAGCAAGGCTGAAAAAGAAGCTAATTTCGAATAGAAACAAATGCAAAATTTTATACTCTTGTAAATCTTCAAGCATAATTAGCCACACAGACACACAAACAAATCAATAATACTAGAAGAAACTACCTATGTGAGTAATCATGGGAAGTACATGGAGGATGCTTTGATGGCGAGCGCCTGGGATCTGCACAAAAAAACAAAGAGAGAGAAAAGAGGATAAATAACTTCTCCTGGCCTCCGGACACTGACAAGAAATTTTAAGAAAAATCATCGCATGAAAAATAATATATATTGCAATACAGCTTCCCATCTGAGATTACATCCAGACAAACATTATTTATATAAGTTGAGAGTTCACGTGAAAGCAAATTATCATATAAAAGTTTCATGATATGACATTTGAATATTGCATTGCATAGCTGATCAGGTCTTAGCAACAAACATTTTAGCTCTGCTGAGATGAAAAAAATACTGATATATTCCTTAAGCTAAGAAGATTCAGTTCAGTTACAGAGAACTGTGGTTAAGAAAAATAATTTATGCTTGTTCACCAGAAACTTGATCTAACTAGCACAAGAGGCAATACCTATTGGCTATTGCGCATAATGACACACCACTGATTAGGTAATATTTCAAATTTGAGAATATGTGTTCTACCAAAAATAATTGCTAGGAATCAAATGCACGATAGTTTCTTAGGTGAGTGTCTCCTTAGGTGTGATTATTATTACGACCACTTCAGCAAACTCATAAGTACATAAGACCGCAAATACAGTGACAAGATCAAAATAGTCACCTTGATCTATTTCTATGCCTGTCATCACAGATCTGAAAAATGCTATATTGTTGCAAAATCAATATCAAACCAAATAAAGAAACCCATGGCTGGACCATGGTAACAGAGAAAGAATCCAGGATCAAACCCCTAAGCTGCTCGCCTCTTCCACTCCAGTAGCCTGACACTTGAAAAGCAAGGGCACATTTGATGAATTCTGGTTCGGCTGTAGCATGTGTGGACTAATTAACCTGGAGAACCTTCAAATCAGTTGTGCATGTGCATGTTCATGGATTGCATGTCGATTCTCCCATAGCCTCCTGCCCTCTTGCATGGGTCCTAACAATGGCAAGCTGAATGCATGTGAGAACAAATCTTCCCTCTCCATGTATCAAATGAACCTTCGGAAACAAATCATGTGAGGCAATACAGGATTACAGCTGAGGGGGTTGATCTGTCTCGCTGCATGGACATCATCATACATCGTTACCAATGATGTCTATTGCCTCCCTCCATGGATTCTGCAGACGCCACACAATTTTCATGTCAGATCATAATATATGAGAAAATCACAACTCTCTCTCCTAAGATCTAGCCAAGATTAAAGAAAAATTAAAACAAATCATGTGGATATGATACCTGCGAGGAGGGGGGCTGACCACGCCAAGGCCAGCAGAGTCCCTCTTGCCTGCACAACCAGCTCTCCGGCCGCCCTTCACCTAGACATCTCGACATCGGCACGTGGCGGCGGCAACCTGATGAGGTGAGGAGAGTACGGGGTTGTGGGGTGGACCAGCGGGGGCGACAAGGCAATTTGTAGCAACCACGGGCCCAGGTACGGCGAGCTGGCCGGCGCCGAACCAAGGAGCAGGGGCGGCGGCGAGCTGAGGCCGCGCGAGGGCGGCGACGTTCTGGGGTCTGCGGCGGCGGCGGCGGTGAGCTAGGCTCGAGCGGCAGGGATGACAGGCGATATGTGCTTGCGATGGCAGCGGATAGAAAAAACCGGAGACCCGCAGCGCCACCGACGAGGCCGCTGCTGGGGCTTCAGAGGCAGCGGTCGAAGGCTTCGGAGACATCGGAGGCCGCGGAAACCGCCTCGGAGGCTGCGGAGGCGAGGGGGGGCGAGCTGGGCTCGTGCAGCGGAGGGGGCGGCGAGCTAGATCAATCGGCAGAGGGGGCGACGAGCTGGGAGAAACTGGCGGAGGGGGCGGCGAGCTAGAAGAAACCGGCGTCTCCTCCCACGATCTCATAAATTAGTAGAACGAAAAAAAACTCGAAACGATCCAGCTCGGGTCCGGGAGGAGGTGGGAGCGGGGAAACCAGCGCGGGGAGCGCCCGTGGTTGGCTCGGTTCGGGGTCGGAGATTTAGACTCGGGTACTGATTATTATTCAGTACCCAGGGTATAATATAGAATATATATATATATATATATATATATATATATATATATATATATATATATATATATATATATATATATATATATATATATATATATATATATATATATATATATATATATATATATATATGGAGAGTATACTCTATAGCTAGCTACATAATAAGTTATTCTGTAGCCACCTTCATTTACGATAATTTTATATACTAATTTACGACAATGTCAGTATATATTTACGATAGTTGAATTACTATAACACATGTAGGTATTTACCATAATGTTATAGTAAATCACATAATAAGGAGTTACTATAATCCCGTAAATTAGCATAACAATTATCGTAACTCAAAGTGGCTATCCATCATTTATACTAAACCCCATAGACAAAAAAAAAATTGCGCGCGCTTTCACTCTAATTTGAAATCGTAATTTTTTAGTCTACTAGGTGAAGCCAAAATCCTAGAAAACTTGTCATATTACTTGGTGGCACTAAACCAAATGTGGTTTGAAGGACTCTCCAAATAAATCTTGTAAGACAATTAAAAAAATAGGTGTTGGATTGTTTTCTTATTGCAAAAACAATATGTCATCTCGATTTTAATTTTTCTTTATGAGATTGTCTTTTGTTAAAATGACTCCGTAAAAGAAAAAACCTAACAAAGATTTTGGTTTTAAGAGGTAATTTAACATCTAAAAAGAGACTTATTGAGAGGCAATACCATTTCCTTTTACTAAATGTTCATACTTTGAGAGCACTGTGAAGAACTGAAGATCCCTTGATTAGTAAAAGACCATTTGATGGAATCTTTTTGGCCATCGTGGTGCACCAATGCAACCTTTCTAACCAATTCATTCCATTTAAGTAATATGTGCCCACAAAACATTCTCTAAAAAGTTATATTAAAAGGTGTATGGTTGAGGACATGAGCAAATGAAATGTGTTTTTTCTCGTAACTTAATATAAGAAAGGTGGTGTTGTTTGAGAGTAAAGTTTCGAAACCACTCATTCTCCCATGACCTGATTTGGGTGCCACTGTGAAGATTAACACTAGAAAGATTCAGAAAGTGATCTTTGACCTTCATAAGGCCTAGTAAAAAAAAATGAGTAGAGTTATATATATTTAGATCTAAACAAAATATTAGCATAATTTTTTATTACACGTCTATTTAGTAGAAGAATATGCAACACAAACAATTTAAAACATAGGTCTAGAGTTATATATATTTATAATAAAGTGTATGCATTAGACTAATACCCATGAAATTACCGAAATTCGCAACAAAGTGCCTAAATTTTGAACCCTGGTCGAGGAAATACATTGTTGTTGCTATAATCACTTCCACCTCTTACAGTAGCTACAACTAAGATACTACTACCACAAGTATATAGAAAGAGAACGAGTGGAAAGTATTAATCAAGTACTGTTCTGCTTTCCTTTGAGCACTTGGGTGATGACTGTCTTGGATGCCAAAGACGCTAGCAAGTACTGGAACTTATTTGCAGCAACGGCAGCTGTGCCCTCTCTGCTAGCACTGTTTTGGCTACTAAGAAGTTCCAGCGAACAGGCCTGCTATATAATCAGCAGTTTCATAGAGTTCCTTCCTCCTCTGAGCAATTGTTGTTCCCATGAACTCTTTATATTCAGCCATGGAATCAAGAAGCTCCAGCAGATCCTTAGCAGCTGCCTCGGTATCTTCTTCAGCTTTAAGTGTTGCATCTTGGAGCCTCTTCTCCGATATCTATCAAATCAAATTTCGTTTGAATTGTCTTACTCCAATGTGCTAAACTAGTAAAGGAATGTATTTTAAGTATTAACAAAACAAAAGGTTAGAAGTACCTTAAAAAATTCATCTGCCTCCTTTTCAAGAGAAATCAAACTATTCTTCTTTTTCTCCAACTCATCTTTCATTTGTCTAGCTTCAGATGTGAATCTCGAGTCATCATTTATAATTTCACGATCCAGTGAATTCAAACGAGCAACCATCTAGACAACAGATACAAGAGGTTCGACTTTATTATTTTGCAATAATTATTCTGTAAGAATCCAGATAAATTTCAGCTGTATGGTAAAAGCCAGGCCAAGCACTTATGCATATCGATAATTGTTTAGACTCTAGAATCACCACGAAAAGAGTGTGGATAAGAAATTCATGAACACCCAAAAAAGGATGCAAACCGCAATAACATAATCAATTAAATGTTCCTACATAGGGGAGGGGATCCAATTTCAAATATTTGACAACTGTTCCAACACTTGACTGATCGGCATATTCATTGTTTTATACTTTTATTGCGGCTCTAAATTTGATATTGTCTTCAAGATACTCATCAACTCCACATACATAGAAGTCCTAAATTCTGATGAAGGTTGGAGGGCATACTCCCTCCATTCCAAATTACAGTTCACTTCGGCATTGTCTTATATCAAACTCCTCCAACTATGAACGAGTTTTTAGAAAAATATGTTAACATCTACAAATTCAAATAAAGACACAAATTTCATGGAAAATGTAATGAAACAAATTTGATGTTGCAGATGTTGATGCATTTTTCTATAAACTTGATCAAAGTTAGAGAAGTTTGATTTAGTAGCTCTCAAGTCTAATCACAACATACCAGTATAATCAATGACATAAATCCAAAATAGAATTTATTAACAGCACAAATGAGTTTTCATTAATCAAAGGCATTCTTCGTGCTAACTTCACCATAAGTTTCATGCGTAAATATAAAATGAGATAAAAGGAGGGTAGGACATCTGCCTGATTCTTAGCTAATAGATGTTGGCATTATGCCCACTGTCTCGCTTCTCTAATCAAAAGGCATAGCATTAGAAAAGCAATAGATTAGATAACCCTCAAGTCAAATCACAACACATCAAAGTATAATCCATGACTTAAAATCCAAACTGCAATTTCCAATAACAGCGCCAATTAATCATAATTAGTCGAATTTGAATACTTGGGGCCTTTTCACCACAAATTTGATGTGTGAATATGCCCAGCACACAGCCCATTTATACAAAGCACTATTCTTCCTGATTTTAGTAAATATCAGCTCAAAAAGGCTTGATTACTGGTTAATCCAGCTAATAAATTACTACAAGGACCAGCGGTAAAGCTTAAAGTTGAACCAACTGACTCTAGAAACTACATCAAAATCTGATTAATTGTCTTATTGACATGTCATCACAATATCACTATAAAACATTGGTCACCTAAAATGTGTAGCTGAAGTAACTTTTTTTAAAAAAAAAAAATGGGAACTGTAGCAATTCCCTGATGATGTTTTTAATAGTCTGGTTGGTACCCATTAAACATATACAGAAAATTGTAGCGCAGCTCTTTCCAAAAATGTGATGGGGTTCTATCATTTAGCCAATAGTGCAAAGTAATTTCAGAATAAGCATAACAAATAAAAGAGGAGGGACAAAATTATTTCAGATCACATTTACTCTATAGGCTATAAAATGTAATGTAGTGCTTGAAGAGATGGACTGACTTCGTCATTTTTTGCCTGGAGACTGGAAATATTATTCCTTTCCTCCTCTAGAACCTTAACATTTCCTTGGAGCTGCTTCCGTAGATCATTTAGGTTTTCAAGATTTGAGAGACAGATCCTTTTGTTCTCCTCAGCATGAGCCACAAGTGCAGGTTTTAGTACAGTTTTGTAACCAGTACCTAGCATCTCAGCAGGAGAAGATCCTTTTGAATTTATCATGTACTGAAAAAGAACAGTAGGTTTCAACCTGAAAAGTGGCCCAGAAGTGTAAAAATGAGCATATAATACAAAGAGAACTAACAAAAGGAGCTAGTAGACCAAATACAAACAACAGAACCACAACATTTGTTTGCCTTTTTGTTTAGTAAACACAACAACAGCAAACAGAACATGATGTCAGCTGGCTATTCAAAGGCCCCAAAAGTTTAGTGAAATGTTTTTTTTCCCCAAAAAAATTCTTGGAAACTAATCCTTGGACTTCACGATCGAATAAGTTTCTGTGTAAAAAGTTACAGGATTCACTGTTTGGCACATATTCCAGCAAGTTCAATTTGTTTGTCTAGCAAAATTATCCTATACTAATGTCCATGTCCAGTCCACATTATTCAAATTTTTGAGGTCTTATTAATCACCAGGCATTAAAGCTTTTTAAGAAAATATAATAAAATAACAAACTTTGTACATAAATTACTTTTCATATTGTACAGTGACTTTCTTTAGAATGGCTTTGATTTTAAGTTCTTTGTGGTTCTCGGATTTATATGCCATTCATTGTGATCAGGAAAAACATCAAAATAGATCAACACCAAAGTCATAAGGTCAAGCTGTTTAATCTTTCATGCATTAGATATTTTGTTGATTGCTGTAAATTTAAACCAATTGAAACTCAAGGTTAACTGAAAAATCAAGCATACAAATGTGTAATAAAAGTATAAAACCACTCATGAAATTTCAGATTCATAAATACAAGTAAACGATAACAACCTAACCTACACTAATTTATATGTCATACAGAACTACAATGAGCACAAATAAAGGGGCATGCCAACAACAAGAGTAACAATGTAAACTGTGATGAGCACAAATAGCACCGAAACAAAACATATCTGAAACAAAAAAACAATTAAGAAAATTAATAAATTTTTAGAACCACAACTATATAAGGCCTAAAGATCTATACAGAGCAAAATGATTCTCCCAAAATACAAAGAGTTTTGAGCTAATAAATTTTAACAAGAATCTAGAGCACGGCACTTGACTATAAAAATATTCAAATGAAAGGTTTATTTTTTTACCAAAAAAAAGAAATCAACAATCAATAGGTAAATAAGAATGGTATGGTTAGCATTGGTTCCTAGGTGTAACTACAGACAGTTTTATTAGAATGGAGAGAAGTAAAATTAAGAAAGTATAGCAGATGCTGCAGCACGTTCATACTTTTTGAGGGCCTGGTTGCACTGCTCAGCAAGCGTCTCAAGCTCCTCAAGCTTAGTAACCAGCTTAGCTTCAACTTCCCAGACCTTATCCTCTAGTGCTGCTTTCCCCTTCTCGGTGTTGGCAATATCATCTGCAATCGCCTGCATCTCCCTACGCATTCTATCCATACCCCTCACATCCACCGGCTGAGCATCCACTTGTTTCAATAGATCCTGAACTTCAGCAGCAGCGTGCTGGGTGTCCAACACTTTTGCCTCCAACTCTTTCTCCAAATTCCCCAACACATGTTCCCTTTCGTTGATCTTGGTTTTCCAAGCATCCACCACTGCCTCAAACTTGAGAATATCAGCAACGAAGGCTTCCTTCTCTGACTCCAGTGCTTCCCGCCGCGAGGGACCAGAGATGAGCTTATTCACCTCGGTCTCCAGTTCCTCGGCGTCCTTCTCCAGGGCATGAACTGTTGCAACGGACGCCTCACCAGTCATCCGGGCTTTGCAGGTGTACTCCTCATCGAGGACCACGACGGCGTCGTCGTCCCCCAACAAGAAGTGGGAGTAGCCCTGCGTGGTGTAGAGCAAGAGATCGTTGAATGGGCCGCCCGGGGCATCCAGGTCGTCTCCTTGGGCGTAGCAGAGGGTGGTGAGCCAGTGGAGTGCGGAGAGCACCACCGGCCACGAGTGCGGGGTGCCGGGGGCCTTGAATGCGGAGCGGGTGACCTTGTAGGGGCATCCGAGAAGGCGGAGGTCGTGGATGAGGTCATCCTCGAACGTGGCGTCGTTGCGGGGCAAGTGGAGACGGTCGACGAGGAGGCGGAGCGCCGCCTGGATGTCGCGCGCGGCGGGCAGAGGCCCGCGGAGCGTGACGGCGGGGGCGAGGAATCCGTTGACGACGCGGAGCGCGGCGACCTGCGTGGGGCGGTCGGAGAAGTTGGGGGCGGCGCCGACGCCCGCACCGGCGGTGGAAGCGGGGCGGCTGCTGCAGAGGCTGGCGGCGTCGGAGTCGCGGCGGGAGAAGGCGGAGTCGAGGTTGCGGATAACGCTGGCGTCCAGCGCTGGGGTGACCTCGGACGCGGTGGAGGGCGCCATGGAGGGCTTGGGGAGCCGGCGGCCGCCGCCACGCCGCATGGTCGCCGCGGATCTAGTGAGTTTGGGGACTGGGTTTTTTCTGTTTGAAACTGGGTTGGGGTTTTTTTCGAAAAGGAGCGGCGCCGGCAGGGAAAAGGCGAGCGGGGCGTACGGCGTGTGGCCGTGCGGTGCGGAGCGAGGAGTGATATGATTAGCGGGCTACTCCGCTGGGCCGACAGAGCCCAGTAACTTCTTCTCAGCCTGTCTAACATGAAATCCCACCTGCTAGCATTTTTTCAAAAAAAAAAAAAAGTTGCCGTCCAAAGGCCGGGTGCGGGCTGGACAAAATAATTTTGGGTATGAATAAGGCTGGACGAAAAACTTGAAGCTCGTTAGCTCGCTCGGCTCGTGGCTGGCTCGGTGCAGCTCGGCTCGGCTCGTTAGGATAACGAGCCGAGCCGAGCCAGGATTTTAGCTCGTTAGCTATAACGAGCCAACTCGAGCTGGCTCGTGAGCCGCTCGCGAGCCAAACGAGCCGTAGTTTTAGAGAAAAAATCATCATAACTTATATTAGTTTTGTATTACTTCATGTTTTGCACTTCACAAATAGATAATATGTTAGCTCATATGAATATTTTGTTCGATTTAAAGCTATTGAATATATTATTTTTATATTATTAATATTTTTATGCTTTAGATAAATACAAATATTATATTTTGTATTTTTTTTCCTGGCTCGCGAGCCTAACGAGCCAGCTCGAGCTCGTAACGAGCCGAGCCGAGCTGGCTTTCTGGCTCGTTAAGATAACGAGCCGAGCCGAGCTGGCTCGTTATCCTAACGAGCCAGAACAAGCCGAGCCGAGCCAGCTCGTTTACCGGCCTCAGGTATGAAGATGGGGAATGAACGGGTTTGGCCATTTCTGCACATCAGCATCGTTAGAACCGTCGCATCAGAGTTTTGCAACAACTCCTAGAGGCGGTTGCCAAGCCTGGAGCGAAAGTTGGACAGCTTATATGAAACTTCGACTCTTGTTGAGATGCAAAAACATTTAAAAAATCATATTAAAATAGAAAAGCAGGTGCATATGTACTGTAAGAGACGAATCCCATGATTTTTTGTCCTCTGGTGCACATGAGCATCAATTATCTTGTTTTTGTTACAAGTTCTTTTAAGATTGAACTTACGTCTCAACTTTTGATACAAACAATATCTATAGATGCACTATGGATGTTGATCATTTTACTCGTTTTAAACACTTATAAGTATGTGTTTCAATATAGTTTTTATAATTGCATCGATGATTTAAATAGAAGGATCATATATTTTGATAATTTAAATAGAAGGATCATATATTTTGAAATGGTCAGGAAGGACAATTTATACTTATTATGAGAGTTGAGTTGGGATGTATAGTACAAGTTTATACGAGTATAGTTACGGGATCATAGGAGTTTATATAAGGGGAACCGGGGAACGACAATGCTAGGAAGCAGAGCGTTCGTCTGTCCAGACGCTTCCTTTGGTGGACCCCGATGCCTGCCTGAACTGTCCAACGTTCTCACCCAACTAGCCAACTCGAGTTGCTAAAGAAACAATACTCTATGCTCTCCCGTCTCCATTCTTTAACCCATCCACCGCAACCATGCCGCCGCACCCGCCCCGCTGCGTCATGCTACACCGCGACTGTGTCGCCGTGCCCGCATAGCAGCTGTCGCCTCACCGCACGAGGCCGCACCTGCTCGACCGTTGCTGCCGCCTCCACTGCGGATGCCGCTCGCCGAGGGCAGCGCAGCCGCTGACCGGGAGCCACACAGCCGCCCGTTCGCTGCCATCCTCCTCCACCGCGACCATACAACCAGATTCCGCTATGCAGTGCTCCGTCCGTCCGCCGACCAAGTTTTGCTAAAAACATATGTTGCAAGCGTATGTTTCATATGTATGTTGCAAGTGTTTCATATGGATGTTGCGAAAGTAGATCAAGATATCGCATATGTTGCAATAGCTCTACACGTATGTTGCAAGCGTCTATTCCAAATGTTTCATCTGTTTTTTTAGAAGTATGATGTAAGTGTGTTTATTTGGATGTTGCATATGTTTTACACATATGTTACAAAATTATCTGAATGTTGCATATATTTTGTAATGACTTTTCAAGTGTTTTCAGGTTTTTTGCAACTGTATTCAGACGTATGTTGCAAATATTTTCATCTAGATGTGTTTAAAAGTAGATCGGGTGTTGCATATGTTGCAATGACACCGGTGCCTGACGGACAGCGGCCTGCCGCAGGGCTTCGACTCCTACCTCGCGTGGTGTGCCTCGCCCTCTCCTCCCCTCCCCTCTCCTCTCCCTCTCCTCCCTTCCCTTCCCTCGTCTTGCCGCAGTAGGTCGAGCTCGCGCGGGCGCATACGACCCACGTGTGGGTGGGACGAGTTGTGGGTAGCGTAAAATCCGAGCGGCCTGGGCACACTGCACAGAACAAGAGCGGGAAAGGGAGAGCAGCCATGAGCGTCCGGACATCCGAGCGTTAGCACTTTTCATTTGAGAAATACACGCTCATGGCTAGACAATTTTGTGTAATTTTCATGATTTTCCTTGTATCCTAAATCCAGAGCTTGACTTGTATTTTTATAATTGCTTTAATAATAATAAAAGTCCTGTAGGGTGCAATCCCTCCTGTTTTCTTAAAAAAAATTAGACTTGTGTTATGTTGATTATGTTTTTAAAGAACACAGAGACCAAGTCCAGCTCGATATTTGCCCAAAGTTTTAAAGAACACGAACCTCGTTGGCGTTCATCTTCTCCCCCAAGAAAATTGAAGGAACGCGCCGCCACCGACCTGGCCGCAACAAGGCAACGCAAGCCTCCCTGAACTGACTTCATAAAGTCACAGACGCACCCAATTCGACTCCCAGCACAGACAGAAAAGCCCTTCGCCGGACGCTCGCTCTCGCCGGCGGCGACTAAATCAGGAGGCCAGTATGGCCCGCTACGACCGCGCAATCACCGTGTTCTCCCCCGACGGCCACCTCTTCCAGGTCGAGTACGCCCTGGAGGCCGTCCGCAAGGGCAACGCCGCCGTCGGCGTCCGCGGCGTCGACACCGTCGTCCTCGGCGTCGAGAAGAAGTCCACCCCCAAGCTCCAGGACTCGAGGTCGGTACCTCCCCCCTCTCTCCCTCCCACCAGATCTCTTGATCCCCGCCGCCGCCTCACCCAAATCCTCCGTCCCCACAAATCTCCGCAGGTCCGTGCGCAAGATCGCGAGCCTGGACACCCACATCGCGCTGGCGTGCGCGGGGCTCAAGGCCGACGCGCGCGTGCTCATCAACCGCGCCCGCGTCGAGTGCCAGAGCCACCGCCTCACCGTCGAGGACCCCGTCACCGTCGAGTACATCACGCGCTACATCGCCGGCCTGCAGCAGAAGTACACGCAGAGCGGAGGGGTGCGCCCCTTCGGCCTCTCCACGCTCATCGTTGGCTTCGACCCCTACACCCAGAAGCCCGCGCTGTACCAGACTGACCCCTCGGGGACCTTCTCCGCTTGGAAGGCCAACGCCACCGGCCGCAACTCCAACTCCATGCGCGAGTTTCTCGAGAAGAATTACAAGGAGACGTCCGGCAAGGAGACCATCAAGCTCGCCATCAAAGCACTCCTCGAGGTATATACTCAGCATTGGTGGATCCAAACAGGCCTATATATATATATATATATATATATATATATATATATATATATATATATATATATATATATATATATATATATATATAACCCTATAGCTGGCTATAAAATAATTTATCCTGTAGCCACTTTGAGTTACGATAATTGCTATGCTAATTTACGAGATTATAGTAACTCCTTGCTATGTGATTTACTATAACATTATGGTAAATATCCCCATGTGTTATAGTAATTCAAATATCGTAAATATATACTGACATTGTCGTAAATTAGTATATGAAATTATCGTAAATAGAGGTGGCTACAAAATAACTTATTTTGTAGCTAGCTATAGAGTATACTCTCCATATATATATATATATATATATATATATATATATATATATATATATATATATATATATATGTATGTATATATATATATCCTATACAAGAGTGGTTATTCAGAGAAACATAGTACTTGAAAAGTGTCAATTGAGAGTAATTAGCATAGGATGAGAAAGATCAACTACTTATAAAAGCGATAATTTGTCAGCTGTCACTTAACTGAACCAAATGATGTGCCGGTTCTGGAGTCTGGACTAGAACTAAAGCTTATATTGCCAACCCAGTGTACCAGTGGAGTGTTGAAATCCAGACTTTGTGTGTGCTCTGCCAGCCAAGTGTTTCATGCGTCATGGTTGATTGTTTATGAATAGTGGTATGATCAACTATAGATCCCAGTTTAACCGACAGTTGGATCGAGTTCCATGGAATCTTTATAATCAGGTGGGTTATAACAGCATAGGTGAAACTAAATAAAGTTGGATAAAATCAGTTTTACTCAACTTGCTTCACCATAGGACCTGTCTGGATTGGAGTTATTTCACTAGGAAGTTTCAGATCTAGTTAATCTGAACTAATTGCTAAATTTTTCAATGATATACCCTTACCCAAACATCCCCTTACTTTTGGGTTTCATCTCTAGCCTACCCCAACTTGCTTGGGACAAAAGGCTATGTTGTTGTTGTTGTTCTGGAGACTGCAGAATACATGCTCATAGCTTGACATATTGTATTTGTTCTACACCTATTGTTCTGAAGACTGCAGAATACATGGTCATAGCTTTGGCATATTGTATTTGTTCTACACCTCTGATGGACTCGTCACATTTAATATGATTTTCACCCACCTTATAATTCATAAGAAAGTTGTCAAAGGAAATTTTATGTCAAGCTTATTTTTGTTCTTGGTTTCTGCTTTCTATATTGGAAATTGTTCGATTGACCCAAAGCTTTCGCCTTTGGGTCATGAAGAATTTGCCCGTCTAGTTGTTCTCCTATTTTCTGCTCAATTGTTTAGATTAAACCTTCAACTGTATTTGGTGGCACTGATTGACCATCCATAATCTCTAGGTTGTTGAGAGTGGCGGCAAGAACATAGAGATTGCAGTGATGACACACAAGGATGGCCTTCGTGAACTCGAAGAGGCTGAGATCGATGAGTATGTTGCAGAGATTGAAGCAGAGAAGGCCGCTGCCGAGGCTGCAAAGAAGGGCGCGCCAAAGGAGAACTGATTCAGCACAAGTTTAGATCGTGCCTCTTGTTCCACAGCATGTTTTATGATTCACTTCTTTTAGACGGATGCTCGGCTGTTTGGATCCAGGGATATTTATAAAGTTTCAGATGAAGCCGCTTGGATGAAACTCAATGCTATGTGATGCATAGTAGTAGTGCATCTACCATGGTGGTGCGTTTGTGGCTTGTGTGACTGTTGTCGCAGTGGTCTGTTGGTCTGTCAGTATTATTTCCTGAAACCTGACAATGGTAGTCAGTTAAGAGACTTGTGTTGTTCAGTACTGTACTATTGTTGGTAGATTTGCAATCGAGGAGCATCTTTCCTGAAACTGGGCCATGGAAGTTAGCGGGCCCAATCCAACCGCCCCATCGATCGTGTGCAGTGCGCAGCCCGGCCGGTCACAGCATCTTTTTTTTCTTTTTTCTTTTTCGTTTTGAAATCAGCCGGTAGCAGCATCTTTTTTTTTATCACAATACGCACTGCATATATTACCATGTAAGGAGACCGTACAGAGACGCGTATACATACAAACACATACGCAAAGGACACATACGCAAAGGATACAGGGAAGGAAACTGCCCCTTCCAAACTACACGAAGGCCCTCAACAGAAAAGAAAATTACAAGGAAGTCCTTGAGTGCCTTCATGTCCACCGGAGTCGCCGCCATGCACCAGCCTCCGCCGTCGACCACATCGCCGGAGAAAACCGAGACGAACGGCCTCCAACCACAGACCCAGGAGAGCACCATCGCCCAGTGGCTTTGAGAAGAGCCGCAATAGCATCCCGCAACGAACGGGAAGAAGAACCCTAGCAAGCATCGGGCGGGGACACACCCCATGCAGACCCGGGCTCGGATCTGAGCAACCCACCGGCCAACCCACCGGAGACCGGGAGAAGAGGGAGCCAGATCCACATACTAGACCACCGCAGACATAGCAGCTTCCCCACGAGCCTCCCTGCGTAGCGCCGTGAACACCATCACCGCCGACGGGCGGCCAAAAGCTCCTACACAGAAGTCGCCGAAATCTGGAGCTGCAGATTCGGACGACCTCCACCTCAGAAGCCCGTCGCCGTCCTCGGAGCAGGAGACGGCGAAGTGGATCGGGACGAGGACCATATTCCACATAAGCGACGCCGCCTCCACCAAGCATGCGCCGCCGGGATACATACCCCAAAGGGGACCTAATCTACACGGCCAGGCAAGGAGACACAGATCCCCCACACATCCGAGGCCAAGAGGCCGCCGGAGGCGGAGGAGATCGGCGCTCTGGCCCGGCATGAGCACAGGACACCAAAGTCGCCCTCTTTCGCCTCTCACTACTGTAGCATGGGGAGAGGTTCTGGTTCCACGAGGAGAGAGATGCGCGTGCGGTGCTCGGGCCTAGCCACCTGGCGCCCAGATTTTACGATTGGCCCATTGAGGTTTGGTACGGGCCGGCATATCCTATTAGTATTAAGGGATTGGCCCGGGAAGCCGCTATTTTTTTTTCCTTTTCGCGGGAAAAAAAACAGAAAGCATGGTCCAGGGAATAACTTGGACCCCGCCATGCCCGCCACGTCAGTCTGGCCTGGCCGGTGTTGTTTTTTCTTTTCGAGAACAACCTGGTCGGTGTTGTTGCCACCCAGGCCACTCACCAAGCGATGACCGATTAGTATAATCCTGAAAGCGAGGCCGATATAGAAAAACGGGAGCAATGGGAAAGATTGATTATAGTAATATAAGAAATAAAAATAGAAATGACAGGAGCTTACCGCGCAATCATGGAGCAAAAGGAGTTGTTCCATCCATTTCAAAATAAAATCAACATTTAGAGTTATCCCGAGTTAAACTTTCTTAAATTTAATTGAATTTATAAAAAATATCAATATTTATAAAAACAATTTAGAACCATTGGAAGCATCACGAAATATATTTTCGTACTCCATATATATTTGGTGCCATAGGTATTAGTATTCTTTTTTTCAATAAATTAGTTGAAGTGATACCACGATAAGCTTTATTTATGCCATCACAAGCCGGATAGTCATCCAACCCAAATCCCAAAGCGAGAAAAAGCGGTAAGGGCGTACGCAACGGTCTTGGTAAATCCCCGGCTGACGTGTAGCCTAATAACAATTAAAAAATAAAAGGTCAGATAGTGGCAAGGCATGTCAGAACTTGAAAATTCTTCAGAAACGAGCGAGCTAAGCGATTTCTCCCTTGCTAGCGCTGTGGATTTTATGTCTCTCTCTCTTTATTGGCCCGGTGCTTTAGCTGAGCTGGACACCGTTGGAGACATCCTAAGAGCATGTACAATAATGGGCTTATAATCAAGCTAATGCTGACGTGGAAGAGAGAAAAAAATGAGAGAGATGAGAGCTTGGCTCCCATGTAAGCACCAAGCTGGGCACGAAAGCATATGCATTACTAGGCCCAAGTAGCGAGTGTTGTGAGGAGGAATAGGAGATAGAGACTTTTTTTAAGATAAACAGGAGACACTGTATAACACTTGGCTCTTGTAATTTGACTTATAGCCAAGCAACTTGACTCTACTCCCTCCGTCCATAAGTCTCCATCGTATTAGAGCAAGGTTAATAATAGAGCCAAATACTTGGCTATAAATCAAATTATAAGAGCCAAACTATACAATAGCTAGTCTTCTATTTGTCTACAAAATTTATTTATTATTATATGTCTTCATTCTCTTTTCTGCTCCTACTCACATACATCTCTATTAGGACCCACTAATATCTATGTTTCCATGCCCAGCTTATTGCTTGCATTAGAGCCGAGCTCTCTTCTCTCTCCTTTTTCTCTTCCACGTCAGCAAAAATATTGATTAACTTGGCTATAAGCCAATTGTTGTACTTGCTCTTAGCCTTCGGCGCAATGACCAATGAGCAGTAAACAATACTGATTTGCATTTAAGGCAATGATAAGCCAAGGAGTCACAGCCAATGAGCAGCCAATGAGCACTAAATGTGCAGTACATACGAGAAGTCAAACCTGTGGTCCTAGACTAATATGAAGGAGATTTTTAGAAAAAAAAAATTGCTTAGATGAAGAAGATAAATGGACGAAGGTAATATTACTGACCATGGTCTAAGAAGCAACTGTCCACATTTGGCCAATCAGGTTCCCCGGCCGCTGCCTTGACTGCCTGACGAGGACGGGGGTGATGCGATAGCATGAGCATGATTGCAACAATCATATGGCAGCCCGAGCGCGCCCACCCAATCCAGGCAAAATGGTAATAAAGGGATAAGAACCATCGGGCTCCGGCGGGGCCGACGTGGCCGAACAGGGCCCACGACAGCCAGCCAAGCCGACAACCAATATTGTCACCTGCTTGGGCCTGCCCGACCGCCCGCTAGGACCCATTTTTTTTGCAATTTAGCTTTTTTTTTTAAAAAAAATCATATTTAGACCCTGGACAACTTAAACTCAATTTTGGGCCCCAGGGGTCGACGCCATGTTTCATGGCGTCAATGTTACACGTCTCGACGCCATGATCCACGGCGTCGAGCTTTGGGCCCCTATATGTGACGTGGCTGTGACCTGTCATAGCTCGACGCCACGTATCACGGCGTCGATATTGACGCCGCAGATCACAGCGTCGACATATTAAATCAAAACCCACCCTTTCCTTTCCCCCGCACTCTGTCTCTCTCATTCGCGTCCGCCGGCTCGTGCGCCACCTCCGTTGCGACCGCCACCACCCCCTCCCCTCCCGGCCGCGGCGCCCCCATCCAGGCCGCGGCGGGGCCGTCTCGGCCACAGCTGCCGCGTCCCTGCCCGACGACAGCACCGCCGCCGCCCGTCCCCGTCCGTCGACGCGACCACCGTCGTCTGTCCCCGCCCGTCTTCACCACCACGGCCGCCGTCGACAGCACCGCCGCTACGCCCCCTTCCCGGTCGCCCCCCTTCCCCTCCTCCGCGCTGTCCGACGGCGAGGGCGGCCCGCCACCGCTCGCCGGAGGTCCCGCCGGCCGGCGGGCCTCCGGCCTCCGCGCCCCCTGCCCCTCCGGTGACCCTAGCCCGTCCGTCACCTGCAGCCGGCCTCCAGCAAGGTAATTTTTTAAGTTAAATTAGTTAATGTACATTATATAATTTAGTTAGTAATTTATTTAGATTATTTAGCAAATTTAGTTACAAAATTTAATGTACTAGATAGATTCTTATTTATTTAGTTATATTATAGACTTAGGAATATATTCATGCAGCTTATTTAGTTTTTTTTATAACAATTGCAGCTTATTTAGTTAGATTAGATTGTGAGAGACATAATTAGGTAGTTAGTTACTTATTAATGTAGTTAGGCAGTTATTAATTTAGTTAGCAAATCTCTTATATTGTTAGAGAGATAGTTAGGCAGTTAGATATTTATTTGATTAGGTAAATAGTTAGGTACTTTAGTTAGCAAATGTAGTTAGATATTGTGGTTAGCTATCTTATAATAATATTCGTAATAACTTGTGTTGTTCATACCAACTAGATGGACAACGTAGTGACCCTGTATCATGGGGGAAAGTGTGGAGGAAGATGAGTTTGGAAATGTTAGTTTTGTTGAAATGCAGAGGGTGCCTGTGATATTTGATGATCGGCCACAGTTTTGTGAGTTGATGGGTAGCGCTCGTGATGAGCTTAAATGCAATTCAAATGAAGATGCCATCTTAGTTGAGGGGGTACTTCATCAGGCCGGTCAGGGACAATTTTTAGGCGGTTGGTCCCAATTGCATCAGAGGCTCAATGGGACAAATATGTCAAAACTGTCATGAAGAGTGAGTTTCAGTGTTTGGATTTGGTTGTGCGGAAGGTGTCCAATGATCCCACCCCTCATGGGTATTCACCACCTAATGGCCATTCACCCCCTGGTGGGTTCACGCGACAACCGGAGAATCCGACACCCTCTGTGGTTGTCGTGTCCGATGCTCAGTCCGCCCCCAATGAGGTTGGAATATGTGTTGATGATGTTGCTGCTAGCCCTCAGGAGATCCCTTTGACTCAGAATCATCCAAGTAAGTGGCGTAGTAACACTTTGGGTTTCCTTGTTCTTGCTTCATTTTGTTCCTTTGTCTCAAATCTATCCTTATATGTGGTTTGATTGCAGGAGATAATCCTGGTAATGATGGTTGTCCTCCTGTGCCACCGTCAAGAAATGCGGACCCAGCGTTTATAGCCTCTAACAGTGTGGATGTTAATATTGAGGATGATGAGGAGCCTTATGGCACAGCAAGAGCTGTTGATTCCGATGATGACCGCCCAGTTGCACCTTTGAGCGAACAAGAAATGGAGCTCATAAGACGTTTGTGTCCTGATCGTGATCCACTAGTTCATGAGTTCAGCGACCTCAGCCATTCTCAACATGCTTATGCAGAAGGAAGAGATGATGAGCTGCTAGAGGTTCCTGAGGCCGATGACAGCATGGAAATTCAAAAGGGCATGGTCTTCAAGGACTTGCCCACCTTAAGAAGGTGGTTATAGGAATATTCTGTGATCCATAAGAGACCATTCAAAGTGATGCACTCCTATGTGGAGCGCCGTTACACGGTGGTGTACGACATGGCAGATTGCGATTGGAGGGTCTGTGCTTGGAAACAGAAGGCCACAGGGAAGTTCAAGATCATCAAAATTGTAGGTCCACACACTTGTGCCCAGACTGATCTAGAACAGAAGCATCGATAGTTGACCTCTACCCTCATTGCCGGAAGGTTGTACACAACATTGAAGGGTCAGCCCAACTTGAAGGTCAGGACAATTATGGAGATGACAAGGGAGATATTTAAGTATGACATAAAGTATGGGAAAGCATGGAGGGCAAAACAACAGGCATGGAAGATGATATATGGGGACTAGGAGGTGGGGTACGAGCAGCTGCCTGCAATGTTCAATGCAATGAAAGCAGCAAATCCAGGCATGCATTACGAGTATATCCCGAAGCCGAACGAATGGAAGGACGGGAGGCAGATATTCTTCCGTGCATTCTGGTGCTTTCCGCAATGCGTCGAGGCCTTCAAGCACTGTCGTCCAATGATATCCATTGATGGTACTTTTCTTCTTGCAAGTACATGGGCACACTATTAGTAGCCATTTCTTGTGATGCAGACAACGCATTGGTTTCGTTGGCTTTCGCTTTGGTGGAGGAGAACAAAGATAGCTGGGGATGGTTCTTGTGGCTAGTTCGTAGACATGTCATTGGCCCTGATAGGAAGGTTGGTGTCATATCTGATAGATACCAGGGCATACTCAGTGCCGTAGAGGAGCAGATTCCGGGGTATGCACCTTTGCACCACCGTTGGTGCACTCGGCACCTTGCCGAGAATTTACTTCAGAAGGATGGTACGAAGGACAACTTTCCTTTATTCGAGGAGGTTGCTCGCATGCTTGAGGTGTCGTTCTTTGAGGAGAAGTTGGAGCAGCTAAAAACGACAACGAACGCAGAAGGTAGTGAAAGTCCCTAGTTTGGTTTTGGCTAATTGATGAAACCTAGGACTAACCTTTGTATCTAAGCGGATGATTTAGATAAAGGTGGTCATTGCATATGAGACATGACATTGACTCATATGACCAAGATGGTGAAGACCAAGATGAGGCTTGGCTCGATGGACCGGTTGTGAAGGTGAAGGGCAAGTCGAGGCTTCGAAGCGAAGGACCATGCGATGGTGAAGCTTGAGCAAGACTTAGCGCCGACGGACCGATGCAACGGTGAAGAGCAAGTGAAGTCAAGGTCGATGGATCGAGACGGTCATGTGATGATATGAAGTGGATCATATCATTTGGAGAAACAAAATAGGCTCAAGGCAAAGGTATAACCATAGGGCCATTTTGTTTTACACTCAAGACACCATAGAGGGTGTGAGTGGTTTAGGATCGATAGCCGAACTATTAAGAGGGGAAGTCTTATCGGTTATTCGATGCACGGGTGCCACTAGGTGAATTCATGAAGTGCATTGCATGTAGGGCCTAGTGAGCTAATTGGAAAACCTTTGAAAATGATTGAGAAAAAGCTAACACACAAGCACATGGAGATGTACACTTGATGGTGTTGGCACATTTGCAAAGGTGGCGTTGGTCGCGCTGTGGTTTGCGGGTAGAGAGGGGTTTGGGTTCCTCTCTCCCTCCCGCCGAGCGTGTGAGCGCGGGATTCAGGCGATTTCGGGGAAATGAAATGCCTATTTTCCACTACGTCGAAAGTCGGAAAAGAAACGGAGGCGAACGGGGTCACTGAGGTGACCAGACGCTGCACCGGACGCGGTCACGGTGTGACCGGACGCGTCCGGTCAGTACAGCGCGGTATCGGGCGCGCGGGCTAGGGTTTGCAACCGGCGCGTCTGGTCACTCGTGGGACCGGTGCGTCCGGTCAAGTGCCCAGAAGGAACTGCGGTTCGCAAGGACGATCGGACGCGGGGCGCGTCCGGTCGTCGAGGGAGCTTACTGGACTCCGACCGGACGCTGGCACTGTCGCGTCCGGTCGTTGCGAGGAGCGCGTCCGATCGTTGTTTTGCGGGCGCGGGTGCTGTGCGGATCGGCGCGTCCGGTCGTTGTGAGGAGCGCGTCCGGTCGTTGTTTCGCGGGCGCGGGTGCTGTGCGGATCGGCGCGTCCGATCGTTGCGAGGAGCGCGTCCGGTCATTACTTCGCGCGCGCGGTGCTGTGCGACCGGCGCGTCCGGTCGGTTGAGCAGCGCGTCCGGTCATAGCGTTTGACTGTTGGCGCGCAGTGACCGTTGGAGGATCTAACGGTCGCATTCGAAATTTGAGGGACACGTGGACGTCGCAGGGCGACCGGACGCGGTTGAGCGCGTCCGGTCAGTTTCGACCGGCGCGTCCGGTCGTCCCGAAAAAATGGTCAGTGGAGTGGCAACGGCTCTATTTGTTTGGGGTGCTTATAAATACTCGTTGGCCGGCCCTTGGGGAGGTCACTTGGCATTTCTAACACTCTTGTGCATCCTTTGAGCTAGAGCTACTCCTCCCACTCATCTCTCTTGCTTGATTACAAATCAAAAGTGAGATTGAGTGATCCCAAAGTGCATTGCATAGCTTGAGGGCATCTAGTGGCACTTGTGGGTGGTTTAGCCGGTGAATTTCTTGTTACTCTTGGAGAGTACCGCTCCTAGCCGGCTTGGAGATTGTTGGAGGCGTTGGCAAGAGAAGGTGATTGTTCTTGGCCACCTCCGGTTGTTTGTAAGAGGTTCTTGTGCTTTCCTCGGCGGGATGCCAAAAGCAACTCTATTACATTGCGCGTGTCATTGAGTTACCTCACTTGAGAGTGGTGTCTTGCGGTGCCTTGCGGGGCGTGCCTTGAGGGGCAAGTGACTTGAGGGTCGCACCGAGGAACCATCTAAGTGTTGGTCGACACAACCGGTGACGTAGCTTGTCGGTGCACAAGTGAACACCGGGTGAACAAAAATATTGTGTCTCTTGTCTCCCGGTGATTGGTCTCCATATTGTGTTGTTGTCAATATTGATTGATTGTATATCATCTTGGTGATTAGCAACATCTTCACTCCACCATTGGTATAAGATACACAATCCTATCTCTTGCATTTACTTTTACTAGATTATCTTGTGTAGCTCTAGTAGTAGCCTTTTCTAGTAGTTGTTAGCTTGCTCACTAGTGTATAAATAGTGACATAGCTCTTGTGTGAACTAGAGATCATAATCTACTAGACTTATGGATAGGAGGCTTGCATCACAACCCTTGGCTAAGCAAAACTCGCTTTACGCCGTTTGTTATTCTAACAAGTTTGCTTAGTGGCTTGTGTAGAATTTTTAATAGGCTATTCACCCCCCCTCTAGCCATCTAGGACCTTACAAGTGGTATGGAGCCGTGGTCACCGTTTTAATCAAGGCTTAACATCCTTCGGTGTGAAAAATGGCTCAAATTGTGTTCAATCATGTTGGGGGCAAGCCACCGTTCTTTGATGGTGTTAGTTCTTTTGCTCATTGGAAGAGAAAGATGACAATGTACCTTGGTTCTATTCATGAGAGAGTTTTGCAAGTCACCGAGAATGACTTTGCTATCATTGACCCCGATCATCTCACCGATGAAGATAGAGCAAATAGAACATGCAATAGAACGGCTCTCAATACACTTTACAATAATATTGACACAAAAGTATTTGAGGGCATCAAGGATTTGGAATTGGCAAATGAAGTGTGGACAAGGTTGAGTGAAACATATGAGAGCACTAAGGTTGTAAAGAGTGCCAAGCTATATGGGCTCAAGAGTGAGTTTGAGAACTTCAAGATGAAAGAAGAAGAAACAATATTAGAGATGTTTCATAGATTGCAAGTAATTGTGAATGATCTCAAGAGCTTAGGGCACAAGACTCAAGACCAAGATTTTTGCCATAAGTTCTTATTGAGCTTACCTAGAAGATTTAAGATGTTGATCATGATGCTACAAAGAGATGGGCTTGAAACAATGAAGCCAAATGATTTGCTTGGAGAGGTGTTAACCTTTGACAAGTATGATCAAGATGTTGATGAGAAGGAGGAAGAAAAGAAGAAGAAGACCGTGGCATTCAAGGCCATCTCCTCCAAGGGCAAAGCTACCATCATTGAAGAAGAAGAAGACAATGATGAAGATGAAGATTATGAAATTGATGATGAGGCATTTGCTTTTGTAGTCAAGAAAATGGGTCACATGTTCATTAAGAGAAGAGGCTTCAAAAAGAGAAATGACAATTTCAAGAGCAATGAGCAACAAAGGAAGTGCTTCAATTGTGATAGCACCGAACATCTTCAAGTCGATTGTCCCTATGACAAGAAGAAAAACAACAAGAGGGGCAAGGTTGAGAAGAAAAAGAAAGAAGCCAAGATAACATTCAAGAAAGGCAAGAATGGAGTCTATGTGGCCACTTGGGAAAGTGATGATGATGAAGAAGAAGAAGAATCATCCAACAAGGCTTTTGCTTCCATTGCTATCAACAAGAAGCCTTCACTATTTGATTCATCCTCTTCATGCTTCATGGCCAAAGAAGCTAAGGTATTATATGATGAAAGTGATGATGAAAGTGAAATGGAATATGTTCATGATAGTGATAATGATAAATATGATAATGAAAATGATGATGATGATGAACCAACTAAAGAACAACTATATGACTTGTTACAACAAACTAGAGACATAGCTATTGCCAAGAACAAGGAGTGCAAGAAGCTTTCAATGAAAGTAGCAATACTTGAGAAAGTTCTTGGTGAGCTTAAGACCACTCATGAGAGTCTAGTGGAAGACCATGAGGATCTTGGTAAGGCTCATTCCAAGCTTGAAAAGGCTCACTCATTGATACTTGAGCAACAAGCAAAGAAGGAGGTTGTTATATCATATGATATAGGTGTTACTTGTGATATAATTGATGAATCTTTTTATAAACCTATCATCATAACAAATGCTAACCCTTCTTGTAGCTCTTCATCCACCACCACCAACTCTACTTCCACTACTAGTGATGGTTTCACTTGTGATACCTCACTAATGGTTGAGAATGAGACTCTTAAGAGAGAGGTGGATGAGCTCACTCACGCCCTAGGCAAGGCCTATGGTGGTGAGGCCCGCTTGCTTAAGTGCTTGGGTAGCCAAAGGTTCTCTCTTAACAAAGAGGGATTGGGCTACACCCCCAAGAAAGGCAAGTCGGCCTTTGCAGCTCCAAAGCCTAGTTTTGTGAAGAGCAATGGTCGGTTTTGCAATAGATGCAAGTAAGTTGGGCACTTAGAGCATAATTGTAATAAAAAGAACCAAAGCAAGAAATTTGTTAATGCTATACCTTTTGATTCTTGCTATGTGCTTACCAAAGGTGTGAAGGGTGTGCAAGCTAAGTTTATTGGTACACCCATTGTTGGCCCAAAGAAGAAGGCTATTTGGGTACCAAAGAGCTTAGTTACTAACCTACAAGGACCCAAGCAAAAATAGGTACCTAAGCTTCATTGATTTGCTTGTAGGTCAATTACAAAGTCGGAGGAAGGCATTGGATTATTGATAGTGGGTGCACTCAACACATGACCGGTACATCAAGAATGTTTGATTCATTCAATGACAATGATAGTGGTGTTGATTCTATCACATTTGGCAATAACAAGAAAGACAAGGTTATTGGCTTGGGCAAGATTGCAATATCAAATGACATGAGTATCTCAAATGTGTTGCTAGTTGAAAGTTTGGATTTCAATCTTCTATCCGTGGCACAAATATGTGATCTAGGCTACAAATGTATCTTTGGGGTTGATGATGTGGAAGTCATTAGTATGGATGGTTCAAATGTGGCATTCAAGGGCTTTAGATATGAGAATCTCTACCTAGTTGACTTCAATGCTAGAGAAACTTCTTTGACAACTTGCTTAGTCTCCAAATCAAGCATGGGTTGACTTTGGCATAGAAGGCTTGGTCATGTTGGCATGAAACAATTGAAGAAGCTTACAACTCACAATCTTGTCAATGGTTTGAAAGATGTTGAATTTGAGAAGAATAAGCTTTGTAGTGCATGTCAAGCCGGGAAGCAAGTTGGAAGCTCGCATCCAAAGAAGAGTACAATGAGCACATGCAAAGCATTTAAGTTGATGCACATGGATCTATTTGGACCAACAACATATACAAGCATAGGCGGCAACAAGTATGGCTTTGTCATAGTGGATGACTTCACAAGATTCACATGGGTATTCTTTCTTAGTGACAAAAGTGAAGTGTTTGACACCTTCAAGACATTTCTCACTAGAGTTCACAATGAGTTTGAGATTAGAATCAAGAAAGTGAGAAGTGACAATGGAAGTGAGTTCAAGAATACAAGAATTGAAGAACTTTGTGATCATTATGGTATTGGACATCAATTCTCGGCCAAGTACACTCCACAATCAAATGGCCTAGTTGAGAGGAAGAATAGAACATTGCTTGATATGGCTAGATCAATGCTTCATGAGTACAATGTGAGTCAATCATTTTGGGATGAAGCAATCAATACCGCTTGCTACTACATCAATAGACTATATTGTCATCCATTGCTAGAGAAGACCCCATATAAGTTACTTCATGGAAGAAAGCCCAATATTTCTTACTTTAGGGTGTTTGGTTGCAAATGCTATATCTTGAAGAAGGGCACTAGATTGGGGAAGTTTGACAAGAGATGTGATGAGGGGTTCCTACTTGGTTATTCAACTACAAGCAAAGCTTATAGAGTTTGGAACAACTCAAGTGGCATTCTAGAAGAAGTCCATGATGTGCAATTTGATGAAACCAATGGGTCACAAGATGAAGAAGAGAATCTAGATGATGTTGGTGGAACTCAATTGGTGGAAGCAATGAAGAACATAGACATTGGGGACATTAGAGCAAAGCAAGTAATTGATATTCAAGATGATGATAAAGATCAAGTGCTCAATTCACCAAACAAGCTAGTTAGTGACTCTCAAGTGCAAAATCATGGTGCTAATTCTTCTCATCGAGATACATCAAGTGATCAACCAAGCTCAAACAATCAAGTGCAAGTACTCCAACCACAACATGTTTCAAGAGATCACCCCATTAATAGTATTATTGGTGATATTAGAAGTGGTGTGCAAACAAGATCAAGATTGACTATGTTTTGTGAGCATGCATCATTTGTGTCAACCATAGAACCAAAGAAGATAGAAGAAGCTTTGAGGGATGCCGATTGGATCATGGCTATGCAAGAAGAGTTTAACAATTTCACAAGAAATGATGTTTGGGAGTTGGTAGAAAGGCCAAATGACTACAATGTGATTGGAACCAAGTGGGTGTTCAAAAACAAGCAAGATCAAGATGGCATTGTAGTGAGAAACAAAGCAAGACTAGTTGCTCAAGGTTACACTCAAGTTGAAGGTCTTGACTATGACGAGACATATGCTCCCGTGGCAAGATTGGAGGCAATAAGGATTCTATTGGCTTATGCTTGTGCACACAACATCAAACTATATCAAATGGATGTCAAAAGTGCATTTCTCAATGGGATCATCAATGAGTTAGTATTTGTTGAGCAACCGCCCGGATTTGAAGATGACAAGAAACCCAACCATGTCTATAAGTTGAAGAAGGCTTTATATGGCTTAAAGCAAGCACCTAGAGCATGGTATGAGAGGCTAAGAGATTTCCTTCTCTCTAAGGGATTCAAAATGAGCAAGGTTGATACTACTCTATTCACTAAGAAGATTGGAAATGATCTATTCATAGTGCAAATATATGTTGATGACATCATCTTTGGATCAACCGATCAAGCTTATTGTGAAGAATTTGGTGCTATGATGGCCAAAGAGTTTGAAATGTCTATGATTGGTGAACTTAGCTACTTCCTTGGTCTCCAAGTCAATCAATTGAAGAATGGGACATTTGTGAGTCAAGGGAAATACATAAGGGACATGTTGAAGAAGTTTGGAATGCAAGATGCAAAGCCAATTTCAACTCCAATGGGCACAAATGGCAATTTGGATAGTGATCTTGATGGCAAAATGGTGAATCAAAAGGAATATCGGTCTTTAATTAGAAGTCTACTCTATGTCACCGCATCAAGGCCGGATGTCATGTTTAGTGTTTGCATGTGTGCTAGATATCAAGCCTCACCTAGAGAAAGTCATCTCACGGCGGCAAAGAGAATATTGAGGTACTTGAAGCAAACAAGAGATGTTGGACTATGGTATCCCAAGGGGTCAAAATTTGAATTGATTGGATATTCGGACTCCGACTATGGGGGTTGCAAGATCAATAGGAAGAGCACAAGTGGCACATGTCAATTACTTGGAAGATCACTTGTGTCATGGTCCTCAAAGAAACAAAATAGTGTGGCAATCTCTACCGCCGAAGCCGAATATGTGAGTGCGGGGAGTTGTTGTGCACAATTGCTATGGATGAAATCAACTTTGAAGGATTATGGCCTCAACTTCAAGAATGTGCCGTTGCTATGTGATAATGAGAGTGCAATCAAGATGATACAAAACCCGGTTCAACATGGAAGAACAAAGCATATTGACATAAGACATCATTTCATTAGAGATCATCAACAAAAGGGAGATATTGCCATTGAAAGTGTTGGCACCGATGATCAACTTGCCGATATTCTCACTAAGCCACTTGATAAAAAGAGGTTTTGCAAGCTAAGGAATGAATTGAACATTCTTGATTTCTCAAACATGAGTTGAATGCACCCCACCCACTTATTGACATGCCTCTCCTTCGACATTGCAAGGTAAAGTTGATTGACATGTCATTCATCCTATGCTAAGGACTTGCTAGAGCATGTAGACATAATAAGTGGTATGTATGAGCATTCATGATAAATCAAATGAATTTGATGGATGTATGTTACCACTATGGCTTCTATGCTTGTTTTGATCTAGTGGTGGCATATGACATGTTTGTGAGCTTGTAAACCTAGTGTTGAATCTAGAAGATTTGCTATAAGTGTTTAATTCAACATAGGCAAGATAACCCTTATTTTGAGGAGTGAAGAAGCTTGTCTTTGGTTCAAATCGAATTAAATATCTTTGGCAAGTATTCTAGGTTAAACCAAATTTGATAAATTTTTTAACCTTACATGTGGTATCGAATTAATTTCAATCTACTCCATCAAACACTTTTCCTTCTCTCCATAATTTGATCCCCTTTTTGGGTAAGTTGTTGACAAAGGGGGAGAGAAAAAGATGATTCAACTTGATAAAGGGGTAAATAAAATTTGTTGATGCACACAAGTAGGGGGAGCAAGCTCATAAACAAAGTTGTTGCATTCTCATATGACTTGCTCATTGCACATGTATTTAAATTCAATATACATGCTTGTGTGGTGCAATGCTAGTATAGAAATTGGATGATGAAATGATCTACTAGCATGCATAGGAATAGTTTACATGTGGTATCTAGACTTGCCTAAAGCTTTACAAGTGGTTAGCTTTACAAGTGGTCCAAGAACCTTTACATATAATGTTGATCTCACGGGGTTCTTGAGTTTTGATGGATGTCTAGTTACTTCATGATGCTAAGGATGGTGTAAAAGGCAACTCCGATTGGTATCACGCTTCAAAGGTCCATTTCTTACACCATAGCATCATTTTGGTAGAATTACTCTCCCAACATTTCTATCCATGCATATGTGCAAAGCTTTCAATCCAAACTCTATGCACATATGTAGGGGGAGCTAATGCTACCAAAACCGAGCTTGTGATAATTGTCCAAACTTTACTTATGAGCAAAATGATTGGACAAGTATGACAAGTTTAAAACTTTTATTATCAAAATCATCTTTGTGAGGGTTGTCATCAATTACCAAAAAGGGGGAGATTGAAAGTCCCTAGTTTGGTTTTGGCTAATTGATGAAACCTAGGACTAACCTTTGTATCTAAGTGGATGATTTAGATAAAGGTGGTCATTGCATATGAGACATGACATTGACTCATATGACCAAGATGGTGAAGACCAAGATGAGGCTTGGCTCGATGGACCGGTTGTGAAGGTGAAGGGCAAGTCGAGGCTTCGAAGCGAAGGACCATGCGATGGTGAAGCTTGAGCAAGACTTAGCGCCGACGGACCGATGCAACGGTGAAGAGCAAGTGAAGTCAAGGTCGATGGATCGAGACGGTCATGTGATGATATGAAGTGGATCATATCATTTGGAGAAACAAAATAGGCTCAAGGCAAAGGTATAACCATAGGGCCATTTTGTTTTACACTCAAGACACCATAGAGGGTGTGAGTGGTTTAGGATCGATAGCCGAACTATTAAGAGGGGAAGTCTTATCGGTTATTCGATGCACGGGTGCCACTAGGTGAATTCATGAAGTGCATTGCATGTAGGGCCTAGTGAGCTAATTGGAAAACCTTTGAAAATGATTGAGAAAAAGCTAACACACAAGCACATGGAGATGTACACTTGATGGTGTTGGCACATTTGCAAAGGTGGCGTTGGTCGCGTTGTGGTTTGCGGGTAGAGAGGGGTTTGGGTTCCTCTCTCCCTCCCGCCGAGCGTGTGAGCGCGGGATTCAGGCGATTTCGGGGAAATAAAATGCCTATTTTCCACTACGCCGAAAGTCAGAAAAGAAACGGAGGCGAACGGGGTCACTGAGGTGACCGGACGCTGCACCGGACGCGGTCACGGTGTGACCGGACGCGTCCGGTCAGTACAGCGCGGTATCGAGCGCGCGGGCTAGGGTTTGCAACCGGCGCGTCCGGTCACTCGCGGGACCGGCGCGTCCGGTCAAGTGCCCAGAAGGAACTACGGTTCGCAAGGACGATCGGACGCGGGGCACGTCCGGTCACACGTGATCGGACGCGTCCGGTCGTCGAGGGAGCTTACTGGACTCCGACCGGACGCTGGCACTGTCGCGTCCGGTCGTTGCGAGGAGCGCGTCCGGTCGTTGTTTCGCGGGCGCGGGTGCTGTGCGGATCGGCACATCCGGTCGTTGCGAGGAGCGCGTCCGGTCGTTGTTTCGCGGGCGCGGGTGCTGTGCGGATCGGCGCGTCCGGTCGTTGCGAGGAGCGCGTCCGGTCGTTGCTTCGCGCGCGCGGTGCTGTGCGACCGGCGCGTCCGGTCGGTTGAACAGCGCGTCCGGTCATAGCGTTTGACCGTTGGCGCGCAGTGACCGTTGGAGGATCTAACGGTCGCATTCGAAATTTGAGGGACACGTGGACGTCGCAGGGCGACCGGACGCGGTTGAGCGCGTCCGGTCAGTTTCGACCGGCGCGTCCGGTCGTCCCGAAAAAACGGTCAGTGGAGTGGCAACGGCTCTATTTGTTTGGGGTGCTTATAAATACTCGTTGGCCGGCCCTTGGGGAGGTCACTTGGCATTTCTAACACTCTTGTGCATCCTTTGAGCTAGAGCTACTCCTCCCACTCATCTCTCTTGCTTGATTGCAAATCAAAAGTGAGATTGAGTGATCCCAAAGTGCATTGCATAGCTTGAGGGCATCTAGTGGCACTTGTGGGTGGTTTAGCCGGTGGATTTCTTGTTACTCTTGGAGAGTACCGCTCCTAGCCGGCTTGGAGATTATTGGAGGCGTTGGCAAGAGAAGGTGATTGTTCTTGGCCACCTCCGGTTGTTTGTAAGAGGTTCTTGTGCTTTCCTCGGCGGGATGCCAAAAGCAACTCTATTACATTGCGCGTGTCATTGAGTTACCTCACTTGAGAGTGGTGTCTTGCGGTGCCTTGCGGGGCGTGCCTTGAGGGGCAAGTGACTTGAGGGTCGCACCGAGGAACCATCTAAGTGTTGGTCGACACAACCGGTGACGTAGCTTGTCGGTGCACAAGTGAACACCGGGTGAACAAAAATATTGTGTCTCTTGTCTCCCGGTGATTGGTCTCCATATTGTGTTGTTGTCAATATTGATTGATTGTATATCATCTTGGTGATTGGCAACATCTTCACTCCACCGTTGGTATAAGATACACAATCCTATCTCTTGCATTTACTTTTACTAGATTATCTTGTGTAGCTCTAGTAGTAGCCTTTTCTAGTAGTTGTTAGCTTGCTCACTAGTGTATAAATAGTGACATAGCTCTTGTGTGAACTAGAGATCATAATCTACTAGACTTGTGGATAGGAGGCTTGCATCACAACCCTTGGCTAAGCAAAACTTGCTTTACGCCGTTTGTTATTCTAACAAGTTTGCTTAGTGGCTTGTGTAGAATTTTTAATAGGCTATTCACCCCCCCTCTAGCCATCTAGGACCTTATAGGTAGGCAATGGCTGAGAGGATTGATAAGAGAACATGAGAAATGGAAAAGAGCCTACGACGATGGTGGATGGAGGTACGAGTTTCAGACTAGCAACATGGCTGAGTCATTTAATAGTGTGCTCAAGGGTATACGTGCCATGCCTGTGAATGCCATTGTATCATTCACTTTTTATAGGCTAGTTGCATGGTTTAACGAGAGACATGGTCAAGCAATGGAACTGCAGAGTAATAATCAGAAATGGGCACCTAAACCTAAGAAGCACCTTGAGAAGGCAAAGGAAAGGGCTGCAACACATGACGTCCAGTGTTTCGACCACAACATCGACAAGTACCAGGTCACGGAAAGGGGTGGTACAACGTCAGATGGTGAGGTTCGGCCATCAAGGAGTTATATCGTGGTCCTTAGTGATTTTTCATGCAGATGTGGGAGACCAAGGTAGTACCACTCTCCGTGTTCACATTATATTGCAGCAGTTCGACATCGCAACTTTGACTACGAGACCAAGATACCGTGGGAGTTCAGTGTTAACAGCCTTGTGCGTACTTGGTTGCCCCGTTTTGAGCCTTACCTATACGAGGGGCAGTGGCCAGAATACACTGGGCCGAGGTACATTGCAGATCCAGGTACACGTTGGGACAAACGTGGAAGCAGGAAGAAGACGAGGCACAAGATGGTCATGGACCAGGTTTCTGGTAGAACAAGGCGAGGGAGAGCAACCCCCTTTCTTACTGACCCCGAGCAGAACCAATGTGGGAAATCCGGTAGACTTGGGCACAACTCACGTACATGCCATTGCCCGCTTAGTCAGGTGCATTTTACATTGTACGTACTCAAGTTGGTAAATAGTTATATATGCATGGTACATTTTTGTTTAATTATATATGCAGTCGCCGCTTTGTTTAATTGTAAATTCATGGTACTTTATTTGTTTTGCTATATTCTTATTTATTGACTACTGCTTGCTCTGTTATTATAGGATGGAGCCGTTCCACCTCCTGGATCCATACTATGAGGAGAAGCACCGAGGACGACTCACCGCAGAGGGGGCGATATGTACTGGATTTTTTTTGTTCCAACCTTCTATTTAATTTGTTAGAAAGGCATGAAATGAAATAACTTTGCTGGTTGCAGGAACTGCCCCCTCTTCGTCCTCGAACCCATGACAAGTTTGAGGAGATGCGGTACGACGACAGGTACACGCCTCTGCTACAGAGGGCTGGCCTGGATGTCGTATCGTATCAGGTTCGCCGTGGGTTGCCTCCAATCAACCCCACGGCGATCACAGCTTTGGTTGACAGGTACACCATTTCTCAATACTAATAGTTTGTTTCGCATATCCATTTAATTTGTCCTTGATGACATCCTAACAATAGTGCTCGTTCATTGCTTATGTAGGTGGAGGCCGGAAACTCATAGTTTCCACCTGTCTTGTGGAGAGATGACTGTTATGCTTCAGGACACTCAGAAGTTCATTGGTGTGAATGTTAGAGGCCGTCCAGTTATCGGGCATTGCAGGTCAGATGGTTGGAGGGACAGAGTGGTGGCCTTCCTCGGGAGACCACTTCCTCCGGAGGCCACGGGTCACCGCACCACAGGGGTATCTATTCCCTGGCTGAGGCAGAACTTTGCTCAATGTTCGGCCAATGCAAACCAGGAGACAGTTACCTACTACTGCAGGGCTTGGGTCCTGCATCTTTTTGGGTGTGTTCTCTTCCCAGACGCGACGGGGGACACCGCGTCATGGATGTACCTCCCCTACCTTGATTTGCTACTTTTTCCACACCTTGGCATCCTACGATTGCATATTACAAGTATTAATAATCTCTTCAAAAACCTAGTAATGAAGTAACTACGACTACAAAAATACACATAAAATAGATCAAATCAATGCGTAAAAAAGAAAGAGGGGAGAGAGTATACCTTGCTCTAGAAGATCTATGGATCAAATCAAAGTTTTTAAGGTGTAAATAGTCGATTCATAGAGATTGGACGAATTGAGGAGAGAAAGAACCGAGAGGGAAGACGAACAAATGAAACTGCCCTCGCATAGGGAAAGTCGGCCGTGGGTTTTAAATGCAGCCTCGACGCCGTGATCTGCGGCGTCGAGCTCGACGCCATGATTCACGGCGTCGAGCTTGGCGCCTTGATTCACGGTGTCGAGATGTCTGCCAGATCAGCCGCCACGTCGAACAGGGCACCGAAGCTCGACGCCGTGAATCATGGCGTCGAGACGTGTAGACTCGACGCCGTGAATCATGGCGTTGACCCCTAGGGTCCAAAGTTGAGTTTAAGTTGTCTAGGAGTCTAAATGTGAGTTTTTTTTTTTCAAAAAAAGAGCTAAATTGCAAAAAATTAGGCCGCTAGGATGGATAACATAGCAAGAGACAAGGAACAGAAAGGGAAGGTTTCGTACCACCACAATCACCAGGCCGCTACCTAATCCAGCTCGTCGCGTCTGGCCTGTGATTGGGCGCATGGTAGTGAACACAAACACTGTCAGTGTCAGCCTCAAGCTCGCTCGCCAACAAATCGTGCATCAGGAGGACTACTGTTCTGTCGATCTCATCCTTCCTGCTGCGCAACAGACTCACACAGGCTACGTAATTGTACACATAATATACTATGGTTATACTAGTAGAAAAGAAAAATCTGGATTCGTGTTTTGTCAGAAACCCAAGCTGGGCTATTTGTCTTTCTTGTCCATTTAGACACGTCAGGGATCAGATGCTGATCTATCTATCTACTATCATCATCTATTTGCAGATTGTTTGATGCGACGGCTGCTACTGTGGTTTGATGACAGTCATAAGCAAGATGTTAGGCCCAGTTTAGTTCCCCAAGAATTTTACAAATTTTTTCACATTTCCCGTCACATCGAATCTTTAGACGCATGCATGAAGCATTAAATATAAATAAAAAATAAAACTAATTACACAGTTTAGACAAAATCCACGAGACGAATCTTTTAAACCTAATTAGATTATGATTGGACACTAATTGTCAAATAACAACAAAAATGCTACAGTGTCTATTTTGCCAAATTTTTTACATCTAAACATGCCCTTAATCTGACAGAAAGAAAGGGAGCGCAGGCACCAGAAAGTAAAACAAAACGTCTCTTGCCACACACAGGATGCAGATGTGATGAGGATGGACAGACGACGGCGGCCGCGGGCGAAAGCCAAGCCTCTACGGCCAGCGGCGGTGACAAGCTAGGCGGAGATAAGCTTGCGGGTCACTTTCCTGTTTCCTCCCCTAGCTAATCCCTGTCCCTGCCGCCGTTTTACTCGCTCGGTCGGTCATTCCAGCGAGCCAACCAGCCAACCGGAGAGGATAAGGAGGAAGCGGCCAGCTCGCTCACCTGTTACGGATAAAAAGGGCACAGTTTTTTTTTTTTTTTTTTTTTTTTTGACCGTATTCGACACCGAATTTGTTTAAAGGGGTTTAGATTTGTCCGTATACGAGTCCGGATATTCAATATCTGATACTGTATCCGTATCTGAATACTCAAATCACATATTTATAATGTCGATATCCAATTATATCCTGTTCGGTATGATTAACACTATCTATATTCGAGTCTAAATAAAAATATATAAAAATAAATATAATATCAGTGATATTTGTGCATACCCGATCCGTTTTCCTCCTGCCTACGCCTACTTACGTGCACGTCGATATCTTGCCGCGCGGGATCATATCTGTCCATCCGTCCGTGCAGGCAAGTGGTTGCCATCCTCGTAAAGTGCCCGTCTGCGTCGCCAGTACTCTGGATTGGTGGGATTCCGTCGAGACCAGAGCAGACCAGGCCTGTGTTTCGGTTCGGTGGATACCCGATCTGTCTCAGCTACAGATGGATAGATGCAGGAGAGGAGAGATCCGGTGAACCTGGCTCCGGCGGAAAGGAAAGTGCTACTTGTTGCCAAACTCGTTTGACGAAGATCAGTGAGATCCGGTGAACAGCAAAGATTTTTCACTCACCCATGTGACTCTACATCTACCCGATCCTTTTTTGCCGCATGAAGACCGTACCAGACTATGGACGGAACTCCAGCTCCAGGAGTATGCTCGCTCAGTTTCTTGTTGGGTTTCAGTTTCATCAGAAAGAGGCTACTACTAGAACCAGCCCGACTGGCGATGCGGATGCGGACCGATCGGTTACCGGTAGGGGAATCGGAATGTCCTTGTCGTCTCGGAAACTGACCACTGGTGCAGCCGCAGCAACCCCAACCTCACCAGGCAACCGCTGCATGTATGGTCCCGCTCACTCTGCCTGCTATCCACCCGCCCGTCTCCGACTGCTTGATGGCTGCACTCCGCTGCTGCACGGCCACCCTCTCACTTTTGCACTCAATGAAGAAGACGGTCACTGTTACCGCTTCGCATCAATCGCTACTAGTACAGCTTTGTCATCATTAATCATCACAGATTTGTGTGTCACGGAGCGAGGCTTCCGGAATCAATCGGCTGGCCGCAGTTTGCCACTAGTGGCGCAGTGCCTGGCGCGTGCCCCTTGAATTGCTTCAGCCAGGTTATTACTGTCCTGCTTTAGCTCGATGATGCCATTGTATTGTATTGTATTGTATTGTATTGTATTGTATTGTACTACATACTGCAAGCTAGGGAGAGGCCGGATTGGAGGACGAACGTCGAACGGTGTTGGTTGGCTCACCAGTCACCGCGACGAGGAGGAGGGAGAAGCTGCACCAACCAAGGGCACCACAAGAGTCCAGGGAGAAGAGACGCCAGAAGCAGCTAAGCTAAGCTTTACCGTCGCGAAATGGCGGGCGCCGTACTGCCCAGGGTTTCTTCGTTCGTCCTCCCCGGCCGCCGGCCTTCGCACTGTGCTGCACCTACCATGCGATATCGGTACAAGATCGGATCGAGCAGGCTCCATGTCTGCAGTCTGCATCATCGCTCGCACTTGACGACGACGTGACCACCACTCGCGCTGGGAAATTACACTACCATCTCTCGAGTCTAATTTCACCACGTGCCGCGTTAGCGACCGTGAGTGACGGCACGAAAATGTCGAGATGGTACGAGCAAAAAATGTGCCCAAAAGCCCGCGTCCACAAGCAGGTATTGGGCCTTATAGGCCGGGTTGCTCACTGTACTGTAGGGACAACAATTAAGGACGGTTTGGATGGAGTATTAACCAATGAATGCATGCTTGAATTCTAGGCTATTTTGTGCATGTATGTTTAGTAATAAACGGTCGGTTAGCCTCCTTTGTTAGCTAGTTGTACTTGACTAATAGGATGACATACATTATTAACGGGTCTGACATGGACCTGTTAATAATGATCGCATAATACTGTAAGTTAAGTGACGGATCACACTCATCAGTCATCACTAATGAGCGAAACTACGCCACAGTTTGTAGGTACAAAAATACGCAGACATACAATTTGGGAGCACGATATTGCCAACGGTGCTATTCTGATCCATAACTTTTTAACTGAGTTTTTATTTATTTAGAAATTGGAAGGAGAAGAAACGTGTGCGAGATCAAAGCTATGTCTTGGGAAATGCCCAAGGCTCTATTTTTTACTTTGTTTTACGTTATTTATTTTTGAATTTTAACTAAGTTTTAGAAAAATATAATAACATCTACAAATTTAAACAAACGCAGTACCAAGACATATCTAATGGAGAATTTAATAAAACTATTTTTCATATTAAAGATGGATGTTGGTGTATTTCTTTTATAAATTCAATGTCAAAGAAATTTAATTTAAAACAAAGCTGAATAATTTGGAACGGAGGGCGTAGCTAACCAACGGGAGTAAAAGGGCAAGTTGATAGTAACATGACGAGGAGGAAAGAAACTGCATCTGTAGGAAACACGTACGAGGGAGAACGTGGAAGCTTCTGCCGCCTACCAAACTGTCCGGACGTCCGGACAGAAAGGAAAAACTCATGGCGATGAGACTGATCTCTCTCAGTCCATTCATCATCACCGATCTCTCTCCAGCCATTCCAGTCGATCGTCTCATCTCGTGGACACTGTACCTTGGTCTTTGGGGTCTCTCTGCCGACGAATCCGTCCATCCGTGGAATCGAGAACAGTCAGCAAGATTAATAATCAAATAAAAAAGAAAAAAAGATGGCAACTGTCCAAGAAACAAATACCACACAATCCTACTAGGGTAGAGTATTACTAGTATTAATATTAAACAGGTGCTTTTATGGTTATACTGGGCTACACGGACAAGATCACTCAGCCCATCAATTTTTAAAACTTCATGTTGCAGTGCAGGGGACGAACCAGAGGCTTCAGTTTTCACTGTCAGTGGCTCACTGCCATGCGCCTCCGCAGACCATCCGTTGCACTCGCTAGCAACCAAGCAGCAGGCACTCAACCCCCCTCTTGGCGTTTGAGTAATCCCAGTAGCATGATTCCAGTAGCAACATACCACACTAGGCAATGCCTATTGTATTGAAAATGGAAGGGACCAGTGGCGCTGGTGAAAAGAAGGTGAAAGAAACAGCGGTGGGAGTTCGTCAGCAGCCGAAATCGGCAGCCACCGCTGCATAAACTAGGATTAGCTACGCGGTTTAGGCGTTTAGTCAATAACTTAGAGGTGAAAGTTGCTCACCAATTTGGCAAGAGTCGGGCAGGTTCAGTGTAGCAGAATCCGGGTGAGCGAACGGAAGTGGAAACCACCATCCACAATTCTGGGGCTCGCAGATACCGATCGAGTAGCAGTAGCACACAGGAAAACATAAAAGTGTGTTTTTTAATGCACAAGGGCTACTAGATCATAAAGTTGACGATCGACATGGAGCACTCCATGGAATCATTGTCGTGTGGAGTAGCGCCTTCAGTTTACATACTTATTCCGATCCCAAATATATATCTATTTATATTTATAATAAGTTAAATCAGATGCAACTATGCCATTATGCCATTGCTCGATCCATTATCAAAATGACTTTATCTCGACGTTATTCGCCCCAGCAGTCTACTATCAGATGCAACTATATTATGATACTCTCTCTGTTCTAAATCATTCGTTTTGACTTTTTTGATTCATCTATTTTGCTATGTGTATAGACATATTATTATGTCTAAATGTTGAGAAAATTGATGTACCAAAAAAAGTCAAAGCGACTTATAATTTGGAACGAAGGGGGTATATGTCAACGAGATAAATCATCCACTAACATATATATAGTTTCCCACATCAACGCGGCACGTCGTCTACTAACATTAATTTATAATAGTTATCCCTCCATATAATAATTATATGTGGTATAGTTTTATTCCAAAACTCAAATCATCCTTAGCTCTGGTAACAATGCGCGGTGTATGCTTTTGGTTGGGGTTGAAAGTAGTATGAATAATCCTCATCTCTGAATCCAAATTTTAAGGATATGGAGAAGTGTTTTAATATCCGTGCAGATTATTATGCGAATCTGATTATATGCGGATGCGGTGTAGAATATGTGATTGGCGAAATCCGGCGAATATGGATTATCTGGTAATTGAACGTGGATTATCTGACGCTTATAATATGATAATCCTAATATTCTAAGGATCCTAAGGGGCAAGAATAGCGCAACCCATGACACAAGCATTTTTATATTGTAGCCCACAAACAAATCTCGTCAACTAAATAAGTATACTAATTTAAGTATTTTTTTCACAGGACATAGAATGGTAATCCTAGTGATTGCCTATTTGCCTTATTGGCGGCTAATCAGCAAACCGGTAAGTTTTGCTTAAATATTTTAATTAAGAATATTTATTTCTTTTACACGCTTGTTTTATACTCTAAAATCCAAATGGAGAACTTGTATTAATTTTGTGAGCTCTTAATTCAAAGTGGTGGATTGGTGATTATTATTTCGTGTTGTATTGCTGCTTTATGACTTTGGTTAATGAATTGCTTCTCATCATAAAAAAAAACAACACGTAAACGCACATTATCCGACTTTAAAATGTCCGCTTCCGCTCTGACACCGGTCCCCATTTCCGACATTTAAAAAAAATCCGTATTCACGTCCGAATCCGTATAATATCTGATTCGCTCCGAATCGGATCAAAAATAGATTAGGGTACGGGGAAGATATTATCCGCTCCGATTCGATTCGTTTTCATCTCTACTTTTGGTTATCCTCATTTCTGTAGTCCAAAGACCGCGATCAAGATAAGTCACTTCAAAATCGATGGATACGAGAGGTGTGGACTAATACGGTGGATTTATCAGAGAACAAGAAGACGAAGACGAAGACGAAGAAGAAGAAGACGACGACGACGACGACGACGACGAGACCTTGCAGGCTTTGGATTGGATTGCTGGATCAGTTTTCGCCTGCTCCAACTCCAGCTCCAAAGGTCACGGGACGAGAAGCACACATGTCCTAGTTAGGGACAGCAAGGTGCAGCGTCATGTCGGCATCCGTCTGAACTGACGACATGTGTCGACCCATCCGATCCACTGCCAACCGCCTGCCCGATCCCCACCCCGCAGTCATGCACCGCCCGGCCGCCGCCACGAGCTCCCCAATCCTCCTCCATCCATTCCCTTCCCTTCCTTATACAACTACGTTATGGTTTGAGGATTGCACTTGTGTACCCCAAAAGAAAGAAAAATAGCAGCAGAGCTCTCCCTCTGTCTGCTTGCAGTTGCATCGTCTTGGGCGCGTGGCATCCTGCCATTCAGGCTTCAGTCCGTTTGTTCGTTAGTTCCGTGTCCTGAATGCTCCAAAGCTTTAGGCCGCGTTTGGAACGTAGTGATTTTGCGACGACCGTAATATTACTTCACATAAATTAGTTTAATTATCCGTCACTGCATTCACGGCGGCGACAGCGACAGCGACGCAAAGCTGCGCGCGCCACGCCCGCCCGCCTGCCGGCCTCGAGCAGCGACCTGTGCCCGCCCGTTCGGTTCGGCCGCCCGAAGCCGCTGCTTTTCCTTATCGCAGCAGCATTCTACTCTCACCGGCAACTTGCCACCGCTCGCCCGAAACGATGGCGACCTCAGAAAGAGCGAGACGCGCTCCTCTCCTTTCACCTCGCTAACTGTTCTCTTGCTCTTTCCTTTCGTCCCTCTTTTTTCTCTCGTGCCCAATAGCAACGGGTCAGGGACACCTTTTCTTTTTATTTACTACTAGCAGAAGACAAAGGATCCGGGAACAAAGTGCTCTTGAGTTGAGACCCAGCAGATGCAAGATCATCTTATGCATGGCCAATAACACACAAGTGTCTTTAGCGAGCGATCATGCAGGCTGTGTGGTCAGGTCAGCTAAGAGCACCATGATTGGATTGGACGGCTAAATCTGGAGCCAATGGGTAAGCAGGTAAGCACATGTCACAGCCAGCGTACTCGATCTGCAATACTATCGTCTTCTCCACAAAACAGAGGATCTGGTATTTAGAGAACAGAGCATGCACTCTGTATCGACTCTTGCATACTGTAGTTTATATGTTCTCCACAAAACAGACGTTGAGGCTGAAAATTTACAAGTACTACCTACCTACCAAGTACTAGCTAGCATCAGAGTATATATGATTATTCCTGACATTCATTCAGGCAGCCAGGGGATTTTGTTTTTTTTTAACACAAAATGGATGAGAAGAGACAAGAGAGCAGGGAGGATTTATTCTCTACCACGGTGCTCTCTGAGGTAGTGAGTAGTGACACGAGCCACGAATCCTCCTCGCCATCTTGGCTCTCCTTCTCATCCTGCACTATCCTTCCTCCTACTAAAAACTGCTAACCAACTAGCTACCTACCCAAATCCAGCAAGGCAAGAACCAAAGCAACAAAGAAGAAGAATTCGGCTGGCCATTTCGATCGAGCGTATGTATGGGCTTTCACTTCACTTCATCTCGAGGCCTCTGAAGTCGAGCATGCCGGCCCTGAGCCCCAAGAAGTGGTGGTGGCTGTTGCTGCTGCAGCTGCACCCTGGCGCGCCCTTCTGGATGCCCAGGCTGCAGCCGAAGCAGAGCCCCCCCGCCGTGGCAGTGGCCGGCCTGCAGCACCTCCCGCTTGACGACGGCGGGCTTGAGCTCCAGCTCCTCATCTTCCTCCTCCACCTCCTGCTGGCACGGCGGGCTGATGCAGAGGTCGAGGTTGAGGTCGGGGCACCTAGGCACCTTGACGGCCGTCGCCTCGGCCCTGATCGGCTGATGCTGTGGCGTCTGCGCTGCGACAGCGCCGGCGGCGTTGGGGCTGGGCTGGAACGAGATGTTGGTCACGGCGCCGGCGCCGGCGATGGGGCGGTGCGTGACGGGGTCGATGCCCCTGCCCAGCAGCTTCCGCCGGATGTGCGTGTTCCAGTAGTTCTTGATCTCGTTGTCCGTCCGCCCCGGGAGCCGCGCGGCGATGAGCGACCACCTGCAGGCAATTGATTGATCGGATGTTCAGCTTGGTTGGGTGGCGCCGATGAAGCCAGCAGGGCGAGGCAAGCAGTGAGAGTAGGGAGCAGAGGCGGCACGTACTTGTTCCCGAGGAGGCTGTGCAGCTTGATGATGAGGTCGTCCTCGTCGGCGGTGAAGTTGCCGCGCTTGAGGTCGGGGCGGAGGTAGTTGATCCAGCGGAGGCGGCAGCTCTTGCCGCAGCGCAGCAGGCCCGCCGCCTTGGGCAGCGACCGCCAGCACCCTTCGCCGTGCGCGCGGATGTAGGCCACCAGGCGGTCGTCCTCCTCCTTGGTCCACGCGCCCTTGTTCGTGTGCGCCTTCTCGCAGCACGGCGACCGCCCCATCGGTCGATCTCCTTGCTTGCTGCTTCGCTTTCGCTTGCGGGAGCGGCGGCTGGGCAGGGGAGCTAGCTCTGCGATTGGATTGGAGAAGTCAGGCAGCGGGTGGGCGGGGGCGCGGGGTTTTATAGGCGGTTGGTTGGCAGCGGCGAGAAATGAGAAGGCGATGAGGGGGAAGGGGAAGTTGGTGGGTGGTCAGCGTTGGGTTGGGTTGGGTTTTGCTGGGCCTGCGCGGTGTGGGGAAGGGGCCGACGACCCGACCCGACTTTTTTACTTATTGCTAATGCCAGGGGCGGATCTACAGGGGGCTGCCGGGGCTCAAGCCCCCCTACCCTGCTGGCGCCATTGGAGCCCCCCCTTAGCCCCCCCCCCCCATGAATTTTGCAGCCATGGACAAGAGGAAGGAGGGGCTGGACGTCCTGGAGATGAGGTTGAAGACGACTTCGACCTGGGCTGTCTTCATGGGCTACCATATGTGTTTCACTTCAGGAGGCCCATTAGCAAGGCTTGAACGGCCTTTTTTTCTTTCCTGCTTGTCTATTCGGCTCCCTCTATCTATCGCTCCTGTTCGGCTGTTCCGTGTCTTCCCGTGCGAGTCGAGCGAGAGGGCGCCAGCGGCTAGCCGCCAGGGAGTCTAGGGTTAGGGACGCGCCGGCGGCAGAGGCCCTGCGCGCGCGGAGGGCGGAGCGCTGGAGCCGGAGGGCCGAGGCCGCAGGCGCGCAGCAGCAGCGGCGAGCGGCGGCAAACGGGCGCCCAGTCGCGCCAGCCAGGAGCACAGGACGTGCTGACTGCTGACGGCTACCGTGCTGGCCTGCTGGGGCCAGGACGCCGGGTGGCCACCGGCCAGGCAGGACCAAGAGGCGGCAGGTTGCAGCCTGCAGGCCAGCCGGGCACAGCCGCACAGGCCAGGAGCAAGAGCCGGTAGCGAGCACTCAATCAGGCAGAGTCACAGAGATAGTGAGCAGCCGAGCAGGACAGGTAATTTTTTTCTTTAATAATCTTTAGATTTCCCTTTTGAAGTTTGTAATTGCTTAAAATTTGATGGAGGTTTAATAACTTGCAGATTGTTCAAAATGTCGAAAAGAACATTGCATACATATTTTTCTGGTTCCAGTAGTACATCAACTCCAGGCACTAATGACAGCACAAATCAACCAATTCGGCGTAGAGTGGAGTTTAGCCAGTCTGATGTAGTTGGTGATCCAGGAAATCGCATACCAATTGAAAACTATCCAAAAGACATTCTTTTGGTTGTTATTCACATCTTAAAACTTTACTTCGTATTTTGGTGATGTGGGAAGCTGTCATAGACATTCTTGAGATAGTAAAGAAAGACTCTGTTAAACCAACAAAAAATGGAGAAGCATTTGGTTTAATTGGTAAAATGGAGAGCTTTGATTTTGTGTTCATAATGCATTTAATGATAGAATTGTTGAGCATCACAGACAGTCTGTCACGTGCTTTGCAAAGGAAGGATCAAGACATTGTTGAGGCAATGCATTTGATCATAGATACAAAAGAGCAGTTGCAGGATATGAGGGACAATGGATGGGATCCTTTATTGAAAAGAGTGAAAACATTTTGCGATAAGCATGAAATTGAAGTGCCAGATATGGACAAGGAAACAAATGCTAGAGGGACATCTACACGTAGAAAGCAAAAGGTAACAAACAAGCACTTCTACCATGTTGAGGTTTTTCTTGCTGCCATAGATGCCATTTTGTCTGAGATGAATCATCGATTTGGTGAAGTTAGTTCAGAATTGTTAGTATGCATGGCTTGTCTTAATCCAAGGAACTCCTTCTCTAATTTTGATGTGGATAAACACGGCGTATGTTGGTGCCTCGGAACAATTTAGTGGTATGATATGTGTTTTCTTTTACCTCCAAAACTCTAAAGTTAAATACTTGAAATTAGTGTCACTAATTTATTTTTTCTTGTATATAGATTTCTTCAAATAATTCATGAAGAATGCGGCAGCGGAACATCAATCTTTTGTTGGTTAGTTATAAAAATTGTATCTTTTACTTTTTATTAAACGTTTGTGATGCACTTTCAATTAAGACTGCTATATCTTAGCTTTGTATGGGGTATAATTGAGTATTTGAATTCAATTGGTCTACCTCTCTTTAGTCCAGCCCCCTCTAAATATTTTTTCTAGATCCGCCACTGGCTAATGCTAACGACGACCATTATTATATTAGCAGATGAAATTGTCAGTTATCGGCCGCGTTTAGCACGGGCTACAAACACGTGGTTGATTGATATACACCTCATCTCACCAGCGACTAGTCGATCGCTTTGATTTGCCCTGTCAGGCTGTCACGGATGTGATAGTGCTGTTGCCGGCGTTAAACGTTGCTATGTGCAGTGGCTGTAATAAATACTATATGTTATATAAGCAAATCAGACTTTGAATTCGAGTTTCTAACCTGGTAATACTGTGGCACATGCATGTTGTATGGAAGGTGAATAGGTTGATCATCTGTTAAGTTTGGTCAGCGCCCAATTTTAAAAAGGCGCTCCGATCCGATCCGGCGAATCCTTTCTCTTTTCGTTCGTTATTACGGGGGTTTCACCAAACCCTGGGCCTCCTTAATTCCACGCGCTAATTCTAGTCTTTCATTCTATCAAAAAAAAATCTAATCTTTCAGGTTTGCGCAACAACGTGCTGGTGCAGATAAAGCTATGGTGGTTACTCTTTTGATCTGCCTGCAAATGCATGCTGGGTAGGCCAGCGGCAGCGCTGATTGTCGTCAGTAGAACTGGAATTCTTGTTGCAGCAGCTCACGGAAATCTTCTGCCGTGACCCTCTTCAGTCTTCGACGTGTTCACGTGTATGATGTACAGTAGTTGTTATATGTATCTAGGAACTGAACACGCAGCACCTTGTTTTGTGTGGATATTGCCGTGCGTTGCAAACCACTACTCAAGGACGGGACTATACACACACTCTCTGTTGGTAGATGTAATGAAACCAAAGAAGACTATATAAACACATAAAAATAAGAAGATTATATATAATTTAATATATATATATATATGTAGATGAAATGAAACCAAAGAATATTATATATATAATTCAATCTATATATTCATATCTATATCTACATCTACATCTATATTTGTATTTATATATCTATCTATCTACATCTACATTTATATTTGTATCTACATCTACATCCATATTTGTACCTGTATCTATATTTATATCTATATCTATATCTATATATCTATCTATCTACATCTACATCTATATCTGTATCTACATCTACATCCATATTTGTACCTGTATATGTATCTATATCTATATCTATATCTATATCTATATCTATATCTATATCTATATCTATATCTATATCTACATCTACATCTACATCTATATTTGTATCTACAACATCTATATCTTTGTATCTATATATATCTATCTATTTATACATATACTTTAATATTAAAGATCAAATGAATTTGTTCGTCCATCTTTTTTTATTTCCCATAATGCACCTAGTCTCTCCTTTGTCTCGTGTGCGCTATGCTACTGAACTCACATCCATGCCCATATAAGTTAGAATCGCACACGTTTATGTAACAATGGTATGAAGTCCAATTTCAAGTCTATACTGGGCTTCAGCTGCTCTAGTTTCATAAAAAAAATACAACAAGATGTAGGTTGCATTACAACTCGCCTATATAATACTACTTGCTCCGTTTGCTAAAAAAATATTACTCCCTCCATCCTCAAAAGAATGCAATTATGGCAGCCGTGCCGATCCATCGAGCTTAAGTTTGTCCATTTATAGTAAATAATATTCACATTTATGTCTCAAGATTAACTTATTATAAAAGTATATTCTATAATTAATCTAATGACACTTATTTTGTATCACAAATGTTTGTACTTTTTATATAAATTTAGTCAAAACTCAGGTTGTTTGACTCTTGGAAATTCGAGAATTGCATTTTTGTGGACAGAGGCAGTACATAAATAGGTGTTGTTTGACTCTTGGAAATTCGAGAATTGTATTTTTTTTTGTGTACCGGTCAGGTCCTGTCTGCTTGTCTCGTTAGGAGGAACTAACACACACACGGCGCAACGAAAACCTTGAACTGGATTTGCACAAACCTGCGGAATCAGTGTACCAACCAAACCAACCAAACAATGGACCGACTCTCAATCTTTTTTCTGCACTGCCGTACGTTAGCACCTACGTACCAAGCACCTCGTTGATCGATCGGAGGAGCCATTTCGATCGCCGCTGCTGCACCGGCACTGCATTGCACCGTCAGCGTCGACGACGACGGCGACAAGTCGCCGCCGATGAATCAGATCGGTCGGCTGGCCGGCCGGTCCCCGCAACGCTCCAAAGTCCAAGCTACTACCTTCGCCCTGCCATGTGCCGTCCGATCCTACTGCCTAGTGCCTACCAAACACATTCTTTGGGTGTTGGATTCATGTGTGGTGTGGTAGGTCTGGACGTCTGGTCCTCGCGGCCTCGCCTCCGTGGCAGGCTTCAACCTCCAAACAGTGCGCCGGCAGTTCAGTGTCACGTTACATGCATTCATCCACGCATTCCGATTTCCAAGCAATGACCGCGAATTCATTCAGCCTCACGATTTGTATTCCTTGTGATGGAGTCCTCACACACACTAAACGTGTGCCTTTTGTCTGTTTGCCGTCCTTGACCTTGCATCCAAATCTAATACAGGAGGCTATGCTTTTAGGTGGTTTATTACAAACAAACAGAGCTTAATCCGGAGAGTCAACATACACAAACGTGATTGGATATGCATGTACTACTTTTAGAGAGCTGCCAGCTAGCAGCATATATATCGCCGCCGGTTTCAGGTTGATCCAGGTAGGCACGGCCGGATGTTTGGAATGGTAGACAGACAGACACTCAGGTTGGTGAACTCCAACGTCATCATGTGTTTATAATGGGGGATTACTGCAGCGGGACGTTGCCCTCATCCGCACGTGTCAGGGTGTCGTCGTTGGTGCACCCACTCCCAAACCAACTCAGCATGCTTGAGGCTAGTAGTTTACGGTGGACGGAACAAATCGTCGGATATCATACACGACAGCATGCTTGCGGCTAGTAGTTTGTATTATCAGCTGCGTCCCTCCCTTTCGGTTTGCATCATGCGACCGGTACTCCAAGTGTATAAAACACGGGCAGCCTTCTCGACGTGGTATATATGGCGTGCGTGCGTGACAGTTTACGTCCTGCTTGGTTTTGTTTATGCTCGAGAAATATATCCTTCCTTCCTTCCAGGCATGTTAATCCAATCCGCCTTTGGTTAGTCTATGCGTACCAAATGCTCCGCACTGGTCGCTGTCCGATGATGCCCGTGGCCGTTAGCGGCGGATTTGCTGTTTGTGAATTTGCAGCTCTGAAACGGCCAGGTGCTGCCTGCTAAAATCCATTACAGCCGGGGGTGGGCAGCGTCTTGGGTCTTTCTTCACACAAACGCTTTCGATTTCTCATATGATCCACTCACCGCATCTTCCTGCTTTCAGTCCGTTCTGATTCGGTTCGGTTCCGCATCTTCCTGCTTCACCAACACAAACTGCTATAGAAAATTCTCGCAAGGACACTCCCTCTACGTGGTCATGGGGTTTAATTAAAACCATTTAAACATTAAAAAAAATAAAACCATTTTCTACACGGTATGCCTCAAACACGAAAATGCGACAGAGCCAAAACGCAATTCCTATGTCGACACATCACTGTCAATTTCCACATAAGTTCGAAGTGCAACCGATGCATAGATCACACAGAATGCAGATACTTTCAATAGTAGGCTATGCCATCTCCATATCATTGTGACTCATGAATCCAGTGTAAACATGAAGGGGATGTTCTGTTCGCAAGGTTTTCGAAACATTTTTCCGAGTACCTCATTTATATGATCCTGTTATTCGATCTTCATACTTGCTAAGCAAAGCCATGTGGCCAAGAACCTCGCGATCTACTTGGCCTTCTTGGAAGCCTCGTACAAGTAGCCAGCGATAACTACGGCTGCAGCAACCGCTACCCCAAAGGCACTCTGTGCAAGCACAGCACCGGTTGGGAGACCTGATTTGGCTGATGCTGTGCTGCGAGGCGTGAAGCCAAGCTCAGAGAGTTTCTTGTGTGATTCAGCGTAGTCCTTGAAGAAGGCATCTTCATCCTGCGGCACGAAAAAAGACATGATTCTGAATCAGTGGATCTGAAGCTTGTATAACCAAACAAGGTGCTAAAGTGTGCTGTGCATAAGGATAACTTATAAGTCCTATTCACCTTTGCATAAAGCTCCACATAGCGCCTAAACTCAGGATCTGATAACAGTGCCTTATCAGTTGGGAGCTTTAAAAGCCCCTCAGATTCCTCATCCAGCAGCTCACTGCAGTAACATAATAAATTAAACGACACTGCACTCATTTACCGTATGGAATCTAGTCAGCAAACCAAGTAGAAATTCTGACTTTGTTTGACTTACAGAAAGTAAGAGTTATCAAACTTAAGAGGCTCCTTTGTCCAGGCACCTTCAAATCCAGACCTCTCAGGATGAGCCCTTCCCTAAAAGAACAAAGGTATTAAGATGCGCTTATGAACAAATGAGTACTCCTTCAGAGACTATAACCATTTACCAGAGTATGCCCCCCTGATAGAGCTACAATATCTTTGTCCGATAAGCCCATTCGATAAAAGATGTCCCTCAGATGTGGTGCACCTATTCATGCAAAGAAGCAAAAAAACTAAGAGATGTACATTAGCAACAGATATGATCATCCAATAATAAGTACAGAATAACACCAAACCATTAGGATAAAAATTACCAAAGCTGGATAAAGATGCATGTTGCATATAGTACTAGTTATATGGAGAAATGCAGGAACAGCTCCTAATAGAAAATGATATCTATGTTGTTTAGTAAAACTTCAGGTAAGAAAATCCATGCAGCAAACATGGAGCCCAGATACACATAAAAGTTTAATGCTGAGAAGCAACAAGAAGGTTTTACACATGAATTACACAAGTACCATCCTTCCAGAATAATCACGTTAAAAGAATAATGTTAGGATACATGACATGTTACAATTACAACCACAAAAGTATAGCCCAAGGTAGTAAATACCTTTCTTAGCATCAGGCAGACGCCCTTCATGGGGGCACACTGACGAATCCTGATTAAAGTCAACCAGTTAAAGAGTGAACATCAGGAAAGGTTAATCCATACATGAAGGGATTTTTTTTTACATACACGTCTGCCAGGAACAAACTCAACAGTTGGCCCCCCAGTCACTTCAACTGCAACCACTCCAGCAAGCTGTTTATAAATTCCCAGCAGGTTAGTATTTATACTGAATTCAGAGTTTCACCCTTCCCAACAGGATAAAAAAGCCCAATCACAACAGGGTTAAAAAAATCAGACATCCTATAGAAGAGCAAATTCAAGGTGATCCCAAATTACCTGATAAAGGTCTGCATATGTTATCTTTGGATTCTTTGCTTTGATAGGCTCTAGAGGAAAACAAAAGACAACTGAATAAGTAATACTAATGATTTCATTTATTCAGCAGCGAAGAAATACAGAAGGAAACAACACAAATCACCATCATTCCACATGGAGTACGATTTACAAACAAAGTAGCATTCTCATAAACTGCAGTCGCTCTGACAAAGACACTTTGTGGTTTTACATTTAAGGCTTTATAGTATAATACAGGTAACCATTGTCATGAGTACATAATCTAACTGCAAGTCTGAATGACCGGGCATAGACCTACAAACTAATAGTTCTGACCAAGTAGATGTTTATGGGAGGACTTCTTCTCTTTCTCAATTTATCATCCCAGAATAATTGACATGAAAATCCAATATTTTGTTATGTTATCTGACCTTGAAGATAGCAGAAAACCCACAGCCACAGAAAAGGATTTTCAGTTTATCAGAAAGAAACTAGAAAAAAGGTGCAAATTGATTTCTTCGAAATCCTCATTCAAGTAGATCATACTTAGTTTATAGGTTGACATAATAATACTCTTGCACAGGCATCCAATATCGTATTGAGTATAAACAATGCATACCAAGGAGATCGATAGCAATCTTTAAACCAGCATTTGAACCATGGGTGTACTCTTCCTCATATCTAATCGAACCATTTGCACCACCGGTCTTTGTGTTCACGTCATAAGTTCCAGCATCATGCCATCTGCAAGGGAGAGCAAAGAAGTCTTCAGTGTTTGAACAACAGGAAGAATGGTGTAAGCTCAATCCATATTAAGCAGAATACATTCCTGGATGAATCCTACAGAAAATGGAGGCCAATTTGGTGTGATTTAACTGGTTATCATATCAATGGTATAAATATGAATCCAATATATCTAAAAATATGGGAACTCCAACATGTAGACTAGTCGCCATATCAGTTGGAGTGGCCCTCTACAAAATTGTGCTCCACTGGAGCTTCTCATAAGCTGTTACTAAGTGAGCACCATATAGTTTCTTCTATTAGTGGATAAAATACTTTCTCCTAAGTCCTAACTCATACAGGAATACAGAGGTACCCTACCCACCTCTCAGCAATTCCACAGTCCACATAATGACATGAGTAAAGCAAAGGTAATCCGAGTTGAGCTAGAACAGGTATCCTGTCTGAGCTTTCCGTGATCACTCTATGGAATTGAGGAACACGGTTGTGACAGTGGCAGCGCTACTGTATAACACAGATTGGGCTTGTGATTTGACTGAGGGCTCTATCTTAACGATTCTAACAAGACTAATCAACGGAACCAGATGTGCGAATTTAACAACTCGAAATTCATCACCCCCTACTCTTCGCTTGTCAGTGTGACAGCCGCGGTAAGGAAACTAAGATTAGGATGCACTTAACGCTAGGGCACGCGAACGCACACGCAGGCAAGGTGCTCGACAAATTGCCTCGCCAAAAAAGCCAAACCAAGGGCTTGTTCGGCTGGCTGGTTGTCAGCCGGCCAGCAGTGTTTTTCTCTCACACCAGTTCAGCACCAGTCACCAGCCACCAGCCACCAGTCAGCCAACAGTATTTTTCTCTCACAATAAATCAGCCTCAGCCACCGGCCACCAGAAAGCCGAACGAGGCCCAAATCAGACGAAGCCACGGCTAGGCACAGAACCAGGCCAGTGAGCTGAACCGTGAAGCACGATAGAGCAGCAAGCAAGCAAGCACGCCACAGACTAGGCCACTAAGCCAGCACCAGTCCAACAGCCCAGGAATCCCCGTGCCAATCAGAGGCAACAGGGCCGCCAAAAAAGAAATAAGCAGTAGTTGGGGCTCCGGGGGAGTAAACTAGTGCGCGAGGAGGTGAATGATTGGCGTACGTACGCGAGGCGGAGCATGATCGGGGCGCATCCCTTGTTGGAGATGAGGGCGCGGAGGTGGCGGCGCGCCCTGTCAACCTGGCGCAGGTACTCGGCGTCGACCACGGGAGCCGCCATCGCCGGCGCCTCAGCCGCGGAGCCCTGGAGATCGGAGAGCCGGTGGGGAAGCGTGGGCAGCGGAGGCGTGTGGGGGGCGACTGCTGACTGACTACCGAGCTGCGCAGTGGGGATGGGAAGGTGGGGCGGAGGCGACAACTGACAAGTCGAGGAAGATAACGCGAGCGACGGATTCGATTGGCCTTGAATTCCCGGCGCCACGCCAAGCCAACGAACCACCCCCGCTTGGTCTGCATCTGCTCGCCTCGTCTCGCCCGCGCCGCACCCGGGACAGTTACGGCTACCGGTGGCTCAGTCAGCCCGCGTGCATGGAATGTGGGACCATCAGAGAGTGGGGCCAGTTGTCATAAGGCTTATTTCGTTTCTTTCGGTGTTACTTTCCTCCGTTTTCGTTTACTGTAGTAAATTTAACCATCTGTTTTTTCCTTTTAAAAAGTTTTAGATACTTCAATGTATATAACACTAATGAAGTATGTTCAATAAAGAATCATATATATGAAAACTTGATGTATCTAAAAAAATCTTTTACAGAAAAAAAAAATATACGATCAAAAGTTATTACAGTAAAAATTTGGTGACAAGTAAAAAAACGGAGGTGTAGCTTTTTTTAGTGGATCTTTCGGTGTCAGCTGTTCCTTCTTGTTTTCGCCGCTAAACCCGGCCGTGCTGAAAGCGTGTTTATTCAAGTCCAGAATTCGGCTAGTTACGGCCCTATCATGACAGCCCAATCAAATGCTACTGGCCCTTTTTCTTTTACTACATTCAAAACGGCGGCCAGCAGGCTTAGCTCCCACGTTTATTTTCTTAGCATGGGCCAAGCTAGAACATGCTCCCTCTATCTCTAAATAAAAGTCGCTATGTTATTCATACCGGTTAAACTTTTATTAAGTTTAACTAGGTTTGTATAAAATATTAACAACGTTTGTATCTCCAAATAAGTTTATTATGCAAATAGATTCCACAATCTATCTAACGATATTAATAATGTATTATAAATATTAATATGTTCTTGTATATATTTAGTTAAAGTTAAAAAAGTTTGACTTTTTGAGAAGCGAGAACGACACTTCTTTATAGATGGTGGGAGTATCGCATAGTGCTCTACTAGCAAATACTATAATGTATAAACTTGATGACATATACTATAGTTGTGTTCGGTTTAAATGTTTTCTACTGCTAAAAAGCATAACGCTAATTAAACAGGTGACTTGAAGTTGTTTTTTTTTTTTTCTAAAAGACGCTTAGCAACTTGGATACTGTTTTCGGCTTTCTATTTTCCCAAATGGATAAAATAGTGAAATGTTTCATGATTGTTTCAGGGAATACACGGAGAGTGGTAGGTTTTATAGTTGATTCAATAAAACGGCTTATAACTTTTTCACAACCGATAGCTTACAACAGTTTTTTACGGTCTACAGTTAAACCAAATAGAACCTAAGGTGGACTCGTAATAAAAATATCCATCTTCTTAGTTTTCCCCAACCAAATACTACTCACGTTTGTTTCCTTTGTTTTTTTTATTCTTTATGCCTGGTGCTCAAATAAGCAACCGGTTTCAGCGATGCTAAGCTAGCACCATTGCTCCAATATATCGACATATCTTACTCATTTCTCTATCTTGTATAGTTGTATGCACCTTCTTAGTACAAACATCGAAGCCGCCCTTAGAGCATGCAGGACAGTGTACTTAGAGGAGTCACTTAAAAAAATGTCATTTTAATTTTGTCTTAAGTAAGACTCGTCATTTCGATGAGCTTTTTTTTAAGAATGCACCAATATCAACAAAATTTTATTCTCTTTTTTAAAACCATATTGAATTATGTTTTGATACTACATTTATTGATATTTGTAGATGTCGATATATCAAAAAAGACGAACAGGTTGTTTTAGAAGAAATTGTTTCATAATAAAAAGTTGTTTTAAATAAAAAATCATACTGGAATAATTTTTTGCTCCAAAAAATTGTTTGAGTGGTATGAAATAATTGTCATAATACATGTATAAATAAATAAATGTTGAAAGAAAACAATTAAGTAGGGAGGTGGGAGCGTGAATTGAGAAAAAAATCAACGGTAATGTTGCTTACATGTCGTCGGACCTTATATAAGTCGCCCGCTCACTTTGCGCCTCGCCCGCGCTGACCCCGTATGCGTCCCTGCTCGCTCAGCGTGCTACGTGCCTCTGCTTCGAGACGGACCCCGCCCGGACTCGTGCCTCCCGTCGTCGCCGTGCTCCATCCGCCTACCCCTGCCCTTGCCGAGGTCTGTGCCGCCGATGAGATCCACACTGGCGACCTCCGCGCCACTCCGCGGCATCGAGCTCCGTGCCGGCGTTGAACTCCGCGTCGATGAGCCTCCATTGGTCCAAGCAGCAAGTAGATGCCACGCTGAAAGTGCATGTTGAAATAGTATGTTTGAAGTGTTTTAGATGTTTCATAGATATGTTGCAAGTATTGTATATCGATGTTGTAAAAGTAGATCGGGATGCTGCACAAGTTGTAATGGCTATACACGTATGTTTCAAGTGTATGTTCCAAATGTTTCATCTGCTCCAGACGAATGTTGCAAGTGTTTTTATCTGGATGTTGCAAAAGTAGATCTAGATGTTGCATATACATGCATGTTGCAAGCATATGTTTCACGTGTTTCATATGTATGTTTGCGAGTGTTTTATCCGGATGTTGCATATGTTTGCAATGGTTTTCAAATGTTTTCAGGCGTTTCGCAAGTGTTTTCGGACGCTTATTTCAAGTGTTTCATTTGTCTTCTTTTGTGTGTTGCGATTTTTGTGTCTGAATGTTTCAAAAATAGATCGGGTGTTGCAAATGGGATGTGCATGAGAAGCGGCCGGCGGCGCGGACGACGTTCGGGACGACGTGGGTGACATCCGGGGTGGCACGGGCCCACTACTGGTGCGCACCCTTCCAAGCCCTACGCGCTATACGCTTGTTTGCTCCCTCTACGCGGCAGCGTCCGGACGCTAGCAAGTCTGAAAGATCAAGAGAGTAATTAATCAAAGGAAGATATGCATTCAGACCGTGTTCTAGGTATAAAAAGATGTCCCACAATGGTGAAAGAGACACACGAAGGAAAGAATAATTTATGAAAGGAAGCTCCGCTTTAGAAAATAGACCTTCCATTTCAAAAAAAAATTGTCATTCTAGGTACGAATCTAGACCAACATTTGTTTAGGTTCGTAGCTACAGTAACATTCTTTTAGGACAGAGGACGAGGTCGGGTAAGTTGTCATATGCTACTTATGTATGGTTGTCAAATTCTAAATCGGATTTGAGCTGTTTATGTAAAATCAGAATCACAAGATTGTATACACAAAAGATAGTAGAATTGTAGATTTTATTGGCTATGATGATCGTAGAATCATACCTCGTAGATTAAAATTACGATTTGGACAGCCATCAACCGTGTGAGGCATATAAGCAACCCATGGTTTCCCTGGCCCATGAAAATTTTGCGGTACGATCTACCTCTGCCAAGTCGCATTGCAGGGATCAATCTTCAAGCATCGTGCATGGCAATTACGTCGCCTTCATAGTTCATATAGAGAATTGATATTGACCTGGTTCGCTTGTCTTTGCAGCCGTACTTTTTTAATAAAGAAATAATATTTTTCTCTCACAACAAATCAGTCAACGGTACTTTTTAGCTTGTCTTTTTAGCAAAACAAGTGGGCCGCAAAATCAGTGAGGAGGAACAGAATTCCATGATGCACAGCAGTCAAATGACAACAAAAGATAAGGTAATACGTAATTCCGCGATTACATCGCCACAAAGTGCAACTTATGAGCTGGCGTTCATAACCGAAATAATCTGCTGGCATTCTCTCGGGGACGCATGCTGCCATCAGAAAGCACACCACCAACAAAACCCAGCGCCGCCGCGTATGTGCACGCGCACGGCGGCAACCGTTGCCTGCCTCATGTCGTGGCTGGTGGAGTGGTGGCCGGTGGGTGCTGTCGCAGCAGCCGTTCCACCGCGTTGGTCTCCGGAACCCGCCCGGCGTTCCCGGGCGGCCGCTCACCCCCCGCTGCGGCCTCCGGGGCCCTCCCTTCCCGCGCCCTTCCTATTTCAGGATCGCTATACTACCAGGGCCGCGAAAGCCTAGCCCTTAGTCCCTCCCCTCCCCGACCCGCCGTGCGCTGTCCCGCCCCGGTCCAGGTCTCCCCTCCCCCGTCCCCCGGACGCATGCATGTCGACATGTCCCACCGCGTCCGGCTCGCCGCGGCGGCGGCGGCGCTCGTCGTGGTCGCCGCGCTGGAGCTGGCCCCCGGCGCCGCGGCGGCATGGCAGCTGACCAAGAACGGCACCGTGGTCAGCTACGACCGCCGCTCGCTCATGATCGACGGCCGCCGGGAGATCTTCTTCTCCGGGTCCATCCACTACCCGCGGAGCCCGCCGGACATGTGGCCGGAGCTCATCTCCAAGGCCAAGGAGGGCGGGCTCAACACCATCGAGACCTACGTCTTCTGGAACATCCACGAGCCCGAGAAGGGACAGGTAATGACGTACCACATCTCTCGATTCGATGATCCGATCAATCGATGCTCGTGTGAAACCGCGCGAAGAATGAGGATGCTAGCTCATGGCGATCGACACGCCCGATCCATCCATCAATCGGTTAATGCACACAGAAATGCGTTCCTTAATTTCCCTGCAGTTCAACTTCGAGGGGCGGTACGACATGGTGAGGTTCTTCAAGCTGATCCAGGAGCACGACATGTTCGCCATGGTCCGGCTCGGGCCCTTCATCCAGGCAGAATGGAACCATGGGTTTGTTCGTGTGCCTTCCACATCTCTTCCTTCAGTTCTGTTGTTCTAGTTAGCATTTGAAGGTCTTTCCGTTTTCTTCTGTTCTGACTTACCTTTTTCATTTCTTTTTCTTCTGTATGTGCCAATTCGTTATCAGAGGGCTGCCCTACTGGCTAAGGGAGATCCCTGACATTGTGTTCCGGACGAACAACGAGCCATACAAGGTGATCACTGTCTATCTGATGACCAAAACAACTAATTGTGCATGCGGCAAACATCAGCCATGCCATGATGATATTCCAGGATAATAAATGGAAGGACGCCTTGCAATGTACCCCATAGAAGTCACCAGATGTTGACGATCTGTGACCTGTTGATTTCATTTACGCAGATGCACATGGAAACGTTTGTGAAGATCATAATAAAAAGGCTCAAGGATGCAAACCTTTTCGCGTCACAAGGAGGCCCTATCATTCTAGCACAGGTTAGACAGGCAAAAACTGTCGTAGCAGCCTCTTCCTCTCAAGGTTTCTTTTTGGCCTGATGAACAATGCTCTGGGTCTCTGGCTATATATATGACCCTTTCTGTCTTTTTATTTTGGCATGGCCTGATGAACAGTTCTCTGGTTATATTGCTCCTTTCTGACGAAATGTCTGCCCAAATCTGCCTGCCAGATTGAGAATGAGTACCAGCATTTGGAAGCGGCGTTCAAAGATGAGGGCACCAAGTACATCAACTGGGCGGCACAGATGGCCATCGGCACCAACATCGGCATACCATGGATCATGTGCAAGCAGACCAAAGCTCCTGGTGATGTGGTAACTTTCATTTTTTTTTTACCGAATATATATGTTGTGCTTCCCTCTTCAACAAACTGGGGTTAATCAGATGACATTTTAGAGTTTGAGCCGTGGGGTCTTTGACGGATGCTTTGCCGCCATTGTCGCTTGCTCTTCGCAGATGCTTTGCCGCCATAGTCGCCCAACTCTTGCGGATGCTTTGCCGCGGGGTCTCTGGCGGATGCTTTGCCGCCTTTGTCGCTTTTCTCTTCTCGGTGGATGCTTTGCCTGCAGGTCCAGTAGGTTAGGTTGTGGCGGGGGCCCTCTCCCTACCATGTTTCTTTTTCTTGTGTATTTTGTTCTTAACAACTTTCTCTGTGGTTCGTGTGTTGCGCTGTGGGTTTTCCCATAGTCGCGTCGTGTAAGCTGATTTTTCGGCGCTCCCACTTCTTTTTAATGAAATACACGTCAATGCGTGTTCCCGAAAAAAGAGAATAGCAAAGTTCAGTAGTTGTTACTCTCAAACTAATAAAATGATAGCCTTTTGAGCTAAATTTGTACTACTTTCTTTTATAAGGAAATTTATACTGCTTTAAAAAGACACCAGTAATAACACGCTGGGCTTTTCTTTCTCTTCTTCTTGTGTAGATTCCTACCTGCAATGGGAGAAACTGTGGAGATACATGGCCAGGTCCAATGAACAAGAGCTTGCCCCTCTTGTGGACTGAGAACTGGACAGCACAGTAAGTTCTTCCTCCAGCAATAGTAATCCACTAACTTACCTTTGTTCAACAAGCTAGACCACTATCCGTAGAAACCTTCATCGTAAATCAATCATTTTCTTGGTGTATGTAAACAGGTACAGAGTCTTCGGTGACCCACCATCCCAGCGTTCTGCTGAGGACATTGCGTTCGCGGTGGCGCGCTTCTTCTCTGTGGGCGGTACTATGACAAACTATTACATGGTACTCAACTGTAGTACGAAAAGAAATAACAAAAAGAAAGCTCCATTACACTTTTAGGATGAGACTGTAACTGTTGTCGCTGAACCGCACTCACGGTTACATTACATTTGCTTGTTTGAAACTCTGAACAGTACCATGGTGGAACAAACTTTGGAAGGACGTCTGCTGCCTTTGTGATGCCAAAATACTACGACGAGGCACCTCTCGATGAATTCGGTGAGACGACGGCATTGACAGTAGCCGATTGCAATCGATCAGTTTTTCAACTCTGAGAAATTACATCCACATCTGCTTGTTGATGGACTATATTCAGGTCTCTACAAGGAGCCTAAGTGGGGCCATCTGAGGGACCTGCACCTGGCGCTGAAGCTGTGCAAGAAGGCCCTGCTCTGGGGGACGCCGTCGACTGAGAAGCTGGGCAAGCAGTTCGAGGCGAGGGTGTTCGAGATACCGGATCAGAAGGTGTGCGTGGCGTTCCTCTCCAACCACAACACCAAGGACGACGTGACGCTGACGTTCCGGGGCCAGTCCTACTTCGTGCCGCGCCACTCCATCAGCATCCTCGCCGACTGCAAGACCGTCGTCTTCGGCACCCAGCACGTGAACGCGCAGCACAACCAGAGGACGTTCCACTTAGCGGACCAGACGACGCAGAACAACGTGTGGCAGATGTTCGACGAGGAGAAGGTGCCCAAGTACAAGCAGGCCAAGATCAGGACACGCAAGGCCGGCGATCTCTACAACCTCACCAAGGACAAGACCGACTACGTCTGGTACACCTCCAGGTGCGCGGTTGCTTGCTTCAAAGCTTCAAGTTGGTATATAGGTGGTGTCATGTATGTGTGGGTGTTGTGAGTGTCGATGACGAATGCCTGCCTGCTGCCTGTGTGTGCAACAGCTTCAGGTTGGAGCCAGACGACATGCCGATCCGCCGTGACATCAAGACGGTGCTCGAGGTCAACAGCCATGGCCACGCCAGCGTGGCGTTTGTCAACAACAAATTCGTAGGTAATACAACTTGATTTCCAGACTGCTGCAATAGTTGAGGAGCTAGAAAGAAGCTGAATGAACTCCACTGTATGTATACATGTGTGTGCAGGATGTGGGCACGGGACCAAGATGAACAAGGCGTTCACGCTGGAGAAGCCCATGGAGCTGAAAAAGGGCGTGAACCACGTCGCCGTCTTGGCATCGTCGATGGGAATGATGGTGGGTGTTAGATTCATCTGTGCATATGCCGCATCGGAGAGCATTGTTCTTGGTTGAGATCAGGCTTCGATCCGGTTGGAAACGATTGTTTCAGGACAGTGGCGCTTACCTGGAGCACCGTCTGGCCGGCGTCGACAGGGTGCAGATCACAGGCCTTAACGCGGGCACGCTGGACCTGACGAATAACGGCTGGGGCCACATCGTCGGCCTCGTCGGCGAGCAGAAGGAGATCTACACCGAGAAGGGCATGGCCAGCGTCACCTGGAAGCCGGCCGTCAACGACAAGCCGCTCACATGGTACAAGGTAAACTAGCTCATCACGAGTACTGGTGTAACTAGTAAGCACTCCTACTAGGCTGCTGCAACAGTTGGTGTTTGTGCTTCTTCTCTGTTAAAATAACTTGCTGCGTGTTTTTTTTTTCTCAGAGGCACTTCGACATTCCGTCAGGAGAGGACCCGATCGTGCTGGATATGAGCACGATGGGCAAGGGCATGATGTATGTCAATGGCCAGGGCATCGGCCGCTACTGGATCTCCTACAAGCACGCCCTCGGCCGGCCATCGCAGCAGCTGTAAGCTCTAAGCTCTTACTAGTAATTTGCTGTAATTCTTTGTTTTTGTCGACTATGTATAAAGCATATTTGCTGATACGCATGCGTGCAGGTACCACATTCCCCGGTCCTTCTTGCGGCAGAAGGACAACGTGCTGGTGCTGTTCGAGGAGGAGTTCGGGCGGCCGGACGCCATCATGATCCTGACGGTGAAGCGCGACAACATCTGCACCTACATCTCGGAGCGGAACCCGGCGCACATCAAGTCGTGGGAGCGCAAGGACAGCCAGATCACGGCCAACTCCGACGACCTCAAGGCCCGGGCGACGCTGACGTGCCCGCCGAAGAAGCTCATCCAGCAGGTGGTGTTCGCGAGCTACGGCAACCCCATGGGCATCTGCGGCAACTACACCATCGGCAGCTGCCACACGCCGCGCGCCAAGGAGGTGGTGGAGAAGTCCTGCCTCGGCAAGCGCATCTGCACGCTGCCCGTGTCCGCCGACGTCTACGGCGGCGACGTCAACTGCCCCGGCACCACCGCCACGCTCGCCGTGCAGGCCAAGTGCTCCAAGAGGTCGCCCAGCGCCTCCGCGCAGTAATCCAGTCGTCGTCGGCTTCGGCTAGCTAGCTCCCGTCGTCGTGTTTCCTTCTGCGTTCTGGATGCTGCTGTACCATGGGACGACGATGATCTGACCGGAGACGTCGTCACGTCGTCGATCGGAACATCCATTCGTGGATGGGTGGGGTACAGATTGTCGGTTGTCACTGTAAGCTTTATACATACATATATCATCTCTATCTAGGAATATACATATAGATTGTTAATTTGATGAGCAAACATGTATGCAGATGTCGATTTGGTGATTAATAATAGCAATAATATATAGCATAGTGGACCAACTGACAGATGTATTATTGGTGTACCTGACATAATTCCTTACTTCTGAACCTGAGTTTATCTCTACTCAGCTCCAAATTATAAGTCATTTCAACTTTCTTGGAGAGTCAAAACATCAAGTTTTTTTTTAATCGGTCACATGTGAGAATAACTTTGTTTTCCTTTTTTTTCTATCGGTTTTTTGTTTCCCATTTTTTCCACAGCCAGTTTTTTTGTTTCCTGATTTTTTTTCCAGCTAGGTTTGGGTTTTGTTTTCTGATTTAAGATAATATATATTTTTTCGTCGGCAGGTTAAGGGGATATGGTCATGCAAAAATAATTGCGAAACCAGAGTAAAACGGAGAACAACATGAGCCTTTGTACAATTGACAATTCTTTCACTACCAAGTTATTATTGCATCTTTTTATTAGATTAAAAACCAAATTTGTTATATTAAAACTAGGTTCAGTTCCTTAAAGAAAACATAAATCCTGTGAATTAAGATGAGGAATTTGCTGTCCAGTTCGGTCTAAATAAATACACCCTAGACTATACCCATACACTAGTGCATGCATTCCACAACGAGGGCCGTCACATAAAAGTTGAGATAGGTCTCATTATAAATATCAGTGAACAAACCAGTCCCTAACACATCTGCAATGAACTTCTCACCGACTTTATATTAAACTTTAGAATTACATGTTTTATGAATTCTTAAAGGAAGTCACGAAACTTGAACATGGATATTATGTAAGTTAAAGTTATGATATATTTGGAAGCAAATATGTTCGTGATATGCAATAGAAGAAAAAAAACGTAAGAATATGTTCCTATTTTACACAAACTTAATAGGACATTATAATATCATTGCCAACATTGACTTAAAGTAAATATTCATATTCATTATTAATAACGCATATGGAAAATTAATTTGTAATTTTTATCTCTTAAAGTTTATAGAAATGGAAAAACATTACACATATGTAGGGGGTGAGCATCTCCTTTTTTTTCATGGCATTTCTTTCTCCTATTGCAACACACTGCTATGTTTGCTTCGCGCATCATCCTTCCAAACTGCACTCTAGTATGATAGTATCCCTTGTCCGTCTTTCACTCCTGTCATTCACACATTTCTAATTCAAATCCAATACAGGATCACATTTCCGATCCAAAACTAGCATAGTCCAAATCTAACATAAGACCATGTTTCCAATAGCACGTATCTAGCCACGGCACAGAGTCTGGTTCCAAAATGCGTTAGAATATATGACACAATTATTATATAAATCTTAGAGCCACAAGTCATTCAAGTGACTGTGTTAGAGCATATGACACAATTGTTGTATAAAATCTCAGAGACAAGTCATTCAAGTTTCTGCGTAATAAGAGGGTGTTTGGTTGGAGGAGTTAAAGTTTAACAAACACGGTAGCACTTTCGTCTTATTTGACAAAAAGTTTTCAATCTTGGACTAATTAGGCTTAATAGATTCGTCTCGTAAATTACTCCTAATCTGTGCCGACATGCATGCAATTAGTCTACATTTGGTACTCTATGCATTTGAGGGAACATTGATGTGATGGGAGTTAAACTTTAACATACTCAAACCAAACGGGGCCTAAGTTGTATGTTCCGTTACAATACACAAACATATTTGCTAGTATACAGAAAAAACTCAACGACAGTATTTGAAAAGGAGAAGCAGAGAAACGCCAAAAAAAAACCCGGGAAGGTCACGTGAGACTAAAAATCAATTAAAGACATATTTGCTAGTGATTTAGAAAAAGCTAAAAACAATATTTGAAACAAGAAGCACAGAAACGCCAAAAAAAACCCGGCAACCTTTTCTCTCGCGTGTATACGCTAGGTCGCTTGATTAATAATGATTGAAATTAAAAAAAGTAAAAGTAAATTAAAACAAAAGAGGAGGGGGGCGTTGCGAGAATCGAACTCGCGACCTCTCGCACCCAAAGCGAGAATCATACCACTAGACCAAACGCCCTGTGCGTTAATGTTTTCAATTTTATTTTATTTATCTGATAGCAATAGTCAGCAAGACCACAACTGCTTGCTGTTTATTTCTTCGATACTCCTATAGTCCCATGCGAGTTTTTTAGGGCCTGCGACTTTGGACCCCACCTATTTGTGCGCGAGGATTAGCTGCAACTGCAAGTGCTTGATGGAAAATGACATGGCGTGGTATTGGGTCTCGTAATTCATGGATTTGATCCGCAATCAATCTATCTTGTGTGTTTTTAATTTTCTAACTAATCGCGGATAATCTGTACATTTCTACGAACAGTCTTCATATTTGTAGGGTACTCAGAGAAAAATAATCACGTAGTCTAAGTTTGCTAATCACTTGCACGGAATACATCCAAAGGCCGTTGAGCATTAGAGCAAGCTTACTAATAGGGCTAAATACATGGCTATAAATCAAGTTATTAGAGTCAAACTGTACAATAGTTTCTTCTACTTCCTCTATTTTTTTACATGTCATATTAAGCTAAGTCAAACATTATTATCTTTTGTTATTCATTTCACAAAGTTCTTATTATTCTGCAACATATGAATTATATATTATGAAAGTATTTTTCATAATAAATCTAAAAACATAAATGTTGTGTCATGAACCTACATAACTTTTTTTTTAAAAAAATCAATGAATAAAGATACGAATGTTTAACTTAGGACAAACCTAATATGACATATAAATAAAAATAGAGGGAGTATTTGTCTATAAAAAGTATAATAATAATAATAATAATAATAATAATAATAATAATAATAATAATAATAATAATAATAATAATAATAATAATAATTATTATTATTATTATTATTATTATTATTATTATTATTATTATTATTATTATGTGGTATCATGTCTTACATTCTATTTTCTATTTTCTATTTCTCCTCACGTACACTTATTATCTGGGTCCATTATTGTATAGTCTTTTGTGATCATCTCGTTGTTTGCATAAGAATCAACCTCTCCCCTCTCGTCTTCGTTCTCTCCTCCGCATCAACAAAATTATTGACTAGCTTAGCTATAAAACAATTACTCCCTCCGTCCCTAAATATCTGTCGTCGTTGGTGTGCGTACAACAAGTTTGACTCGATTTGTAGAAAATGTATGCAACATTTGTATCTTTAAATAAATTTATTAAAAAAACTATATTCAAATATCTTTCCAATGATACTAATTATGTACCATAAATATTAATATTTTTAATATATATTTAGTCAAAGTTGTTTATCAGGAAGCGAAAACGACAGATATTTAGAGACATAGGGAGTATTACACTTGTTCTTAGTGGTTGATGGCATAGGAACTGGTTGACGTTATCTCGGAATATATTAAATTATGTGACACATCCGTTAGGCTCAGTTTGTGGGATCGTGGAATCCAACTTCTTAATTGGAAAATCCAAGCTCGTCAGCTTGTCAAATTCTAATACATAGATACGTAACTACTGCTACTTATATATTATATCTAGAACATGGTAAAACCTATCTATTTGCAAAAACCAAAACACCTTACAATTTAGAACATGTGGAGCAGTATATAGACATTTGGACCGTAGCTAAATTATGGACTTTAGATTCCAAAATCTCTAGGGATTCAAGCAGTCCTTTGGTTTCTTTGTGTATTTATTAAGAGTTTGGTACCAACAAGGCTACGCAGGCATACAACGTAAATCTTTATACCTTTTATTCTTTTATTTTCTTTTTCTCAGAGACAAGAGAGTTATGTAGTTTTTTACCGGGATCTTTTGTATAGACCATGATTTTGTTACCTGAAAGAAAATGACACACAAGTATGATTTTTTTTTTTGGTTTTCCCGTGACGTGTCTAAGCACGTTTTTAACTAAGCTTAGGCTTGGTAGGATCACCATGATCCTTACGAGACATATAAAAGAATCACTAACAAAGATTGTAATATATTAATTACATAAAAACAATTCGTGAGTAGATGAAGCTTAACACATTTGTTATATAACCTTTCGTGAGCATATTTTAGAAGGATGGATAATAAACTCGAATTCCCATTAGTACAGATATAAGGGTAGCATAGCACACATAGGCCAGTTCCAGAAATACAAATTCCTTCACGCACTGTTTTTACAAGTTCAGCCTGACAACTCACAAGGATTCCTTGAATACCCATTACAAATATAACAAACCACGGATTCAACGGCTGTAGGATTCTGAATTATCATAATGACACTTGTAGGAACAAGCATTTTGATCCGCCACATTTACGTTTGGAATAACCGAGTTCTGGCCTTTGCAAGGGAGTTGAAGCTCATTGTCAAGTATTAGTACATAGATCCCATAAAAGCACAGTAGTAGTCAAAACACACAATACTTGTTTTTTGAGAGGAAAATATCTCTGCTTTTGAGAAAGCTAGTTAAAAGTCTTACAAGCTGGGGAAACTAGCTACATTACAGTACAAAAGGAGTATTTAGCCTCAACCAACAACAAAGGATAGCTAGCCCTGACCAAGAACAAAAGGACTATTTTGCTCCTTTAAAGCCTCCTTGCCCATCCATTCAATTAAGTGGTGAGCCAAAATCTTCATATTGGTTTTGTTTTACTCCTTGAGCAACTATATCCATATTTGCATGAAATTGATATACTAGCATAAATCACAACATCTAGATTGCTAAGACTTCTTCTCAATCGCCATTTCGTCACGGTTCTTCCATATTGCCCATGTCATACCTACAAAGCAAAAGAAAACCAATCTTCGAGGGACTCCGAGCCTATCTTTGGAGATCGGGAATAGGCAAACGTTGGCTAACTTTAGGGGACCCAAATTCAAGATTCCATCAACATGCCAATGGAAGAAGGAAAGGAACGGTGATCCATCTTGACACTAAACATGTCAAATTACCGACTAGAAGGAAATCATGAATCATGTGGTTCAATACTATAAGCAATTGTTTGGAGGCTCTGAAACAAGGAATATTCAACTTACATAGTCATTTGGGAAGGATTTAAAAAACTTAAGCAAGATGACACTGATTTGATTAAATCCTCTTAGGAAGAGGAGATTAAGCAAGTTGTCTTTGGAATGAAAAGTGATGTTGCACTAGGTCCTAATGGCTATGGAGCCAGCCTTTTAGCAAAAGTTTTAGGATTTGATTAAGCAGAAATATCGCGGTATGTTTGACTTTTACAAAGTTTGATAAATTATGAAATATATTTTCACAGTATACCTATTGAAGTAAAAAACATCTTTTTTGGTTTCTTTTTTTTTTTGACAGAGGTAGTATATTTCATCAGAAACACAAAAGGAAGCCGCCACTAGAGGGTGTGTACAAACAAAGCCTTTTTCCAATCTAGTATGACAGGTGGAATGATTTTTTTTTGGGCGGCACAAACTGGGGGCGCTGAACAAGTTATCCAATGCCCTTCATGCTCAAGGCTTGGCTCTGCTGAAAAGACTCGAACTGACAACCTTCCTGGACCCTGGGTATGTAACAGGTGATGATTAAGTTATAACTGATGCACTGGGTGATGACTGAAACTGATGCACAGAATCTGCTGCTCGGCGCTCACATTGTTTTCCTCCATAACAGAGCTAAATTGGGGCCATTGTTTAGGGAGATTAAGAGTAGAATGGCTTTCGATTTTGCAAGTTTTATTCTCTGTATAAATGTCCCAGAAGTTGCAACTCTTTCGGACTGTATTGTCCCCGACTTTGTTGTTCCTCGTGTGTAAGTACGTGACTTTGTTGTTCCTCGTGTAAGTATGTGACCACTGATTTTGGCCGGTGCTTGTTGATTAATGGAACTGCGTTTCCATCTAAAAAGACATGTAGTCGGCCTGTATAAAAAGGTACTCGGCGTTGCTCATCATTTCAAGTAATAGTTGTACTATGATCCTAGGATCCCGGATGGTTTGATTCTTCTTATGGGGGAGAAACAATTCATACAAAAATGCACCTTAGCAGTAACAGATTACACCACCGTAATGTTCAACCGCTTAATAAAACATCTCGTATTATTACAACACGGGCATAGCAACATAAGTGCGGAGAAAATCACCAAGTCTTCAGACCATAGAAACCTAGATCAAGGGAGAGACAGAGCGTGGTAGGACAATGATAGAGGAGATACAGACCTATGCCTTCCCAGCAACAAGCTTGTCGATGAGGTCAGCTGCGTCTTCAACTGTTGCGATCGTCTGGGCGCTGGACTCCTCCACGCTGATATCGAAGTGCTCCTCAAGGCCCATCACAATCTCAACCTGTGACGAATTTGGAAGAACCTTTAGTAAAATCTTGAAAGAAAAAATTCCAAAAGAGCAAGCCATTCGTCTAAAAAATTAGATCCCCTCCCTCCAACCTGAATAAATCCATTTCTAGAGTTGTCCTAAGTCTATTTTTTTTTTTAAGTTTAGCTGAATTTGATAGAAAAAAGTCTGATATTTATGACACAAAATTAGTATAGTTAGATACAAAATGAAATATATTTTCATGTTATGCTTTTTTGTTGTCAAAGATGTTAGTACCTTTTTGAAAAAAATTGGTCAAACTTAAGAAAAAATTGAGTTATGACAACTCTAGAAGTTGATTCATCCAGGGAGGGATATCTGTGATACTAGGCATAACATTCTTTCGAAGAGCTTCTCTGGTCCTTGTAGGGAATACAAAATTACAGACTGACTGACAATGTCCTGAAGGAGTAAGTGTGGAGTGTTGTTATATTGAAGCAATAAAGATCCTAAGTACGAAGTGGATAGGTCATAGGTTACATACAGTTTGCAATCTATCTAATTACTCAGGAAAAAGGAAAAAATGAGACAATGTAGTTGCATTAGGCTAAGTATAAATTGGCGGATTTAACAACCATACATTTCCATCACAAAATCATTTAAAAAGTGACTATATAGATGACATCAGCAAGAAATATTTTTACCATGTCCAGTGAATCCGCACCAAGTTCAGAGAATTTGGAGTCACCACAAACTTCAGTGTGGTCAGGAAGAGCAAGCTGCTTCTTCACAATTTCACAAACCTTGTCCACTGTATCCTTCTTGGCCTGTCACAATCCAAAATTTGAAATGTCATTATGTTTGCAATATAAGAGAATATATATTCAAAAAAGTGTCACTGGAAGTATGGTTATCTTGCTAGAAGCACTACAACTAGAAGCAAATATAAGTAGAACCTATTTTTTCCCCTTGAATTCCAGAACGAAGGCAAGGGAAGAAAACAGAGCCCTTCTTCTATAAACAATAAGGAACTTTGGTGATTCCTGACCGTTAGTATATATTATTACTAGTTCAGTTGAGATCCACAGACACAGTAGATAGATTAGGAAATCAATAGCTTTGTCATAATAATGCACAGAAGCAGTAACTCAGGAAAATCACTAGCTTTGCTATGATAAAAAAAACCTCACAAAATGCATTTCTGTATTGTAAGGTCAAGTATGGAACTCACAGCGCAGGAAAAAGTTCTCATAGTCATTGGTTGCAGGCGGAGGAATGCATTTCCCTTCCTCACCGTGGAGAAAGCTAGAGAGTTTGTGTTGATTGCCTGCAATTCAAGGGAGGACAGTTAATTAAAGAGCATGAAGAAGGATCAAAATATCTGACCTGTCGTGTGACCAAAATTAAGGATATGAAACATCGTACTAGGATTCAACACTATCCCCTTCAATTGAACTCGCATCCGGAATAAATAATTCTATTAGAAATAGTATTTAAGGCCTGTTTGGTTTCCAGTTTAACTCTCCTCACATAATGTTCTCTTAAATGCATGGAGTACTAAATGTAGACTAATTACATGCAGGTCGGCACAAATTAGGAGTAATTTACGAGGCGAATCTATTAAGCCTAATTAGTCCAAGATCGGAAACTTTTTATCAAATAAGACAAAAGTGCTACAGTGTAGACAAAAGTGCTACATTATTGGTTACCTAAATAAAGGCTTGTTTGGTTAAGAAACATTGTAGCACTTTCGTCTTATTTAACAAAAAGTTTTCAATTTTGGACTAATTAGGCTTAATACATTCGTCTCGTAAATTACTCCTAATCTGTATCGACATGCATGCAATTAGTCTATATTTAGTACTCCATGCATTTGGCACAACATTGATGTAACACGTCGGAACCAAACGGGGCCTAAATGAGATTCTATCATGTTCATGTACGTGCAAAGAAAATTCTTAGCGATCCCATCACGGAACCTATTTATGAAAGATCATCAACTTTGCAAGAGAGCAGATCTGCACAAATCCCCTTTAGAAGCGGCTCAACGAAGCCATAGGCACCCATAAAGGTCAGCTTTCCCCACAGAACTAAAAAAGGTTTCACCCAGCCGTTAATCCAACACATGCTCTCGCAGTGGTGAGTCACCAGTTCTTCAGTTTACCACGAGTGCAAATCCGTCGAGGGACGAGGGTCTCTCCAGATCAGGCGCACGCATCACAGGCAGGAAACCTTATTAAACCCCCCAAACCCCGTCCGTGCGCAACGCAGAAGGCAGGCCGACTTAGAGATGGATCTGGAGAGACCAACGAACAGCAGGTGGCGCTTGCGACCTCGGATCTGAGTAGAATTACCTTGACGGGCCTGGCGAAGGAGAGCGCGGAAGATCCGGCGATGGAGGCCATGTTCGTCAGACAAGCACGAGAAGAGGGGAGGCGGCGGGCACGAAGAGCGTGAGAGCGACGGGGAGGTGGCTGGCCGCAGCTGGGTAGGTTGGAGTTGGAGCAGAGTGGCCTGGCCGGAGCGAGCGCTTTATACACGCCGGGGTGGCGACGCGGCCGCGGGCATCGGTCGTATCGACGGGCGGCGGGGTCCACGAGGCCGGAGGCGGGCCCCGCCGCACAGGCAGGCGGTTGGGCGGTGGGGCCGTGCGGGAGTGATGAGAGCATTGAAAGAGGGATGTGGGGGGCCGTAGGGCCCATCCCGAGTGTACGGTGGACTGTACGTGTAAGGCCCATCAGAAGACGGGCCGCGGCCGGCTCTAGTTGCTGCGTGTGCTAGTAAATGTAACAATTGCTGTGATTTACAGGCCCATATACTGTTGATGTAGCCCTGTCGTGTTAATAACAAGGAATCCTAATAACAATATAGTTGATTTTGTTTTGCTAAAAAAACAATAGTTGTTTTTTTCAAGAGAAAAGAAAGGAACACAGAACAAAACAGTGTTCTATACGTAGAATAGAATGGGTGGAGAAATGTGCAACAAAAACAAGCGCAGCAACGGTACGTGTGGTGTGGATGCTACTAGCTGCCTGCACTTTACACCGTGGGGGCATGTCAATATGTCATGGCATGCGATTGTTGTGAGTGGGGCAGCTTAAACGCGCGGCATTTCTCTGCACGATACGAAACCTTTCTCCGCGCGACCAAGCTTCCGTGCATCGCGCGGCCAGCGACTCCAGCACGCGCTCGATCCCTGTTCCCTGTACCATCATACGCTACCACTGCATACTGTAAGTACTTCATCCTTTCAATTTTAACAAAATCTTGCTGAAATTTTACGAAATCCGACAAGTTTGGGTGACCTCAAATAATAGCACCGACCAGCAGAGGCCGTACGTACGTACGTACGTACGTAAAGTTCGCTGGAATTGGGACTTTGGAGCTTGCCAAATGCGAGCCGTCCGATCATGTGCGCTTGCATTGCTAGCTTTTGGGAGCAAAAAGCTGCAGAGCCGTGCTGCCCGTGCATGCATGCCATCACGTCAGATTTTGGCTTCGCTTTTTTAGGCCTCGTTTAGGCCTAGCGCCGGTTTAGATGCAAATTTTTTTTGAAAAAACAATACTGTAGCTTTTTTATTGTTATTTGATAAATATTGTTCAGTCATGGTCTAATTAAGCTTAAAAGATTCGTCTCGTCCATTTCGTCTAAACTGTGTAATTAGTTTTATTTTTTATCTATATTTAATGCTTCATACATGCGTCCAAAGATTCGATGTGACGGGAAATCTACTGTTCTTTTGTAAAATTTTCTGGATCTAAACTGGGCCCTAATCTTCGGTGAAAAGTTTTTGGTTATATGGATGTTTCATGAAATGTTAGAAGGAGTATTCATATATTAATAAAAAAACTAATTACATAGCTCGTCTAAAAACCGCGAGGCGAATTTATTAAGCCTAATTAATCGGTATTAGCACATGTGTGTTACTGTAGCAATTATGACTAATTATAATCTAATTAGACTTAAAAGATTCTCTCACAAAATCCATATAAACTGTATAATTAATTATTTTTTATCTATATTTAATTCTCTATACATGTGTCGAAGAAAAAAAATGGCCTCCATCGGAGGACTCCGGCGCACGCAAGTACGAAACGCATTCATATCGCACACATGCTGCTGCGCATGCCACGGCCCGCCCACCAGTACTGGAGTACTGTACTAGTGCCGGCCATCACGTAGCGGTCGACCTGTACTCCTGCTACGTTGGTTGTTTCATTGAATGACAGAACAAAAGCGTGTCATTATTATCTATAGTAATCGGTGGCTCCCAGCCACACCCGGGCCGGCCGGCCGGGGTCGTCGATAAATTTGAAAAGAAAATTGTCTTGATAAATATTTTTAAAATCATGTTGATTCACTTTTTTGCCGAGCGCCGTAGGCTTTACCGAGTGTTTTTTTCGGACGCTCAGCAAAGAAAGCTTTGCCGAGAGCCAAATAAAAAACACTCGGCAAAGCCTCTACACTCGGCAAAGAAGGCTTTGCCGAGCGTCCGATAAACGGCTCTCGACAAAGAAGTTTCTTTGCGAGAGCAAAAAAAAAAAAACACTCGGCAAAGAAGGCTTTGCCGAGCGTCCGATAAACGACTCTCGGCAAAGAAGTTTCTTTGCCGAGAGCAAAAAAAAAAAAAACACTTGGCAAATGCTTCTTTGCCGAGTGCCAAAGTAAAACACTCGGCAAAGCAATTTTTCAAACCATATTTTGGTGCCCTAAACGAATTCAAATAAAAAAGTTTTCAACTACAAACTTTATATTGGTCATTTCTTTATTCGACAAAGTAATAATTACGTTGTTCATAAAATCTATATGTCTCTCATGTAGTTCCATGAAACCACAAGAGAGATATATAAGATTTGTGAACAATGTTAGCACCACAATTTCGGATGGAAAAACTTCCTAAATGAAGTTTGTAGATCTCGAAAGGTTATGAAACATTGTAGTTGACCACTTTTTAATTTGAATTCATCTTATCATGGAAAACTACGTTTGAAATTCAAAATTTTAAAATTTTAAAATTCGAATTTTTCAAAAGACCTCGGATGGAAAAACTTCCTAAATGAAATTTGTAGATCTCAAAAATTTATGAAACATTGTAGTTGTCCACTTTTTCATTTGAATTCATCTTGTCATGCAAAACTACGTTTAAAATTCAAAATTTTAAAATTTGAATTTTTCAAAAGTTCTCGGATGGAAAAACTTTCTATATGAAAAATGTAGTGCTCGAAAAGTTATGAAACTTTGTGGTTGACAACCTTTTGATTTGATAGGTCCTGTAGCACTTTTTAGGTTTGCTTTTTGCAAACTAAACAGGCTCTACAGAAGAAAAATATGCTCAGACTACCCGCAGTCACGTAGAGCCTGTTTTTCTAGGGTGGATGCGGTGCGGAGGTCGAGCTGGACGCGTCACGGCAGCCGCAGCTCAGACTACCCGCAGTCATGGACCTCTATATTCATCCTCTATATGTCCTAGTCAGCAAGATTCTCTCCTCTATACTTAATTCTTCCGCATCCATCCATTCTCTATATCATCCTCTATCCACTCTATCCACTGTGGGACTCACTTGTCACTTTATCTAAATATATTCATGTGTGATCTAGTTTTGAAGGATTTATTGAGACGAATTCAATGATGCAATCGAAATTTAATTTGGATTTTTGGTTTGTGAGTTATAGCATTTTTTTCCTTTGTTTAGCTAGTGAAACCCGGCACTATAGAGTATAGAGTAAACACTGTACCACTCTAAATATAGAGTGAGAGAAAGGATAGAGTATCGTTTTAGAGTGCTCAGTGTAGCAGTTTTTACTCTATATTCATACTCTAAAGCTTTAGAGTATCGTTTCATAGTAACCACTGCGGGCAGAGGAAAAAAAATTGTATGGAAACTGTATGCACCATTGAGCCGTGCATACTCCTAGCATCGTTATTCGACGCGTGTCTCCGAGCAGCTAGCGAAGACGTCGTGGGCTCGGCTCGGCTGTACGCACGTCTCCACTACGAACCGAAGCACGTGGCTCCACTACGTCTCCAACAGGCAGCCGATAAATCACCGAGCCGTTTGATGCCTTTAGTGGACACGCGTCCTTCATCGGACGGAAGTTTCCACGGAAACTCGGTGCATACAGTTTTCATGCAATTTTTCCCTCACGGAGTCCCAGCACCAGCCACAAATCGGATGCAGGATCTGATCTGATGCCAGGCTGGCTGACCACACGCAGCGGTCGGTACCAACACACGAAACGAGAGCGCGTGAAGGATCGAGCCCCTGGCTCCATGCTACCGTCTGCCAGCCTGTTCACTCTGACTCAACTGACTACGGGGTTGTTTAGTTGGTGAAAAAGTTTGGGTTCGGCTACTGTAGTACTTTTCGTTTTATTTGGCAATTTATGTTCAATCATGGACTAATTAGGCTTAAAAGATTTGTCTCGTGATTTACAATCAAACTGTGTAATTAGTTTTTTCTTTCGCATATATTTAGTACTACATGCATATGCCGTAAGATTCGATGTGATAGGTCCTGTAGCACTTTTTAGGTTTGCTTTTTGCAAACTAAACAGGCTCTACAGAAGAAAAATATGCTACCGTCTGCCAGCCTGTTCACTCTGACTCAGGCATCGTTCACTTCTCCTCCCAACCCAAAATATTTCCTCTTACACACATCACATCAAATCTTTCGACGCATGCATGAAGCATTAAACGTAGGTAAAAAAGATAACTAATTGCATAGTTTGTCTGTAAATGTCGGGACGAATCTTTTGAGCCTAGTTAGTCCATAATTGGACAAATTTTGCCAAATAACAACGAAAGATGCTACAGTAACTTTTCAGCTACTTTTCGCGAAGTGAACACACCCTCAACTGACTACAGAAGAAAAATATTATTGAATGACCGATCGATTTGGCTGAGGCCATGTTTAGTACAAAAAAGAGCTAAAATTTTTTGTATAGTAACTGTCACATCGAATCTTGGGACGTATGCATGGAGCATTAAATGTAGGTAAAAAAATAACTAATTGCACAGTTTGTCTGTAAATGTCGAGATGAATCTTTTAAGCCTAGTTAGTCTATGATTAGACAAATTTTGCCAAATAACAACGAAAAGTGCTACATGAACTTTTCTCCAAAAATTTTCGCATCTAAACACGCCTGATAATCTGCTATGGCCTTGTTCACTTCCCCATCCTAACCCAAAATATTTCCTCTTCCACCCATTACATCAAATCTTTCGACGCATGCATAGAGCATTAAATGTAGGTAAAAAATATCTAATTACATAGTTTGTCTGTAAATGCCAAGACGAATCTTTTAAACCTAGTTAGTCTATGATTGAACAAATTTTGCCAAATAACGACGAAAGGTGCTACAGTAACTTTTCACTAACTTTTCCCTAACTAAACACACCCTATATATTCCTAGTACTTCTGAGGGACGAAAACGGATCGGATACGGATGGATATCACTGATATTATATTTGTTTTCATATTTATGTTTGAATTTGGATTTGAATACGGATAGTGTCAACCATGCCGGATAGGATACGATTGTATATTAACATCATAAATATGTTATTTGAGTATTCGGATGTTGAATATTCGGACTTAAATACGGATGGATCTGAACCCCTGTAAACGGATTCAGTATCGAATACGATAGAAAAATATTCATACCATTTTTATCCCTACTCCTGATACGCTATGCCGTGGACGGCAGGCTAGCGAGTGGCGACAAGCGCTAGATGCGAATGGGATCCGAGGAGTCGAGCAGACATATACCTATGCGCACGCGGGTGCATGGTGCACCGTTTGGCAGCAAGCCAGCAACCAGCAACAATAACCAAATTGAGGAGCACTGCAAAGAGCGCCGGTTTTCACTTCTCGTGAAATCAAAATTTTGATCTGATATAAATGAAATTATTAATATTTATGATACATAAGAAGTATCGTTATATTAATTGCTAAATACAAATATTACTAATATTTAATACTTCCTCCATATTGGTAATTCAACGTTTTGAACAGTGACACGGTCTCCAAAGCATAACTTTGACTTCTTATTTTTATAAAAAAATATTTATTGAAAAGTCATATATGTATAATTTTACGACTTTTTGAAGACAAATCTATTCATCTGATTTTCACATTTTCATACTCAACAACTTAAAGTTATTCATTATTTACATCTCTCTTCAAGGAGGACGAACTGAGAAAGTACTATTATAACCAGGGCACATGATTACCATTTTGCCTCTCAACTCTGGCAGTTTGGTCCGTTTATCTTAAAAGCAAATACTACTCACTCTGTCCAAGAGTCATGTGTTTGGTTCGAGGGACGAAAGAGGATGGAATGGGGGCGACCTCCTTTTTATTTTAGAGGGACAAAGAGCATAGGGTCCATCGTCTTTAGAGAATATGATATAGGAATATGCCTTCAAATCGAGGACGCCTCCATCCCTCGAAAATGACCAAGTATGGTCAAACTATGGCTGCGTGAGGTGAGCTTCGTCTATGGTGCGAGGCTAGCGACAGTGACGATCTAAGTGAGTGCACACTGGGCTAGCGGTGGTAGCGGCATGGGGCAAGCGCGGCCTGAGCAGGTGTAGTGGTGGCAGCGCGGGGCGAGCTGCAGAGGTGGTAGGGTGAGCGTGACGCCGGCAGCTGCAGGGGTGGTGGGGCGACCAACCAACTAGCGAGCGCACACAGGCCAGCTGCGTTGGCAGCGCAATCGAGTGTGGCGGCACTACTTGTCCGCTGCCAATTGAAGAAGGTAGAGGAAAAAAATGAGAGAATGATGGTCAAGACCCACATGTCATGTAACTTATTATCCTATATTCTGTGAACCTGGAGCCAAACACGGGACGAAGACGGTCCCATCTTGATAACCAAATGAAGAATAAGGATGGTCACGTCCCTCAAAATGAGGATGTAGCTATTTCATCCCATGTGGTCTTTAAACCAAACACATGATAAGTTGCCTGTGCAAAACGTATTTTTCCCAAGAGTTAACATTTTATAATATGTTCCCTCCCTACCTTTTATTTTCGAGCCTACAACACTCGTGTTGCCTCTACATATCACCGGTTGTGTACAATGTCGGCCATTATCCTCAATTGCCACTCTGTTAGCTTATGTTATCGATTTGTTCCGAGTAATCACAGCGACACAAAAACATCACGTACACAGTTGCACGCTGCTGCCGCGATGACACACCTCTTCCACACTGCGGAGTTGCGCTAGTGCACTGCTGCGCTACACTAGCTACCACCACCGCGTCGCTGCACCGCGCTACCGCACCTTGCCTCCGTGATGCTGCACGCTATGGATCGCCAGGGCACCATCACTGATGACAAACCGAAACTACTCCATCTGTGGATGAACTCTGAAAAGTAGAAAACCAAACCATCCTCTCCTCCATTAAAAGATGCAGATTCTTCATCTCCATGACCCTCTACAACAACTCCTCGATTAACCCATCTATGGGGTAGTCTAGGCACGAATCTGGTACATATTCATTTAGGTCGAAGTTCTAATTTGGCCATATTTATTCTACTACTGCAATCTGTAGCATGAATAAGAGAGAGAAAGAGGAAGGAGATTAATGGAATGGAGATGTCAGTCTCCGGACGCCCAAACGGACGCCCGCGTGTGCTAGGCCGTTTTCCTGTACCCTGTTTCCCATGCCTTCTCATTTCACGTGCTCACGCGGGGCCGTGTGATGGGGACGTAATTCCCTATCTTTCGTCAGATTTAATATAACTATCGATTTGGTCGAAGAACGACACACCGATCCAGCTTCAAATCACAAAGACCCGAATCCTGCAACCTTAGCACCACGCCTCCTCTGGTTATCAACTGTGTCACAATCCGGTTGACCTCACCACGAAGGCTAATCCCTACTGCGAATCAAAGAACACAAGTAAGAACAAGATAAAATGCAACTCAATTGAAGTGACAATTACGGATATATGATTAAGCACTCCAAGTTGGAGTCTCACAAACCGATAACGGTGACTGTTCAATGACAGATTGATCTAAAGGAAAACCTAAACCCTAACATAGGTGTCGGCTACTGATAATAAAGCCTAAGGGGCATCAAGGACACCTACTTATGTCGCTAAGAAGTCTCGACATGTTACAAGGGCCAAATGGCCCAAAAGACGGCGCCGCAACGTCCTGACAGATTCTGGATGTTAACTTATTTCGATGATTGCTATCGACTTCAATGAAATTTGGGTCTCAAACTAAATCCATTGGTTAGCTTATGAAATAATCTTTCTATCCATATATGGATCATCGAAAACAGAGTCCGGATGTGTCCTGGACGTCCACTTTACTATAGATTGGTCCTAGAGCCCGAGATGGACTTGAACTTGATATGGATTAGGCCTCCAACTTGGCTTGGACGCCCTTGCTTGACTCCTAAGGTGGTGGCCAAGGAGTAGGACGTCCTTGGGCATCTCTTATATGTTCTCCATCTTCTTGGGGCGTGCTCCAACTTAGGTCTGGATCCCAAGTGTGAATAACAAGCCCGTGACGATGCCGTAGCACCCGACTGAAAATAGTAGCAGAATGTCTCGATGATTTGGAGGCCTTGCCTATGTGATATTGAGGTGGGACTGGATCTATTTGAAAGCTTATCAAATAATCTTTCCATCAAGTGCCTATTGACCTCGATCGCACTCCGGATGGATGAGTTATGGCCTTTCCAATGAAGCACTATCGGGCTACCGATGAACCGAAAGTTCAACTTTGATGGACTTCCACTTTGAGACGCATTTGTGCCTACATTCAAATAATGACATATACATGTGGAACCAAGTGAATTGTACCCAAAATTACTATGCAAAGGTTGGAACAAGCGCACCTTATAATCAATGGTCGTATCCGATGGTGTCATGTCCTCATCATCCTCCCCTTCTTGACAACAAACCATCCTCGGTTTGAGCTTAGTTGGAGGACAGATTGTAGGTAGTAGCCAATATTGCTCCCTTTATTGAAATTTAACCTATTGCTTTATAACAAAACTTGGGGATCTTAACATGATATGATTATATCTATTGTAGGCCTCAAAATTATCATATTGTTGCACAACAAAAGAAGATTTCAGATTTGAACAAATATAAACTCTGTGTACCATATACTCTCCTTTATTATTATATTTCCCAATAAAGTAAAATATACATCTAGATAACCATGACAAATCAACAAACGTAAATTTCTCTTGCAAAGTAGTAAGAGCACACAGAGTATCAAACTCAATATAACCCAAAGTATCTAAAGAATACAATAATTTTAGCTCATCTTTTTCAGCAGCAATGGAAAGAAAATTCTTATTTTCAGCACAAGTATTTGGTTCCAAAACAAAAGTATCATGCTCATTCAAATTCTTATTTTCAGCACAAGTATTCGGTTCCAAAATAAAAGCGTCATGCTCATTCACTAGTTGTGGCACATGTATATTAAAAGCATTGTCACACAACTCTTCTTTGTCACAAGCACTGTCAGAACAATTATTTTGTGACAAAGGAAATTCAGACTTTGTGTCCACTAAATGTTGCTCTATTATAGCATGAGTGGTGGACAAAATCAACACATCACCACCAATTTGAACATTATCATATTTTGTAGCAAGCATAAAATGATCTTCTAGTTTAGGTACTTGGGGATTTTTATTTTTAATATCAACCTCTTTGTTCTTATTAGAAACACTATCTTTAGGAAGTTGTACAATTTCAGCCGAGTTTAAAATTTTACCATGCTCCAAAGTGGGTGTGAGAGGTGGTGGTGAAGATGCTCCTGCAGCGGTGGAAACAGCCACTCGTCTGCTTATCACAATCTCGATCTTCGCGAATGCTTGCTCCACCCTTCCTAAAACCTGGTTGAGGTCGTCGTCAATGTTGGTCTAGTTCTTTTGTTGATGTGCCTGTAATTCTTTTTCTGCAAGCATAGCTAGCTAAAACAACTGGTTTGTAATGTTAAAATCTTTTATAATAAACAATGTCCTAAATTTCACATCTCAAACCACTATAAAAACAACACACTTTATCATCTGGATCCTCCTCTATCCCACAATGAATCATGCCCTTATGAAGCTCTGCAAAATATTCTTGAACGGACATATCTCCCTGCTCTAAGCGCCGTAATTTCTTACGCAAATCTTGTTTGTATGAAACAGGAACAAATCTATCACGCATTGCTTCTTTAAATCTATACTAGGATTGAGGTTGTTGATGTAAATTAGCCAATTGTCACCACCAGATTTGAGAAAAATTCTTGAATCCACTAGTAGCAAGTTTAACTTTATGTATCTCATGAACTAGGTGAGAATTAAATTCTTGTTCTACAGTCATCTCCCAATCTAAATATGCGTCTCCATCATAAGATCCAACAAAAGATGGTATGATAAATTTACCTCTTCTACCTTGATGATTATAGTCAATATATGATGGCAAAATATTCGTCATGCGGTCTATCCTTGCAAACATCTGGGCCATGATTTCCTACAATTCACTCTTAAATAGAAACAAGTTTTTTTAATAATGTTAGAAATCAAAAGAAATTCCTATCAACTATTATATGTGTTGGTGGAAACACACTCTCACACATCTTACCAAGTTCTTACAGGTTCTTACCAACGCAAAGCAGTAGACGGTAAAACCGGTGGCTGGTTCGTGATACCTGTGAGGGCGTGGCACCAAGATTGCAAGGATCTTTTTTGTACTGATCTGGAGTATATATGTGGAGCTTGGGAGGCAAATATAGTAGCAAGGAATAACAATAATTTAATTCAGAAATTGCAAGATTGAAAAGTAGTCCCAAGCTAGTCTATGTCGCCGACATAAACTCATCTTAGAACTAGTTAAGCAGGTAACAAATACAACTCAGCACGATGACTCAAAGGATGCAAGCAATTCTGATTTCTTTTTCTTTCTTTTTTACTTTTCTTTCTTGCTTTTTTCTTGGTGCGGCTTTTTTTTTGCACCTTCTACCTTTTGTTCTTCTCTGATTTTTTTGGTGCGGCTATTTTTAGCACCTGTTGCCTTTTTTATTTTCCTTTTTTTATCAGAAAGTGCTGCAAAGAGTTCTTAATAATATAGGTTCTTGGGAAAATATAGCCAAACACAGAGCTTCACTGGGTGCACTAAAACTCAGCGTGCCGCAAAATATATGTATATAGCTCTTTAGATTTGGGTACACGCTATAGGCTACAAGAATTTAATTAGAAGGATGTGATGCAGCCTGTGAAGTCTGAACCAAAAGATTGACATCAGAAAAAGACCACGTAAGAAAAGGAGTCCAATCTTTGTATAGGTGTAGTACCCAAATAGGAAGGATAAAAAAATAACCACCAGATAGCAACAAGGATTGGATTGACCTATCAAAACCTGCCAAAGACACTTTCAGCACATACGAGAATAATTATAGCATAAGCAATGTAGGTGTGTTTCTTGCAGGATCCAGAGATATTATATTCCTAAACAAAATTTTCCTTGTCGCTCACGTCCTTTATCTTGTTGCTGATACAAACTAGACCTAGAGTCGTCTAAACCAACGAACACGATGACATAACGAGGGACGACCGTTCAATAAAGCAAACTGAAAATAAAAATATTGCAATGGCACAATGGGTGATGGGATAAGGGAAAAAAGATGACGAACACAATATTTTTGTGGGGCAATTTTGTGGATTTGTAGGACGAAGACAAAATCACAACTAATCTAGGGTAAATGCAAACTTGACAGTATACCTGAGGCTCTGAATACCACTTGATGGGGACGTGATTCCCTATCTTCCGTCAGATTTAAGATAACTATCGATTTGGTCGGAGAGCGACACACCGATCCGGCTTTAAATCACAAAGACCCGAATCCTGCAACCTTAACACCATGTCTCCTCTGGTTATCAACCGTGTCACAATCCAGTTGACCTCACCACAAAGGCTAATCCCTGCTGTGAATCGAAGAACACAAGTAAGAACAAGATAAAACGCAACTCAATTGAAGTGACAATTGCGGATATATGATTAAGCACTCCAAGTTGGGGTCTCGCAAACCGATAATGGCGACTGTTCAAAGACAGATTGATCTAAAGCAAAATCCAAACCCTAACATAGGTGCCAACAATTGATAATAAAGCCTAAGGGGCATCCAAGGACACCCACTTACGTCGCTAAGAAGTCTCGACACGTTACAAGTGCCAAACGGCTCAAAAGACGGCGACACAGCGCCCTGACAGATTCTGGACGTTAACTTGTTTCGACGATTCCCATTGACTCCAATAGAATTTAGACCTCAAACCAAAGCCATTGGTTATCTTATGAAATTGTCTTTCCATCCATATATGAATCATTGAAGACAGAGTCCAGATGCGTCCTGGGCATCTATTTTACTACAGACTGGTCCTGGAGCCCGAGATGAACTTGAATTTGATATGGATTGGGCCTCCAACTTGGCTTGGACGCCTAAGCCTGGGCAAAATACCCGATACCAATTACCCGTACCCGAATTACCCGAACCCGGACCCAAATTACCCGAACCCGAGGTACCCGATCCTAAATTCGGATAGCGATTTTGATTACCCGAAATTAGTTTGGGTAATTCGGGTAATATCCCCCGGTACCCAAACTACCCGAACTGCCCAAAGATTTGTTTTTGTCTTTGTATTTATCATGTGTTGTTAGCTGAACCATTTAACTTATCACTTTATTAGAATATAATTCTCTCTATTTGAATGAGTGACTGTAATATATTATTCTCTATAAATTGCTATTGAAATTCTATACAAATTGCTGCTGAAATTATGTATAGATCGCTACTGAAATTTAGTGTAGTTTGTTGTTTTCTGTAAATTTGGGTATATCGGGTAATACCCGAACCCGAACCCGAATTATCGGGTACCCGAATTTGCGGGTAGTGTTTTTTCGGGAGTAATATCGGGTAGCAATTTTCATTACCCGAATTTTGAATTACCCGAATTACCCGACCCGAAAAAATCGGGTAACCCGAACGCCCAGGCTTATGGACGCCCTTGTTGGACTCCTAAGGTGGTATACAAGGAGTAGGACGTCCTTGGGCATCTCTTAGGTGTTTTTCATCTTCTTGGGGTGTGCTCCAACTTAGGCCTGGGTCCCAAGTGTGAATAACAAGCCCGTGACGACGCCGTAGCACCCGATTGAAATAGTGGCAGAATGTCTCGATGATTTAGATGCCTTGCCTATGTGATATTGAGGTGGGACCTGATCTATTTGAAAGCTTATCAAATAAGCTTTCCATCAAGTGCCTATTTACCTCGATAGCACTCCGGATTGATGAGTTATGACGTTCCCAATGAAGCACTATCGGGCTACCGATGAACCAAAAGTTCAACTTTGATGAACTTTCACTTTGAGACACATTTGTACCTACATTCAAATAATGACATATACATGTGCAACCAAGTGAATTGTACCCAAAATTACTATACAAAGATTGGAACGAGTGCACCTTATAATCAATGGTCGTATCCGATGGTGTCATGTCCTCATCACCGTGCTGCTTGGATGTCTCCCGTGTTGCCGACCGCACGTGAGGACCGTCTCCCTGATTGGCGGTGCCTCAGCAGCTACAGTAGATGGCTGCGGCAACTAGGTCCCATTCAACATGTGCAATATCCGATCTCCTTTTGCAAGATTCAGATGAAACATTTACAACATATGTCAAAAACAGCTGAAACACTTGTAACATACGCCTGAAACACTTAAAACACCAGAAAAACTTGAAAACATGTGTATAGCCATTGCAAACATTGTAAGATCCAGATGAAAACACTTGCAATGTATGTATGAAAATACTTGAAACATTTACATATATATATGCAATAGCCACATGAAACACTTGCAACATATGTCTAAAACAGATAAAACATTTGGAACATACACTTGAAACATACATTATAGCCATTGCAACATATGTAACATCCCAATCTACTTTTGCAACATCGATATAAAATACTTGTAACACACCTCTGAAATACTTGATATACGCTTTCAACATGCATTTAGCGTAATCTCACCTTGTTGCCTAGATGAATGAAGGCTCATCCTTGCGGAGCTTGATGCTGGTGTGAAGTCGGCGGCGGTGCATGGAGCTCGTGTTGGTGCAGAGGTCGACGATGGTGCATGGAGGTCGCTGCGATGTGGAGGTCTAGTGTGGGCATCTCGCCAGCTGATGGAGTGCATCTACGGCAGGAGCAGCATCTTCGTGCAGGTGGCGCATGGTGGGTAGTGCAGGCTAGGGCGTGCGGCGTGTGGCCCGTAGCACTGGCTGGGCGGGACGGGGTGATCCGTCCATCCGGACACGCTCTAGGGAGTATTTCCGTTAGTGGAACCTACTGGGAACTTATATATAGGGCATGGAAACATGAAGATTGGATTTGTAAGAGACACAATGTGAAGTGGCAGGTAAAGGACAAAGGCTTCTGAATTTTCATCTCACGGGCAATTTTTGAGCAGCCAATGCAGTTTTGATCAATAAGCGGGACATGCCATTAGAGCAGTAGATGTATGGGTCGGTTTTGATGTCACGTGGCTGGTGCAATCGAGAGGCTAGCAGTGAGCACGCATGTGCAATGAGACGCGTGGGCGAGGGTTATTCATGAAAAAAGATGCGTGGGCGAGGGACGCCGGTGAGGAGTTGACTGGGCGACGGAGCGTCAATGACATTCATAAGTAGTAGTTTCTATATTGGTGATAATGTACCAATAAACCATCTTCTGCTCCCACTTTCTTCACCGTTGGTCTCATCTAGGACCTAGAGCATGGCAGCGCGCAGGTGGCCACAGGCACGTTCCACGATGTTGTGCGGCATCCGCAGAGTTGAGTGGGGAGGACAGTGCAGCGGCGAAGGGTCATGGCCGGACCCCCAGATCAAGCTCCACGGTGGTGGTGCCAATCGGCAGAGCGTTGGGAGGCAAGTATCGAGCGGTCGCGACAGGAGCAGCGACTATGGCGGCGTGGTGGTGAGATGCCGCAGCTTGAGCTTCACGATAATTAGGGTGGCACAATGGTGTCGGGCTAAGGCCAGAGCTCCACGCAGTGCTACTAGTCCTCTCCTGCGTCTTCCACGACACAATTGGCCATTTCTTCCATGGTGGTCCTCAAGCTACACACTGTTGGTATTTATTAACGCACATCGAAAATTCTGCAAGCGCACGGATACCGTTATAGCTTTTACCCAAAAGTGTTCCCAAGTATCATATTTATCCACAGGGAAGCAATGGTTAAAGAGATTTATAATTCACCATCATGTATCTACTAACTTAATACACCAACTAGACTAAAGTGAGGGTAAGTGATAAATGATAAGAGTTATGAATAATGACACACACAAAGGAGAATTCTATTGTAAAAGAGCAGATTAGCTAAAATGAGAGGACAACGGGAGAGTTCAATGTTCCTATATACTTCTCTATTACTTTGGTTTTATGATAACTGAAGCATAGGTAGATAGGGGTTCTATTAACCCATGCAGAAAATTCCGCAAGCGCACGGATACCATTATAGCTTTTATGCGAGAGTATTTCAGAGTATCATATTTATCCATAGGGAAGCAGTGGTTAAAAAGATTAATAATTCACCATCATGTATTTACTAACTTAATACACCAACTAGACTAAAGTGAGGGTAAGTGATAAATGATAAGAGTTATAAATAATGACACATGCATAGGAGAATTCCATGATAAAAGAGCATATTAGCTAAACTGAGAGGACAACGAGAGAGTTCAAGGTTCCTATATACTTCTCTATTACTTTGGTTCTATGATAACTGAAGCATAGGTAGATACAACAGTCACACAATAGCACTTTAGGACATCAAAACACTAGCCATAAAAAGGGATGAGAATGGGGCTAGGAAGCTCTGACTATAGTCCTACAAACACCAACCCGAACATGATGGACTACGTCGGCCGTTAGGGCTGTCGCCACCTGGGGCTACCACAACTATCCGTGAGGTTGGGTGCAATCTCAGGTAACCTTTAGTCTTGACACCATGTCTACACCATTGATTACTACTCTGGTCACAATTTATAACTAAAGCACTCGATGCGAGTGGAGATCCAATGCCAAGCTATAACAACTATACGAACCAATCAAATGAAAGGCATAAAAGTAAATAGAGAAGATAAATATATTAAAGCATACGTCTTGCAAAGGTAAGATACAAAGATATACCAGACCTCTGAAGAATTATCCAGAACCTGAACGTAGCTTGAATCTCTCTAACTCTCAACTAGAACTAATCTACCATATTAGAGAGTCTAACCCTAATTCTCCTGGTGTTGTGACTTGATATGAATAAGAGATGGCCTCCTGGAGGGGGTCTAGGCGTGCTTATATAGGGGAGATGGAGTAGCGGCCAAGAAATTGCCACGTCATCGATCCGCGTCACCTCCCTCGATCACCGTTGGATAAACCGACCTAAAACCGTTTTAAAATCAACGAAGTGGATCATAGAAAGGAATATGAGGCAACGGAAGGTGAGCAGGCTCCGGACTAGGCTAGGCAGCCTCCTCCATGGGCTGGCAAGCCCACTACAATGGAGTCTTGGCCCACGCTTCGTCGTGGTGTTTTCTAGAACCTTCTAGAGTTGTCTTTCATAGTTTTTACGAATAGAATGACTTGTTATCGTCGGTTTGCTTGTTTAGAGTGTATGACAGTGGTCCTAGGGCTGTTTTATGGATAAATCCTCTTATATACAAATATTCACCAAAGCTCATGTAATTTATTAGGTTAAACCCCCTATTCCTATGTTTGGTGATGTAATTAAGTATATATGCATGTTATGTTGATGATTTATAATTGGTGTTAGTGATCATCAACAGGCTCCCTCAAGCTTAACCTTTGCCAGTCCTGAGCAAAGCTTAAACTTAGCAATGGATCAGGAGTTGCTATAATGCTTTCACGCCTCAAAAGTGCACATACGTTCAATCAAGAATTCTCCTCTAGATTAGAATAAACTGATCTGACTTTCAGACTTATCCATATTACCTTCAACCATGGGGCTTCTTAGCTTTCACTTGGGTCTTGAGAAATTGAAAGATAGAACATTCAAGTCAAGCACTATGTCTGAAGTTCTTTGTTCAATCATTGTTTTAGAGTTTTTATAAGTTTTCAAAACAGAACTCAGAGATTCCATTGTATGACACTCTCAAGTCTCTATATATATAGTATTTGTGGATCCTCACCAAGGCAAAAAATGATGTTATGCCTTTTTCTCTTCCTACCACTAAGGCTTATGTGGAGTTATTATGTAGGGAGAAAGCTAGAGCATACTTGCAATGCATATATTATAAAGTCAAATAACGGATCCAAAGAGAGTTGAATCACACAATCAAATCAAAATGTGCATGTGTGTGAATATATGGTGGATATATTTGGTGGCTAACCTAATTCTACTTTGCTCCTTTAAAACTTATCTCTCTCTTAAAACATGAAAACATTTGCTAGAGAACAGGGGTGATCTTATTTATCTCTTTTTTTTTCTAGCGGTCATCTAAGTACCCATTGTTTTAAATATATCGCATGGAGTCTATTTTTTTCTCAACTATTTTTTCTTTTCTTATTTTTTTCATGAATAAATTTTGCATAACCCCACGTCTTTTTTCTGCAACAAAACTTTTGAGAGATAGCACAAGAACATGGAGCATTTATTTTGTATGTAATTCTAATAAGCATATTTTTGTGTTAAGTCCCAGTGTAAGAGTAGAATATTTTTTTAGATCTAGATAGAAAGCATATTTTTACGCCTACCCCCAGTGTAGGAGTAGTGCATATATGAGTGGTGTGTACGCGATCTTGATTTTAAGAGCATGACAAACCTCTCATAAGGGTCAACAAAGCTTAATAAAACTTAATGCAATAGCAAGCAACATATATGAGTGAAAGTTTTCCTCGCTTAAGTAACTTGTATGGCTCTGATAGGAATTCAAGCTATATCATACAGGAATGCATCATAGCATTTTTATGTTTTTCGAAAGATAAATCTATAGATCTTTAGTGTCACTTAGAACAAGATAAACAGCAGCTTAGACCTTCTCATATCATATCCGTCAATTATCTAGACTTAGATCAAGCATATGCTACCCACGAGTTTTAAGTTTAGAGTAAATCCTTATATCAAAACAATTTCATCCAAAATTTGGGAGAATTCAAGTATGAAAACTAGGTATCTAAAAAGAATTATAACAGAGCAACTATTCATTATTTTTATTTTAAGAGATTATATTCATAGTCCTCTTTTTATTTATTTAGCTCTTAAAAAAAATTAAAGCAAACTAGACACACCTTTTATTTTTCATTTTACTACTATAGGGATAACTATTTATTTTATGTTAATATTTTAGCACAAACTAAAAATAGCAAAACAAAAGGAAAAAAAACTTACCAGGATACATGGGGTATGCCTTCCCCCCAAGCTGGTTGTTGTCGTGGTTGCTCAACGAGGTGGCCGAATGTGAGGTGCTAGAACAGAGCCTCCTAATTTTGATTTTGCTGTTGCTATTGTTGCTGGTGGCTGGCCATCTCGAGTCCCATTGGAGCGTGATGACACCATGAGATGAATGGTAGATGATTTTTGGTGGTCCTTTCTTTCCTTGCATCTTGAGTTGTTTATGAGCATCTTGGCTCATATGTTGCACTCCTTTCTCATGTCATCTATTTACTCTTTTTTGTGTTTGGACCTTTTTGCTCCACTCATTATTTTATTCCTGCAAAAGATTAGTGGCCAACACATACCTAAAGGGATATACAATTGATAACGAGGGTGGTGTTGTCATAGAGCTAAAGGTGATATTCTATACTACAGAAAAGTTAGTTTTAACATTTCAATTAGCATAGAACTTCTATCCCATGTTAATAACATGCCTTTATTGTTCACCATTACTTCTTCCCTTGATTGTTGATTTTATTTTGTATCTTAAGTTTGATTTTCTTGTATGAAAGTTGTAAATACATTCAAACTTATAGAGACAAAATAACAATAAATGAAGGGATTACAAACGAGCGTGGCAGAGTAGCGGAAGCTTGAGCGGAGGAAAAGCATCATCGGATCATCTTTAGAGGAGTCAGCCTTCCTATCCCACGCTTGAACCTTGCTGTCGCTCAACACTTAAAGTCAAGAGTGAATGTTAAAATGTCCCTTAGAGTGTGTTGTAACTCTCATGTCCTCAGACATTGTTCATCCTTTGTTCTTAAATCCTAACCTGCAATGGTTAGTGACCAAAAATACCCAAAGGGAACTTGTCCTAGGAACATAGTTATTATATATATATATATTCTTTTCATAACTTAAGACAAGATTATTTATGCAAAATTCAAAAAGTGGTATGGAAATAAAATATAAGATAAATATTGATTTATCTATCAACAAGGGCTCATGATTTTAGGTCCGCTGAGCAAGACCTCTCCCTTGCATTCTGCTTTTCTTTGGATTATTTGATCTAGGAGAGAGGATGCAGACAGTTTCATGATCTTCTTTTGTTAACCTTTCTTGATTTTGATGATTCTTGTTTGACGAATTGGTGCTCATTGGAGATGCATACTCGTGTTCTTCCTTGATTATCTTTGTCCTCTAACGATCTGGTGAAGAGCTATTCTTCTTGTTTGTCAGTGATACACCAACATCTTGATGGTCAAGGAAGAAACCTCATTAGTGAAAGCTTCATCTTAAATGGCTTAGGGATGTCATCTTGTAACCGTGGTTATTCATAGTCTCACGAGAAATAGTCGGTAGTCCACCAATGGTTGATGTTTATTGATGCAAGGATGGGTTCTATGATGTAATGGTGTCTTCTCATCCTTGTCCTTACTGCCAACATGCAAGATGATGTCTTCGAAGATGATGAAAGCAGGTCTCAGATTGGCTAATGAGTTGCACCCTGCTTCTCATCGTCATTCTAGCTTGAGTTTTGGGAAAAACTCAATGCTAGGATGCCTTCAACATTACTCATAGCCTGTCGCTTTGTTCATCCACTTTCTTTGAGTGAGTGCTTTTGTTGTAGATCCATTTTATGGCACTCGTCTTCTTTCTCTTTGTTCCACAGCTAAAGTGATGGTTCGGTTTGTGTTTGCAGGTTCATACCAAACCACCAATATGCAGAGCTTATATTCTTTCATCCTGCAGAATGTTAGTGGACACATACCCAAAGGTTTGTAACAATTTCAAAATATGGGTTGTTGTCCATAATTTATATGAATTTCATCTATGCTAATGAAGGGATCTTTTTTAGGACTACTTCAACATTGATTTAATTTATCATGTTTTATAATAAATTTTGTTTATCTGCTGCATTTAAGCATGGTTCAAGGCAAAGGTAACTTGCAGCAAAAGATAAAGTGAATGATCTTTGATACTTACAATTCTTTCATCCATGAAGAATGAGCCATGTCTCCTTTGTGCAAAGTTATTAGAGTTCATCATATGTCTTACTCCATCTCTAATGTGAGTTCATCTCGGAACTTTTCCAATTTGAATTTGAGAGTTTTCTATAGGGGTTAGTCCAATAAAAATGACCAGTATCTACTAAAGCATACCATCGGCTCAAAAATCAACCTAGACACCACGTCTAATTTGATTTAGGAAAACATTTTAACTTAACTATCATACTTAATTTAAAAAGACTTTGAAAGTAAGATCACCACTCCTAAACTAAGCACCATGCTTCATTTAAGAGATGTATGAAGATATTCCAAACCTGAGTATACAATAGCAGACAACGGTAACATGAAAGCCTGATAGAGATTTACTCAAATACAGATGAAAGAGCATGATCATGGTGAGAATTTTTTTAGATGCAAGCTCAAGGAACTAAACATGTAGTGGATTTGATATGAGATAAACTAAACAGAGAGGATGCATGGATTTATTTAAAGTAAACATGCAGTGAAATGCAAAAATTAAAAATATAACTACTCAAAAAGTTTAAAGTCCATGAGCAAAGACTTTCTCACCTTTCTTGATCACACTTACCATGACTCATAATTTGGGATTTGTGAGTGGCGCAGCTTCTATATTCATCACTTGAGATGTGATTTAAATTCTTGTGGCATCGACCTTTCTCTCTAATCTACACATGGTTAGTGTTGACGGTGGATAACATCAACATTTTATATGTGAATAAACAAGAGAAATGGTTCAAGTATAAGAATATACATAGGTCTAGGGTTTAAACTGACGAATTTCATGAGTTTTGGTGAATCTATGTTTTCCGCAAGATTATTCCAGAAAATGTAGGAAGGGGGACCTAACTGAGAAAAAGGACGAAACTTGATCGTGACGAAGGATACACTAGAAGACTATAGAAGACACCAGAAGGCATAAGAACGAATGAGAGGACGAGACGCCACCAGGTGGGGCCAGCCGACGCCACCCTTGTGCTGCCTGGCCCCCTGTGAGGAGATTTCTCTACTAGCTTCTAGAGTATTCCTCCACCGCTTCCTAGGATGCATCTCCAGCCTACATCGAAGTCGATTTTATTTAAGGGCTTACGTTCAATCCCTAGGGCTATATAAGGACCCCTACACCCCCTTCTGAAGCATCAAGTCATCAAGTTATTTAGTTGAAGATCAATCATCCAGAGCCAACCCTAGTTTCTCAGAGTTTCTCTAAATTAGAGCTTAGGCAAGTTAGATTAGGTCTAGAGGAAGATCAAGCAACGCTTGGATTCCTGAGTTGGCAAGAGTGTGGTTCGGTATATCTCTTGTACTTTACACTATTTCTTTATTTCATTGAGATTGTATCATTGCTACTATGTTTATGTCAATATTAAGCTTTATATCATTTATGTCATTGAAAGCAATGTTCATTGTTTCCTCTAGTTTTATATTCGTGTAGCTAGATTATGTAAACCATGCGTATGTTCGTATAGCGCTCACCCTACAAGACCATGGGTGAGTGATAGACATTATGTGAGCATGGTGCTTAGATATTTGTTTGTTTGCGGATGCCCTTATATGCCGGGACATATGGTAGATCACGTAGGTGACAGCTGCATGGAGTCCTTTGCAGTCCATCCCCCGTATATATTGATGTTGGTAGAACCCGATCTAGAAGGAGAGGAGGACTTTGTTTCCAACTTTCCTAAGTTGATGTTAATTATGTGGCATAATTTGGCTATGACCACTAGACATAATTAATTAGACTAAGAATTTGACATGTTAGTAAGACTACCTAGGAATTATCTTTCCAATATTCTAATTAGACTTCACCTATTGCATAACTAGAATGCTGTGAGTTACTATTTATTTATCATGATGATTGATCAAGTACTTATCATTTATATATCTTTATTTTTTGTCTTGTGACTTATCTCTATTTTGAGTAGGGCATATGATATTGGTTTATTCTCTCATGCATATTCATAAATTATCAATACTATTGTATTCATAGTCATACCTTTCTAGTGGTACAATTAAAAATTGATAACCTGGTAATACTCTAGGTAAAATGCTACAATGGTATAATTATTTGTCTGTTTGCAGAATTCTTTTCATTTTTATCTTTATATTCTTCTTAGTCACATAAAATAATAGATTCATGTTTAGTGTTATTCTTATAGTAATGCTAGATAGAACCAATAAATATTTTTAAGTTTCTCACTAGGGATGACAACCTAGTTTAATATTACAGATGAAGGTTAATTAATAGGTGGCTACTGTAACAGTGGTAAGTTAATAATTACCATATCAATTCTGGCGCCATTGCTATTAGTAGGAGTAATTCTATTTTTAGTAGTGGTGCTAAGAAATGCCAACAGTTAGAATGATATATATGTCTATACAAACCTGTGAGATGGCTGGGCTGTAGTGTTGATGAATCATGAATGATCAGGCACCTGGGTTCTTTAATGTTTTTTTCTTTTCTTGTGGAAGTTTGCTGGAAGGCCAAAACGGCTTCTGTTGTCCTATCTTATTCCATAACTCAACAGAATAGGCGTAATCCTACTAAAGCTAGCGGCACACTAAATTAGCAGACATCAAGATCAATATCAAACTTTACGCCAATTGCTTCTCTGGCAATGGCGCCAAAAAGCTTGTTGGTATTTATTAACCCATGCAGAAAATTCCGCAAGCGCACGGATACCATTATAGCTTTTATCCGAGAGTATTCCAGAGTATCATATTTATCCACAGGGAAGCAGTGGTTAAAAAGATTAATAATTCACCATCATGTATCTACTAACTTAATACACCAACTAGACTAAAGTGAGGGTAAGTGATAAATGATAAGAGTTATAAATAATGACACACGCATAGGAGAATTCCATGATAAAAGAGCATATTAGCTAAACTGAGAGGACAACGAGAGAGTTCAAGGTTCCTATATACTTCTCTATTACTTTAGTTCTATGATAACTGAAGCATAGGTAGATACAACAGTCACACAATAGCACTTTAGGACATCAAAACACTAGCCACAGAAAGGGATGAGAAAGAGGCTAGGAACCTCTAACTATAGCCCTACAAACACCAACCCGAACATGATGGACTACGTCGGCCATTAGGGCTATCACCACCTGAGGCTACCACAACTGTCCATGAGGTTGGGTGCAATCTCAGGTAACCTTTAGTCTTGACACCATGTCTACACCATTGATTACTACTCTAGGCACAATTTATAACTAAAGCACACAATACGAACAGAGATCCCAAACAAAGGTATAACAACAATACTAACCAGTCAAATGAAAGACATAAAGTAAATAGAAAAGATAAATATACTAAAGCATAAGTCTTGCAAAGGTAGGATATAAAGATATACCAGACCTCCGAAGAATTCTCCAGAACCTGAGCGTAGCTGGAATCTCCCTAACTCTCAACTAGAACTAATCTACTACATTGGAGAGTCTAACCCTAATTCTCCTGGTGTTATGACTTTTTTGAATGAGAGATGGCCTCCTAGAGGGGGTCTGGGCATCCTTATATAGGGGAGATGGAGTAGCAGCCAAGAAATTGCCACATCATCGATCTACGTCACCTCCCTCAATCACCGTTGGATAAACCGACCTAAAACTGCCTTAAAAACAACGAAGTGGATCATTGGAAGGAGTACGAGGCGGCAGAGGGTGAGCAGACTCTGAGCTGGGCCGGGCAACCTCTTCCATGGGTTGGCCGGCCCACTATGGTGGAGTCTCGACCCACGCTTCGTCGTGGTGTCTTTTGGAACCTTCTAGAGTTGTCTTTCACATTTTTTCATGAATAGAATCACTTGTTGTTGCCGGTTTGCTTGGTTGGAGTGTATGACAGTGGTCCCATGGCTGTTTTATGGATAAATCCTCCTGCATACAAATATTCACCAAAACTTGTGGAATTTAGTAGTTCAAACCCCTATTCCTATGTTTGGTGATGGAATTAAGTATATATGCAGGTTATGTTGACGGTTTACAATTTGTGTTAGTGACCGTCAACATGCACCCTAGTGCTAGAGGACTCCGTTGGTTACCACATATAAATGTGTGTGTTTTTTAAAATCTTAACTTTACACATCTCTAGAGAGCTATTACCCCAGGTGAGCCCCTAGCATTCCCCCACCCCCCCGGCGGTCGGCGGTCCCCCTCCACTTCCCTGTCCTCCCTAGCAACCTCTGTGCTCGTGGATGCGGCTTCCCCATGGCGATCAACTCCTTTGGATCCCACCCATCCGCTGCTCGCCTTGCATCCCTTGGCGTGCCCCTAGCGGCCACCCCTAACCGTTGTTGCTACCGCCATTAGCCCTCTTCTCTCCCTTCCCTTCCTAGCTTCCTCTGCGTCCATGGATCTCACCATCCTAGCAAACCCTGCCACCATAGGATGGTCGCCACTAGATCCACCATTGCCGAGCAGCTTTGCTCTCCTCGCTATGCCCGCTCCCCTCTCGGCTTGCCGGCCTTCACTTCGGCACCGACTACCACCTAGCCTTCATGAGCCTCCCCCAAAGGTAAGGGAATAGCCACCTTGTCCCTAGATGTGCCTCCCTTCTTCCCTAGCAGTACCCCCTGGCGTCCCAAGGTCATGCGTTGGTCTGAAGACTCCATTTTTTCCAACTTCGACAACAACGCTGAGACTACGTAGGTGAAAGTCCTAGTTTGGTTTTGGATAATTAATGAAATCTAGGACTAACCTTTGATCTAAGAGTGTAAATGAGATAAGGTTGTCCAATCCAAGTTATGGAGCTAGAAGATGATCATGGTGAAGGTGATGACCACATGTGATGATGATCAAGTGCTCAAGTTAGAAAAGAAGAAAACACTATAAGGATTGTGTTGATACATGATGTTATGAGTTGGTAATAGATGTCCTAAAAACTATCACAGATAACTATCCATGAGGGTCCAGAAATTCATCATAAACCTTCCTTGCCCAAAAACCGTCATAGACGTGCTGGATTGGTGACGACTATAATCGTCATGGAATGGCTGTTCGTTTGGTTTACAGGCAGCATCAGTGATGAAACAGAATGTCTGGACATGTGCTACGTCAGCACTGCCATCTCAACATGGTGAGGTGAAATCTGACTTGGCTAAATCTGACACATCAGCTTGGTGACGTGGCTATATCTGACACATCAGCATGGTGACGTGGCTCACCATGCCATGTCAGCATTTTTTTTTGAAATTTAACTTTTTTAGGGTACCAAAATGTTGGATGGGCCAGGTCAACATGATGGGCTGGGCCGACATTTTTTACTGCACAACCCATTTTCATTTTAAATTGTTCTTAGCCCATTTTCTTTTTATATTGTGCTCAGCCCACTTTATTTTAAATTTGGCTCAACCCATTTCCTCGACATATTGGGCTGGCCCAACTAAATACCAGTAGCCCAAGAACTCATTCTGGACCAAATTCAACTACAGATTCAAATTCAACCACAAATACAAATACATCCACAGATTCAAATCTCCAAAATATTACATCACATCACAAAAGCATCACCATAGAATGCTTAGATGTTTACTAAAATCACTGCATCATACCAAATGCAAGCACCCTAAATAGGTTCAAGTTCACCACAAAATGACTCTACCGCACCGAACATGCACCACCACAGAAGCATCACCAAAGGAGTTTTACTTCACAAGTTTAAAAGAATGCAGCCATCAAAAGAAGCAACCACACCACACAACATTACCTTGTTTGCCGACTCAATGGAATCATGGCCATCAAACGCCTAAGTAGAGTACTAGTCTTAGCTTGCCTCTGCTTCATCTTCTCATCATTCTTGGCCCTTTCTTCTTCTATTGCTTGCATTTTCTTCACCATCTCATCTAGCTGTTAACGCTGAATGTTCACTAGATCCATAAGATCTGTTGATGTCTACTTCTCCAACACCAGTACTGCATGTAGCCTGTGGCGACTTCTAGCACTACAATCAGCAGGTATGCTGTTGATCCTCATATCACAAGAAATTTGTTTTTCTTGGTTTTGTTAGCAAGAACTTCACAAATAGCATCATTGACTGACTTTGGTTCACAGCCATCCTCAACAGGTTCAACAATCTTCATCTCCATTTCAGCCTAGCAGTGCAAGCGACATTACATGGCTAACTGATCAATGCATACCAATTTAATTTATCATTTGTTTGTGAACGAATTGACAATTTACTTACAATAGCTGATTGTACAACAAGAGTGAAGGCTTTCTTCTTGCTGCAGGGGAGCTCTTTAAACAAGTCAAGCCCATTTGGTGGTGCATCTTTGTACTTGTCCCCCTAAATATGAAACACATAAAAAATCAATAGAAATTGAATGGGTAAGAATCAGTGTTAATTGGACTGCCAACAACACATGCAGCATGGCTTGCACACAGCAAAAATGATGGTATCCAAATTAATCTCTGAACTAAATCGTCTCCAAACTAAAACCATCTCTAAAATAAACTACAACATGCAATCTTAATAAATTGCAATATGCAATCTATGTACTAAACCTTGTAGCAGATCTGAACTAAGCAATAGTATGCTATTTGAATACTAAACAATGCAACAGATGTGAACCTAGTTAACCTCTGAAGATAGTAGCATCACAAGGTCAAAGTTTAATAGCGTGCTCACTAAACAGTACATAATATTTTACGTTAAAAACTACAAAAACAAACTTAGAAAATCTTCCAAGTCATTTTTAATATTGATTTCAATTAGAGATGCATGGTTCAACATAAATGGCCCAGCCACCAGGAGCAGAAGCGCGAGGTCCTTGGACCTACTAGCATCTTCGAAGCTGCAGCCTGTTGCTAAGTCCCTAACATCCACAGAAGCTGGTATGGATTCAAACTACTTGGCTCCAATATACATTAAGGGCTTAGAAATCTGTACGACTGTACCTTAAATCCGGTGGTAGGAACAGGGGTAGTCCCGAAGGAAGTCTGTAGGCTTACACTTCCATCGGCGCATCTCCTCCTCAATGAGGCGGTCGACCTCCTACTTGATCGCTGCGAGGCTATAGTCGTCATCGATGTAGGGCAGCGTGTCAATGGCCTCCGTGTCCGGCACCGCAAGATGCGCCATCATAGAGGGTGGGGGTCACCACACCATCTCAAGGTTGCTCGTGCAGGTGCACGCACCACGTTGGTCGCTAGGCCTACCGCCTGCGCCTCTCCCGTTCGCCGCTTCGCACAGATCTAAGAGCACCACAAGATCCATTACCGCCGGGTACCAGCATGGCGATGGGAAGGAGGCTGATGAGGAGAGGTCGAGCGATGGATATGGGGAGGATGCTAGCATGCGGGTAGCAATAGGACGCGTGACCTCACCTCCGCCACTGCCGCACGCATGGAAGTAAAAGAGAGCGGCTGCCAACCTGAGAGAGAAGATAGAGTGAGGGAGTGAGACATGAGTAGCGAGAGTTCCCTCTGGATTTATCTTGACAAAATGGAACACTGACCATCGATCTTGATCGGACGAAAGGAAATGCTTCAGCCTAGGGTTTTCTTTAGTTGGGCGGCTGATGGGCTTAGGGGAGACCCTTTATTATTTGTTATTATCTTTTATTCTTATAACTAATTAAGACAAAATTTAGGGCTGTAAATGATTAGAAATGAAAAAGTCAGCAACAACAAAGTTGTACAATTCATCGGGATCTACTGCTTATTTTGGGGATTTTTCCTTCAGATTTTGTTTGAACAATTCAAAATTTGAATTTCAAAATATGAGGACTTTGAACAGAATATTTGGATTCTAAATGACTTCAAATGAAAAAGTCATAAACAACAAAGTTGTAGAACTCATCAAGATCTACAACTTTTATTTTGGTCGTCTTTTCATATGACTAAATTTGAACAATTCAAATTTTGAAGTTAAAGAAATAACAACTTCAAACTAAATTTTGAGACACCAAATGATTTGAACTCAAAAAGTTATGAAAAAAAGTTTTAATTCTCATCATGATCTACAACTTTTATTTTGATCAATTCTTCATTCGACAAAGTGTTAGTACACATTATTCACAAATTGACATATCTCACGTAGTTTCATAAACTATGTGAGAGATTATGAATTTGTGAACAATGTGTACTACCATTTTATCGGATGAAGAAATGACCACTATAAAAGTTGTAGATCTTGATGAGTTCTACAACTTTTATATTTATCACTTTTTTAGCTGAAATCATTTTGTATATCAAAATCTTATTTGAAATTGTCATTTCTCAAAATTCAAAATTTGAATTGTTCAAATGAAGTCACATGAAAAGACTACCAAACTAATAGCTGTAAGAACACAATAACTTAATAGAGCATAATTTTAGAAAAAAATTAGAAAAAATTCAAGACATTTGGAGATAGTACGAGGGAGAAAGACTAATTACAAGTTTTAGCCAGAGATTAAAAAGAGAAATCACACTTGATGTGATGATTTTGTTTCTAAAATTATGCTCTATCAATTTTGGTCATCATGTCATATGACTTTGTTTGAAAAAAAATTAAATTTCAAAAATGGAAAAACTTGAAACAACATATTGAAAGTGCATATGATGTCAACTAAAAAAGTCATGGACATAAAAGTTGTAGAACTCATGAAGATCTACAATTTTTATTTTGGTAGTATTTTGTGTGACTAAATTTGAACAATTTAAATTTTGAATTTCAAAAAATGACAACTTCAAATAAAATTTTGAGATATCAAATGATTCGAACTCAAAAAGTCATAAAAATAACAGTTGTTGTATTCATCACCAGCTACAACTTTTATTTTGGTTATTTTTTCATCCGACAAAGTGTTAGTACACATTGTTCACAAATTGATATATCTCTCATATACTTTCATAAACTATGTGAGAGATTTATGAATTTATGAATAATGTGTACTACCACTTTGTCGGATAAAGAAATGACTAATATAAAAGTTGTAGATCTTGATGAGTTATACAACTTTTATATTCATCACTTTTTCAACTGAAATCATTTAGTATATCAAAATCTTGTTTGAAGTTGTCATTTCTCAAAATTCATAATTCGAATTGTTCAAACGAAGTCACATGAAAAGACTACAAAAATAATAGCAGTAACAACATAATAACTTGACAGAGCATAATTTTACAAATTTTTTACAAAAATCATCATATTTGAAGTTAGTATAAGACAGAAAGACTAGTTAAAAGTTTTGACTACGGATAAAAAAGAGAAACCTTATGTTTATGTTCTTGATTTTCCAGTATTTAAACAATTTATTTTTTTACTAAAAACTCATATGAAAAATTCATGTTAGAATGCCATGTGGGGGTCCGAGTATATATAGTGCATTGGTGTTTTATTTCACAAAAGAAAATGTCCTTTGTGATGTCATCGTAACTTTGTTTCTACGTGGCTCAACGCTGGGCTCTTCATACTTGGAGGTTTAGGGTTCGATCCCGACCGGCGACAAAGGTTTTTCTATTTTCTTTCTTTTTGGTAAAACGAGGAATAAAATGCTAAATAGACCAAATAATCCTAGAAAAACACAAAAGCATGCTTTTTCTGGTGGTTTGCTTGCTCGGTTTCTTTTCAAAGGTGCCAGGTTCGATTCCTATGTGCCATATTTTTTCAAAAAAAATTTACAGGTTTGCTCACTTTTTAGTACAAGAAAAGAATTTAAACATTCCAATACAATACCAATAGATGCTTGTCCTAGTGGTTTGCATACTCTGCTTTGTTCTAGAGGTCTCAGGTTCAATCCGTATATATGCACCATAATTTTCCATTTTTTAGGTTTTTTTTACCATTTAGTGTTATGAGACCTAACGTGTTTAGAGGAGTAGCCACGTAGGATAACAATATATTTTTTGAAAATTTATAATAGTTCTATATTGTATGATGATCAACTATTCGACTTTATTTGAACAATTTAAAATTTAAATTTTAGAATATAGAACTTCTAACAGATCATTAACATAGATGCATTACTTACTACATCAATTTGTGATGATTCTTCTCAGGTGTCATAGACAACTAGGGATGCGACAAATGATCTAAATCGTCACAGAGCTAGCACCTAATTAAACCGTCATAGATTCGGTATGCGATGACTGTTTCAGAAACCGTCATCACGAAACCATCATGTATCAACAGGATTCTTGTAGTGAAGAGAAAAACAAAAAACAAGGAGATCAAGGCAAAAGTACCAAATAGGTTTTTGTTTTGGTGATCAAGATACTATAGAGAGTGTGATCACGTTTAGGATCGATTGCCACACTATAAAGAAGGGAAATCTTAGGCTAAGCGGTTATCGAGTGCCATCAAGTGACATGATTCTTGCATATGCATTTAGAAACCTAGTGTGCTAACCTTGACCATTGTAAAATGCTTTGAAAAATGCTAACACGCAAGAACACAAGTTCTACACTTTGTGGTTAGCAAGTCAGAAGTAAGGGTGAAGTGGTTGTGGACTTAGAAAAAGAAAAGGAGGAGTTGGTGTAGGACCGTGACGCAACTGTCAGGGTGGACCTGCGCATCCGGTGCCTAACCCTAGGCGGCGCAGCGCTCGACAGAGAAGGCGCAGGAGTGATCTGACGCATGTGGTGCGTCCAGTCATGCAGTGCAGTGAAGGCGTGGTGCGGCTCGATGATTGGACGATGGCGGCAGTGCACGATCAGACGCATAGAGGAGAGGAGTGTTGACCGGACGCAGGGGCGCGTCAGGTCGACTTCGAGCGAACATGTCTAGTTAGAAATTTTCAGCTCTAGAACCTCTCTAGAAATGATCTGATGCACTGTGTATGTGAGTCAGGTCACTTGAATGTCGAGTCCAATCGTGGCTAGGCAAATATGCGCGAGTACGTGAGCGGACGCGGTGACGGCGCGTCCGATCCTCTCCGGGCATGTCCGGTCATCACGTGACTTCATTTTTGACTGGCCAGTGACCGTTGGAGATCAACGCATGAGATTCAAATGTGGACACGTGGATGGCTAAGGGCGATCAGACGCTAGCCAATCGGACGTGTCTGGATAGTTTGTCCGATAAGCCCCCGAGCTCCCAACGGCTCTCTGTGGCTTAGGGCTCTATAAATATAAGTGGTTTAGTTTGGGCTCACTCCCTTGGACATTTTCACCTATGATACATCCTTGTGAGCCTAAGGAAACACCTCCCACTCATTTCCATCTTTGATTCATCATCATAGTGAGATTAGAAGTGATTCCAAGTGCATTTGCTTGAGTGATTGTATCTTGTGGCACTTGGGGATTGTTGTGGCTGTGGATTTCTTGTTACTCTTGGTGGTTGCCACCACCTAGATGGCTTGGAGCAGTGGAGGAGCATCGCCACGAGTTGGTGATTATTCGTGGCCGTCTCCCGGTGATTGTGAGGGGTCTTGTGCCTTTTTCTAGTGGAGCGCTAAAAGGTAACTCTAGTGGATTGCTTGTGTCATTGAGTTATCTCACTTATGGGTAGGTTCTTGCGGTGCCCTTATGGTGGGCTAGGTGTGTGTGATACCTATTAGCCGCCGAACCTCCAAGTGTTAGTCGATACATGAAGACTAGCATGCCGACAAGCATGTGAATCTCAGGAGAAAAATCATGTGTCATCTTGTGATTGTATTTCGCCCAGTGATTGAGTTGATATTCATCTTGTGATTGGTTCATTCCTCTACACGGTGGTATAATCACCCTACTCACTTCTTTACATTTCTTGCAAACTTGTTGCCAAGCTCTTTAGTGTAGAGGGTCTTTGAAAGTTTTTTAGTTTGGTTAGTGTGGCTCTTTAGTTAGTCTTTGAGAGCATACTAGCTTAGTGGGTAGTGACTTAGCTCTTGTGTGTGCCTAGTGATTATAGCAACTAGAATTGTTGGGATAGGTGGCTTTCAACCCTTGTAGAGCTAGAACAAAATTGCTTTACGCCATTTGTTGCACTAATCAATTGCTCTAGTGCTTTGTAGAGTTTTTAATAGGCTATTTACCCCCTCTAGCCATATTAGGACCTTTCAGCAGGTGATGCATACATCCTAACTCGACGCCGTCGACCGAGGATCTTCGACACATGTGGATGTTCTGGCTGAAGGGAGTATCCAACCACCCACTAGTGTTATTGATGAGCGACTGGTAGAGGCCATGCAGGTGGAGGAAGGACATCGACCACCAAGGTGCATGAGGGGAAAATGCAAGAGAAGGCCGTGACAACCTGCCAGCAATGGCGGACCACAACCACATGACCTCGGGTGAGTCCCCACTCACCAACGGCTGGGGTGCCGTGTTGGTGGCAACAAGCTCATCCAACCACACCTCCGCCTCGGTGGCAATAAGCGCGTGCCAATGCATCTTCATCCTTGTCCATAGATTCCTACGCATGGTCGGGTGCCGCATCTCCTCACCGGAAGCGGACGGCTGGAGAGAGATGCTCTCTAGGCAAGCAGATGACTGGGGTCAAGCGGACGCACGAGGGCTGCGTCGCGCACAGGGCCTCCCCAACAATGGCGCATCCCCGATGCCTTGCGATATGGGTGCTTTAACTACTTATCCTACAACCATAGGCTCGTGTTGACTGTAGATAAGTATCATTTTTAACCATCAACATAGCATGGAAAAGGACTAAACAATAATTACCACTTAGATATAGAGGGTTTACTGACACAATTCCATAAGTTTTGGTGAATGTCTGTTTCTGCAGGGTGTCAGCTGAAAAGAACCAAGGATGGCCCACATGTCAGGTTTACATAGAGACAACAGGGCCGCACATAACTTTTCTGTAATCTAGAAGATACGAGAAGACTCTAGAAACAAACCAGAGGCGAAACAGGCCCGAAAGAGGGGCAGCCGCCCCCTGGCCTAGGCGCTCGCCCCACCTGCAGAGCCAATCAGGAGCAACCTCCTAGATCATGGCTTCACCGCCTTTAAGGATCAATAATAATCGTAGATCAAGGTTAGTTTGATCCGAGGGCTGTGGTGCTTTCTAGAGGGCTATATAAGCAAGGCCCCTAGGCCCTGGAGGAGGCATCCCTTGAAACCCTAATTCATTATTTCCTATGAGGATCAGTAGAGAGGGGTCCCTTGAATGGATCTGTCTCTTAGGGCACATATAAGAGAGATTAGCTTTGTAGTCTTCATGCGAGATTAGAGTTCTTCTTCTAGATTGAGAGAGTTAGAGTGGAGGGAGAGTTGGAGGAAGCCCGACATATCGGTGTCTCCTCTCTGGCTTGTACCTACGGGATCAAGTCTCCTAACCCGAGGCTTGGTTCTAGGATTCTTCGGTAATTCAACTTCTAATATGAGTAAGTACATTGTTATTATTGTTCTATGGTTTACGAGTTTACTTTATTCTCTTCCGTGGTAGAGGGTAGGGTAATCATCTGTAGCATAAGCGTGATACTTAGGCTAGAGATACTCGTAGATATCCCCTATCTAGCCGGATCGGTCTGTAGTAGCGTGGGAAGGGACAGTCCCATTGTTACCTTTAGAACCTCATCCCGTTAGAAGGATTGGTAGGATTAAGTGCCCTGGTCAAGCATTCTTTGTGGTGTCTCTTTTCTATTGGTATGTCCCCATAGACTAATAGTTTCATAGCTTACCATAGGTTAGAACCAGACTATCGTCGTAATCTTCTCTAATCGCTTATATCTTCGCTACCTTGTAGTGCAACCTAGGGGTTGAGTATAGATTTAGGTTAGTCATCGCACGCTTTCTCCTTGCAGATAAACAAATATGATACTCTGAAAATATCTCCCAGGTGAAATGCTCACCGATATCCGTGCACTTGCGGATCCTTTTCTGTGTGCGTTAACAAATATCAACAAGCATTTCTGGCGCCATTGCTAGAGAGAAAGACATCAGCTGAGTTAACCTCAAGTCTTGCTTAACCTTGTATTATACTTTTATCTTTTTCTCTTTTCCTTTTGCCTTTTCTTTTCTATCCTTATGGATAACCCAAATTCCACGTCTATCTATTAATATGCTGTACCCATGAGCACAAGCTTAGAGCCACCAGAGCCCATAATTCTCGCATCTAGCTATGAGCTACACCCATGTTTGGTTGCAATTGGTCAAAACAAACCCTTTCCTACAACCAAGGTCCTATCTTCTAATCAAGAAGGTAATAAACCAAAGGTCCTATGTTCCGATCAAGGAGATAATGAACTTTTGGCTACACTAAGGGAATCTTTCCAGCATCTTATAAATTTAGGTTTAGACCTAGCCTTACAACACCCTGTTCTTCTTCAATATTTTTATACGGGTCTTGATAATATCGCCTTTGGAGGAGTTTTCCTTTCTTTATCCATTAGTGGCACAAGGTTTGTCCTTATTAGTAGACACACTCCTTGCACTAGCCTTCATGATAAACTCCTAGAGAAAAGAAGGAATCACCCCCAAACTAGACGAGGAAGTTTTCATAGCCACATTACAAACTTTCCAATCCCACGACTTGGCTATCCATCCCAAACTAGTTGTACTCCAAAATCATTTGAGGAAAGAAGTAATTCTACCCTTGGACATCCTTTCCAATGATTTTGGGAGGAGCATAAACTTCCCGCTTTATTAGAGACATTTTAGTATATATAGTTTGAATCTTTTCAAGAAGGGATCTCTTTGGAAGTTTTTTAAATCCAATCCCTTTGAAGGACATTCATAAAGACTCAAGGATGGCATGTCAAGTGATGCCATAAAAGGAGAGCAAAGCCATCTAGAATCCACTCCTATATTCTCCCTTTCTATGCCCACATTAGATATGAAATTCGAACCCATCTTTAAACCCATCCTTGATCCCTATGAATATTCCTATGATCTTTCTCCTGAGCGATCCTAGAAATCCACCGAGACATCTAAAGCATAGGATTCATCAAGACTATAAGGAGGATCGAGAAGAGCAACATCAATGGAAAAAGAGCATTAAAAACCTATGTGTTATTTCCATTGAATGTGTAGGCGAGTCCTTATATGAGACCTACTTAAGAGACAATACAAGGGAAATTTTGGACATTTATGCCGAATCACCCTTGGAAGTTGAAAATGATGGAGACTTCAATGAACAAGGAAGCTACTTTATAAAAACCCTATCAAGTCCTTGCTCGTATAAGAAATCTCCTGATTCACTTAGTCTCTCTAACATTGCCTGACACGAGATCTTCAACCCCCTTATGCTCCTTGTTCCTAAATATTTTGAAAGGGTGGCTGTAGACACATATGTTTATCATAAACATTATAGATCTCATTGTGTTGAATCTTGAGATTAGTACACATAAACTAGTGCTAGAGGGAAAACCACTTTGCCAATTCATATCTTGAAGGTTTCCCAAGGACAATCTTAGTGTCCTAAAACAAGCACTATTTAGACCATGATATGAGTGTTCACCTTTCTGCTGAGCTGCCCTTGTGAAATGAACATAGAGTTATAATTGTGAAAATATTGCTTCAGGTATTCTTGTCACTAACCATTCCAGGTTGGAGCAAAATGATTGACGGAACAACAAATGCAAGGTATGTCCAACCAATCATTATGCAACATTGAATTACATTCATCCAATCTTAATTTTTGCAAAATTCAAGCTTGGGGGATAGACTTCCATAAATACATTTCTTGCCATATTGCTACATTATCGTGGTTGTCCCTACCTTTAAGAATGCTCAATTTGCTAAATAACAATCATGCTCTTTCATCACTGTTTGAGTAAATCTCTATTATGCTTTAATGCTACCTCCATTTACTATTGTATATGTTTAGGTTTGGAGTATTTTCATTCATCTCTTAAATAAGGCATGGTGCTTAATTTAGGAGGTAGTGATCTTACTTTCAAAGTCTTTTAATTGCGCGCGGTTAGAATGCCTTCCTAAATGAAATTAGACGTGGTGTCTAGGTTGATTTTTAAGCCGACAGTATGCTATAGTAGATGTTGGATATTTTGTTAGACTAACCCCTACAGAGAAACTCCAAAATTCAAAATGGAAAAGTCCTAAGATGAACTCATACTGGAGATGAAGAAGAGACAGAATAATCTTGCACAAGGGAGACACAACTCATTCATAGCCAAAGAGAAAGAAGAAGAGTGCCATAAAGCATGATCCACAATCAAAGCACTCACTCCAAGGAAGTAGGTGAACAAATCTCTGTCATGCCACTTGAAGAAAAAGACCATCGTGGAGGATTTCGAGTTGCAGTTGCATTCTCTTGTCAATTATTAATCATCAGGAATCAAGAAAGATTGACAAGAGGAGAGCATGCAACTTTCTGCACCCTCACTAAATTGAGAAGCTGATGCATGAGGAAGTAAGACCAACTCTTTTAGATGATCCAACCATGACCTTCATCCTATTATGCTCTCATCGCTCTACACGCTAGTTTGCAATCTCTCAATTAACTATTTCTTTATTTCTATAAGTATGAGTTATTTCATAATGCCTATATATGATAATTAAATATAAGATAAAATCAATCCTCTAGAAAAGAAGTAATAGTGAATGTTTCTGTGCTAGTATGTTTAAATAAATTTTTCTATAGCATAGAAACTGGCCCTTAGCTTTGTGACAACAATGCCCCTATCATTACTTGTATACTCCTTCGGGTATGTGTGTCCACTAATGATTCACATGAATGAAACAATAAGAAGAGCTAATGGTCCAAGCACAAATTGAATAGAGAACGAAATAAGGCATTACTAAATGTAAGAAAGAAGGAGTGAAACAAAGAAGACATTGGCACATGAACAAAAGAACAAGAATGACCAACGAAGGAAAGCTTCCACAAGGTGTTATAGTACCAGCACACTCCAACATTAAAGGTAACATCCTAAGGTTAGTGATAATCATATTAAAATCCTTTCCTTGATGCTGGTATACACATAAATAGAGAACCAACCATGTTTGAGTTACAACCTCATTTGATCCAACCTAATTAACTCAATATGTTTAGTTCTTTAATTTTTGTTCCTGTCACCACTTTCTTGATCTTATAATCTTAACTCAATGATCTGAAATGATTGCACGTCTTTTTTTAGAAGTTGATAGTCATAATCATGAAATCATTACACAATATGCATAGATAGACTATCCTTCCATAAGGTTAAGAAATTTGATCTGCCCAATTGATTTAATGCTATATTTATGCTCATTGTTTGATCCTATCACCCATGTCAAGTTCGAGCAAAACACATAAACATCAACTTTATCTTGCTCAATATGTCTAAGGTTAGAGAAGAATAAACTTTTGGTTCTGTTGGTGTTTTTCCACCAACAGAGCTCATGCACTTGATCTCCGCCTTTTCTCTATGGGCAGGACACACTTTGAACACAATAGTAGATGAACTTGTCAACTCCCCAAGAATCCTACAAGTGAAGATCCTGGACCTACGAACATGTATAATAAGCAAGATGCTGCTAGTTTCCACAACTAGTATTTCACTTTAAATTGCTAGAAGAGCAAGGAACATGGGTGACACCATCTCAAGGGGTACAAGCTGTCAAGATCTCTACTATGGGACCAGATGGTGCACCTATAGATTGAACATGGTAAGAGGTCCTATTCAGAGGACCTAAAAACACTAAACCATTGCCGAAAGGTAAAATCGGTAGTTATCCATATTTATTCTTTTTTAGCATTGCATCAGTTTCCCTTTTCATATAGTTACTTTCCAGCAGTTACATAATCATTCTCCTTTTAGCATGTTTACTTTTCTGTATTAGCATTGCATTAGAAAAATAAAATAAATATATATTTGCTTTGCTGCATCATAAATTATAAGCCCCATGTGAATAATTTTATGGCATGGACCCATAGGAATATTCACTGTGGTGGCATAAAATAAAAATAAATATGCATTCATCTTGTTAGACTTTCTCTGCATTATAAAAATATAAAAAATGTATCACCCAAATTTTTTTTGCATCTTTTAAAATAGAAGAAATAGATTTAATTATATATTTGTGTGAGCATTTAACTTAGGGAGATAATAAATTTTATGAAATTAAAATCAAATATAAGGCTTGCTACATGTTGTTGCACTTATGCTGCTGCATATTTATTTATGAGTTGAGTGGTTTTTACATAATTAAAAAATAAGTTCAAAATCTCTTGAAAATGAATTTACAAATTTGTTCTTTCCTCATTCCTTGGTTTTGGCCCAGCCAGCCAACCGCCCCCCTTGCTCCCGCAGGTCCATGAGGCCGCTGCCCTCCTTCTCCTTCGGCGCGGCCAAATGGCCCACGTGCCCCTCTTCTTGGGCTGGCCCGTAGGCCAGCGCGTGCTCCCGCCTCCCTCCGCTGACGGGCGGAGCCAGCCTCCTCAGTCGCTGACGCATGGGCCCGCCACCCGCCGTCTCCTACCTCTCGCCATGAAGGAAGGATACCTTCCTTTCTCATGCCGCCGCCGTGATTCACGCGATTGCACCCGCTCCTTCCTTTTGTTGAGCGCCTCCGAGGCTATTTAAGCCGAGTCCCAGGCCCCTCCGCTCCCTTGTGCTCCCTCTCCGCCTTAGCCTTCGCTCGAAGCGGCTGCTCATGCAACGCCGCCCTAACCGCAGCCAACCCGAAGCTCCACGCTGCTCTCGCTCCTTCCCTGCCTCCCTCTTCTACGTGGGTGAGTTCGCGTCGAGTTTCTCCTCCATTTTGTACCCGCGGTGTGTCAAATGGTGGCCGAAATCGCGAGTTTAGAAAACGCCAGCGAGCTTTGTCATTTCCAGCCATGGCGCCCCGCGCGGCCTTCTTCTCCGGCCGGCAGTCGCCCCCATCCGTCCCCTTTCAAATCGGGACCGTTCGGATCCGATCCGATGGTCCAGATCGATGGATACCCCTTCGGGGGTGATTTTGCTAAAGAGCCCCCGGGTTTTTATTGAATCAAACCCGCACTCCAAAGCATAAATCCCGAATATGTTTTCTTCTTTTGAAAACGTAGTTCATCTCGGTAAATTCAAGAATACGTTTTCCTTTATTTACAAGTTTGCCACTGATTTTGTTTGTCATAAAATGCTCATTTTAACTCCGTTTTGACCCGTTCAAATTCTGTTAGGTTCGTATTCGCGAGCTCTACATGTTAGTACTATTGTACAGTAGATTTGTAATATTTAAATTTTAGATTTGTATTATATTAATTATTTATCTATAGGAAATCTTAGTAAATTCATAACTTTCGCGTTTCAACTCTGTTTTTTGTGATCTTTATATCTGTGTGATCGTAGCAACGTGTAGAATAGTGTTATAAACATTTTAGATTGATTTCTCTCTGTTGATGTACTGTTCTAATCTTGTCTTGTTTTCCTTGCATGGATGTTCTTGGAATGCGTGTTGTTGATTGTGGTTCGAGTAGACCGTAATTGCTACACGGGTGACGAGATCTTCTACTGTGATAATCCAGACCAGCAGGAGTTCTACGAGCAAGGCAAGTATAATATGGGATATTCCTTGTTGTCCTATTCATTATCTAATTAGTCATTTGCATGTGTCAATTTGCTCAACATAAGGATATCCTAGTCTTTGATTATCTTGTACCTTGTTACCGATGGGTTACACTTGCATATGGGTAGTTGCTAGCACTCCACTTAAATACTATGAATATGGACAATGACTAATGATTATATGCAATACTTGTTAAATCTTGATTTTGAGAAACACGGACATAGGGTGAGAGAGCTTGTGTATTCACGATGCTCTTGGCCCTCCATAAGGACTCATTCATTGGCAAAAGCTGGGACCTACAGTACAACTATGAGAGCCATATGGCTCTGGCTTTAGTCAAGTATGAAGACCTTTTCTAGCATGTTAGAGTTACCCGAAAGGGCGCAAAAGGGGTCTGCCGACTCGGGTATAGTTTGGCTCCTGTCCCTATGTGTATAGGCTGCGTGTCAATGTGCTATTTGGGAAGGGGGGACCTATATCTGCTTGCCACCAAAACCTAGCGGCTCTAACATGTTAGACGAACTTTTGAAAGGCTCCATAGTGTACCCTGCCCACTCACCTTGGAAGTGTTAGGGGGTCGATGGGCCCCGGGCATATGGGAATCGTGACTCACAGTGAAAGTGTACACCTCTGCTCAGAGTTTAACAAACTGTTATAACAGCCATACCCACGGTTACGGGTGGCCCAGAAAACTAATGGAATAACTGAATTTTTGCTGATGATGATAATAATAATGATTAATGATGATGTGTTACTTATTCATGATACTACTGTGGTTACCTGGGGCTTAAGCATAACCATAACTTAATTAATATTAGGATGTTACATATTTAAAAGCTAACTACAGTACAACTAGTGTCAACCTTCTGAGCCTCATGAACTCCATATTATCTTGTTAAGTACGAGATGTACTTATGCTTGTTTATTTTTTATTATTGGATAAAAATCCCAGATGGGTACAGATGGCAATGACTACGATGATTACTTTGAGGACAACTAGGTTGTTGTCAACCAGTCGACCAGATCCTGTGGTGATGGAGATGCCCTTGGAGTGTTTAGTTTATTTTATCAAAACTCCAGACTTTGAGATGTTTTTATTTATGTAATGAACTATGGTTCGCTATTGTAATAAGGCACTGAGAATGATACTTCTCCTTTACAATTTGTTCTATATGTTCTTTACATATGGTTTGCATCCAAATTTTGTGTTTACAAAATATGGGTGTGACAAATTGGTATCAAAGCTTGTGTCAACTATAGGACGCAAGCCTAGTTAGAAATAGTAGTTTATTACTTATTATTTTACTTGTTCTTGCTACCTTAGTCTTGTTATTTGTTAAAACCTTTATGCTCCTTCCGCTTTATTCTATTATGAAATTATTGACTCTGATCTCTTCTAAAAACATAAATTTTGTAGATGGCACGCACCAGGGAGACCACCCGCAAGAGCGTTGGAGCTGGCCTTCCACCCCGTGTCCTGTTCCCTGAAGAGGCGCCAGCCCCAGAGATTGTCATCATCTCTGATGATGAAGAGGAGCCCATGATGATGGAAGAGGAACCCATGGAGGAGGACACCATGCTCTTAGTGAACATCACCGAGCATGAGGAGGAGGATGAAGAACCTGCACCAGCTGCACCGACCCCACCACTCTCTGCTTCGCCTGCTCCAGCACCAGCTGCATCTGCGCCAGCTTCACCAACACCAGCTCCTGCCGCGTTCGTTGAGGAGGGAGAGCAGGAGATGGCTCATGCTGATGAGGAAGAACCTGAAGAGGAGCCTGGGTGGACTCGTACCTATATCTACAAGCATGCTCCTCACACGGCCTACCATCACAAGCTGCTCAATGACATGCTCCAGGACTACTACGCCGATCTGAACACCGGCATCCAGTACTATTGTGCTGAGTACACTCACCCCACTGAGGCGACTTACTGGAAGTCGGAGCTGACTGTCACCGTCTGGAAGGATGACAAGAATGGTAGGGTGGTGAACATTGTCCATGGGCACACGTCCAAGCGTGCTGAAGCTTTCGACAGTATGGAGGACACCGCTCGGGAGGCATATGAGTACTACCATGGCTTATGGTATGAGGCTATGGAGGCAGATCGTTTTAGGTACTTGCCTCGCTATGATGCGCAGAAGAAGGATTGGGTAATGACAGACCCTCAGCACAGCTCTCCTGCCTTGGACACTATAGTGCGGTATGCTCTTGCACTAAAGGTGGGGAACGAAGATCTCCAGAAGGAACTGCGTGGAGTGCACAAGGCTGCGAGGCGTTACCAGAAAGAGATCGACAAGCTGAGGGCTCAGCTGGGGCAGCCTCCACTCTACAAGAAGATGGATGAGGACTATGACGTGCATCAGGATGACTCTTAGATTTACGATGCCCTGTTGTAATAAAGATCGTTAGTCGCGCCGTTCGAGTCGAGTCTTTTGCTTGGGTCATGAACTTTGATGTGTTTGATGGTTTGTTCTTATGATCATGCTTGAGTTGAACTTTTCTTTTGAATGCTGAGAATTCATGGGCTTGTCCGTGATTCTCTTAAGTTAAGTTTTAAGGTTTAGTTGATGCTTAATAAAGTTTGGGGTTCACTCTATCTATCTCCACTGTTGCTGTTTGCTGGGACAGCCTGTGCTCTTTATTTAATATCTCAGTTTTGGTAAGTCCAAAAATCGTGAAAATTTTACAGCAGTAACTATACTTTGACACCTTTCCAATGCATCTGAGATCACTCTTATATCTGTTCTGGTCTGGGAGTTATAACAGTTTTAAGTTGAGGTTGCTGCGCTGACTGAGAGTCTGGAACAGTCTGGGTTGTACTCTGTTTTTGGCTGACGTAATGACAGAATCTGAAAACGTGTTAAATACCAAAGTTGCAGAGAACTTCTTAAGCTTTCCAACCACGTATAGCACACCTTAATAGGATATCTAGAGTTAGAGTTATGTTCATTTTACTGATTCATTGTCACTGGTTTTCGCCCAGAAAATTTCAGATTTGTATCTTTTATCATTTATAAGTGATTTATAATTGGATAAACCCTAAATTTGAGCGTTTGTTTTGGAAAACAGATGGCAGCCAGAGGACGTGGAAGGGGTAGAGGCCATGGCAGGAATGTCGCCATGGATCCGCCCAACCCGCCTGTAGTGACAATGGAACAGCTGATGGGAATGCAAGCTCAACTCATGCAGGCAATGATGCAGCGGATGGACAATGAACCTGTTGGAGGACCATCACCTGTCCATGTTAGGGACAAGCATGGTGAATTTATGAAAGGACATCCACCGGTGTTTACACACTCTACTGATCCATTGGATGCTGACGACTGGTTGCGCACGGTGGAAAAACAACTGGACATAGCTCAATGCAACGACATGGAAAAGGTGTTGTATGCATCGGGGCAACTGTAGGGGGTAGCTCAAGATTGGTGGGATTCCTTCAAGTTTGGACGCCCTGCAAATGCCGCTCCTATTACTTGGGTAGAGTTTACTCAGAGTTTCAGGACCTATCATATCCTAGATGGATTGATGGAGATTAAGCGGGAAGAATTTAGATCCCTAAGGCAGAAGCCTATGACTGTGAGTGAGTATCGTGATAGGTTCACTCAACTATCACGCTATGCTCCTAATGAGATGGCTAATGACGCAGATAAGCAGCGTCACTTTCTCAAAGGTCTAAATGATGATCTTAGGTTGCAGCTGAAGATCACTACGTACCCTGACTATCAGATGCTGGTGAATCGCGCCATTGTGATAGACAATGAGCGTAGAGAAATAGAGGCCAAAAAGAGAAGGTTCCAAGGACAAGCCTCTGGGAGTAACACCCGTCTCTGTCCTAACCCACAGTCAAGCTTCCCACAGAGAAGCCAGGGGCCTCCTAACCAGTGGAACAAAGGTCAGAACCAGCAATGTTCTCAGTACCCCCAGCAGAGTGGTGGCCAACGTCCTCATTATCCTCAGCAATAGAATGTTGGTCAACGACCACAACAACAGAAGGGTTACCAAGTACCACGCCAGTATCCACCAAACAATGCTCCTATGAAGAATGGAGGATCAAATGATGTTAAAAAGTGTTTCCGCTGTGGCAAGGAAGGCCACATGTCTTATAATTGCCTAGAATTTCCCAACCAGCTGAATGCTATCAGAAATGGCAATCAGAAGATGGCACCTAATGGTTCTAGAGTGAACCACGTCAATGCGGAAACTACGCAAGAGGCGCCAGAAGTTATGCTGGGTACGTTCAACATCAACTCTATCCCCGCTACCATTCTCTTTGATTCTGGAGCCTCGCATTCATTTATTTCCCAAGCTTTTGTTAGAAATCATAGCATACCCTTAGTTGCTATGAAGCATACCATGATAGTGAATTCACCGGGTGGTACTATACCAGCTTCATATGGTTGTCCCTCTGCTAACATAGCTTTAAGGGGGTAGATTTCCCTGCTCAACCTGTTGTGCTAAGGACAATTGGCATTGATGTGATTTTGGGAATGGATTGGATGAAACAACACAATGTAGTAATTCAATGTCAAGAGAAGGTAGTTGTGCTGACCACCCCTAAAGGGGACAGAATGAGTGTTGAAGTGGCAGTACAAGCACCACCAATAGCAACCATGAACCAACTAAACAATGAAGCCAACCAGCCAGAACGTGTTGTGGATGATTTTCCGGATGTATTCCCTAATGACTTGCCAGGTATGCCACTCGATCGCGATATTGAGTTTATTATTGATTTATTACCTAGAACTGCACCCATAGCTAAGTGGCCATATAGATTGAGAGTTGATGAGTTAGAAGAACTTAAGAAGCAGTTAAAGGAGTTGCAGGACAAAGGCTTCATACTCCCTAGTTCATCTCCTTGGGGTGCACCTGTGATTTTTGTTGACAAGAAGGATGGTACTCAACGGATGTGTGTGGACTATAGGTCTCTTAATGAGGTTACCATCAAAAATAAATACCCTTTACCTAGGATTGATGACCTATTTGATCAGTTAAGAGGTGCTTGTGTGTTCTCAAAGGTTGATGTTCGTTCGGGATATCATCAGTTAAAAATTAGACGTTCGAACATACCAAAGACAACTTTCACCATGAGGTATGGGTTGTATGAGTACACAGTCATGTCATTTGGGTTGACCAATGCACCTGCCTATTTTATGTATTTGATGAATAAAGTGTTCATGGAGTATCTTGACAAGTTTGTAGTGGTGTTCATTGACGACATACTCGTATTCTCTAAGAATGAAGAGGAACATGCCGAACATCTGAGATTGGTTCTACAAAAGCTTAGAGAACACAAGTTATATGCCAAGAGGAGCAAGTGTGAGTTTTGGTTGAGGGAAGTAGCGTTTTTGGGTCATGTTGTCTCCAATGGGGGAATAGCAGTGGACCCCAGCAAGGTAAAGGATGTGCTAAACTGGAAGCCACCAACCACTGTGTTTGAGATCCGTAGTTTCTTGGGATTGGCTGGGTATTATAGAAGGTTCATAGAAGGGTTTTCCAAGCTTGCCAAGCCCATGACTGTCCTATTGGAGAAGAATGATAAGTTCATATGGTCTAAGAAGTGCCAGACTAACTTTGAGGAATTAAAGAAGAAGTTGACTTCAGTACCTGTACTGATTTTGCCCGACTTGAGTAAGGGTTTCTCCATCTATTGTGACGCGTCTCGTCAAGGACTCGGATGTGTTCTTATGCAAGAAGGACGAGTTGTGGCCTATGCTTCTAGGCAATTGAAGAAACATGAGTTGAACTATCCTACTCATGACTTGGAATTAGCAGCAGTTGTCTATGCCTTGAAGATTTGGAGACACTATCTAATTGGCCACAAGAGTGACATCTACACGGATCATAAGAGTTTGAAGTATATCTTCACCTAATCTGATCTGAATCTGAGGCAACGACGGTGGTTGGCCAATGTAGTAGCTGATGCTCTTAGCAGAAAGAGTTATGCTAACAAGGTTCAGGTAATGCCAGAATCTGAAGAGTTGTGTGCAGAGTTTAAATTGTTGAACCTAGGCATTGTCACCAATGCAATGGGAATAGAGGTGACACCTACCTTGGAACAGGAGATTTGTAAAGGTCAACAAGAAGATGAGAAACTTAGGGAGATTATTGCAAAAGTATCACTTGGGAAAGCACCAGGATTCAGGATAAATGAAAATGGCACTCTATGGTTTGGAAAAAGGATATGTGTGCCAGAAGTAAAGGCTATCCGAGAAACAATTCTACGAGAGGCACATGAGTTAGGTTACTCTATACACCCCGGAAGTACCAAGATTTACTTGGACCTTAAAGAGAGATATTGGTTGTATGGATTAAAGAGAGATGTGGCAGAATATGTGGCATTGTGTGACACCTGTCAGAGGGTTAAAGCAGAGCATCAAAGACCTGCAGGGTTATTACAACCAATGAAGATACCCGAATGGAAGTGGGAAGAAGTCGGTATGGATTTCATTGTTGGATTACCTCGCACTCAGAGAGGTTATGATTCCATATGGTTAATCGTGGATAGGCTTACAAAAGTTGCTCATTTCCTACCAGTTAAGACCACTTACAAGGGTGCAAGGTTGGCAGAGCTGTATATGGAAAGAATAGTAAGTTTGCATGGAGTCCCAAAGAAGATCGTGTCTGACAGAGGTACGTAGTTTACATCACAATTCTGGCAAAAGGTACACGATTCATTGGGAACTAAGTTGAATTTTAGCTCGGCCTATCACCCTCAGACTGATGAGCAAACTAAAAGGATCAACCAGATTCTAGAAGACAAGCCGAGAGCTTGTGCATTTCAGTATGGTGATAGTTGGGATAAGAGTTTGCCATATGCTGAGTTCTCATACAACAATAGTTACCAGAAGAGTCTCAAGATGGCACCATTCGAGGCCCTGTATGGACGAAAATGCAGAACTCCACTGTTTTGGAATCAGACGGGGGGAGACCTAGGTGTTTGGACCTGATATTCTTAGAAATGCTGAGAAGCAGGTGAGAAAGATCAGAGAAAACTTGAGAGTGGCACAGTCTTGATAGAAGAGCTATGCTAACACTAGAAGGGATTTGACCTTCGAAGTAGGGGATTATGTGTATTTGAAAGTGTCCCCAATGAAAGGTGTGAAAAGGTTCAATATGAAAGGAAAGTTATCACCAAAGTATATTGGTCCTTTTAAGATTCTCGAGAGACGTGGAGAAGTGGCCTACCAACTAGAATTGCCTGAAAATCTATCTAGTGTGCATGATGTGTTCCATGTGTCACAGTTAAAGAAGTGTCTGCGTGTACCAGAAGAACAAATATCACTAGAGGAAATAGTTGTTAAGGAAGACCTGACATATAATGAGTACCCCATAAAAATCTTGGAAACAACAGAAAGGGTTACAAGAAGTCGGACAATCAAGATGTGTAAGGTACAGTGGAATAGGTACAGTGAGGAAGAGGCCACTTGGGAAAGAGAAGAGGATCTGAGAAAGGCATATCCACAGTTGTTCGAGTAAGCACCATCTAATCTCGAGGACGAGATTATCTTTAAGGGGGTAGAATTGTAACACCCAATTTTTTTTGCATCTTTTAAAATAGAAGAAATGGATTTAATTATATATTTGTGTGAGCATTTAACTTAGGGAGATAATAAATTTTATGAAATTAAAATCAAATATAAGGCTAGCTACATGTTGTTGCACTCATGTTGCTGCATATTTATTTATGAGTTGAGTGGTTTTTATAGAATTAAAAAATGAGTTCAAAATCTCTTGAAAATGAATTTACAAATTTGTTCATAAAAAGAAAAAAGGAAAACATTTATTCTTTTCTCATTCCTTGGTTTTGGCCCAGCCAGCCAGCCGCCCCCCCTTGCTCCTGCAGGTCCATGAGGCCGCTACCCTCCTTCTCCTTCGGCCCGGCCAAATGGCCCGCGCGCCCCTCTTCTTGGGCCGGCCCGCAGGCCAGCGCGCGCTCCCGCCTCCCTCCGCTGACGGGCAGAGCCAGCCTCCTCCGTCACTGATGCGTGGGCCCACCACCCGCTGTTCCTACCTCTCGCCATGAAGGAAGGAGACCTTCCTTTCTCATGCCGTCGCCGTGATTCACGCGATTGCACCCGCTCCTTCCTTTCGTTGAGCGCCTCCGAGGCTATTTAAGCCGAGTCCCGGGCCCCTTCGCTCCCTTGTGCTCCCTCTCCGCCTCAGCCTTCACCTAAAGTGGCTGCTCGCGCAACGCCGCCCTAACCGTCGCCAACCCGAAGCTCCACGCTGCTCTCGCTCCTTCCCCGCCTCCCTCTTCTACGTGGGTGAGTTCGCGTCGAGTTTCTCCTCCGTTTTGTACCCGCGGTGTGTCAAATGGTGGTCGGAATCGTGAGTTTAGAAAATGCCAGCGAGCTTTGTCATTTCCGGCCATGGCGCCGCCGCGCGACCTTCTTCTCCGGCCGGCAGTCGCCCCCGTCCGTCCCCTTTCAAATCGGGACCGTTCGGATCCGATCCGACGGTCCAGATCGATGGATACCCCTTCGAGGGTGACTTTGCTAAAGAGCCCCCGGGTTTTTATTGAATCAAACCTGCACTCCAAACCGTAAATCTCGAATACGTTTTCTTCTTTTGAAAACGTAGTTCATCTCGGTAAATTCAAGAATACGTTTTCCTTTATTTACAAGTTTGCCACTAATTTTGTTTTAGTCATAAAATGCTCATTTTAACTCCGTTTTGACCCGTTCAAATTCCATTAGGTTCATATTCGCGAGCTCTACATGTTAGTACTGTTGTACAGTATATTTGTAATATTTAAATTTTAGATTTGTATTATAGTAATTATTTATCTATAGGAAATCTTAGTAAATTCATAACTTTCGCGTTTCAACTCCGTTTTTTGTGATCTTTATATCTGTGTGATCGTAGCAACATGTAGAATAGTGTTATAAACCTTTTAGATTGATTTCTCTCTGTTGATGTACAGTTCTAATCTAGTCTTATTTTCCTTGCATGGATGTTCTTGGAATGCGTGTTGTTGATTGTGGTTCGAGTAGACCGTAATTGCTACACGGGTGACGAGATCTTCTATTATGATAATCCAGACTAGCAAGAGTTCTACGAGCAAGGCAAGTATAATATGGGATATTCTTTGTTGTCCTATTCATTATCTAATTAGTCATTTGCATGTGTCAATTTGCTCAACATAAGGATATCCTAGTCTTTGATTATCTTGTACCTTGTTACCGATGGGTTACACTTGCATATGGGTAGTTGCTAGCGCTCCACTTAAATACTATGAATATGGACAATGACTAATGATTATATGCAATACTTGTTAAATCTTGATTTTGAGAAACACGGACATAGGGTGAGAGAGCTTGTGTATTCACGATGCTCTTGGCCCTCCATAAGGACTCATTCATTGGCAAAAGCTGGGACCTGCAGTACAACTGTGAGAGCCATATGGCTATGGCTTTGGTCAAGTATGAAGACCTTTTCTAGCATGTTAGAGGTTACCCGAAAGGGCGCAGGGGTCTGCCGACTCGGGTATAGTTTGGCTCCTGTCCCTATGTGTATAGGCTGCATGTAAATGTGCCATTTGGGAAGGGGGGACCTATATCTGCTTGCCACCAAAACCTAGCGGCCCTAACATGTTAGACGAACTTTTGAAAGGCTCCATAGTGTACCCTGCCCACTCACCTTGGAAGTGTTAGGGGGTCGACGGGCCCCGAGCATATGGGAATCATGACTCACAGTGAAAGTGTACACCTCTGCTCAGAGTTTAACAAACTGTTATAACAGCCGTGCCCACGGTTACGGGTGGCCCGGAAAACTGATGGAATAACTGAATTTTTGCTGATGATGATAATAATAATGATTAATGATGATGTGTTACTTATTCATGATACTACTGTGGTTAACTAGGGCTTAAGCATAACCATAACTTAATTAATATTAGGATGTTACATATTTAAAAGCTAAATGCAGTACAACCAGTGTCAACCTTCTGGGCCTCATGAACTCCATATTATCTTGTTAAGTATGAGATGTACTTATGCTTGTTTATTTTTCATTATTGTATAAAAATCCCAGATGGGTACAGATGGCAATGACTACGACGATTACTTTGAGGACAACTAGGTTGTTGTCAACCAGTTGACCAGATCCTGTGGTGATGGAGACAACCTTGGAGTGTTTAGTTTATTTTATCAGAACTCCAGACTTTGAGATGTTTTTATTTATGTAATGAACTATGGTTCGCTATTGTAATAAGGCACTGAGAATGATACTTCTCCTTTACAATTTGTTCTATATGTTCTTTACATATGGTTTGCATCCAAATTTTGTGTTTACAAAATATGGGTGTGACAAAAAGTATTTGAGAGAAATCTTGTTGAAACTCTGCTTAAAAGAATAAAGAACAATCTTAAAAACTATGGACAATTAAGGCTTGAGTGGCCAACCACTAACGCTTAATCAATTCCACAAGTTTTGTTGTCTATTTGAGTTCCATAGGATTTGAAGGACCAAGAAGAGCCAACAAGCAAGTGGATGTTCTATCCACTAGTGGAGCACTGTCTCAACAATCATCAACATCAATTAATGCTCCACTAGAGGAGGAAGAACATCCCCGCTGCCAGTCTGCTACTTCATAAGATTGAACGACTACGTCAACATCCAGCTTGGGGGAAAGCACCCCATGTATCTAGCTAAGTATTTTCTTCTCTCAGTTTTACCTTATTCTTTATGAGTTTTCTTATTTAGTAATAATAATATTCTAAAATAATAGAAACAAAATAAAAGGGTGTGTCTAGTTTGCTTGTCTTTGTTCTTAAAGAAGTTGTTAATAAAAGAAGAATCTCAAATAATCTCTTGCATGGAAATAATGAATAGTTGCTCTACCATAATTCCTTTCAAGTACCTAGTTTTCAACCTTGAACTCTCCTGAGTTTTAGACACAACTATTTTGATCTAAGATTTGCTCTGAACCAGAAACTCATGGGCAGCGAATGCTTGATCTAAGTCTAGGTAGTTGACGGATATGATATGGGAAGGTTTTGAGCTGCTGTTTATCATGGTCCTAGAGATACTAGAGTTCTGGAGAATTTATCTTTGAAAATTAAAAATACTGCATGATGAGTTCTTGTATGACGAGAGCTTGAATTCCTACCACAGCTATATATACATGCTTTGGTAGACTAGGAAAACTTTCACTTATATTTACTGCTTGTGAGCATTGAGTATGGTCAAGCTATGTCGACCTTTAGGGATTGGTCATGGGGTTAAAATCAAGATCATGTACACTCCACCCATATATGCTGCTTCAACCCTAGAAGTACGCATTCACATACTTTCCATTTAGACACATCCCATAATTGTTCTACTCTTATACTGAGAGTGAGCATCAAAAATTTTCCTTCATTCATTGCTAGCCCTTTTGTTATCTAATGAAGGTCCAAATATCCCTTTGTTACTACCTCCATCAATATTTTCAAAAGATACTTGGGTGCTCTGTTCAAAAAAAGAGAGAAGAAGAAGAAAGAGAGGAAAAAAAAAGCAAGAGGACAAATGTCCCAACATAGAGGAGTTTTGAGCAGTCCAAGTTCTCCCCAAAGTCTTCAAAGTTCAAAGAAGAGGTATGTGTTTCTTCAAAGAAGCAAAAGTAGAATTAGGTGTTCACCATCCCTTACCTCTTCATTCCTACATACATCATCACCAGTTTGCCACTATCACCATATACCCATTCAACCCATATACTTAGGACCACACACATGCATATCTTTATTTGACTGTATGGCTAGACTCATTCCTTTGAATCCATGGTTTGACTATGCAATAAATGTTTGCAAGTATGTATTAGCTGTCTCCCCACCTATGAGCTTCACATAAGCCAATTAGTTATAGGGTGAGAGAGAGAAGGCATAATGTTACTCTGCCTTATACAAAAAATACCACATATCTTGAGAGAAGAGAGAAGCATACACCATCAATGCTTTGGTAAGGATCCACAAATACCATAAATGAGAGACTTGAGTGGGTCTTACATAGGAATCTCTGAGTTTCATTTGAAAACCATAAAAAACTTCAAAATAATGGTTGATCAAAGAGCTTGAGACATAGCGCTTGACTTGACCGTTCTGTCTTTTAACTGCTCAAGACCCAAGTGACGGCTACAAGCCCCATGGTGGAAGGTAATATGGGTAAGTTTAAAAGTCAGGATAGTTCATTCTAATCTGGAGGAGAGTTCTTGTTTGAACGCATGTGTACTTTTAAGGCATGAAAGCATTGTAGCAACTCTTGATCCATCACTGTGTTTATCTTTGCTCAGGGACGAGCAAAGGATAAGCTTGGGGAGTTTGTTGACAGTAGATAAATATCATTTTTTAACCATCAATATAGCATGAGGATCAGCAGAGAGGGGTCCCCATAGACCAATAGTTTCATAGCTTACCATAGGTTGGAACCAGACTATCGTCGTAATCTTCTCTAATCGCTTATATCTTCGCTACCTTGTAGTGCGGCCCAAGGGTTGAGTATGGATTTAGGTTAGTCATTGCACGCTTTCTCCTTGTGGATAAACAAATATGATACTCTAGAAATATCTCCTGGGTGAAATACTCATCGATATCCGTGCACTTGCCTATCCTTTTCTATGTGCGCTAACAAATATCAACAGCTCGCCACTGTCGCCTTCCGCTATGATGCTTGAGATGCCACAAGTTCTGTCACCATGCCCAGGATTGCAAGCGGCCACAGTCTTCAGCCGCCATCAAGAGTTCTGCTATAAGGACCGAGGATGTCGCCTAGAGGTGGGGTGGATAGACATTTCTAAAAATTAACACCTTAAACTACATAAACAATTAGTGTGGGAGAGCTTTCAAATAGAAAGCTCCTAATCAGAGAAATAAAACCCCTCAAGTGAAAACAACACACTATATAACAAGTATTAAACAAGTCTAGGAGCCACAAGCCTGCAACACAAAGATTAGAGAAAGAATAAATAAATTTGGTGCTGAGCCTAGTACCGGACATGTCCGGTATCCACAGGTTTTGTGGTCAGCAGCCCAACTTGCTGAACATAGTTTGCCTGAAGTACATTGTATTTACTCGATAGTTCATCTAGTCTTGCCTTGAGCTCAATGTTGTCCTTTTCTAGTTGTGACACACTAGAAGAGGAGTTAGTAACTAAAGCATGCTCAATTTAAATTTTTTTATACCTTTCATTTATTGCCTTTAGTGCTTCCAACTTGGAGATAAGAAACATTTCTTGCTTTTGAAGTGATTGTTCTTGCTTCTCATTTTCTTCTTCTAGCATATTATTCTTTTCAACTACCTTCATGATGATGAGCTTGTCTTTGCTACCGAGATATGATCAAGGGTGTAGCTATCTTCAATTTCAATGTCGCTCTCTTCTTGATCATCTACTTGTGCTATCTCCTTTACTTGTTCTTTTTTAGTAGTTTTTGTTGACAGTAGTTATCATCTATCATAAACCGTCAACATAACTTGAATAAATGCTTAAAAAGAACCATAAACATAGACTTAGGGGGTTTAAACTAACAATTTCCACAAATTTTAGTGAATCCGTGTTTTTAGTAGGGTTATTCTAGAAAACCAGCAAGAAGGATTAAAATGTCAAATAAAATCAAATTTATCCGCGACGAAAACTACTCTAGAAGGTTTCAGAGGACACCTAAAGACAACCCGCACAAGTAGACCTAGAGAGGATGCCAACCTATAGGTCGCCTGGCATCCCCTGGTCCCACCAGTTAGCGAGCTTCTATGTCGGTTCCACCGCCCCCTAGAATGGATCTATGTCATTTCTTAAGTCAGTTTGATCCAAGGGCTCACGTTACACCCTCAGGGCTATATAATCATGCCCTGCCCCCTGGAGGACATCTGCCATAAGTCCAGAGAAGACCAAAAATTAGGGTTTTCAGAGAGAAAAGTGAGAGAGCTCTAGTTCTCCAAGGTTCTAGTATAGGCTATCTAGCACAAGTAGAGTTTGGGCTACTGCTCAGGATTCTGGATCTACCGTCTGAGACTGGTATTAGCCATTGTACCTCTTTATTTATGACTTTATGCTACTTCAATATTATGTTGCTATTTATTATGTTCCTAGTTTGCTCTAGTTTATTGCTTGATATAGTTATGATTGATGATGAATTTATGCATACCTTCACAAAGCACTTAATTAAGTACTCGAGTGAGTTAAGTGGTCGACATTATGTAAGCATGGTGCTTAGATATTGTTTGCCTGCGGATGCACTCTATATGCTAGGTCATGTGGTAGGTCACGGATGTGACACTCCCGTTTAGTCCTTTGTAGTCCACTCCTCATATGTAGAATAAGGAGACCCTGGTTATGAAGGAAGGGCGGGCTTTGTTCTCAAACTTCCCTAAGTAATGTTCCTTATGCATAGATCCAAAGTTAGTTATACTATAGATGAGAGTATATGTGTTTGAGTGTACAAAAGACTTAATAATTAGGAATGACATAAGAATCTTTTGCTCCTAATGAATCTCTTGCTTAGCCATACTACATTTGTGAGTCTATTTTTATCTCTAGAACACCATTATTACCTTACATTTATTATTTATTTATCACTTGACTTACCCCTGCTAAAGCATAAGAGTGATTTTTATCATAAGTATACACATTGTCAATATCTCTATGCTAACTCAACCCCATAGCTCTTTATTGAGGATTAAATATAAATAACGATACTTGGTATACCCCCGGGTGAAATGCTACAATGCTAATTTATATGTGTGCTTGTGGATACTTAACTTCAATATTATTTTCTCAGAGTTTACAAGTGTTCTTATAATTGCCAACAACATATTTCTGGCATCATGCTAGGGATGACAACTTAGTAAGGAATGATGCTAAGAAATGTCAATAGCCCTCTTCTTGCTTTTCTTGGCCATGAGACACAAGTGATGGGTATCATGATATACTGAGGTTGATTCATCACTTGGTCGCCATTGAGCTCGATCATCATCGCAAGAGCCTGCTTGCTGTCCTGCAGCCTTGCCATACTGGACCAGACAACACCACATCTGTGACTTGCATTTCTTGCTCCACCTCGATGCTTTGCTTGTTCCTTAAGGTTTCTCCACTACATGAAGAGTCAATGGACATACTTTCCATTGATTCACACTCATATGCATCATCACATTTGGAATTTCCATATAAATCTCTAGTACACATGAGATGAGCACTCTCTAGAGGTGTTTGTCCATTGAAAATTGCCTCATCTAGAACCTCTGCACTCAATGTACCCAAAATGACATTAATTGCTCGAGCGTTGAGTTGCATGCATCTCTCTTCCTCTTTTGACATATTTTGTAGTTGCTCCAATCAACTATAGGAAGAGGGATGCTTGCATCCACAATATGCTTAATAAGAGGACTAATAGCCCTAAAAGCATTGAGTACATGAATTGACCAAGATAGAAAGTTTGAACTATCGTTTTGGAGAAGCACAGGATCCAACTCGATAGGTGTCGACATCCTTTACTCACGGCGGTGAAGCTTTTAGTGAAACCTTGCTCTGATACCACTTAAGGACCAAGGATGTCGCCTAGAGGGGGATG